>CM065590.1:285096139-285775657 GCA_033119425.1 Bufotes viridis
GGTAAGTCTTCCACACCTTTTATCTGTAATCTCTTTTTGCACTCTGTATCTAGCAAACATTTAAAGTGAAGTGGTTATTCACACATATGAGTACTTTTCTAGGGGAAGGTGGAACGTGCTTTTAGTTAATAATGTATAGTCTATAATTTTTCAAGTAACCTTTCATGAGTTAAAAAGTATTATTGCTCAGTATGACATTATTAGTAGCATAAGGAGGCATGAAAATCCCCCCCCCCCCTCCAAAATTGTAAATTTTATTCAGGACTAACATAGGGGGGTATATAGGGAGCTGCAGCTGGGGTACTGCCAGTTAAAGAGTAACTGTCATGTTTTCATCAAAAAATTAATTTTAGCATATGTTACTGCTGCAGCAGCATTATGCATAAAGCATTCTTTAGTTTCTTCACATACCACCGTTTTCCTTGAGTTTTTCCCTTAGTAACGGCTGTTTAAACATTTACAATATGAGGACCTTCTCAGGATGGCTCCTCTGCCAGTTCTCTGAGGCCAAAACTGCTTTCCCTCACTTCCCATACACACTTGCTGTAGCCAGCAGCTCCCTGCCAGCCAATCAGATTGGATTACTGATAGACACGCCTCCTCACTCTGAAGCCTAATGCAGGCATGCAGTGTGAAGGACCGCCCCTCTGTCTTCCTGTCGTCTTGGCCTGAGACAGACAAGCCATAGCAACTGGGAGCAATGGAAAGGGACAGAGGACATTAATGTAAGCTGGTATTATAAGGGAATTACAGATCTTTTGTCAATCATTAACTCAGGTATACATGCCTAGCGCTAATAAACTAGCAAATAAAAAAAAATATATTACAGTTACACTTTAATTGTTACATGTGAGATTGGGAAAAGGTTATTAAAGGGAACCTGTCACTTGGATTTTGTGTATAGAGCTGGGGACATGGGCTTCTAGATGGCTGCTAGCATATTTGCAATTTCCAGTCCCCATAGCTCTGTGTTTTTATTATGTCAAAAAAACGATTTGATAGATATGCAAATGAACCTTAGATGAGTCCTGCTTTTTGAGATGAGTCAAGCGTAATCTGTTTCCGAAGCCCGGGCACGCCCACTGTGAAGAAGCCAGCACCACCCCGCATCCTCTGACTCTCCTCCTTGCTCCCCGACGTCATAAAGCTAGATCGCCGTAATCTCGCGATAAACGAGCTAGCGCATATGCAGTGCCGACATAGAGTTCCTTCCCTGGGCTGGCATCAGCCTCAGGGAACGAACTGCGCATGCACTAGCTCGCGCATCGAGAGATCACGGCGATCTAGCATAGACTGATATAGGCGGAGCATTTAGACTGATATAGGCGTTCGTTTTTTTTTTTAATTTTCGGCGGGCACATCACATCAGGGGGGCGTTCCTGGGCTACTTGCTAAAGGAGGAACGCCCCTCTGGGCTCCTAGGAACTTCATTTGCATATAGGAAAAAGCGTTTTTTTGAAGAAAGGACAAGACGAAAATGAAAAACGCCAGTTATGGAAATAAGGTATTTTATTTAACAAGGATTCATGGGGAAAAAAAAATGCTACTATGCTGCTGACAGATTCCCTTTAAATAACTAAGGCTAAGCTAAATTTTTTATTACATGCAATTACAAAAGTATTCAGATCCAGGTGCTGGTTTTAAAACTGTAGAATATTTTTCACAGGACAACCCCTTTAAGTTTTCTGCCTAGTTTCATGCAAGGAAATTGGGTTCTATTTGTAAGTGTCAAAAAAGTGGTGCAGGAATTGTTAAATATGACATTCGGACTGAACACCCATTTTACCAATGCAGTAGGCCCAACTGCATCACTTTCATCCTTCCAGGTTTCTTGAGCAGCAAGACCTGTTACTTTTACAGTAGAGGTGGCAAACTGGTCTTACCCTGATGCTTGCCAGAACAGCCCACATGTCTAAGGTCTCTATTTGCGGTACAGCCTTCTGGCAGGCCGCTCCGGCATAGAATGGCGGGAATCGGCCGGACAAAAAGCATTGCATCCAGCACTTTTTTCTGGCCGAAACCCCGCATATTTGCTGGGTAGCGGCCAGATTATAGTTAATGGGATCGGCAGGCATTCCGGTAACATCCAGCAGGCTGCCAAAATGTGTAGCCACAAAACTAGCTTAAGCCAGAATATAGTGCTCGGTAAGAATTGTATGATGCTGTACCTGCCCCAACAAGTTTCTTTGAGGTACTGTAGAAATAGAAGCGGTTGTTCTACGAGAGTAGAACCATTTCCAGGGATTTCCTGATGGTAATAAGGCTTAGATTCCACTTTTTATTCTGTGATGGTGAGCTCTTCTTTTTTTCTTTCCCTCTTTTTCTTTATATACAGAAAGAGTGTGCAGCCACCCTGAGGACTTGTGAGTAACTGTGCAAATGTGTACTGCATAATGGCTTCTGGATAAAGGTGGCCATACAGGTTCGGTAGCTGCCTGACAAATGAGCGTATGGCCAACAGCTATTCCTCCCATCGCCACTATGCATGCACACTGGACTTGGCCGAGTGTGCATATGCCATCAGTGAGGAGAGGGGACTAAGCTGGAAATGTTAGAGGGCATTTTCATATAGAGGAAGGTAATACAAGGCACTTACTAAAAGCACCAGCCTACGTGTGCTTCCATGGTCCCGGCCACCAGAGAGGCCGCAACTTTTTCCTATAGTGTGCAAGCATGGCCACCACTGATAGATTACAGAGTGGTCATAACCATGGAAACAAGCAGTGTATAATGTGATGGAAAAATGAATCCAAACAGCAAAGGAAGCAATATGGAGAATCACAATACATCAGTAAGTGCCTTGTATTAACTTTCTCTACATCAGGGCTTGACAAATTTCCTTGGAATCTAGGAGCCAGCTAAAAAAGTTAGGAGCCAGACGGAGCTCCTAAAGCCCCCAATAGATGCCCCCATAGTGCTCCCCCCCCCCCACTTCTTCATAGAGCCCCCCAATAATGCATGCCAGTATATAGGGCCCCCAGTAGTTGCCCCCATAGTGTTCCTTCCCCTGTTCTCCATAGTGCCCCCCATAATGTGCGAGTATATAAGGCCCCCCATAATGCTTCCCCTCTTCAATAGGTTATATGACACCACTTGATCGCCACTTGCGGCCGCCATGACATGTTGAAACCCTTACAAGGATTACAGGGTCCGGAGGGGAGGGAAGAGGGGTCCGGAGGAGAGGGCAGAGGGGACACAGCGGGCACCATGACATTTTACTGAGCACTACAACCCCCAGCTGGCGCTCAGCCTCTGCAGTCCCCGCATCACTGCAACGCCCAGCTCTTTCCCCCTCTTGTCATTCCTCCCCCCTTGTCATGATCTTTCCCCTTCTTGTCATTCCCTCCCTTCCCCCCACTCCCTTCTTGTCATTCTCTTTCTCTCCCCCCCCCCCCCTTCTTGTCATTATCTTTCCCCCTCTTGTCATTCTCTCCTTCCCTTCTTGTGATTATCTTTCCCCCTCTTGTCATTCTCCCCCCTCTCTCCCCCGCCTCTGGTGTAGAGTGGCCGAGCTCTGTATGGTCCCACGGGTACAGGAGCTTTCGTTTCCTGTACCCGGGCGGACTGGCAGGAAGTGCACACTGTGTGCGCACTTCATGTCAGTCCGGCCGGGTACAGGAGACAGATGCTCCTGTACCGCGGACCATACAGGGCTCGGCCACGCTACAATGAGGGACTGACAGGAAGGAGCGCAGAGCGCTTCCCTCTTGTCAGTCCCTCTCTTCATGCTGCGCCCGGGCGGTGCGTCCTCATGGACACTCCAGCCCGGGCAGTGCTGCAGCCACCAGAGGCTCTATATAGAGCGCTCGGGTGGCTGCAGCATGATGTGGGGCCGCTGCTCCTAGGACGCGCCGACCCTGCGCCCGGCCACCTTTGGAAACAGGCTGACAAATACCCATGCTCTACATGATAAATGCCACTTGCTAAAGTGGGAAATCCCCTTTAGGCTAGTTTCACACTAGCGGCAGGACAGATCCGACAGGCTCCGTTCTGCCGCTAGTTCAAGTGTTTCGCCTCACTGCCGCTCAGTCCCCATTGGTTATAATGGGGACGGGGGCGGAGTTCCGGCGCAGCACGGTTAGAGGCCGCCGGACTAAAACTACGACCTGTCCGACGGCCTCTCGCCGTACACTACCGTGCTGCGTGGGAACTCTGCCCCCATTATAGTCAATGGGGACGGAGCGGCCGTCCGGCGACACACTTGAACTAGCGGCAGGACGGATCCGACAGGCTGAATAGCCTGTCGGATCGTCCTGCCGCTAGTGTAACACTAGCCTTAAGCTGTCTAATCTCAAATGTCCCAAATATAGAATTAATAGAAAATATTCTATAAGAATGAACACCATTCGACTGTTGTCTCACATCTTTTAGGACCTTGGTAATACAATGTGTTGGTCACTGGGCAGCAGTTATTTCCTTGATTTTATTATGAACCTTGCGTTACATGGAACGTTCTGCGTTATCGGATAGCTTTTTTTTTTTTTTTTTTTTTTTATTATTTAAATTTTTTTCTTCTCTGATAGACTGGCTTTTGGACAGCCATACTCTGAGCTTTTTCATACCTGAATGACTTGTCTTTTCTTTTCTATTTCCTTAACAGTTTCACCCCAGAACCTGAAATGAAAACCAAGTAAGTCCCCAGTGTCTAGTAGTAGGTTCATTGCTGTGATTTCTTTTCTATAGATTAGCTGGTGACCAAAGGCTTTTTCTTCAAGGCCCTTATTCTAAATATAACAAGGGTTATGTATCTGTGTATGAAAAAAAAAAAAATGTGCAAGTAATGGGTTCAGCACCAAGGTTTCTTCATCTAAAACGTCAAGCTGTTGTAACTTCTCTACATGTGTATAAACTACATATACTGTTGAATATAATGGCCTATGTACAAAAAGGCTGGTGCAAAAATAAAGGTCTGTAGTAGAAGTATTTGTAGTAAAGGATTCAAGCTTGTATGAGCACAGTCCTAGAAAGTCGACCAGGCTGACCAGTATGGAACTCCAAGTGGCACAAACCACGGTATGGCGTATCTTACGAAGACGTCTGCCTTGTAAGCCATACAGATTACAAATTCTTTAGGAGCCGAATATGACAGACTGGTGTTCTGCAATGAGGCTACCTTTCACCTCCGTGGGAAGGTCGGTCACCAGGGCGTTAAAATCTGGTGCTCAGAAAACCCACGTGACCTTATCGAACACATGAGGGACCCACCCAAAGCAAATGTGTTCTGCGCAATGAGCAGGGGCAAAGTGTACGGCCCTTTTTTTTTGGTCGAGCAGAGTGGTGCTCCTTGTTTCCAGTTGGATGTTCTCTGTACTAGAACGTTGGACCGGCTGTGCCAGAATAAATGATTCACCAATGTTGCGCTGGTCTTCATGATCACTCGATATAACACCATGCAATTTCTTTGTGTGGGGCTACATCAAGAGCCTGTTGAGTGAGATTCATTAAGCCTGCTGTTCGTCTTGATCTCCTTGCACTGGAGTAAGATGTGACTAATTTATTACGAGGCACATGCATCTTTGCCCTGCCTTGCGCCAATAAGTCAAATCCATGCCATCTAGGAGCAAATTATTTTGCAAAATTTGCGACCTTTTACCCCAATATTGTGGTAAATTCCCCACTCCCAGTGTATCTGCTCACCAGACTCGGGGTCTGGACGACCTGAGACAGCACATCTCTGAAAAAGTGGAGTCCATATCCATAAATATACTAGCATGCGCCTGGACAGAACTGGACTGTCAGACATCTACCTTGTCATCTATGGACTCGCATCAAACATTTGTAGTGTATAGATGCATGTATCTGTGTTATGTTCTCTCGGTTATGAATACTGAGGCTATAATTTTGCACCATTCTTCTTGAATCCCTCTGTATTCAATAAGATAAACTGATCAATAGATTGATAGATACATTGATTTTAGCTTTTCTGAACTTCATTTTATCTCGCAGGAAGTGCCATAAAAAAAAAAGTAATAGCGTCTTGGTGAGTACATTATTATTATTATATATAATTATATTATTTTAATTCTTCCTATTTCATAAAGAATTCTAGTCTTGCTATGCCTCCAGCGTATTAACCACGATAACGTTGCTTGGTGACCTTAATGAAATTGCAATTTTGTCTTCATGTTAAGACAGGGCTTGACAAATTTCCTTGGAATCTAGGGGCCAGCCAAAAAAGTTAGCTTAGTTAGCGGAGCCACGTTATAAAGCCCTCAGTAGATGCCCCCATAGTGCCCCCCCCCCACCAATTCTCCATAGAGCCCCCCAATACTGCATGCCAGTACATAGGGCCCCCATAGTGCTCCTTCCCCTCTTCTCCATAGTGACCCCCCCATGTTGTGCCAGTATATAGGGCCACCATAGTGCCCCCCCCCCATGTTGTGCCAGTATATAGGGCCACCATAGTGCTTCCCCTCTTCTCCATAGTCCCCTGCCCATGTTGTGCCAGTATATAGGGACGGCGATACAGATGAATATTGAGATGAGCGCTTCCACAATAGAGGCGTTCATCTCCACTCCTGCTGCCTCCGGACAGAACAGGCCCCCCTCCGGCTCTCCACACCCGTCGCCCGGGCACCCTTGAAAACGGGCTGACAAATACCCAAGCGCCAGGACCAAATTCCTGATCGCCATGGCGACCTGGCGCCTGGGATTTGTCTGTGTTAAGATAATGGCGACTGCATTTTATTTTATTTTTTATTTTTTTTCAATATAGCACAGCACATATAATATCCCCCCCCCCCCCCCCAAATGGCATTAAAACTTGGTCTTCTAGTGGGGTGGGGGGGTTGTTTCAGAGGGGCGGGGGAGTAGTCCTCTCAAAGAAGATGGCCAATATGTATAATATAGGGTAGATCTGAGATCTGTCATAGAAAATCTGTGGGGTGGTTTTTGCAGGGGAGTAGCAGGAATAATTAAAAGGAAACTACTATTTACATGCAGCGATCTCCTTCACTGCATGAGGACGAGCGATCACAATAGCGATCCTTCATCCTCATACAGTGAAGTAGATCGCTTTTTAGACCACACAATCTGCTGCCCAGAAACTATTATCGGTGGTGCCTGCATGAACGACAGTATCACCCGATGAACGAGTGTTTCACTCTTCATCGGGTGATCGGCGACACATTTACACGGGCAGATTGTCAGGAACGATACTGCCCGTAGCTCAGTATCTGCATTATGGAAGGGATGCACTTTCCTAGCTACATTTGTTGTCTAAATTAGCTTCTTGTAGTCATGGAGGTGGAGCGGCTTGGCTGAATAGTCATGTGGCTGTTCCTATTCTTAATGATTGTGGTCACTGAAGCAGAGATGTCATCTGAAGCCGTTCAAAATCCCACACACGCACTGTCTGCGGAGTGAGGTTAGGTGTACTTGAATTGGCTTCACATCATGAAGTCGTCTTTTACTTAATGCAGGTAAAGATTATTCATGGAGGAGATTTATCAATCAATTTGCACCAAAAAAGTAGTGCAAAATGAGGCAGAATTCCAAGCCATCTAGTTTGCGCCAAATTTATCACATACTAATGTCCGTATTCGCTCCACAAAAAATCATTCACACCAATAGAAATCTGCCAAAAAAAGTGGATGTGGTTAATAGTGTCATTAGGACCATCACATTTATGAAAAGGCGCACATTTAGGCAAAGTTGTAAGCATACTCCAGACAAGGAAAAGCCATGTGCACTAATCAAAATTGTGACTTTGTGTTAAGTCACAGGTTCCTGCAGAGCTGGCCAAATTCAGTATTTCCTGAGTAGTGTTGAGCGAACTTTGTGTTTCAAGTTCGGCGTACAAGGTTCGGGTTATCTAAGAATTCCGCTACCACGGACTATAACTTATATGGTCCGTGATAGCGGAATCCATAATAGAATTCTTAGATAACCCGAACCTTGTACGCCGGACTTGAAACACAAAGTTCGCTCATCCCTATTCCTGATCATCTCCCGCAAACTTCACAATTGCTTAAAAATGCAACATTTTGAAGGGAATTGTGACAAATCTGCACTACATCACATTTATTATGCCCTGTATGATATTTGATAAATTTGGGCTCAACTTTCATCTCCTGCTCTAAAGTTAGTTATGGTGCGAATTGCTGCAAAATTGATAAATCTTCCCCATTTGGAAAGCTATTTTGCCACACTATAAGGTTCCCTTTAAATGAGTGTATGAGGTTTTGGTGTCTGGCAGACAGTAAAGTAGAGATTTGTACAAAGTACTTGGATCTCATTGTGCAGAACCCCACAACGTGGCGCACAGGAAACCCAGAGCGGAAGCAGATACATATAAACCAAAGTATCTAGCACACGGATGTTCTGATAAAAACCATGGGTGCCATGATTAAGAACCGTGCGGTACTGTGCTACATACTGAATTTTATCCTCTTTTTACAATAAGCCTAAAGATTTTATCTGGACATCCGTGTGCTGGATCCTTTGGTTCACTGTGAAGGACAGTAGACAGATGGCCACTTAATGAACCAATGTACGGTAGATTAGCTGAATGCAAATAATTTCAGTTTAATACGTATTTATGTAATTAAAGGGGTTTTACAAGACTTTTTAAATGAAGACCGATCCTCTGGATTAGTCATCAGTATCTGATCATGGGGGTCCAACACTAGGAACCCCTGCCTATCAGCTGTTTGAGAAGGCAGCGGTGCTCCTGTAAGTGCCATACATTGTATAGTGGGTGTGCTTGAATGGTACTGATCTGTGCCTAGGCCGGATGACTGATGACCCTGACATCACTGGTCTAAGGAAAGCTGCAAGAAGACCGCAGTGCTTACAAGAGTGCTGGTGCCTTCTCAAACAGCTGATGGGTGGGGGTCCTGGGTGTCTCACTCCCAGCAATCTGACATCCAGAGGATAGTTTGTCAGTTAAAGTCTTGGAGAACCTCTTTAAGGCCTTGTTTACACATCAGTTATTTAATCAGTTATTTCCATCAGTTTTTGTGAGCCAAAACCAGGAGTGGAGGCTACGCAGAGATGAGATATAATGGAAAGATCTGCAACTTTTCTGTGTTTTTGACCTGCACCTAGTTTTTGCTCACAATAAGGCCCCTTGCACACGACAGTATTTTGCGGACCGTATACTGGCAGTTTTTTCAGTTCAGTATACTGACAGTATACTGAACCATTCACTTCAATGGGTCTGCAAAAAATACTGAAGTGTCTTCCGTATGCCTTCCGTTTCCGTTTTTCTGTTCTGTTTAAATATAGACCATGTCCTATTCTTGTCTGCAAATCACGTTCAGTGGCTCCATTCAAGTCAATGGGTCTGCAAAAAAAACGGAAAGCATACGGAAAGGCATCTGTATGTCTTCCGTATCCGTTCCGTTTTTGCAGAACAATCCATTGAAAATTTTAAGACCAGCCTAATTTTTATTATGGAATTCATGTATACTGTATATGCCATACGGAAAAACGGAAACAAAAAACAGAACCACGGATCCGTAATAAACGGACCGCAAAACACTGAAAAAAAAATAAGTTCGTGTGCAAGAGGCCTAAGGCTCCATTCACATGTCCGTAAGTGTTTTGTGGATACCGGCAATGTGCATATCGCAATTTGCGCACCTCACATCGCCGGCACTATAATAGAAAATGCCTAATCTTGTCTGCAATTGCGGACAAGAATAGGACATGTTCCTTTTTTTTTGCGGTAACGGAAGTGCAGATGCGGACAGCACATAGTGTGCTGTCCGCATCTTTTCCATCACCATTGGAAATTAGGCCTGCACAATATATCGCGAAAGCAATCGTTATCGCAATTAATCGCCATATCGCAATCGCAATTTGCTGACCCAAAAATGCTGCAATTATATTACTGTATTTTTCGCTTTATAAGACACACTTTTTTTCCCCCCAAAAGTGTGTGTGTGTGTGTGTGGGGGGGGGGGGGTTGGTGGAAGTGCGTCTTATAAAGCGATGGTTGACTTTCTACGTGACACTGACACTGTATCTCCGGCCGCTATGCTGCACAGGGTGGCCAGCGATACATCAGTTACAGTGCGGGGAGGGAGGAGGGGCTGGTGGAAAGTCGTTATTTTAATGAACACATGTTCTTATATCTATTTTATTTATCAGTTCTGTGCAGTGCTAGTAAGAAAATGGCAAGTTCTGTATTTTGTACTTTTGCAGTAATGCAAATATGTATTTTATTTTGAAAAACACTGCGCATTTCACTTCTTGAGTTCAGCAAAACTACATTTCACATTATCAGTCATCTGTGTGCGCTTTTACCTTGAAAATCCAAGCAGATAGACCTCTAGCACAATTCCCTTAAAATATCACATATCGTTATCGCAATTTTTAGGGCCCTAACCGCAATCGCACAAAATTCCCATATCGTGCAGCCCTATTGGAAATGAATGGGTCCGCACCTGTTCCGCCAAATTGCGGAACGGATGCGGATCCATTTTGCGGATGTGTGAATGAAGCCTGTCTGATGGAAATAACTGACAAGACTTAATAATTCCTCTCATTATGTGACATTGAGTCTATTATTTTTTATTTTTATTTTTTTTTATCTCCACAATTAGCCTAGGCTTCTCTGCAGCACACCAAGTTTTAAGAAATCTTCCGGAAGTCGCAACAACACAAATAATAAAGAAAATGTAAGTAAATGTTCTGTAGTATGTCACTTATGTGACTATTGTGAAAATGTGTCCTTTCACCTGTGCAATCCTTGAAGATTTCGATGGGATAGGAGATTGGATGTGCTGTCCTACCGCCAGTTACATGGTAAAAGCACTTTCATTCTCACACTGGGAGACACTTATAATGGTGGGTTTGCGCATAGGTTTTTACTGGCGTTTCTCTGAATATTTTTTTTTTTTTTTTTTTTTTTTTTGTGGTGACTTTTGCCACCTGTGAGTATTTATTATTTTTTTCTGTAAAAATACCAGCTCCAGATGTCAGCTGAAGGTCTATAGGAAATATGAAAGTGGAGGCACACAATGTGGTGTGTTTTTTGTTTTTGTTTTTTTTGCTACTAGCTTTTATTAACTTTTTTTTATTAGGTGCCATTTTTGTCTTTTGGATTCTTTTTCTTTTCAAAAACACAGTATGCCAAAACTATTGGTGTTTTGACATCTCATTCTCTATAGGGGAAAATTCCATTAAGGAAACACTAGTGGTCAAATGCACTGTGCAAAAAATGCCCAAAAAGACACAACAAAAAACCCTAAAAATGAATGCAGTTTTTCTGGCATTCCTACAGCCCCAAAAAACCACACCACTGCACATTTGGGAGTGTAGGGACCCTAAAGGTAGTCTAATGTAAAGGCAGTTCTAATTTATATGAACTGAGAACTTTGGGAGGGGTTTATCAAACTGGTGTAATGTAGACCTGGCTTAGTTGCCCATAGCAACCAATCAGATTCCACCTTTCATTTTCCAAAGGAGCTGTGAAAAATGAAAGGTGGAATCTGATTGGTTGCTATGGGCAACTAAGCCCGTTCCACTTTACACCAGTTTGATAAATGACCCCCTTTGTTTTTGCAGAACATTTTGAGCTTGTCTGTAGCACTGTTTTCAGTCACCCATTGAGGGATTTTTTTGCCTATTAACATTCCCCTTCTCCAATCTTTAGGAGTGTGGGACATTTAAGAATCCAGGGAAACCATGTTCTATACTGCTTCTCCAGGGAGCAGATGATGTACAGTTATCTCCAACATTTGGAGGCAAGGTGAGTGAAATGGAACTAGAAAGGACTGGCTGCAGCTGTCACATGTGGTATACCTTCACATCACCGCTACAGTCTGTAGACAGCGGCCAGGAACAGGCTTGTGGCACAGAGAATGGTGTCGGAGAAGTTTTTTTATTTTACGATATTTAGGAGCATGGCTGAGATTTTTACAGTAATTATTTTTCAGAGTCTCTTTAATATGTAGCATTTTTAGGTGAGATCAATGTGGAATCTGTAAGGCTACTTTCACACTAGCGTTTTAGTGTTCCGGTATTGAGATCCGTCATAGGGTCTCAATAACGGAAAAAAACGCTTCAGTTTTGTCCCCATTCATTGTCAATGGGGACAAAACGTAACTGAATGCAATGCTTCAAAATACATTCCGTTCCGTCCTCCTATCGGAGAGCAAACCGCAGCATACTGCGGTTTGCTTTCCATCCTGGGATGCGGAGCAAAACAGATCTGTTATGACCCACAATGCAAGTAAATGGCGACAGAGATCAGTTTTCTCTGTCACAATAGAAAATGGATCTGTTCCCCATTGCCTTTCAATGGCGTTCATGACTGAGCCATCTTGGCTATGTTAGAGATAATACAACCGATCCGTTCATAACGGATGCAGATGGTTGTATTATCAGTAACGGAAGCGTTTTTGCTGAAACCTGCCGGATCCAGCAAAACCGCTAATGTGAAAGTAGCCTTAGCGTTTTGAGGAATTTTGACTGAAATACTTGCCCCCAGAGACCGTCTCCAGCCTGTGGGGATGTGATGGTTTCAAGTGGTGAATGAGTATGCCATGGTAACTGTTTCACAGAAAAACCTCCAGAAGGCACCCGATGACAGGGAAGTGGTTTCTGGTGAATCTGCTTGTTCCTAATACATACTGCAACCTAATAAATGATCATGCTTTATGTCTGCAGAACAATCTTTCTACAGAGGATGACCACGAGCTACATGTCTTAGGTTCACCTATAACTACTGTTCCAACATGCGTAGATGAGGACAAAGAAGCACACCTTGATGGCTTCTCAGAATTTTTTGCTACGGATGAAGAAGAGGAGGCTGAGGTGAGAACGAGAATCCTAGATGCAGGTTTTATTCTATGAAGTACAAAGCCGTACATGGCTTAATAAATATTGGGGCAGATTGTTTACAATCCACAGAGCCGCTTTAGGTGGGTTTGCATCCCCCTTGCTACTTCTTAAGAGTGCGGAGAGTGGAAGGTGCAGAACACAGAAAACTGTTGTAAATTATACCTAAAATCTACACCAGCCAATAGCTGGTACAGATTCGGTTCTGGCACAATTGTGCACCTCTTAATTGTGGTGCATCTGATGCCAGCAGAGCAGAAAATAAAGGGGGTTGCCGGGCATTTGCACTAATTAAGGCATGATGCTAACCTGTGAAGGGGGAAGCTCTTTTACATAGCACTTACCCTCCCTCGCTCCACCGACGCTACTGGCTCTTCCGCCCGGGTCCTGACTGGATGTGGCTGCTTCTTTTTCTTGTTCAGCTGCATTATAGTCCATGCAGCCGAACAGTCAAAGTAGAGGCCTCGCGTAAGGCTACTTTCACATCTGCGGCAGAGGATGTCAAAACTGGAATTAAACTGTTCAGTTATGTCCCCATTCATTGTCAACAGGGACAAAACTGATCAGGATGGATAAGTATGCATCCGTCCCGCATTCTTGCGTTTGATGCCGTACACAAAACCGCTGCAAGCTGTGGTTTTTGTGTCTGGTTTGCAAAATGGAACAAACCAGATCCGGCATGTAAGTCAATGGTGCCAGATCAGATTTTTATTTTTTTATTTTCGTTAGCGTTTGTTCAGTTTTGATTTAATACAACCGGATTCGGACAAAACTGATGCTCGGATTTGTTTAATTCTGGTTTTGAAATCCAGATCTCAAAACCGGAATTGCCAACCCAGATGTGAAAGTAGCCTAACTTTGTTCCATTACTATTTAAGTACTGTATCGCCACAGCCAAGCAATTTCCACATTATGTCTATGAATGAGAGACCACAACAAATTCAGTATGCAGTAAAAACATAATTTCTTCTAATTATGCATAGAATGAACAGGGAATGTCACAGAGCCTCTTATCTATTGTGCTAGCTGTTCTGGTTTGATGCTGAACTCACTGACTAGTGGGTGGTGGTCATACTGTGATATACAGTATATCCTTTTTAATGGTAGTTCTCATCTGATCTACTCTTGGGGTATGTCCACAACTCACCAAACGGTGGGTGCTTTTGTTGCAGAAATGTTGCTGATTTGACGCAGACTACACTCATTTCCAAAGGATAAAAATTTGCAGCATATATTGACGGTCACCTGTGGATTAAAAAAAAAAAACACTAAACCTCACTCACTTTGCTTGTACTCTAAAACGGCTGTGGATTTCTCACACGAAAATATGCCATGGCAAATCCACAGCATTTCAGTCATTTGTGGATGTGCCTTTACAGTAGTTAAAGGTGTTGTCAGAGTAGTAAAATTGCCCAAAAATTTAAAAAATACATATTCACCCATTTTCTTCCTACACTGAGCTCCAGTCCTCGCAGCTGCCCGTTTTCTTGTGTGCATGGAACTTGATTACACTGTGAGCTGGCCAATCATAGTGGAGCGCGTCACAGCTAGGGAAAAGGTGAGATTTTTTTTTTTTCCTCCCGGGCTGTGACGCTCTCCACTGCAATTGGACCGCTCACAGCCAGAGAGAAGGAGATGCCCCTTGAGAAACACTGCCATCTCCTCCTCCCTGTCCCGTGGTGTGGATTTACATACAGTGCTGGAAACCAGAACAGTACAGTGGGGGAACGGAGCAGCCCACAGAAAAAAATATTGCATGTCATCAATATGTCCTACACAGCCAGGTATTTATATGGTAACATCAGACCGGTGAAAGATCCTCTTTAATTGGGCTCCCTCCCTCTTAGAATACATGATTTAGCTCCTGACTGGCTACTAGAAACTAAAAAGGTAAGAAGCGCCATTTAACGGAATCCTCTCATGAGAAACTTATTTAAATATATCACTGATAATAATTCAAATAACAGACGGGCTTTTTATTGTTACCTATTGCAATGAACTACTCTTGTACTACATAAAAATTCTTTATTGCATCATGGTTTCTGTCTCATACTGATTATTATGCTTTTCTTTTCTGTCAAGAATGCATCCACCGTAGCTTCTAATCTGTCCTCTTCAATGGCACTCTTGCTGAGTGGGCCTTTCATGAATCAGGAGGTTGATGTCAGTAACGTAAGTAAAACCTGGCTTTGGCTTTTCTCCCAGTCGACTATTATGCATAAAATGCAGATTGTATTCTATACCATTTAATTCACTGCTTGATGACATGTGCTGCTCAAGATAAGGATAGTCGACAAGCAGTAGCCACTTCATGACTTACATACTTGTCATATTGAACGAGGGGGTCAGCTAGTGCGATCAGCTGCATTCAATAGCCGCAACCCAGATCTAATGGCGGAAATCAGAATAGCTTCTGGTCTCAGCTTGTTTGATGTGAACAATGCTGGCAAAGGAAGAGACTGAGGAGTGGACCTCCCACCCCTTTGACCTTACATGTACAGTCATCCCAGGGTGCTTTGGAGGACTCCAAGTCTGTCTGACCATGTTCCCTGTAGTAAATAGGCATGTAAACATACTGTATGCTAGTATATTAATAGCGGCCGACACTAAGCAAAAGGTATGAGCTCCTAAAACAGTTAGTACAAAAGCAGAAGCAGAAAAAATACCTAAAAAAACAGAACCGAAGCCCCGAAACGAAGGCAAACAATAGAACAGTCTCCCAATGAACAGTTGAGAAAGATTTTGCAGTAAGTACAAAAAATCTACTTTTCTCATGCGTGTCATTGGGGGACAAAGGCAAGACCATGGGACTTTCTAAAGCGGTCCTAAGGGTGGGCTAGAAAATTGAAGCAGTCAGTAAACCTCCACCTGCAGACCATTGCGTCCAAGTGAAGTTGAAGTGTAAAACCGGGAGAAGATGTGCAAGTACAACTAGGCCTCAGCCTTACACACTTGAAGGGCTGAAGCCGTGTTGCGCACAGCCCAGGAGGCAACTCCTGGCGGTAACTTGGAATGGAGGTTCACAGTGTTTGGTCTGGTGTGCTTCCACAATTGCTAAGTGAACACATCTAGAAATAATAGCATTTGACACTGCTAGTTCCTTTCTAGAACCATCCAGAATCGCAAAGGAAGAATCTACGTATCTGGAGAAGCTCTCTGGGATAGATATGCGAAAAGCCCGAATCAGATTGTGTAGAAAGCACTCTTCAGGATAGGACAGAGAGGGGGAAAAAAACGATGGGAGGATGATATCTTTATTGAGGTGAAAGAAAGATGCCAGGAAGGGACTGGCTGTAGGACCACCTTCTCCTAAGGGAGCACCACATAGAAATATTTGCTGCAATGGTTCGAATGGAGAGGACTGAAGTGCTTCAAGCACAAAAATTAGATTCCATGACGTCAAGGGTTGGCAGTAAGGAGGTAGAGAATATGCAACCTCCTGTAGGAAGGCCCGAACTGCAGAAATGGATACCAGGTTGCACTGGAATAAAATGAAACGGGAGGAAATCTGACCTTTGAGGGAACTGAGAGCAGGACCCGTTTCCAAGCCAGATTGGCTGAAAGATGAATTTGACAAGTGAGTAATGTATGGGGGAGAGATGTTTGCATTCACCCTAAATGGAAAAAGGACTTTGACGTCCTATGATAAATCGTGGAAGCCGAAGGTTTTCTAGTATGGAGCATTGTCTGGATAACATTACAAAAAAATCCAAATTCCTAGAACAGTGGACTCAACAGCCATGTTGTTAAACGCAGCAACAGTACATTAGGGTGAAAAAGCAGGCCCTGGGAGAGAAGACCCTCTTTAAGTGGAAGATGCCACGGTTTGTCAACGAGCAGACTATGCCATACTCGACGTGGCCAATCCTGAGCCATGAAGAGGACTGGGAGACCCTTGGACTTGATCTTCTGGAGAAGCTTTGGAAAAGGGGGGGGTGAGCTGACTCCACGGAATTACGCATGCATTGACAACCTGAAGGTCCTGGGATTGAGGGATGAAGAACTCAAGTTTTCTGATTGAAGTGTGAGGTTGTGGGGTCCACATCTGGCTGACCCCACCTGTCCCAAATTGCCTAAAACACTAAGCCCACTCACCTATGCATTCTCGGCTGAGGAAATCTGTGATCTAGTTGTCTGCTGAGAGTGTGAATGGCTGTTGGCTGCATCCCATGCGGAAAAGGGCTCTGAGGAATAGGACTTGGAGCTTTGAGAACAGAGGTGTCAGGATCTACGTGGTTTGGGGAGGTTTCTTGTTCAAGTGTTTTGGTCTGGAGAAACACTGAAGAGGCAATAAAAATGGTCTACCCTTCCTAACCCTGCTGGAACAAGAGGTTTTGTTTTGTGTTAAATGAGTGCTTTTTCCTCCAATAGCGTCAGAGATCATCTGTTGCAGACATTTGCCAAAAAGCCTGCCGCCAGAAAAAGGCAGGGCCATGAGGGCCCTTTAGGATACATTATCAGCTGTCCAGCAGGAGAGCCAGAGAGTTCTGCAGATAGCCTTCAGAAAGGCTGATGAGTAAGCAATAAGCCTGGTTGCATTCAATGAAGCCTCAGAAAGATGACAACCGGCATGAAAAATCTGTAAGGAAATGTCTGGCAAGTTCCTCAGGAGAGTCTTCGGAGCTTATTCCCTGTAATCGGTTTGTCTACTTCACTGTAGCTTTGCTTGAGGTAGCCAAGCCAGGCATAAGGTGTGGCCAAGCTCCTCAAAGGAAGATTTAGCAAATTATTCCAACTTCT
Source organism: Bufotes viridis (assembly GCA_033119425.1). NCBI lineage: Eukaryota > Metazoa > Chordata > Amphibia > Anura > Bufonidae > Bufotes > Bufotes viridis. The sequence goes on from CM065590.1 coordinate 285,113,669, forward strand.
GGTCCCGTTGATCTGAAAAGGAAGCTGAATCCACCATGGGAGATACTGTCGGATGCACGACAAGAGGAATAATAATGTAAACATCCTCAGGATAGGCCATCATTATCACTGAGACTCGGCACCTCCGTTGATCAACTATTACATGGATCCGTTGTGCTCACTGGTTCCGCTGCAGGCTCCCGGTAGTTTTCCAAGCACAGTGTCCTACGCTGTCTAGTGGCTGTGCTTGGTATTGCAGCTCAGCTCCATTCGTTTCAATGGAGCTTAGCTGCAACTAGGCCATGCGACCAATGTGTGGTGACGTCACATGGCCTAAGAGGCTGTGACGTTCACGGAGCACCAGCCTCTTCTAACAGCTGATTAGCGGGGGTCTCAGATGTCGGACTCCCGATAATGTGATCCCAGGGATAGGACTAGCAGCATGCTACCTACTGCTATGGCTTGCTGAGTAAGTACAGAATTTTGGGAGGGGGTTACTAATCAAGTTAAGAGCCGGCCTCTGAAACCCGCTCTGTGTCCCACCACCCCACATAGGAGGATAGCCAAGTTTGAGCTGGGGAAGAAGGAGGAAATCCAGTGTAGGGGAAGAATATGATCTTGAAGAGAAGGATCAAGGGAGTTAGGCAGAACATGGAGGCCCATTGAGGGTTTACCCTTGCCGAGCTGAGTAGGGGTGCAAGGGGAAGGAGACATCCTCTGGGCGGAAACTGTACAGTATTGGGAGGTGGGGAAGGGATTTCAGTAGTATACTTGCCTTTCCATCGGTCTCTGCCCACCCTATCTCCAGCCATGTCACCTTCATCTGTTTGCTGCCCCTTGGAGAGGGGGACTTGGCAGCTAAAGTGACCAGGCAATGGCAGATTTGCGATCCACTGTTCCTTCTTGCCTTCTAGAGGCAGAGAACGAGCAGCAGGCCTTATGTAAGCCCCAAATAATTAGAAGAAAATATTCAGCAGACCTGCATGGCAGGTATTGTCTGCCTCTTATGGACACTAAGCTAAAACTGTTTCAGCTTAGTCCCTGAAGAAAGGGGTATAGCTAATGGATTTGCTTCACGCTTTTTGCTTAGTGTCTGCCTCCTAGAGGCAACAGCCTTACCCATGGTGTTGCCTGTCTCTCCCCCCCCATTGACATGGATGAGTAAGTATCAAAAATATAAATCCCCGAGACATTAAATATTGACATATTTACTATCCCCATAACCACTTATAGAATAAATGTATTTAAATAGTGTACAGTGTGAAAAAATTTTTTTTTGTCCACAAGGCCAATTGACCTGTTCCTCTAAGCTGTTAAATGCATGTTCATAAAACGCGCCTGCAGTGTTGCATATTTGGAAGTCTCCATTCTGGACTGTATTACTATTATGTTGTTAATATCTGTTTTGCTTAGATGTACAGTACTAATTTCTGTATTGCGCAGGTGTCTATGAACCGAAGCCGCCTCTACAGATCACCATCTATGCCGGAGAAACTAGACCGGCCAATGTTAAAGCGGACAGTGAGGCCCCAAGATAATGAAACTCCAGTTCGGGTGAAAAGGAGGCGCAGCACTAGCAGCCCCTTCCAGCCTGAAGCAGATGAGAACAACCAAACTAGAAGACGGGTAAGGAAATCCTTCACTCTGAGTTGGATATACAATTCTCTATGGATTCAGTTCAGAACTTTTTGTCCTGTTGCAGAGCTCCAAGTCTTTTGCATAGCATAAGATTAACTTCACTGTATAAACAGGGAGCCAGAATTTTTGAACTCCTTTGATAAAACATGATGCAGTAAACCACAACGTTGTTGGTTGCAAATAGCCAGATTATAATTCACTAACTTTATGGCTTTTTGCAGGGAATTTGAAGCTCTGTATCAGAAAAAAAAACTCTGTCCGTCATTAATAATACATCCGTACAGAATATTGCACCTGCAAATGACGGTGTATTAACCAGTGGGATTCACTTTAACCTTTACATAGTTTATTTTAAAAATTGACCAAAAAGAACTAATATCAATGAAGATTGTCAGACCTTGTTCCAATAGTGTATGTCGGAAGGGAAAATGGCTCCAGAGTTCAGTTTATATTCCCTTGTCAGGAGGTCATCATGTATTCTTCATGACCTCCTTATAGTGAATGGTCAGAATTACCAGACTCATGCATGAGCTGCCAGTTCTACTTTCAGACTGGGATCACGTGCCAAGTGTATGGCACGGGATCACGTGGTATCTTGGATAACCCCTTTAAATAGGTTTCCATGCTATGTTCCATTTCACTTGTTCACTATAAATGAAAGGTCCTACAACGTTCCTATGTAGTGTGGGTTTAATTATTCACTATTTTCAAGATATTGGATTTCTGTGAGTCAATGAGAACACGGCTGGAAACCTGTATATAGACTACCTAGTCCTGCTCTCGGCTGAGAGGTGGATAAGTGTATACAGTTTAGACTGAGCTAAGCAGTCTAGGCACCAGACATTGTAGCAAACGAGCAGAGACTTAGCTCACAGAGGATTGTGTAGACTACATACAGTTCTTCCCACCAGGGTCTTCTGGTATGCTATGGATGTGAGCAAGTGTTACAATTCACCGAACACAATAGCTTGACACTTTTGAAGATTCGAAACACACTGTATATAAGACAGTTGCTGAAATGTCCATGTTTTTCTGTGATTTGAGCTTCATTTACATAAAACTTGAAAAGTCACATCATCTGTTGAGGGAACGTCAGGACCCCCCCCATACATATAAGATGGTGGACCAATGCATCCAAAATGTACTGATTAAGATGACAATCTAATTTATGTTATGTGGATTTCTAGGAAGTGGAAGGAAAGAAATATTCCTACATTAAGGGTTGGTTTACACCAGGGGTGCACAACCTTTTCTGGTTGGGGGCCACATTGTCAGCCTGAACCAATTCCAAGGGCTGAAAATAAAACTTAAAGGGGTATTACCAACTGAAATACTGTATTTTTGGCATATTGAACATACAGTATATGCTATAAATGTCTAGTTATAGTTCTAGGACTCCCATCTAATAGGAGAATACATGAAAGATACATGTAAGAAGCCATAAGACATAGACCTACATGTCTTTTACCAGATTTTTGCGGGGCCGTACAGAATGTACATAGCTTTAACTCATAAACTGTGGACCAGTGAAAGGTCCTCTTTAAGGGTTGGTTTACACTGTACATCAAGCCCCATAGTCATCTGATATTGTTGGATTACATTATATGGGTTATAGGAAGGTGGAACACCCCTTTAACGCCTCTTCTTTTACTACTACTGCCTACATGTACAGCAAATGATCTTGTGCTCCCAATATACTCGGTCATGTTTATTTCTAATCTATTGACTACATCACCTTATATTGTTGCTTGTGCTAATTATTTTACACTTTACATATTTTAGGGCACCTCTCTGAAGAAAACCCTTTCCCTCTGTGATGTGGATATCACAAAGGCTTTGGATGAGGATTACAGTCACAGACAACTAATTGGAGACTTTACAAAGGTGCAGTAATATACACTAAAATTCTACTCTGTTTACTCCAGCAAATTTTACGTTCTGGAGTTAAAGGTTGCCTGGGACTAAACTTTTGGCTCCACACCACCAGGTCCAGTAAACTTTTCAATATAAGGTGCTTGCACTTTTCATACTTCACCGTTCCGGAGCATTGATCACATGGTCTGCATTCAGCATATCGCAACACTTCCTCTGAAGTTACTATAATGCCCTGCAACCGATCCTTTGGCCGAATGGATGTGACAAATCAATGGGTTGGGAAGCCACAGAGGGGGTGGAGGGTGGTGGTATTGTACAGAAGTATCAAAACGATAGCAATATATATATATTCTATGTGCTGCAGTTTGGATTCTTTTAGGTCCCAGACAATCCCTACTACGCCACAATAAGTCCATATTCTGTAGAATACAGAAAATATTTATCCCACAATATTTTGCTGCATTTGGGATGATTTTCGCTCTTATGGAGAGCACCAGATGTGGCTTAGTTAGCCTTAAAGCTCAGGTAATGCTCGTTGGAGAACATATATGCAGATTGGCTCTCTTCCAGAAAAAGAAAGCCGCGTCTGTAGTGCCACCTAGTGGAGTTAGCTGCCCTATAGTCGCAATGATCAAATGATGTACCTCTATTACAGATGTTTGTTTGGAAATGAGTTGTGTATTTTAACTTTGATTGTACTTTCCCCTTCTTCAGGTTTATGCTTTGCCTATTGTGACTGGACGCCATCAGGATCTTCGCTACATAACCACAGAGACTGTAAATATAGTTTTCATATAGTGAAATACATATGGTTTGGATAGCAAATGTTCTCTGCAGAATATAACTTGCAAGTGTATATTTACCTAATTAACAGAGAAAGTAACTTTGGATGATCCTGATTTACAACCTGTAGTCCAGAGCTGCATTCACAGTTCTGCCAGTTGTTAATAAAAAAAACATGAAGCTTGTCAGCAGTTAGCCATATAGAATTTAGCTGACCTGTTTTTATTGCTGAAAGTGAAGGTTGTGCATTGTATGATATTTACTGTTTTGACACTAGGTGGCAGCCTTATTTGATGGAGAATTTAACAGCCTTGTGGAGAAGTTCTACATCATTGATTGCCGCTATCCATATGAATATGAAGGGGGTCATATCCAGGTAAGGTGCTGCAACTCCACAATTATACATCTTTCGTTTAACATTCTGCAAAACGATCTGATCCAGGTTATATTTTATCACTGAGCACGAAAAATTGGAAATGTTTCTCCTGTTTAGCAGTGCTGTGCCTCCTGTTAAACCTCTGGCAGATTCCCTTACTTTCCTAACTTTTATAGTTTCTAATTGTGTGATTGAAACATGAGGTTCCATGATTTGCCACAAGGAAGTTACAGGAGCACTCCCATAAAATGTTTTATTCTCTGACCTGTTAGAACGGTACATGATATAAACTGTGTAGTGAATATAATCTTCTCACCAATGACTGTATTTGTGAGTTAAAACCTCCCTTCTGGTCCTCAACTGTGTCATGTGATCAACACTATGCTCTTCAACTGACACAGGGCTGGAAGTCATTCATTTTTCCATTCATTCCTATGAGACTGACATTTAGACTCACATAGAAATACATACAAAAGCTGGCTTCCTGTCCACACATAAGATGCTGTGTTATTTGGAAAGTCTGATTGCTGGTCATATGACACAGCTGAGGATCGGAAGGGAGGGGATAACTCACAACTACAGGCTGCATTAAGAAAATTACCTTCGCTACAGTTTACATGTACCTTTTATAACCGATCAGAGAATAAAACAAATTGTAAGCGTGCCACTTTAATAGAGAATGGACGGAAACTGAAAAGCATCTACTTTGTGAATGTCATCTTCACTCTAGCGATTTTTATCTTTCTGTGGTGCCAAATCAATTGGAAGTCTGAGTGCTCACACAGATTCACATAAATACTAGAACATTGGTATTGTATGCAAAAGCTTCCAAGTTCTCCTGGTATCGCCTTCCCCTTTATTCACAGTACCCATCCTTGTATAACAGAAATGACATACAGGAAAGGGGAGTTTATAGAAGGTGTTAACATTAGTGATTGTTTCCTTTAAACCATAACATCAACTCAACTCTCCACAATTAGGATACTACAGTGCAGGAAAATCTAAACAGAGAAATTACCCGGGCGCCTCCACATCGGCACTCCCAGGAGGTGTCACCGCCCCCAGGACAGGAAACAATGCAGAAGCATATCATTTTAAAAGGTCTACTTCCGGCGGGACCTCGGATGTCGCGGCATGCAGGACCATTTAAAACTGAGTGAGGAGAGTTCTATTCTGTCTTTCTCTCACCGCTTGCAGTCATACTTTCCCTGGGGACGCTGACTCCGCAAAGAAGCCTGGAGATCCTGCTACCTCAGCCCGGTAAGCCTCCTCCCTAATGGGGCTTATTTTACTGTCCCTTCTTGAACACTACTGTGTGCTTCTTACTAGGGCTGCTATAGAGAAGCAGATCCCATTCCTTATCACATGGTGGCAGTGGTGTTTTATCCAGATATCCATCCCTGGTGTAGGTGATGCTCTTTATTTTTTCCTGACCCTATAGGTTTTTTATGTAATCTTTTTAGGGCAGAGAGACCATGACACCTAAGCCAGTGGAGATTCTGGGCGCAAAAAATGCGCCATCTGCAGGAAGACCTTTTCCTCAAAATCAAACAAAACTTTTATGCCCAAAATGCACTGAAAAAGTGGTTGCAGAGGAGTCACCATCCTTCCTTGACACCATGAGATCTATGATTAAGGAAGAGGTTAATGCGGCGGTGGACTCTAGAATTACGCCACAATCCCCACGTCTCATAGGTCCGTTTGCTTCTGATAATGGCGTTTGATCTGGATGAAGGGGAACTAGTATCTGACCTAGACTCTGGTTCCTCAGATGACAGTGCCGGTAAACCATTGTTTCTCCCTGAGGAGACGGAAGGTCTTCTAAAGACAATAAGAGCCACTATGGACATAGAAGAAGTCAAAGAAACCCACTCTGTCCAAGATCAAATGTTCCAGGGGTTGGGGAAAAGCATCTTCCCCATCCATAACTATCAAGTCCCTGATATCCAAGGAGTGGAGATGTCCCGAAAAAATAACAGCTGTGACAAATTCCTTCAAAAGGAAATATACCTTTGTGGAGTCTGAGTCTAATCTGTGGGACAAAACACCAAAAATGTGTGCCCCAGTTGCCCGCATTTCTCAAACAAAACCTCTCTCCCATTCAAAGATATGGGTTTCTTGCAAGATCCTATGGACAAAAAATTTGAACGTTTATTGAAAACCGCTGGGAAACAAATACGGCTATGTTGCGTCCCAGTATTGCGTCTACCTGCACGGCCAGAGCGTTATCCGTCTGGCTCAATCAGTTAGAATAACACTTAGCAGCAGGTATCCCTAGGGAGGAGATCTTGGCCTCCTTGCCTACGTTAAAAAAGCGTCATATTTCTTAGCAAATGCGTCTGCAGACTTGGGGCATTCATGTGAAAAGATGATCCGGATCCAGCACACGGATCCGGACCCATTAATTTTCAATGGGGCCGGAAAAGGTGCAGACAGCACACATTGTCCGTACTTCTGTTCTGCATCCGCACTTCCGTTCTGCATCAGAATAGAACATGTCCTATTCTTGTCCGCAGACACTGACAAGAAAAGGCATTTCTATTTACAGTGCCGGCCATGTGCGGTCCGCAAAATGCGGAATGCACATGGTTGGTGTCCGTGTTTTGCGGATCCGCAATTTGCGTACTGCAAAACACTTGCGGACGTGTTAATGGATCCTTGGTCAGAATTTCCGCCAGGTCTGCCGCATTATCTAATGCGACCTGTAGAGCTATCTGGCTTCGTACATGGTAGGGCTGCACGATATGGGAATTTTGTGCGATTGCGATTAGGGCCCTAAAAATTGCGATAACGATATGCGATGCGATATTTTAAGGGGATTGTGCTAAAGGTCTATCTGCTTGGATTTTCAAGGTAAAAGCGCACACAGATGACTGATAATGTGAAATGTAGTTATGCTGAACTCAAGAACTGAAATGCGCAGTGTTTTTCAAAATAAAATACATATTTGCATTACTGCAAAAGCACAAAATACAAAACTTGCCATTTTCCTAATATCCCTGCACAGAACAGATAAATAAAATAGATATAAGAACAAGTGCTCATTAAAATAACGACTTTCCACCAGCCCCTCCTCCCTCCCCGCACTGTAACTGATGTATCGCCGGCTGCGGTGTGCAGCATAGCGGCCGGAGATACAGTGTCAGTGTCACGTAGAAAGTCAACCATCGCTTTATAAGACGCACTGCCATTCCCCCCCCTCCCCCACTTTTGAGGGGAAAAAAGTGTGTCTTATAAAGCGAAAAATACGGTAATATAATTGCAGCATTTTTGGGTCAGCAAATTGCGATATGGCGATTAATTGCGGTAACGATTGCTTTCGTGATATATTGTGCAGGCCTAGTACATGGTCGGGTGATGCAAGTTCAAAAAAATCGCCTGTGCTTGATCCCCTGTGAAGGGGATAGATCATTTTGCTCGACCTTAGGTGACATTCTGGACAAGGCCTCAGATAAGAAAAACGGATTTTCTCTTGAGTCGTTATTTTCATCAAAGACTATCCTTTCTAAACCAGAAAAAAACAAGACTGGACCAGAGGAAGAAAGAGGGATCTGGGAAGTAGCAGCCATCCATGGGCAGAGGGAGAGGATTCCTTTTCAATCCTGAAAATTCCTCCTATTCTACACAATGATTCCATAAGCCATGTGGGGAGCAGGTTAAAATGCTTCACCTCTGCCTGGGAAGAAATAGGAGCCTCCCGTGGGTAGTAACTACTTTCAAAAGGGCTTAAAACTAGTGTTGAGCGAACTTGTCTTTTAAGTTCTGCATCTAAAGTTCGGGTTCGGGTTATCAAAGAATCCCGTTATGGATTCCAAATTCCGCTATGGTCCCTGGTAGCGGAATCCATAACGGAATTCTTCGATGACCCGAACTTTGGACACAAAACACAAGTTAGCTCAACACTACTTAAAACTAGAGTTCTTATCCCCTCCCCCAGGTCTGTTCACCATAAACCAAAAAGCTGCCTTGAAAAGTAAAACAAACATGTCTAGAATTAAAAATCTAATCTCTTATAGACAGAAAAGTACTCCATCCAGTCCAGAACATTAATACGGCAAAGGTTTCTATTCACCAATATTTCTTGTATAAAAACCAAATAGATCCTTCCGTTTAATAATAAATCTAAAATCCCTGAACAGATCCATCATCTAGCAAAAAATTCAAGATGGAAACTATAAGATCCACCATAAACTTACTCCCTCAGGACTGTTTCATGGCGACTATGGATCTTCAAGACTCATACTATCATGTCCCGATATGCCAGAGTCATCGAAAGTTTCAGAGAATCGCTGTCTTCATAAGGGATCAGTTATGCCATTTTCAGTTCGGAGCCCTCCCATTCGGACTCTCCTCGGCTCCCACAGTATTTTCAAAGATCATGTCAGAGGTCACAAAATACCTTCACCTAAAGGGGATTCTAATTGTGCCATATTTGGACGATTTCCTGATTGCTTCACTCTCAGAGGAAGTTCGACGATCCCACCTTTCTCAAGTGCAAGAATGCTTAAACACCTTGGGATGGATTATACATTTTCAAAAAATCAGACCTGTGTCCAGATCAGAGGAAGCTCTTCCTGGGGTGTACTCCTAGACTCTCATCTGCTAATGTCTTTTTTACCTCTAGAAAAAAGGAACAGTCTAGTTCGGAAAATCTCTCAGTTCTGCAGCCAAAGGGCTTACTCCATAAGGAATATCATGACCATCCTAGGTCTTCTGACGGCAACAATCCCGTCGGTCAGATGGGCTCAGTCACACACGAGGATCCTTCTAGCCTTAATCCTGTCCTCCTGGGACGGAACCAATTCCGCTTTAGAAAAACTTGTTCTCATTCCCAGTTCCGTAAAAGAATCTTTGATGTGGTGAAGAATAGAAAAGAACTTGCAGACGGGGATGTCTTGGCGCCAGGAAAAACAGATGATCGTAATCACAGGCACCAGCAGTTCAGGATGGGACAGTCACTCAGAAGGAAAAGTAGTCTGGTATTTCATCCCAAAATAAACCAACTCAACCCGATGGCCTGGAGGCAGAACGCCTCGCCTTTAAAGACGAAAAGGTTTGTCTGGTGCAGTAATTTCCATGAGGACGTTGAGTCGAAAGTCTATACCATCTAGAATTTATTTAATAACCTGGAACGCTTTCCTGTCTTTTTTTCAAATAATAACTTTTCTCCAGAGATTCCACAAATTTTAAGTTTTTTGCAGGCAATATTGGATAAAGGTCTCCGACCTGCAACGCTTAAAGTGCAGGTTTCAGCTTTAAAGAGGACCTTTCACCTGAAATTGCATGTTAAACTAAACATATACCCTTACTTGCTGGCCCCCGGTGGTGCTGATTCTCCTCTTCTAGATCTATTTGCCGCACAGGACCACAGTACTCGCTGACAAGGACTTTGCTCAGCTCGTGCCTGCAAACGAGCCTGTTAGGCGTAGCATGCACTTCTCCGACACGCATGGCCAATAGCGCTGCTTCTCGCTTGCAGTCCAGAATGACGCTCAGATCTCACGAGATTGCGAGAACTGGAGCGAGCTTTCATCCATCCTGAGCCGATGCTGGCTGCAGGAAGTCCAAGATGGCGCCGGCTCAGGATGGATGAAATCGCTCAGTTCTCGCATCCGCGAGATCTGGACGTCTTCCCTGGCTAAGAGCGGAGGCTTATAGCTGCGCTCCGTGCCAGAGAAGGCAGACCACGCCTCGGGAGACTTGCAGGCTGCCAGTTGAGCCGAATGGCTCAATAGCATCACAGCGAGATATTGAGTGGACACGGCTATAACGTCGAACATATCGAAAAAGAGGAATCAGCACCACCGGGCCAGTCTCCAAGGGTCATATGTTTAGTTTAACATGCAATTTCAGGTGAAAGGTCCTCTTAATGCTTTTCTGGATGTAAAACTGGCAGACTCCCCACTAATCAAGCTTTTGTTTTTTGAAGGGGGCTATAAGAAGTTTTTCCGACCTTCCGTTCCATCATTCCACCCTGGGATTTAAACTTGGTCCTCTCAGTCCTGATGGAACCTCCGTTTAAACCAGTTGAATAGATTTCTCTAAAACTTCTCACCTACAATATGGTTTTTCTTGTAGCCATAACGACTGCTAGGAGGATTGGAGAAATCCATGCTTTTCTTACAAACCTCCATTTCTTACGATTTTGGACAACCGCATAATCCTCAGGCATTGCCCTTCCTTCCCAAGGTTGTTTCCAGGTTTCATTGTGATCACGAAGTTTCATTACCTTCCTTCTGCCCGTCTCCGACTACGGATAAAGATAGAAAATTCCACAACCTGGATGTTAGGAGTTTTATCTTGCCTAAACACTGCTGGTAATTTTAGACAGTCAGATCAACTCTTCCTCCAATATCTGGGTCCTAACAAGGGACAGGCAGCCAGCAAATCATCTATAGCAAGATGGATCAGAGATGATGATTGCCCTTGCCTATGTCCAGAAAAATCTTCATCCTCCTGCCGTAATAAGAGCTCACTCTAATTGGGCTGTGTCATCCTCCTGGGCGGAGTCTACTTCGTTCTCATTAGACCAGATTTGCAGGGCAGCCACGTGGGCAAGCCCTATGACTTTTTTTTCAATCATTACAAATTGGATATTCTCAAAAACCAAGACTGTCTTTTGGTCGCAGGATTCTTCCTGCTGTGGTCCCTCCCTAGAGCTGATTACTCTGTTAATCCTGCTGTCAGTGCTGTTGTGGAGGTGCCGAGGAAAAAGGTTAATTACTCTTACCGGTATTTGGTTTTTCCAATAGCCTCCACAACGGCACTGCAATTTTTCCCTCCCTTTTTATTTTCTTTTTTCAAATTATGTAATTTGTTTATGTTTAATACATATTTGTTCTTGCATCACTTTAGTGTCCTCTCTTATTGACTGAATAGGTAAGGGGAGGAGGCCTTTTTAAATCATGTGCTTCTGCATTGTTTCCTGTCCTGTGGGTTGGGACACCCTCCTGTGAGTGCCGTTGTGGAGGCTATTGGAAAAACCATTTACCGGTAAGGGTAATTAACCCTTTCCTTGTCCAGATACTTGAGGTCCCCTCTGTTGCCATCTAGCTTTTATACCAAGTATTGCAACCTAGGTATATTCAAGATTTAATTGTGTTAAAAATCATTTTACTAAATAATCCTACCATAACATAGCCTGAAGGGGTTTTCAATGGCTTTGATATTGATGACCTATTGCTAGAAAAGTTCATCACTTTAATACTGGAAAAACAATCTGTTGGAAACGCAAATGTGATGTTGAGCATTTTCAAAATGTAGTTGTCACATTTTGGGGTTAATATTTTGTTCATTAGAAATGCTTTGTCAAAGTTTTTATTCCCAGAGGAGTAGATGGACTTGTTGTTATGCAATTTTTATGTTCTTTCTTATTCTTGCGCATATGCTATCTGATTTCTTTTGTTCTTAAAGGGGTTGTTCGAGCTATGAAAAAAATATATAGCACTGTAAATCTGATGGTCAGCAATATATAAGTAAGCTAAACAATTTTTAGGCAAAAAAAAAATTTTTAAATATTTTCACATATCCCTGGTTCTTTGTTTACCTGCAATAACATCAATATCTGGAGTTTCCTCATGAATATTTGTGCCCCTCCCCTGCTCTGCAATCGAGTGAATACAAGTGTTGCCCTGAGTGACATGTCTGACTGCTAGGATGCTCAGCAGAATGTTGTATGTGTAGGACTACAAGTCCCAACTGTGCAATGAAACTGCTGTTCCCCCTTCCTGTTCTTGTGCAATGCTTTGCAGAACTCATCCAGTCTGTCAGCTCTGTGTCTGCAGGATGAGGAGGGAAGATCCTCTGTCTCTTCACTGCCTGCAGCTACTCAGCAAAACCTCCAGTCCTGAGTGTGTGCTGCAGAAGGGGTTAAAGTGAAATCTGAGAAGGAGCCACTGCAGATAAAGTGCATTGTAAAGCCCTTACATTTGCCTAGTTAGAAACCTACAGCATACAAAAAAATCCCTTTAATTCTTTTTTGACACTTTGCTTGTATTTTATTGTAGTGCTTAAAGACTTGAATGTTTGCAGTAGTTGCATTTTGTTATGCTATTTACTTTTGGAAATTAATAAAAACGAATTATATGTAAAATGTAGTAGTTGTAGTTATGGCTTGTGTAATCTTAATTTATAATTCTGTGATATTCTGCAGGGAGCTTTGAATCTTCATCGACCAGAAGATGTGTTGGATTATTTTCTCAAGTGTCCTTTGGTCCCATCGGTGGCAGAAAAGCGCATTATACTGGTGTTTCATTGCGAGTTCTCATCTGAAAGAGGTCCAAAAATGTAGGTGAACAAGTCCTAAACTTTTCAATACATTTTGGTACTTTATTTTTTAGTAGTAATCTAAGTAGAATGCACCCCTAATCTTTTCTGACACATTGGTAGTATACGTATTCCCGAAATATGCTCTGATAAACCCATAGGCCCCATGCACCCACCCAGCATGTGCCAAGAATGTACTATTGGCATACTGTGGGTCGGTCCCTTTCTCCAATATACCGATTATTATATTTCTTTTAATCTCCAGCACCTCCTCATCTTCCCTTGCTCCCCATTAAAGGATAATAATGTGCAGTATTCCTTGCAATGATTAAGTTTAAACGTACACTTAATTGAATTGATGTTCCTAGGACTCACACTTGACATGTAGATACTTTAAATATTTGAAGTTATTAAAATGAAAAACCGTAACCCTCAGATTATATTATTCTCATAGGAAATTGAACAGCTTGCTAGGGTGTTCCATTGTGTTTCATCTGTATCAGTCAGGCATCACTACAGTTTTTTAGGCCATCATTTTTCTGCTACCTGTACTGATGCCCTCAATGTGCATTAACAGCTGTCAATAGAAGTAGTTCAATATGTCTTATTGTTTTGTATGAAAGGTGTCGTTTCTTGAGAGAAGAAGATCGCGCCAGGAATGACTACCCAAATCTTTATTATCCAGAGGTGTATTTACTGAAAGGGGGCTACAAAGAGTTTTTTCCAGAATACAAGGTGAGTTTTTTTTTTTTTTTTTTACTAGGATTACCCACATTCTAAATAAAAATGACCCATTATGTTTATTTCTCCTGTATGTGGTCTTTTTTTTAAAACACTTTTAGCAGATTTTTGAGAATCCTACAAATGAAAATAAGGATATTACAAATTAGATCTAAGAGCCGTTTATATATGAAAATGACCTGTTTATGTCACCATAAATTTCTGCAGTTTTCGTACTGGCCACTGAGCCTAATAAGCGGCACTTTTGGTCTGTACGGATCACTCTCCTGCAGTTATCGGTTCTGTTATTCTAATCCTGTGTGTAATGCTATCACCTCTGTGTATAGATAAGACAGGATCCACTGTTCACAATAGGTGATTGTCAGAGCTCATCTATTCTTTCCTTGTAAGGTCCCCTCCTGTCCAATGTGTCTATTGCCCATGGGGCTGCTGTAAAGCAATTGTCTTAATACTTTCTAATGCTGCTAAGAACAACTCGGGCAAGATGGCCGCCCCCATAATCCTATTCAGGAAACAGAATATAAAAATCTGCAATCAGAAAATAAAAACAGATTAGAAAAAAGGATATGTGTTGCTATCTGGTTTTAAAGGGAACCTGTCATCATATTTGTGCTGACCTCACTGAGGGCAGTATAAAGTAATGACAGAAATGCTGATTTCTGCAGTGTGTCACTCATCAGCAAAGTAAGTTGTTGCTGAGAACCATCATTATAATCGTTGCAGCCCAGGCCTTGAAAAGAGTCAAATCTACCTGAGAAGAGTCCTAGTTATTCATAATCTCCTGCTCTCTCGCCCATCTGCTGATGATTGGCAGTTCTCTCCTAGAGAGAAAGGGAGAAAACTAGGTAGAAGCCTGTCAGTCATCAGCAGGTGGGCAGGAGAGCAGGAATTCATGAATAACCAGGACTCTTCTCAGGTGGCCAGGACTCTTTTCCAGGCCCAGTCTGCAATGCTTATGATGCTGGTTCTCGGCAACCACTTACTTTTAGCTGATGAGTGGCACACCACTGAAATCAGCATTTCTGTCACTAATTTATACTGCCCTCAGTACAGTCAGCATAAAGTTGATGACCGGTTCCCTTTAACTGACAGATAAAAATCTTGGTGACACATTTCCTTTAAATATTTGGTGGCTGTTTTGGTAATTTGCATTGTCTTTCATTCATAGTCATTCATTTTACTTGTTTGCAGACTTTGTGTGAGCCTCAAAGCTACTGCCCAATGCATCACCAGGATTATCGCCAAGAACTACTGAAATGCCGTACAAAAAGCAAATCCTGGGCAGGAGAACGCAGGAGAAGGGATCAGATTTCCCGGTTGATGAAACTATAGCACAGTATTTGAAGTCTTCAACTACCTCGTCAGGAGCTTCAGTCTGACCATCTTTCAACACTTCTTCCAACATGACCATGGCTGCTTCCTAATTATAGAGGATGTCATCATTTGTACTGCGGTCGCTGTGAAATAGTTTTATTATATTTACTATAAATTAAAAACAATGCAAGAATGCCCTGGATAAACATGCATTTGGGAATGAATTTAGGTACTAACTATGGGATACAATCCTTCCTGTGACTGCTAAACAAAAGTGCCTTCTTACTGTTTGAATGCAGTGCCCTTGGAAGCATAGGCTACATGACTTCTTACAAATCATGTATTTTCTAGAGACCAGCACCTTTTGTATTTTTGCTCACCCACTACAGCCGCTAAACTGTGATGAATAAAATTATTTAAATGGGGGTTATCTCACCAAAACAACCCATGTACATATAGACATTACTAAAGGAGTGAATTCCTTGGCAACAGCAGCTATCGATCATAGATTAGAGAAGGCAGACCCAGATTCTTAATAAACAGGGTTGTCTTTGTGAGAGAACCTGTTTAATTTAATTGGGATTAATGACGACCATTGTTTTATTCCAAAGCATCTAAAATAAGCAAGTTGGCAAAAGTTTTGATTAAAACACCTTACCACTTTGTGTCTACAGCTCCTATGCAAACCTACATTTCTCCATGGTAACAGACTGAAAACAGACTCTCTAATCTGATCCTGCAATCATACTGCTATTTATCCACTCCCTAATTCTTGCTAACCAAATCTATGTTAGTAAGGATTATGTCATAGATGTAAGAGTTTAAAGTGTACACCTTCGGGAATTTATATATAATTTTTTTTTTTATGATCTCCTTTTTGGCTAAAATAATTTTTTTTAAATGGTCTTAAAAGGGGTTATCCAAGTTATATTTATTGATGACCTATCCTCAGGATAGGTCATCAATATCAGATCGGCGGGGGTCCGACACCCGGCACCCCCGCCGATCAGCTGTTTGAAGAGAAGGCGAGCGCCGTGCCAGCGCTGCCTCCTCGTCATGTTTACATGCTGGCCGTTGCATCTGCAGCGGTGAGCAGGTGTAGTTACACCCAAGCCGTTCCATTCATTTCAATGGGACGGCTCGTTTCTATACAAGTGTATACTACAGAGCCGTCCAATTGAAATGAATGGAACGGCTTGGGTGTAATTACACCTGCTCACCGCTGCAGATGCAACGGCGAGTAGGTAAACAATGAAGAGGAGGCAGCGCTGGAACGGCGCTCGCCTTCTCTTCAAACAGCTGATCGGCGGGGGTGCCGGGTGTCGGACCCCCGCCGATCTGATATTGATGACCTATCCTGAGGATAGGTCATCAATAAATATAACTTGGATAACCCCTTTAAGTGTTCTGCTGCTCTGTCACAAAGGGGTAACTGTTTATCTAGCTGTGTAAATCCTACTTTTACTTTGTCATCTAATAACCCTCATCTCTAAATTACTAAAAGGTCTTAAACACTTTTTAATTTTTATTTAAGCCACAATTTTATCAGTAAGATAAGAACTGAGCTATAATGAGTGTTTAGGAGGTCAGAGATAAGGGACTGTAAGCTGAGCTGCATGACAAAATAGAGTGAAAACAGGCAGCAGGCTACTAGAGAATCTCAAGGCTGTACAAAGACAGAGGCTCACAATTTTTAATATAGACCAATTGAAAGTTATTTTAGCTCAAAATGAGTATAAAGTATAATAAGACTCCTAAGGTGTACTAGGCCTTTAACTGTAGGATCAATCTGTTAGTATGGAGACATATAGGTCTGCATAGCAGCTGTATACCCAAAACAGTAGAATAACTGGTTTTTTAGAAGTACCTTCCCTTTATATTTCATGATCTAAATTAATTGGATAACTTTTAAAGACATTTAAAGATGTCTTCTGAAATGACTATGGTACTTCACAATTTACTTTGCATACTGTAGATGTTCCAACCACATATGCGGGCATACTATGAGTTATGTAGAATTTGTTTTTATTAAAGAAATCTCACTAAATATGTGGTTGGGTACAATACAAGCAACTATTCAACATGGACAGAAATCTATCTCAAAGCATTACATGAACTGAATTACTGGCGTCACGGTAATGCAGGCGTACAATGATTTCATTATGTTTCTAATTTACTTTATGAAGCCTCAGTGCAAAATCTTGACGAGTCCTGTGAATATTGTAACTTGCCAAAAATTATGTTTCTGTTTCCCCTCTGAGGGAGATATACATGTAGAGTATGTGTGTAGCTGAATCTACATGCGGAAAGGGTTGATACCTTTTAAATAATACAGTATGAGCTTGTTTCATCTTCTGTATATATTTTAGTGACCACACAGTATAATTGTGTGTATTAAACGTACAAAGAAATGGGCGAGAAAATGTTTTCCAGTGCTTTATTAAAAGGTGAACCCTGAGGAGAGCTGTGTGTACATTTACTGGTTGATGTATTTTTGTGAAATGACTTCATGCATTGCGGTATACAGATGTAGCAAACATTACCTCGACACAATGGGTCAGATTTGCTTATCCTGCCTGAAATGCAGACTGTAAATTTAGGCAGTCTAAAGATCTGCCAGATTTATCACAATGACTGTAAGATAAGATTAAAAGACGGTCTAGTCTTACTTCCTACCACCAATTGGCTTAATTTGCCACAGACTTGTGAACCAAAATATTGGTACAAAATGGTGCCTCTTAAAATATGCCCCTTTTTCTGTGAAGGCACAGGCAAGGCTCAGTGGATTATTCATTTTGGCTTGCTTTCGTCAAAAATGTCCCAAACATTTTGTTCAAATTGCACCAGAATTCAAGTGCAGTCACAAGAGTAAAGCCTCATTCACATGTCCGTGCTCAAATCCGTGAGCAGGTGGTCAGTGATGTATCCGTGCAGGGTTCCTGTTGGGTCCGTGGGTCTGTTTTTTTGCTGTCTGTGTGCCATCCGTGTTTCACGGACACTGAACAGCTGAAAAATTATTTTCAAAGCATCTCTTTTTAATGATACGTGCAACACGGATGGCATCCATGTTGCATCTGTGGTTTTCACGGACCCGTAGATGATGGATCCGTGAACACGGACAAAATAGAGCATGCATCCATGCTAAAAACACTGACCCATGGACCGTGCTGAAACACTGATGTCTGAATACACATTCAAATGAATAGGGACATGTGCTGTCCACAGAGAACACGTACAGCACACATACGTGAAACACTGATGTGTGAATGAGCCTTAAGTGTGGGCCACCATTGCAGAAAACTGACCTTACCTGACTTTTAATATTATTTTTTTTTTTTTTTAGATCCAGTCTTTAGCACTGCCCTAGCCTGTAAAACCGCCCATCAGAGCCCCTGACGTCTCCAAATGCACTGCTGGGTGGTAGCCTCCACCTAGCAGTGTAGAAACAAACAAAAAAGCGATCCAGTGTAGGGCAAGGGAGTGCATTGGAGCATGGAATAAAATGCCAATATGGGGGGGGGGCTGTCTGGGTGAAAATGGGTGCATGCAGCAGGCATCATAGCTGCCAGAGACCCAGGGCGGATGTATGCATTTAACCCCTAAGATGCTGTGGTCAAATGTGTCCACAGCATCTGAGCAGTGCAGATGAACCAGCCACGTGCTCCCGTACCTGTAACATCATTCTCAGCCTGAGATTGGGTACTCTGTTATGTTACAATGATTGTTTGGAGCCTCAAGAGGCTCTGATAGTTATCCCTGGAATATTCCAATACAGGCCCAGCAGGTGGCAGCACTGTTGGAATACACTGGCAGGCATGTCCAAACTCTGGCCCTCCAGGTGTTGCAGAACTACAACTCCCATCATGCCCTGCTGTAGGTTTTCCAGGAATGATGGGAGTTGTAGTTTTGCAACATCTGGAGGGCCGGAGTTTGGACATGCCTGACAGTGAATGGGTTTTCCTGTGATGTATAAATACCTATTCACAGAACACAACTGGCAAACAAATGATTGCCAGTTATAGTCACCGAAGTTGACTTAAAAAAAATATATATATAAAAGATCAATCGCTACCAACAAAAAATAAAATAAAACATTATAGTCATCACCACATCCGAAAACACCCATACTGTTAAAATATAACTGTTTATCCTATACGGCAAATGGCGTAAAGGAAAAAAAAAATCTAAATGGACAATTCACCATTTTTTTTTTTGTCCCTTCACCTCCTCAAAAAATGTTAATAAGTAGTGATTAAAAGGTCACACATTTCAAATTGTATCATTGAAAAGTACAGATTGCACTGCAAAAAGGAGCCCCCCATACAGCTTTGTACAGATAACTACAAAATAGAGAGGTCAGATTATAGCGGTAAAAATATATATATTTTTTTTTCAAGGTTTTCACCTTAAAATACAAGAATAACTATACAAGTTGTGGCATTGTTGTAATTGTACAGACCTGGAGAATAAGGGTAACAAGTCAATTTTACCTCGTGTGGAAAATTGGCAGCAGACTCACTGCTTTACCGCTGTCTTTTTGATTCTTGTGGATGTGGCAGTCTCTGCACCCTTTCTTTACACATCCTATCCTTAGGCAACGGCACCTCAAAATGAAGAGCTGGAGTAAGATCTGGGGGTTCTATCTCGAAACACATCCATTTATGGCATTTTAGAAATTTTCCTAGAACTTGATTAGGCAATATTAACATAAAACTGGATTCCCGATCTGTGGGCTCTCTTTGCAAACATGCAGCTAATTGACTGCTTTCTACCTATAGAGATTAATCGGGGAAACTCTGTCAACTAGTGGGGGAGCACACAGCTCATGAATACACTGCTGGACCCTATGTACACGGCTCTCATCTCACTCTGCATGCGATCAGCCAAAATATAGCATTTTCCATATATGACTCCTAGCATATTTGTCACTGCTGCATGGCAGCATGAAGTACTGTAGGTGATAAATTCTCTTTAGAAAGGGTTAGTAATCTTTGTAATTAGTTGTCAAAACACTAGGTGGCAGCATTCACCTAAAACAAGAGACAAGATGTAGAGGGAAAGGTTCCATAATCGCCAAAAACGACATTCTGTGCTATTAAATTTCACTTTTGCATAAAACTAATAATGTCTGGACAATATTTTTTGCTACTTGGTTAATCTGTCTTCCTTATTTGCAATGTCACAGTTGCCTTTTTTTTGTGTGTCAGGGATTGACATTCCTACCCCCACAACTGTGTTGGATCATATTGCTAATTTTAGTTGTGTACCAACCATTATCTGTATATATGTCAGACAACTACATGAAATGGTTACCAAAATTAAGAAAACTATCAAATGTTTAAATTTTTCACATATATTTGTGATGTTTTGCTCCAGCAAGCGTGTGTTCTTTGCTGTGACTGAGAAATGATATAAAAATTAAATGTGTATTGTAGCCACTGAGTTATTCAATAAAATGTATCTGTATAGTCCCACTGAGATGGAAGCACATGCTCTGTTCTATTCTTCAACTGCCACTAGTTGCAGCAGAAAGGGTGCACCCCTGACAAAGGACACACACTCTAAGCTGACAGTTTTAAATAAATCAAGCAGAACAAAGATCGCTGGATCAATTTGAGGTACAAGGCTGGTTATAGCTTTGTTAGAAAGAGGTTATCATGTACTAGATTATGCATGGTTTTCATTTTTTACATTATTCATGGAATAACACCTTTAACTTTTAGACTCTAGTCTAGGGCCTTTAAGTATGGCGCCCGCTCACGCGTGCAGCAGGCGCCAGAGCCGGCAGGTCTCTCCTGTTTCCAACAGCAGAGCCCCGTGGCTCATGACAGCGTATTAGATCGAAGGACCGGCTACCCCAATAGCCGCACGGGGGAGCTAGTCTTAACGCGGAAGCACAGACTTCTGTTTTTCGTTATTTTGATGAAGGGACCGCAGCGTATTAGAGCTGCAGTTACTATGTTGGCCTGCAGGTGGCAGACCACCATAAGATAATGGCATATTCAGCTTAGACTGTGGTTCTATGGAACTACAGTATAAGCTAAAAATAAATCTGACTAGTGAATACTGTACCATCCTAGAGGGGCTAAAAAAAAGCGTTGAAAATAAAAATAAAAAAAATTACTCCCCTTTCCCTAGAATAAAAAAAATACATAAACAATAAAAAATATAAACATCATGGGCATTGCTGCATCCGACACCCATACTATTAAAATATAAAACTATTTATCCCATATGGCAAATGGCATAACGGCAAAAAAAAAAATCAAAATGGCTGATTTGCCATTTATTTATCACTAATATGTAATAAATTGTGATCAAAAAGTCACACACACCCCTAAATAGCATCAGTAAAAACTACAGATCATCTACGAAGCTCAGTAGACATAACTAAAAAGTTATAGGGGTCACAATATAGCCATGTAAAAAATAAAAAAAAATTAAGTTTTTTTTTTGTATTAAAACTCAAAAAACATATGTGGTATTGTTGTATTGTCCCAGAGAATGAAGGGCACAGGTCAGTTTTGCAGCATAGGCAACACAGTAGGGACAACACCCGTAAAAGTGTAATGGAATTGCGTTTTTTTTTTTTTTTCCAATTCCACCCCTTTTGGAATTTTTTGTCCGCTTTCCACTACATTGTATGCCATATTAAATTGTGGCATTAAAAAGTACAACTGGTCCCACAAGAAAAAATTCCTGATTCAGCTATGTGAATGAAAAAATATAAAAGTTATGGCTCCGGGAAGAAAAATGAAAATGCAAAAAATGAAAAAACCTCCAGAATCCAAGGAGTACATTCCTCAATACATTGCAGCAGATGCAGTGTAACAGATATGTAAAGACAACAATTCTCATTGTGTAATCATGAAAACATACACTGTGCAGGCACTAAATCAGTGAAAGCAGGGAGATTTTAGCTCAGAAACCTTCAGAATTATGAAGGCTATTATATAGTCTGTAACTTAGAACCAGTGTAGTAGAAATAAAGTACATCTCAACATACATCATTTTTACCAGCTTTAAGATAATGAAAATATGCTTCAACATTGCAGCTGCCAGACTCCCTTCTCAAGGTTGTTTCACCCCTATTTTCACACAGTCCTGGATATACTTACCCTAGGGCAGCCATCTCTAATCTGTTGAGCTTCCGATGGTTTGAAACTACAACCACCAGCATGCCTTTACATGTACATCAGGGGGCTCCTATGTAAGAAGTGCACCCCCCATTTAGCTAAATAATTCAGCCTCTCAGTCCAGCAGTAGCAGAGATGGTGGATTAAAAACTCTATTGTTAACCCCTTTGCACACCTGGATGTAACTGTATGTCCAAGGTGCAGAAGGGTGTAAAGGGTAAGCTTACGAGAGAGAGTTCCTGTTCTGGCCTCCGCTCCTCAGACAGGATTGCACAGCATTATAATGCAGTGTAACCCTGAGGGTCCTGGAATCTGCTGTATTACACTGTCATAATCCTGTGCGATCCTGTGAGAGGAGCGGAGGCCAGAATGGGAACTCTCATTGACACACTATGCGAGTCAATTGCATTCAACTCGCTGGTGTCTGTCTGGCATGAAAAACATACTTGGAAAACATTACATAGAGAGCTACAGAACATACAGGGTAATACAGCACCATATACCGGTGCCTCTTGCATCCAGTGATGTCTCCTCTGATGTACATATTCTCTTTCCTTATCTTCTCCATTCAGACCAGACCACCATGATGATTTCTGTCAGTCACCTCTTGTCTCTGCAGAATTTGACAGACATCTTAGTTTCCTACTTTTCCATCATCCTCCTACCTTCTCAACATCCCATCCTGCCACCCCCAATACTGTGCCTGCTGTGCTTCTCAATACAGAAACAGTCCCCCTGAAAGTACTACCACACAGATTATTTGCACAAAGTGCCCTAAAAAATCACTGCACCCAGTAAATAGTGTCCCTGACACTAATAGTGTAAACATAATGTCCCCCAAAATAATTGTGCTAAGCTGGTACTGTGCCAGGGTGCCCCCACAATAATAGTGCTCCCAAAAGTCCCACCAATAGTAATAATTATCTACCAGAGTTAAAAGTGTCCCCAATAGTAATAATGCCCCTATTGTGCCCATACTAGTAATCATGTACCCCATAGTTTCGCACTAGTAATAATTCTCCTTATAATGTGTGTCAGTACAAAAATTACCCCCTTATAATGTGCGCCAGTGCAAATACCCCTTTACAATGTGTGCCAGTACAAAAATACTCCCTTATAATGTGCGCCAGCACAAAAAGTACCTCCTTGATGATAATGATGTGAACATAGCCTAAGGACATAATACATAAACTGGTTTCTACCCATCCCATACAGTTTATATGGTTGTGGGGTTGTTCTGCATTTGGCCCTAATAACTAATTTTATTAGTGTTCACAATGCAACTTAAGTACATCTGGCGCACATTCTGTGTAATTCCATAGGCTCCAAGTGAATTGCTTTTTCAAGTTGATCCTATCCAGATATTTAGTCTTATGGTCACCACTGTCTTCCCACTTCCCTCAATAGTAGCTCAACAACAATTCTACATTAATGTTTTAACATTTCTTAAAAATAATAAAATAAAATGTTTCATGGACATAAGTATTCAGACCCTTTGCTATGACACTTGAAAATTAGCTCAGGGGTCCTCCATTTTCTTTCGATAATCTTTGAGATGTTTCTACACCTTAATTGGTGTCCACCTATGGTAGATTCAGGTGATTGGACATGATTTGGAAAGACACACCCTTTTCTATATAGGTTCTCTCAGATGACAATGTACATCAGACCAAAAACTGATCCATGAAGAGGAAAGAACTGCATGTAGAGCTCATAGGCAGGATTTTGTGGAGGCACAGATCTGGGGAAGGGGACAAAAAAATTCTTCCTAGAACCAGCCGACCCACCAAACTAAGTAATTGAGAGCCGAAGGCACTTGGTAAAAGAGATGACCAAGAACTGAATGGTCACTCTGGCTGAGCTCCAAAGATCTTGTGTGTAGATGGGAGAAACTTCCAGAAGGTCAACCATCACTGCGACATTCCACTAATCCGTGCTATATGGCACAGTAGCCACAGAGAAGCCTCTCCTCAACAAAAGACACATGAAAGTTTGCAAAAAGCACCTAGAGGGCTCTCAGACTGTGAGAAACAAGATTCTCTGGTCTGATGAAACAAGAATTTTTTGGCCTCAGTTCTAAGAGTCGTGTTTGGAGGAAACCAGGCACTTATCATCGCCTGCACAATACCATCCCTAGAGTGAAAAATGGCAGTGGCAGCATCATGGTGTGCAGTGTGTTTTTTTAGCAGCTGGGACAGGGAGGCTGGTCCGGGTTAAAAGAAAGCTGAATGGAGCAAAGTACAGAGATATTATAAACCTAATCCAGAGAAACATGGACCTCAGACTGGGCTCAATGTTTACTCTCTGAATGTCCTTAAGTGGCCCAGCCAGAGCCCTAACTTGAACCAAATCAAACATCTCTGGAGAGAACTGAAAATGGATGTCAATGGACAGTCCCCATCCAATTTGACAGAGCATGAGATCATCTGCAGAGAAGAATGGTAGAAAATCTCCAAATCAAGGTGTGCAAACCTTGTGGCATCATACCCAAGCAGTGTCAGACTGGGGTACTTAGGGTCCACCAATGTAACTGATTCTGGGGGCCCACCTTAGGGCTCCTGCACACAAACTTATTTTTTTTCCATGTCTCTACCATTCACTTCACTTCAATGGGGCCTCAAAAAAATAAATAAAAAATGACTCTGTGTGCATTCCGTGTCTGTATGTCCGCATGGCCGTTCTGCAAAATGATAGAACATTACAGACAAGGATAGGACTGTTCTATTAGAGGCCGGCTGTTCTGTTCCACATAAAATGGAATGCACACACCCGGTATCCATGTTTTGTGGATCCACATTCAACGATCGTGTTCATGAGCCCTTACAGTGATAATAGAAATATTAAAGATAAAGTATGAGGGCAGACATTCACAGCAAAATGCACAAACATACATGTGGCAGAATTTACACATATATGGATATCCTGCACTTAAGTCAGTCAGAAACAAGAGACATGCAGCGCACACCAATCACTCATTGGACACACGTGGCACACAAGACACTTATACATGGCTCACATGCCACTGATGCATATGTCACATGCTGCACATACACCACTAATACATAGATCATATATAGCACACACCAATCACTCATTGGACACACGTGGCACACAAGACACTTATACATGGCTCACATGCCACTGATGCATATGTCACATGGTGCACATACACCACTAATACATAGATCATATATAGCACACACCAATCACTCATTGGACAGAGGTGGCACACAAGACACTTATACATGGCTCACATGCCACTGATGCATATGTCACATGCTGCACATACACCACTGATACATAGATAATATATAGCACACACCAATCACTCATTGGACAGACGTGGGACACAAGACACTTATACATGGGTCACATGCCACTGATGCATATATCACATGGTGCACATACACCACTGATACATAGATCATATATAGCACACATCAATCACTCATTGGAAACACGTGGCACACATAACACTTATACATGGCTCACATGCCACTGATGCATATGTCACATACTGCACATACACCACTGATACATAGATCATATATAGCACACACCAATCACTCATTGGACACACGTGGCACACAAGACACTTATACATGGCTCACATGCCACTGATGCATATGTCACATGCTGCACATACACCACTGATACATAGCTCATATATAGCACACACCAATCACACATAGGAAACACGCAATGCACACACCAAGACATTTCTGCCTAACCCTATTAAGAGTAGTTTTCTGACAGCAGGGAGGGCAGGAGGATGGCCAGACGTGTTCTCTCCTCCTTCACTGCCAGCAGCCCGGGAAGTTTAGAAGATACTGCAGGGCCTCCTGTACAACTTACACCAGTAGGAGGCTGCATCACTGTGATACTGCCACCTAGTGGCTACAATAATAATCTCTCCTGAGAAACAAGAGAAATAATTACTCCTCTACCTTATCTCCGGGCGTAGGAGACTGGAGGCCTACCGAGGAATCCCCCGCCTCCCCAGTGGGCCAGTCCGAGCCTGTACCCATGAAGACTAGAGGTTGTAATTGCTGCCAAAGGTGCTTAACTAAATACTGAGTAAAGGGTCTGAATAATTCAGTCAATGCAAGATTTTAGATTTTCCTTTTCAATTAATTTCTTTTCAATAAAATAGCACTTTTATTTTATTTTTTTTAGCTCAAGGCTGCAACAAAATGTGAAAAAAGTGAAAGGGCCTGAAGAATTTTCGAATGCACTGTAGATGCAGGTACCATCTGAAATTCACCTGCATCTTGGGTCTACTCCAACTACAATTCCTGACCAGATGGCAGACCAGTCCTACTGTGATTGGGACAAGTCTAACTAATTTGGGAATATATTGATTTTGACTAACCATAACCAGTTGTGAGTAACCCCATATAATCAGTTGTGAACTAGATTTATTGCGGTCCCCAATGCACAGGGACAAGGTCCATGCAGCTGCCGGGACAGATCGAGACCCATTCAACTTGAATGAGTCCGTGATCCGTCCTCACTCCGTAGTGCTTCCGTGGGGTTCCGTGCCTTCGTTCCGCACCGCAGCTCTGGATTGTGGACCCTGTCAAGTGAAAGGGTCCCCATCTGTGATGTGGAGAGCACACGGCCGGTGCCCGCACATTGCGGACCCACTGTTTGTGGGCTGCAATACGGCCATGGCCGGGCAACGGCCGTGTGCATGAGGCCTAACCTTATATGGCTGAGATGGTGTCCTGATGTTTCAGCTGCGCATGTTTTCTATTTGTCATACTTGTTTTTTGTTTTCTGCGCAGGGGCGTAACGATCGCTTTCGCAGATATTTCGCAAATATCTATATATATTGATGGGAGTTGTCTGCGCATTGTGGAACACCTAAAGGGTTAACAACGTTTGTAAAATCAGTTTTGAATACCTTGAGGGGTGTAGTTTCTAAAATGTGATCATTTTTGGGTGGTTTCTATAATGTAAGCCTCACAAAGTGACTTCAGACCTGAAATGGTCCTTAAAAACTGGCTTAAACTTCTAAGCCTTCTAACGTCCCCAAAAAAGAAAATGTAATTTACAAAATAATCCAAACATGAAGTAGACATATTGGGAATGTAAAGTAATGACTGTTTTTGGAGATATTACTATTTATTATAAAAGTAGAGAAATTGAAATTTGCTAATTTAAATTTTTTTTACTCTATTTTACCACTGTCATGAAGTACAATATGTCATAAGAAAACAATCTCAGAATGTAAAAGTAAGTAAAGTAAAAGTGTTTTAAAGTTATCACCACATGTCAGATTTGCAAAACATGGGCAGGTCCTTAAGGTTAAAAAATGGCAGGGTTCTTAAGGAGTTAAAGAGAACCACTTGCCACAAAGTGCAGTACAATCTACAGGCAGCGTGCTATAAATCAGGAAGAGCTGATAAGATTAATATATAGTTTTGTGGGAAAAGATTAAGTAAAGCTCAAAAAAACATTTAAATCTCAGCTTTTTCTGAGCTCAGTCGTACACGGTGGAGGTGTTATCAATGGCTAACAGCTATCTCTGTATACACATTTACACAGGGAATGCTATCAATCGCAGATAAAAACGCTACCATGTAAAACTATCAGTGACTGACAGCTATCTATGTATACACATTTACATAGAGAATGCTATCAATCACTGATAACACCTCCCCCATGAACAACTATCAGTGACTGACAGCTATCTCTGTATATACATACTTACATAGAGAATACTATCAATCACTGATAACACCTCCACCATGTACAACCATCAGTGACTGCCAGCTTTCTCTGTATACACACTTACACAGAGAATGGTATCAATCACTGATAACACCTCCCCTGTGTACAACCATCAGTGACTGACAGCTATCTATGTATACACACTTACACAGAGAATGGTATCAATTACTGATAACACCTCCCCTGTGTACAACTATCAGTGACTGACAGCTATCTATGTATACACACTTACACAGAGAATGCTATCAATTACTGATAACACCTCCCCTGTGTACAACTATCAGTGACTGACAGCTATCTATGTATACACACTTACACAGAGAATGCTATCAATCACTGATAACACCTCCCCTGTGTACAACTATCAGTGACTGACAGCTATCTATGTATACACACTTACACAGAGAATGCTATCAATCACTGATAACACCTCCCCTGTGTACAACTATCAGTGACTGACAGCTATCTATGTATACACACTTACACAGAGAATGCTATCAATCACTGATAACACCTCCCCTGTGTACAGCTATCAGTGACTGACAGCTATCTATATATACACACTTACACAGAGAATGCTATCAATTACTGATAACACCTCCCCTATGTACAACTATCAGGGACTGACAGCTATCTATGTATATACACTTACACAGAGAATGCTATCAATTACTGATAACACCTCCCCTATGTACAACTATCAGTGACTGACAGCTATCTGTGTATACACACTTACACAGAGAATGCTATCAATCACTGATAATACCTCCCCTGTGTACAACTATCAGTGACTGACAGCTATCTATGTATACACACTTACACTGAGAATGCTATCGATCACTGATATCACCTCCTCTGTGTATAACTATCAGTGACTGACAGCTATCTCTGTATACACACTTACACAGAGAATGCTATCAATCACTGATATCACCTCCTCTGTGTACAACTATCAGTGACTGACAGCTATCTATGTATATACATACACAGAGAATGCTATCAATCACTGATAACACCTCCTCTATGTACAACTATCAGTGACTGACAGCTATCTATGTATATACACTTACACAGAGAATGCTATCAATCACTGATAACACCTCCCCCGTGTACAACTATCAGTGACTTACAGCTATCTATATATAAACACTTACACAGAGAATGCTATCAATCACTGATAACACCTCCCCTATGTACAACTATCAGTGACTGACAGCTATCTATGTATATACATACACAGAGAATGCTATCAGTCACTGATAACACCTTCCTCATGTACAGCTATCAGTGACTGACAGCTATCTATATATACACACTTACACAGAGAATGCTATCAATCACTGATAACACCTCCCCTGTGTACAACTATCAGTGACTGACAGCTATCTATGTATACACACTTACACAGAGAATGCTATCAATCACTGATAACACCTCACCTGTGTACAGCTATCAGTGACTGACAGCTATCTATGTATACACACTTACAAAGAGAATGCTATCAATCACTGATAACACCTCCCCATGTACAACTATCAGTGACTGACAGCTATCTCTGTATATATACACTTACACAGAGAATGCTACCAATCACTGATAACACCTCACCTGTGTACAGCTAGCAGTGACTGACAGCTATCTATGTATACACACTTACACAGAGATGCTATCAATCACTGATAACACCTACCCTATGTACAACTATCAGTGACTGACAGCTATCTATGTATACACACTTATACAGAGAATGCTATTACTGATAACACCTCCCTGTGTACAGCTATCAGTGACTGACAGCTATCTATGTATATACACTTACACAGAGAATACTATCAATCACTGATGACACCTCCCCTGTGTACAGCTATCAGTGACTGAAAGCTATCTCTCTGACTGACATGTATACTTCCCTTGAATGGGTCCGCAATCACGGAGATGTGGAACGGAAGCACGGATCGGAACCCCACAGAAGCACTACGAAGTGCTTCCGTGGTGTTTCTGTCCGTGCCTTCTATATTTATGTGGTGCGGACAGATTAAGGACCCATTCTAGTTGAATGGGTCTTAATCCGTCCCGGCTGCCGCACAGATGTTGCCCATACATTGAGGATCGCAAATTGCGGTCCCCAATGCACGAAACAGATACACAACGTTCGTGTGCAAGAGGCATTACACAGAGAATGCTATCAATCAACTATTAGTGACTGACAGCTATCTCTGTATACACATTTACACAAGAAATGCTATCAATCACTGACAACACTTACGCCATATACAAATATCAGTAACTTTTTTATGTCTACAGACCTGTGTGGGAGCTCATTTTTTTTACAGGGCAATCTTGAGTTTTTATTAGTATAATTTTTAGAGTGTGAATGACTTTAAACTTTTTTGGGGAAGTGAAGCAATGAAAAAATTATGAATCGTCCATTTAGATTTTTTTCCCATTATGTCGTTCACAGTATGTTTATATTTTAATTACAATTAAAAAAAAAACTAAAAAAAAATTAAAAAAACAATTGATTACCAATGCAATGCATTGTAGATTCACTTTGTTCTAAGGGAGCCCTGCCACCTGCAGACTCCATAGGAACTATAGCTAAAAGCCTTGGTTTCTTCAGAGAGACCAGAGCTTTTATATGGAAGCAACAGCTTCCCCCATCTCCTCACAGGGATCTGAGGGGCTAAATGTAAGCAGTGAGCATTATTGCCGATCAGACATTAGACCTAGGTGTCTGCTGTTTAAAGTAGCAGAAACCCAGTGGCTATGGCGCCCACTGCGTGTGCGTGGGAATTCATAAAGGGTTGAATAAGTTTTAAAACTATCACAACCAACATAAGGGTCCATTCACACGTCCGTGTGTGTTCTGCGGATCCACCGATCCGCAAAACATGGACATCGGCGATGTGCGTTCCGCAATTTGCGGACTGCACATCGCCGGCACTACATAGAAAATGCCTTTTCTTGTCCGCAACTGCGGACAATAATAGGACATGTTCTATTTTTTTCGGGAACGCGATTGCGGACCCGGAAGTGCGGGTCTGCAATTGCGGACCCGGACGGGACATCGTCTGTCCCCATTAAAATTAATGGGTCCACAATTCCGTTCCGCAAAATGCGGAACAGAATTGCGGACGTGGGACTGGACCCTTACTGTGAGTTTTTTTTATTTAACCAAATGGAGTTGAAATGAGCACTGTAATGTAGAATATGTATGAATATGCATCCAGGTCAAGATAGTGTATATCTATATATACTGTATATATATCTAGAAAAAATGGACTGCACTCCAAAAGATATCCAGTAAAAAAAGTGCGGTTTTTATTCACCCATAGTGGCGCAGAGCGACGTTTCGGCTCGACATGAGCCTTTCTCAAGCATTGAAACACAGTGAGTTACAGGCATTATAAAGGTGATCCAATACACATCCGTGCATAATTAATTTAAATACTTAATTGGTGACAGATAAAAATCCATTACAATATACACACTAAAACATGATCATTTTCACTTTAAAACTATATCGTGATCTCCAAAATCATATCCATATAAAATACATATATTATGAGTGCAAATAACATAGAAAATATTATAAAAATATTCACCATAACCGTTGCGTACATCTGTACATACTTAATCAAATTAGTGACAGGTGCTGGTGTATGTCAGTGAAAATAGGAGGGGGGGGGGGGGGGAAACAGGTCGCTCCGAGATGGATAATGGCGTCCACATTGTACAAACATAGCGTACCTGTCTGTCCCAACAGCTTCGCGTCATCGCAAGGGGCTGTACATAAGCGGCGCATGCGCACTCCTCCATTCTGGCCAAGACGGCCATTTTGGAAAAGGGCACAAGTCACCCCGAAGTGACGCATGCGCACATTCATTTCGCAACCAAAGTGGCCATCTTAGAAGCGGGTGCCGGCATTCATGAATGACAAGTACGCGCATCCACTGCCAGTCTCTTAAACCCTTGGGGAAAATAATCAAAGCTCCCATCGCTGGTCATACGTAACCCGGGCAAACACACGCCACTTGTGAGTGAATATCACTAACGGCAGGAGTGATGGAAACTCAGCCTTTCCAGACTCAGTAAACCACCAACATAGGTGGGACACAACGGATGACGGCACGTCAGTGTCAACATCCGAAGTGACCTCCAAACTCTGCCAATACGTGGCTGAGGAGGGATCTCCTCCGTTCTATGCCCAAACGACAACCAAGGGAGTAATATAAGGGATAGCAAATGATGTATAATATGCACATAAATTGCAGCCAATGGTGTACGCTAAAAACCAAAAAAGAAAAAATGTGGAAGTCATTCATCTCAGCCGGGTGCGATCCCTGTCCAATTAGTAACCCTTCTCCAGAGTGTGCGTGAATATCTAAAATAAAAAAGAAAAAAGCAATTAGTATATCCAAAAGATATTTCTCACTTTGTATCAAATAACTTCATCATTCAACAGTTAGACGCATCATGTACAATACGGGTAAATAAGGGCAAACCTACATCTCTATATAGACTCCTCATCTGTAATCTACATTCAGACCATTAGGGTATAGACTATTTAAAGTGTGGATCCAGTATAGTTCTCTTTTTCTAAGAAGGGATAAACGATCGCCACCCCTTCTTGGCATTGCTATCTGATCAATAATCCAGCATCTCAGATCACCTTCCTTATGTTTCTGAGATACAAAGTGTCGAGGAACCGGCAAATCCATACGATTTTTCCTAATTGTGTTACGATGATTGTTCAGCCTAGTTTTCAAATCGGTTGAAGTGTCACCAACATACAAAAGTTTACAAGGGCATGAGAGCACATAAACAACAAAAGAAGAATCACATGTAAGGTGGAACTTAATGGGAAAAGTGTGTCCAGTCACAGGATGTACAAAAGCCCTAGATCTACAAATATAGCGGCAGTTCACACAGCCCAAACATGGAAAGCATCCCGTGCTGGACTGGGTGAATCTAGTCTGGATAGAGATTTTTTTGGGGCCAACATCAGCTCTTACTATCTGGTCCCTGATGCTCCTATTTCTACGATAAGAGCAAAGTGGGGGAGCTCCAAATTCAGGTACGTCTTTCAGACAACCTCCCAATATACCCCAATGTTTGCAGAGAATTTTATTGATTTCTTTACTACGTTCAGAGTAGGTGGATACAAATGTAATTCTATTTTGAGTGTTCCTAGGCCTCTGATTGGATAGTAGGGTCTGTCTGTCTAGATTAAGAACCTTTTGTTTCTGTTCATGTAATAGCTTTGAAGGATAGCCACGTTGTTCAAATTTTGTCATGTTGTCTAGGGTTGCATCTATTTTGACATCATCTGATACAATTCATTTTGCCCGCAAAAATTGAGAATAGGGGAGATACCTTACCATGTTACGAGGATGGCAACTCTCATAAAGCAAAATGGTATTTTTATCAGTAGATTTCGTAAAAAGCTGTGTGTGCAATTTACCATCAATATAAATGACTGTGGTGTCCAGGAATTGTACTTCAGTGTTGGAAGAAGTCAAAGTAAATTGTAAGTCCTGATCTATACTATTTAAGTATTGATGGAAGTCTGTCAGTTGTTGATATGAGCCGGTCCAGATGAGGAACACGTCGTCTATGTAGCGCCACCACCCCACAATGTGTTGGTGGTGGCTACTACCATAGACGACGTCCTCCTCAAAGCACCGCATATGTATATTTGCATACATGGGGGCCACATTCGACCCCCATGGCCATGCTGCGTTTCTGGACATAATATGTGTCCTGAAATAGAAAATAGTTATACTCAAGGACAATACATAACAATGAGATGATAAATGTACATGCCTCGGTCGTTATAGAAGACAAGTCTAGCATCCTCTTTATGGAATCCAAGCCCCTTTGATGATTGATCGAGGTATACAAAGATACCACGTCAAAGGAAGCTAAAATGGGTGCCTGATCACTTACATCTATCTGTTGCAATTTCAATAGAAAATCGGGTGTGTCTCTAATATAGGAACGTCCACCTGTAGAAAAACTGCAATATGACTGAATATAGAATCTGTACGAGAAATGATAGGACGGCCTGGTGGATCCACCAAGGTCTTGTGGACCTTTGGTAGAATGTAGATCACCGGGGTAATGGGAAACTGAACAATCAGATAATCCCTAAGGTCTTGATCAATAACACCAGCCGTTACCGCTTCTGATAAGCATAGATTGATGATTTTAGACACCTGGAACTTAGGATCATGTTGTAAAATGCCATATACATTAGAATCATTAAGCTGTCTCAAGATTTTAGTAATGTACTTGGTAGTATCCATTACAACAACTGCCCCACCCTTATCAGCTGATTTTACTGTAAGGGAGGAGTCATGTTTTAACTCTGAAAGAGCCGAGGCCTCCTCTGCTGTAAGATTAGGATGACTGAATGATCCAGACGGATACGTAGATTTCAACACGTCTATCTCAGTCTTCACAGCAGAAATGTAGGCCTCGGCTGCAGGCTCATTAACAGCCGGGACAAAATGACTTTTAGTGGACAGGCCAACATTTTAAGAGAAAACTCACTTGACCTACTTGTTCTACTCAATTCCTTATTCCTGAACCATATTTTTAACTTAATGGCACAAAAAAGTTATACAGATCGGCATCAAGATTAAACCAATTTACCTCTGCATTGGGGCAAAATGTAAGTCCTTTAGATAAGACCTTATGTTGTGCTGGAGTCAGTACTTTAGAGGACAGATTGATGACTATCATGTCCTCTTTGCCGGAAGCCCTTTGTGGACCTGTGATCGGGTCTTGGGGTTGCGACTCTTTGTTGTATCGTCTACATCCGCGGCCACCCCTCCTGGTTTGCTTTCTTTTCTTCTCTTTGTATCCATATTGTTACCTAAAAAAACCTTGTTATCCTCTGATGTTGTTTGTATGTTCCTCTTTTGATTTTTACTTCTATTGTCCTTCATGTTATTGTTGAAGGGATTATCATTTTGCCAGGTGTATATGTCACCTTTTTTATAATCAGTAGAATCACGTTCCCATTTGGTTCTTTTCCCTTCCTCCAGTTCTGTCTGTAGCTTTTGAAGTTGTGAAATTCTCAGTGTCCTTAAACTCAGTATACAAATCCTCTGACATTTGTGCATGTAGTAGCTGATCAATATTAGAAAGCTCAATGTTCAACATAGACACCTCTTGTTGTAAAAATTCTATATTTAGCAAAATGAAGTCCAGTGAATACTTATTGGATAAAACCTCAAACCGTTTACAAAAAGTAGAATTGCCAGCAAATAAATTGGGGCGGAGATGAGAACGCATTCATCTAGGGATCCTATGTTCCTTGTAGTAATGTCCAAGAGTAGTCATATGGAGTTTAAGAGACAGAATCCGCCTGAAGATGAATTCATGTTTCTTTTTGAGTTCTTTTAATGTGGGAGTGGTGAGAAATGCGGAATCTCCCTCTATCCCCCGTATAATGCGGTCAGCGTCCTCCTGTGTGAAGACATAGCCACCGGGTGTTTCCAAATGCGTCATGATTAAAAAATCAAAGTCCACAAAATGAAGTAGAAAAAAGAAAATTACACAGATGTGCTGTTCACAATGCCAATATACATAAAAAGAAAAATCTGTGATAGCACCATCCAAAAATAACAGTAAAGCTGGGTGCAAGGTCCACAACAGGGAATAGGCACTTACCCTACTTTTTTATTTTAGATATTCACGCACACTCTGGAGAGGGGTTACTAATTGGACAGGGATCGCACCCGGCTGAGATGAATGACTTCCACATTTTTTCTTTTTTGGTTTTTAGCATACACCATTGGCTGCAATTTATGTGCATATTATACATCATTTGCTATCCCTTATATTACTCCCTTGGTTGTCGTTTGGGCATAGAAGGGAGGAGATCCCTCCTCAGCCACGTATTGGCAGAGTTTGGAGGTCACTTCGGATGTTGACACTGACGTGCCGTCATCCGTTGTGTCCCACCTATGTTGGTGGTTTACTCAGTCTGGAAAGGCTGAGTTTCCATCACTCCTGCCGTTAGTGATATTCACTCACAAGTGGCGTGTGTTTGCCCGGGTTACGTATGACCAGCGATGGGAGCTTTGATTATTTTCCCCAAGGGTTTAAGAGACTGGCAGTGGATGCGCGTACTTGTCATTCATGAATGCCGGCACCCGCTTCTAAGATGGCCACTTTGGTTGCGAAATGAATGTGCGCATGCGTCATTTCGGGGTGACTTGTGCCCTTTTCCAAAATGGCCGTCTTGGCCAGAATGGAGGAGTGCGCATGCGCCGCTTATGTACAGCCCCTTGCGATGACGCGAAGCTGTTGGGACATGCTCAGTATACCCGACAGGTACGCTATGTTTGTACAATGTGGACGCCATTATCCATCTGGGAGCGACCTGTTTCCCCCCCCCCCCCTCCTCCTATTTTCACTGACATACACCAGCACCTGTCACTAATTTGATTAAGTATGTACAGATGTACGCAACGGTTATGGTGAATATTTTTATAATATTTTCTATGTTATTTGCACTCACAATATATGTATTTTATATGGATATGATTTTGGAGATCACGATATAGTTTTAAAGTGAAAATGATCATGTTTTAGTGTGTATATTGTAATGGATTTTTATCTGTCACCAATTAGGTATTTAAATTAATTATGCACGGATGTGTATTGGATCACCTTTATAATGCCTGTAACTCACTGTGTTTCAATGCTTGAGAAAGGCTCATGTCGAGCCGAAACGTCGCTCTGCACCACTATGGGTGAATAAAAACCGCACTTTTTTTACTGGATATCTTTTGGAGTGCAGTCCATTTTTTCTAGATATATTCCCTGTTGTGGACCTTGCACCCAGCTTTACTGTTATTTTTGGATGGTGCTATCACAGATTTTTCTTTTTACTGTATATATAGATATACATACAAATCTCTATGGGTATATACACTGCTTATTCCCAGTTTTACTATAGGGTCTATGATTTCCGTGTACAGCTCAAAAAAGAGGAAATGTAAAGGCCGACTATACTTAAAACTCAATTTATATAACATAGGAGAGCTACTGCTAGTTGCTAATATAAAGTTCACCTCTCTCATATTGTAACAGGACTTGCAATATTTACCATATGTGTGGAAAATGAATAAATTTTATTGTTCTCAAAGTCAGCCATTTTCTAAAAACGACCAGAACAAGACTACATTGTTGTTCAGGCAAACTCACACAAGGCTGTCCTTTGTAGGAAATATCTTCTTTTCAGTTACAAATGGGTTTCCAATATGTGAGTTTTTACCCTTATTATTAGCTCTTTTATTTAAAGGATTCCATTTTTTATTTGGCATGAAAAATATGAAGAGTTATCAATATAATATTTGTTAAAAGGAGTCTTCCAGTAGTTTTGTTGATGCAAAACTGCTAACAGACCAGTAGGAACAGGGATAGGAGGTAATACATTTACCTATTCTTGCTAACCCCTGCCCGTCGTAAACATTTTTTCATTTTTTTTACTATCTGCCCTCCAAATACCATTAATGACTTCCAAAATCCATATGACGGCTTATTTTTTTGCAGGATAAGTTGTACTTTCTAATGTCACCACTTAAAGGCTATGTACACCTTTGGGGGCATTTTTTTATTTATAATTGTATATTTATTACGGAATAAAGAAATGACAAGGCAAATCTTTAACAAGTCAGTGTACAGCAATACAAAGTACAAGGTATAAGATGTAAAGCACTGCACGTGGTATAACTGGACATTAAGAACGGTCAGTAACATTCAATGGTTTAAGAAGGAATGTCATACATAAGAGTGATAATAAAGTGTTCCACATGAGATATGTAATGATTGTCTTTAATCCGTCCAGTAGAGAACCAGCAAATAACACAAAAACAAGACAAACGACAAGGACAAAGACACAAGTGGATTTTCTGTCTTTTCCGTCATCTGGGGAGCAGACAGACTCCTTATCTCTGTTCTATGTCATTATAAACACTCATTAAAGCTCAATCCTTATCTTACTCATCAGAATGTGGCTTACATACTGTTTATGACCTCTTAGTACTTTAGAGATAAGGGTTATTAGATGACCAGCACAAAGTGAAAGTGAAAGTACCAGTCACATCGTTAGAAAAACAGTTAACCCTTTGTGACAGAATGGCTCAATAGTTTTAAAGGCCAATTGTAAATATGATTTTTAGCCAAAAATGAGTAAAATGCAATCATTAACAAAAATTGCCTCCAAATGTGTATATAGCTTTTAATATTCCATGCATTGTATTGGGTAGCTGGAAAACATTATTAATGGGGTGAAATTGGAAAAAAATCCCAGTTGTGCCTCTGTTTTATGGGTTTTATTTTTACAGTGTTCATTGTGTATTAAAAGACATATGCTACCTTTATTCTGCGGTTTAGTATGATTACAGTGATACCAAATTTATATAAAATAAAAATAATTCTTCCACATTCTTACATTAATAACTTTTATATTTCCATCTGTGGGGCTGTATAAGGGCTCTTTTGTGAGGGGAGTGTAATTTTTATTCGTAGCATTTTGGAGTTTGTAGGACTTTATGATCCTTTTTTATTCAATTTTTTTGGGAGTTGAAGCAAACTAAATACAGTGATTCAGCCATTCAGATTTGTATGTGCTTTTTCGTACATTTAAATAGTTCAGACATTTTCACACAATATCAATTAAGTTTACTTTTGTATTGTTTTGTTATTTTTATGTGTCAAATTGGGAAAGGGGTGATTTGAATAAAAAAAAAAATATTGACTTTAATATCTTTTTTCGAATCAGCCTACCTCACAGCAGTACTTCACTTCCGGTCTGTGCTCTGGCATTCATGGGCGTGTATTAGTGAGAGCCCAAATGACCAGTCTTCTGTCCTCTCCATTCTGCTTCCTCTCCCACAATCCCTCTGCTGATCCTCACTGCACATTCCTGGCTTCCTATTCATTTAGAGGGCCTTGCTAATACTGGGGGCATTTTGGGGAACTTTAACACTACTTAGGGCACTATGGGGCATTATTAGTACTGGTGGTACTGGGGGGCATTATTAATTTTGGACACAATATGTAGGGTACTACTACTAACAGGGACACTCTCAGGGAGTATTATCACTGTAAGGAGCAGTGTTAGTAATGAAGGCACTATGGGAGAAAATTACAATTGGTGGGACTTTTTGGAGCATGGGGGGGGGGGGACTATCTGTATCAAACTATTATTTCTTCATTATTGTATTTGGGGGCATTGGGAGCACAACAGGCACAGTACTGGGGGTATCAGCAGAATAACACTGTTGGGACACCAGGAGGAGGGGTGATGGAAAAGTGAGAAAACTTAGAGTATGTTCTCCTGGGGCATACTCTGGTTTTGGAGTTCCTGCTTGATGGTAGTTGGGGTGCCCATGATGATAAGTATCTGCATGAGTATAAGGCAGGGTGTGTAAAGGGCAATGGCCAACGTATGGTGTAGGAGTCAGAAAGGAAGAAGAATAAATGCCTCTCTTTACTCAAGTGCAAAATGGGAGTTGTAGTGCATTCAATTATAGCAGTCACAGTTCCAACTGTACACAGTGCAATTTTCTTCCATATAGCGATGTATGGATTTAGGCAAGGATGAGAGTTATGGCCTTCTTTGTACACTATCTTGCTAGAGTCTCTATCAGTAGAATCTATGGCTGGTAACTGTACCGTGGTAATAATGGTTGCAGTGTACACTGCAGGATACAGGGTCTTGAAGGCATGTTTGGCTAGGACATGCCTAATTGTGAAGGGTATCGTAATGGTGTCCCTCACAGCAGCAAGGTCAGAATGGCAGTAGTAGCAGGTTACCTTGCTTGACTATGCACATTCTGAGTTCTCTTTTATCTTGCTTGTTTTCTTTTCTCTTTCTGTAGATCTCTGAGCATGAGGCAACAGCTTCCACTCTCTCTGAATTCTCCCCTAAAACTGACTAACTGAGCTGGGGGTCAGATCCTGAATCCCCACCCAACCTCCTGAAAAGGGCTGAACCAGAAGTATTAAATCTGGTTGAGCCATCCATACACAGGTATGCTGGGTATAATACATAACAATAGATAACATAACATTACATAACATTCAATAACAAACCATTTGTAGATGCCCTCAGCTCTGGGGTACTGCAAATCCATTTAGCCAAAAGCAATACCAAGCAGTTTGCGGAATCTTTTGGAACCAAACAACCCTCTCTAGAAGCTATAAGGATGCTCAGGAATGAACAGAAGGCTAAATAAGAGAAAATTACTCTGCTGGGGTGTTTTTTGATATAGATCTGCAGAAGTGATATCACTGAGAGAGGAAATGGTGAAGTGTAAAAAGCGCAGTTAAAAACACCAGAGCCAAAGCACACCAACTGCCAAAAATGCACACTAAAAAACCCCACAGCAAAAAAACTTGTGAGTTTTTTTCAGTGCAGAGCAAATTTGTGTGCATAGAGGCCCTTAAAGGCGGTGTCTTGTTTAAAAACATATCTTAATATACACTATTAGGGAATTCTGAGGGGTGCTCCACAATTCAAAAGTGGAGAGCGCTGACAAATAGCATCTCTCTCACTCTAGAGGACCTGTTTTATCCTACATAATACAGATAAACGCATTAAATTGAATTTATATGGTGTAATACATTACTTCTCCTGTGAAGGCGCTGCAGAGACATTTACTAAACAAATAAAAATCAACCAAAATCGCTGGTTTGTACCATTTCTGTCGATTTTTGTTTAAGAATTTTGGCTGACAACAGACTATTGTCTGCCAAAACTGTGACAGCAACTTATCATCACTCAGCTTTCATTTCTTATTCTGCTCTTTTTTTTTTTTTTATTCTTTATTTTCATATTAAACCTTACAAAAATGAGCCATACAAAATTGTACATGACCACAACATAAAGTGCAAATGTATAGGTATCCAAAACAGTAATAGTATCATAGCGTATGCAAATCCAATGAACCCGTATGGCACACCGCGGCATCAAACAGTGTAACACCCAGCTGTAGCAATGTCAAACTAAACACCACCAAGATAATCGTAGGCAGCACCGCTGGGAGTAATCACAGACATCCAACCACAGACACAAAAGGAATAGGGGGGGGGGGGGGAAGGAGACGACAAGGAGGGGGGAAGGGGGGAATAACCTCAAGTTAAGAGATTTCGGTAATCCTGAGTATCTTGGAACAGGAACCAGGGGTTCCACGCTTTCAGAAAAGCACTATGGGTACCCTTCAGAAGCGCTGTAAGCTCCCCCATTCTCCGAAGTTCCTCCACCCGCTGTATCCAGCTTGTGACTGAAGGTGGGGAAGATGACTTCCAGATAGCCGGGATGCTCGCCCTAGCTGCAAGTGTCTGAGACAAATTCTACGGATTATGGATATAGGTAGATCCGACAGAAGCAGAAGGAAGAAACTGGGCATGTCGGGAATCTTGAAGGAATATATCTTCGAGATTATTCTGTGTACCAACTCCCAGAAGTGTCTAAGCGTAGAGCAATGACAAAAAATATGGAGCAATGAACCCGGAGCAGCTTGACATCTCCAGCATAGCTGGGAGGTCGAGGGGAACATTTTATGAAGGCGAGTCGGGACATAGATCCATCTCGTTAATATTTTATAGCCTGCCTCTTGATATCCACTGGCAATGGACGATTTGTGGATCCAGTGGATTAATTTAGGCCACTGGTCTGAGGAGATGTCCATCTGTAAATCTTGTATCCATTTGTCTATGTATGGAGGACGGTAATCCGGGGAAGGTGAAATCAGCGAGCTGTAGATTTCTGAAAGCGAGTGTCTATAGGTCCTCTCGCCAATACAGGATTTTTCAAAGAGTGTAAGAGATCTATCATAATCAGAAGAAGGGGGGATAGAGGCAAGGAAATGAGCTAGTTGCCTCGATCTCCACTGTCCCAGTGAGCAAGGGTTGTAAAGTCTCGAGATTTCCTCATACGTTTCCTCAACTGTTTAAAGGGGGCGTGGTGACACCAATCCACTACTCTCTGGAGTATGGACGCTGCATAATATTTACGAAGGTCCGGAACCCCCAAACCCCCTCTCTCCCTTGGAATATGGAGTAGCTGTCTGGTGAGTCTCGGTTTCCCTTTCGCCCAAATAAACCGAAACAGGTCTCGATAAGCACCCTCGAAAAAACTGGATGGGAGTTTAATAGGGAGAGTCTGGAATAGGTATAATAAACGTGGCAAGACATTCATCTTAAAAATAGCACATCTCTTATTCTGCTCTTGACCAATATAAGAAAGCACACACTATTTCTCTTTTAGTCAGTTTCAGAAATCTGCCTCGTTGTTGATTTATTATTAACGGGCCTTTCTAAAAAAAAATAGGGATTGTCCAAAGTGGAGGACCCCTTTAACATTAAATTAATGTAGAATGCTAAGGGGTACAGCATGTTCTAACTACTTTGACTGTATGGTTGATATTTGCATAATTATTAATAATTAGATGTAATATTCAAACCACTTCAGACTGTCAAGTAGTTAAATATCACTGTCTTAAGCAAATATGAATGAACTATGAAGCACTCATAATGAGAATTTCCTCGCTATTGCTGCTTCCTGCAATGTTAACACAGTAAGTGTTTACATTGGATAGAAGAACATTTGTAAAAAATAGGAAAAAATAGGACACCGGGGACTGTCTGGACCATTAAACAACTGGACACAAAATACCAAACTAAATCAATGAACATTAAACACTGGATGAAGGGACCATGACATTTACTCATGGGATTCCAAAGACTGCAGCAGCACACCACTGGATTTAGGAGACTAAGCCACTGGAGTTATTAATAAGATCTATTGGTACAGCACCACCTGCTTTTTGTTTTTTTCCTTATTTCTCTGTGCACCTCACTAAGGTGATTGCACGCATACTGCCTGGTAGGGCTGATCATGGTGAACTAAATGAGTCCTTTTCGGCTGCAAATGGATATACCATTGCAGCAAAACTCAATTAGGTGCTCGGACCACAGAGGGGCTGGACTATCCCCTCAGAGCACCACTTCGACTCCTCCTCTACCTTTTCACTACTCCCACTCATGGCCTGACTGACAATGAAGATGCCTGGGCCTGAATTCTTGCACATGTACTAGCCGATGCCCAGGGGGCCGCCCAAGCCCTCCTCATTGCTGCTAGCCAGGTATATAATATTATGATTTTTTTTCTAGTACCACTGTAAGTTCCCAGTCTGCCCCTGGATGCACATTTGGTGAGAATTTTTGGGTGAGCATGAATAGCCATTCAAGTTTTCTCCCTGAAATACAATACAATATTTATATACAAGTGCATAATACAACCTTTTTTGTTGTTGTTGGTTTTTTTAGGTTGTTTGGACAAAAAATATAATTGTGTCATAATTTTTAAGCTTTTTTTATGATGCAAGATTATACAGCTGCATTGTTTCTGGGCAGCAGATAGCCATTCTTCTTATCTTGAAATTACATTTTGGGGTTTAGGAACAAATAAGTAGTTTCAACAATGGTTTCAACTTAAAATGGTCGTCCTGGAACCAACGCATATTGTTATTTGATGGATTAGTATATACATGGTCAAGATATATAGATGATATTCTGTTTATTT
The DNA here is from genome assembly GCA_033119425.1 of Bufotes viridis. Taxonomy (NCBI): domain Eukaryota; kingdom Metazoa; phylum Chordata; class Amphibia; order Anura; family Bufonidae; genus Bufotes; species Bufotes viridis. The sequence continues at coordinate 285,157,122 of CM065590.1, forward strand.
GGCAGGGCTCGGCGTCACACCTAGAGGAGTTTCTGGGTGAATTAAACAACAATGAGTTAAATATCAGACTTACTTGGAAATATAGCCCAGTTTCGGTGGAATTCCTTGATGTCTTGATTCAGGTTGAAGAGGATGGCTCTTTGGGCATGGATATGTACCGAAAGCCCACGGCGGCCAACTCCCTGCTACATTTTTCCTCCTCCCATCACCCACAGGTTAAAAAAGCTATACCAGTTGGCCAATTTTATAGGGCAAAAAGGATCTGCTCTAATGATGCTAGGTTTGAGCGACAGGCGGCGGATCTGACCCGTAAGTTTCAGGAGAGAGGATATGGTCGTCAGACCATACAGAGGGGCTATATGAGAGCCAAAAACATCTCTAGAGATAATCTGCTTTTGAAGAAGGGCCGAAATGGCAAAAAACAAGGCTCGGAACATCTGAGATTCATCACCCCTTTCAATGCCCAATGGCGTGAACAATTAGAGATCTTAAACAGACATTGGCATGTCTTACTTACGGATGGAGACTTGAAACGGGTGATTTCAACACGAGCGTCGGTGGCCTGGAAAAGATCAAAAAATCTAAAGGACATGATTACTAGAAGCCATTATATTGCCCCAGGAGTTAAAAGTCCCTTTGGTGACAAGGGCCCTCAATGGGGCTCATTCCAATGTGGAAATTGCACTGCTTGCAGGTTGATGATGAGAACCAACACTTTTACTGACTCGGGTGGCAATAAGGAATATAAAATAGTGCATCATATATCTTGCACTACGGAGGCGGTAATATATCATGCCTGCTGCCCCTGTGGCCTTATCTATATTGGAATGACAACCAGAGCTCTAAAAGTGAGGATTCTAGAACATGCTCGGGACATCAGGGCAGCAGGAGAAATTTCAGATCAAGAAGGACTTAAAAAGTTAAAACCTTTAGTGAGACACTTCCGTGATTTTCACGGAAGCAACCCCAATAAAATAGCTTTTAGGGGTATAGATCGCGTAAGACTGGGAGTTAGAGGCGGCGACATAAAGCGCCGGCTCTTACAATTGGAGACTAAATGGATGGTACTGCTCAATACTGTATTACCACATGGTCTTAACGAAGCCTTGAGTTTCAAATCCTTTCTATGATTTTATCCTATTTTATGTTATTATATGTTCATGTTTTAAATTCATGTCTATTTATCTCTATAGCTTCCCCTGCTAGCCCTTTGAGGATAGCTACTCCCCCCTTGCTGTTTGGATCGATATATGGACTGTTGCCCTATGGATCATTGTGGACGTCGATGACTCTATCTGAACTGACACGTTTTTTGATTCACTAATTATGTACTGTATACTTTGATCATGTTTTTTGATTTTGTTCACTTTATGCACTTTGTACACTGATCATGTTTGATTTATCATGTGTTGTATTCAATTATGTAACTTTCTTAATTATGTGCTTAGATTCTTAATTTTATATTCATGAATTTTGATTATTATGCACTTATTATTATTACATTTATTATTTTTTACTTCAAAACGAAATATGGAGTTCACTATATACACACTATCACTTTTTGATCATGAGAACTTCCAGTTGTGGTTATTTTCTTATGTTCTTTTGTTCCTTTCAGCCTCTATTTTGATTCCATGATGTAGGTCCGACTTCCGTCCTGTGCCGTGCCCCTTTGTATATCTTGTTACCATGACTACCGCTGTAGCGAGCTCCCGTGGTGCGCTGCGGCGGGTCACGTGATGACGCCGCATGTTTTCCTTGGTAGCTGGACTGACGCGCCGGAGCGCGTCACTCCACCTCCTGATGAGCCGGCGTCCTCGTGGAGGACCGCGTCCGCATCACCGGGTAAGCTCGCTCGATACTAAACAGCGGCTGTCTTTAATCGGATAATTACGTTTTTAACCAATCAGGGTGAGCACTGCACTATAATTGGGGGATCTGAGGGGATGTTATGGTACCTCCTGACGAGCGAAGTGCGAGCGCGCGTCGAGGGTGTTCTGTTCCACTGGTACTGACTATCCCCCGTACACCATGGCTAACGGTATGTTATTTGTGCCCTAGATTGTTTTTGATTATGTGATGCATATTTGGGCTAAGTTGTTTAACTCTCTGGGGTTTATCATGACCCCCAACCTTACCGTTGCTTTATCATTGAGTGCTTAACCATTTTGTGGTGTGGGGGATACTCAGTGTTAGTGGTGGTTCTTGGGCTTTTGCTCTGTGCTCCTCCATTGCACAATCAATGTGTATGTACTCATTATTAATTGTCTATTTATTTGTTAAATAAATCTTTATACTTTTGCATACTTGGGCTGTGCCTTTTCTTGCTCTTGCTGGGCAATTATTGGATGTTGTGCTTTGGTCTCTGGCCGCAGCCGTTTATGAGTCTATTTGGGGCCTCTTTTTGTAGGTGTATATAGTATATACACATGTTGTGCTTTGTATTTGCCAGCTATTCTCTTGATTTCATACATCGTCAATGATCTTTGTATACTGATCCTGCTACACTGTATAATTTTTGTGTCTTGTCTTCAAAAAAATCTGTTTTGTGGAAGTTTTAAAACAATGTTATCGAGGTTATTCCATGTGACAATACGTGCTTTGTGCTGTATGTCTTGCGTGTCCAGGTTGAGGCAGGTGGGCTGGAGACGTACCTGTGTATTCACGTAACCCTTTATAGTTGCAGCTAATATACATACAACTGATAAGAGAAGTGAAATATGACGCTGTGTCCAGACCATGGCACTTGCTATCTCGCTGTCTGTTTGCCTCCATCTCCTTTATTTACCTAATTTAATTGGGAAGAAATTGATAGGTTGCTCTGGTAATTAAATTATACTTGTAATCCTCAGGGCACAGGTGTTTGTTCCATGAAACTGGTGCCAGATAGACTGTCACAATAAAGGAGAAGGTTAATAAGAGGCAACCAATCTCCCATTTTATTTATATCTCTTTATTATAACCAAGATAAGGGAACAACTTTACAAGATGAGCAGTCATTGAGGTTAGGCTACTTTCATACCTGCGTTTGATGCGGACCCGTTGTGTATCTGCACAGACGGATCCGCACCGATAATGCAAACGCTTGTATCCGTTCAGAACGGATCAGTTTGCATTATCATGAACAAAGTCAAAAGGGATCCATCCTGAACACCATTGAAAGTCAATGGGGGAGGGATCCGTTTTCAATTGCACCATATTGTGTCAATGAAAACGGATCTGTCCCCATTGACCTACATTGTAAGTCAGGACGGATCCGTTTGGCTCCCCATCGTCAGGCGGACACCAAAACGCTGCAAGCAGCGTTTTGGTGTCCGCCTCCAGAGCGAAATGGAGACACAACGGAGCCATTCAGAATGCATTGGGGCTAAACTGATCCGTTTTGGGCCGCTTGTGAGAGCCCTGGAACGGATCTTACAAGCGGACCCAAAAACGGCAGTGTGAAAGTAGCCTAAGCCATACTCAATACAATATACCTGTACATAGCTCATCTATGCACAACTGGCAACTTCCTAACATAATGTTATTATTAGAAATGATGTTCTCTTTACATATGAAAGTAATCCGATAATAACCTGCAATAATATTTAAAAAATCCCTCCTGTTGCCCTGTATGTATTGCTGATGAAAACTGACAAATAGCATTACTCACTAATTTCTAAAGAAAGTATTATGGTTTTACACGAGCAAGTTCAATTTGAACTTACTCATCTGAAACCAGCCTTAGGCCTCTTGCACATGAATGTTTTTTTTTTCCGTTTTCGTTCTAATTTTGCATTCTGTATACGGAACCATTCGTTTCAATGGATCCGCAAAGAAAACGGAAGGTACTCCGTATGCCTTCCATTTCCGTATTTCCGTTTTTCCATTCCGTTCAAAGATAGAACATGTCCTATTATTGTCCGCATAATGGACAGGGATAGTACTGTTCTATCAGCTGTTCCGTTCCACAAAAAACCGAATGCACACAGACATTATCCGTATTTTTTGATTATCCGTTTTTTGCAGACTGCAAACTACTGAAAAAGCCATACGGTCGTGTGCAAGAGGCCTTAGTTGTTATTTTCTGGGAAAGTACCGGGTCTGAGGGCAGCATTGCAACACCTTTTAGTTTTTTATGGTCTTCTGAGTTATACCGAAAAAAAATACGCCTATTTCATCAAAACTGTCAGTATTCAGGATTTTCACTTTAAAGCAGGCATGTTCAACCTGCGGCCCTCCAGCTGTTGCAAACCTGCAACTCCCAGCATGCCTGAACGGCCTACAGCTATCAGCCTACAGCAGGGCATGGTGGGAGTTGTAGTTTTACAACAGCTGAAAAGCCGCAGTTTGAGCATCTCTGCTTTAAAGCCTTGTTGTAAAATACTCTTGTGCATGTTCAAACTATTTTTTCTCTTTGTTCTTTCCTTTTTTCTTTCCTATTTTTCTTTGATCTGTGGTAATCATAATCAATTATTACACATTTCATGAATGTAGGCAACTTCTTTTCCTTTTTCATAACTTCCGTATCCAATAAGTATAAGTTGGTACACAAACGAGTCATAATCAGTTGAAATTCTAGGAATGTACCATTCAGTTCATACAGAAAACTACACAATATAGAGATAACATCTCCCCCTAACTTCAAAAGGTCTGAGGTCTGTATTTGTCAGTGTGCATGCATGGGCTGTGAATAAGAGAGGGGAAAGAACCACTGACTGGCATCTCTGTGGTGGAAAAAGCTGAAATCCATCATACCCGACCCTTCTCTCCCCTCTTGTTTGCTATAAGGCAGGGGCGTTGCTAGGGTCCCACTGTACCACGCCCCTGTGAAGCCACGCCCCCATCGCCACCGGTAAAGGTGGGGGCCCTTCACAGTAGTTATTAACCCCTTTCAGCAGTCCCCCCTTCACAGTAGTTATTAACCCCTTTCAGCAGTCCCCCCTTCACAGTAGTTATTAACCCCTTTCAGCAGTCCCCCCGTCAGTGAATAGGGGACTGCTGAAAGGGGTTAATAACTACTGTGAAGGGCCTAGCCATCTAAGCAACCCCACAGATCATCCCCACCCCCTTGTACTTGTTCCGCTGATCCGCTACTTGTGGGCTGTGTGGGCATGAGTTCAGTCACTTCAGTGCGCAATCCCATCCTGCGGCACATCATCCCACGAGACCTGTAACCTACAATGGCTGGTCTCGCAGGATCACGCGCCGCAGGACGGGATTGCGCACCGAAGTGACTGAACTCATGCCTGCACAGCCCACAAGTAGCGAAACAAGTACAAGGGTTGGGAATAGCCAAACAAAATAAAAAAATGCTACCAGGCCAGTATAACATTCGGGGCACTGGACAAAACATCCGGGGCTTAAGCCCCAAATGTTTTGACTTAATGATGCTTCTGCTATAAGGGGAAAGTGCCTATACATGGGTTTGGCCAACATACATCTAATGTGTATGGGTAATCTTAGTGTCTTCACCATTTAGATTGTAAAGAGTGAGAAGAGTCATATCTAAGGACCAGTTCCATCAATTCATTAATTTGCTATAACAAAACTGGGGCCTACTGCAGTAAAATCTTTCTCATGATTTAGAGGCAGACTGACAACATTAGATAATAACAGAAAACATTTTAAAAGTTGATTATATACATTAGTATGAAGTTGATCAAAATGGACAATTTCAATGAAAACAACTGTTTATCAAGTGGAATTTAAACAAAACAATAGCTGATCTCAGGCAAAGGGGTGTCTCCATTACAGAGATCACCAAATCCACCATATTAAGTGGCCCCTATGTCAAGATCCCGCTTTTTTACAAGCTTTAAGGATGTGACGGGGAAAACCTAAGCCAGTTATCTATCCACAGACAGCTGTTTCAAGTGGAATTTAACAACAAATGATTGTTTTAGTTGGCCGCTGACAGACTATATCTGGAAAGAAAACATTCACGTTTACATTTTTGCTTGATAGTTGGTAGTCCACAAACTATGTTTCCATGAAAGCACATAGTATGGTCCTAGAAAGATCATTCATCCTTTGCATAGTGTCATTGAATATGTATGGATAGTTTGAATGACTAATAGCCAGTATGTACTATACTGTGTATGGCTGCATCAGTACAATGATTGTTCACTAGATAATCCTTAAATGGTTGTCCAACCATCAACCTCTATCTAATGTATAGAACCACCTTCAGTACAGTTCAAATTTTGCAATTTGTCTGACACAATAAATGTGTTCTTCATGAGGACATGTGTTCTTCATGATGATTAACAAAAAGAAAACCCTCAACACCCATAACCCTTGCTTTTAGACTAAACATGGAACTCCTACTAGACACTGTTGGCTGAAGAAAGACTGGTAGACAAGAATAAATAGCCATAATTGGATTATACATCCTCATAAAATCCAGCAGATCTTGATCAATAATATCATTTTCAAAAGCTCCTTCAGTATTCTCTTTATTCTTTATTATAAGATGTATAGGATCATACAACAGTTACCTATATTCATTATTGTGTCTCGTTGTGTTTGTTATGTCTGTCTCCACCATGGCATCACTTTCAGGTTTAGAGTGACATGTTAGACATTTAGATTGCTTCATGCTTAACACATGACAAGTGCAAGAGGTATTTGGTCAGGCCACTTCCACAAAGAGAGCAGCAGAAAATTTTAGGAACAGGTCAGCTGAAAGAGGTAATGCAGAGAGGGTTGGGAAAACAGAATGAGACGGGACAAAAGCCCAAAGTTTTGCTTAGATTGAAGGGATATGATAGGAAAACCAAGCTCCCTGGTTTTATTATTTTATGTCTTATTGGTGTTGAGTGATATAAGCTACTCACATAGGGTCATCATTGTTACCATGCATGGTCTTCAAAGGAATTACCTAATGGACCCTATCTGGGCGTGGGTATAACTAAATTACTAAACACATGAGCCGCACGGCTTGATTCCCCAACTTGACCCAGATATTTTGTTATAAAACATAACTTTTAATGATCACACAAGAGAAATTGTAACACCACAAACTGGTTACAAATGAGCTACATAGGGCCAGACACAGACACTTAAAACCTACTAACTGCCGGCCCTGTGTCCGTCCCTTTGTGGCTCATTTGTAACCAGTTTATGGTGTTACAATTCCTCTCAAATAATTATGTAACCAGTGTATGGCGTTACATTATCATCGGTGAGACATCAGATGCTAGTGAGCCATTTGGCTTGTTCTGGCATATGCAGAGCTAGCCTGTCTCGGGACACAGCATGGTAGTAGTGTAGCAGGGTTTGTGCACATCCCTGCCAGCTACAGTTTCAGTATTATACATCTACGCTACATATAGGTAAGGGACACAGTATTTTTTAACCCCTTGTGAAGGCTCACTGAGCTACTTTTACTGTGATCATTAAAAGTTATGTTTTATAGCAAAATATCTGGGTGAAGTTTGGGAATCAAGCCGTGCGGCTCATGTGTTTAGTAACATGCATGGTCTTCTAACATCTGCATATAAATTGTCCATTCCATTGCACACATTATTCCTAGTTGCTGATAATAACTTGAAATGAAATCAATAGAAATTTATTGTAAATGTCACGTGTATTGTAGGTTTGTTAAAAAAACAACACAGTTCTCCGTCCTTTCACGTGTCCAGTAAAACAGATCTTTGTATTTACATTTTGTATCTAGATCACTGCTTTACATCGGTATTCTGCATCACTGTGGCATTGACATAATGTGCTTACTTGGCACACCTATTGATGTCAAGATGTCATTGGTAAATCAATTGGGCCTATTAATGTTTCACATAATACTATTAATATCTATGCTTAAGAGAGCCTCTGTGAGACAAACTGTCATCACCTCTGTCTGGTAAATGAAAAGATTTCCCTAAAGAGAGTTTGACGTTCTTCCTTTCATTGTATATGTTGGGATTTAAGTCCATTGTGCTAAGGCAATTTCTAAATTCCCCGTTTAACTCTTAAATATTTGAAGTATATAAAGGCATGATCCATTTTCAGAACTGGTGACCTCCGCTGGGTGAACATTACTATATGACACTTTTATTGAAGTCTTACTATTTGTCACCCATGATATGTGGATTGTCTGTTGTGTGATATAATGTGGCATCACAGCTCTGCTGATCTCTCAACCAAGTGGAAGACACTCAAGTCATGTAAGGTCTTCTTCAAGATGTGAAAGAGAACATAGCCACATGACTGAAGGTATGTGAACAATGGAAAAGATCTATCAATGGAGTTATAAATTTTTCCTTGAAGGGGCATATACAGTGTACTGTAGTATGTATTCTCTATAAATGTAACTTTAAGGATGAAACTCAAACTTAAGAACTTTCATATAAAGTGACTGCTTGTCAACTGTATTAACCTACAATTGTAACGTCCATCTAGAGATACAACAAAAATACCATATAGTTCTCAATGTCCATCATACCTCTAGTATCTCTGCAGTTCACCGGTTAACAGATAGATATGGTGGATACAACTAAACAGTGTAGTAGAGATACATACAGATGATTGGGAGGGAAGCGTTACCTCCCAGCAATCACTTGCTGAGGAGACCGCAGCCATTGCCATGCAATCGGTGGCAGTATCAGACTGCCTGATGATCACTAATAAGCGTTACTACGTCTAATCTGCCCATCTAATATACCCTTTAGGCTACGTTCACACAACGACATTTGTCGCACGACAAAAAGTCGCACTATTGTCACGCTACAATTTTTATAATGGGAGTCTATGGTGTCGCATTGTGACATGCAACATGCTGCGACTGCGACGCGACAGTACCAAAAAATCCATTCAAAATGCGACACCATAGACTCCCATTATACAAATTGTCGCGCGACAATAGTGCGACAAAATGTCGCGCGACAAATTTTGCAGTGAAGTTGTGCCCTACAAATGTCGTCATGTGAACGTAGCCTTAGGCCGCTTTTACACAGTCAGTCTTTGGTCAGTGATTTCCATTAGTGATTGTTAGCCCAAACCACATGCGGGTCAAAAACACAGAACAGGTGCAAATCTTTTCACTCCTGGTTTTGGCTCACAATCACTGATCGAAAACACTAATTAAACATTGACCAAATACTGACTGTGTGAAAGCGGTAAAAAGGTAATAAGGCCCCTCAACTGAGCAGACGGTTGCCAGGAAGGAAGCATTTCTTCCCGACAGTCCTCTGCTTTTCAGTGAAGACCACCGTATTTACATGCAGAGATCTCTTCCACAGTATGGGGAGGAGCGATCACTAATGCCATTGCTCATCCCCAGACAGCTCGTTTAATGGCAACAGAGGCTCTTTAGACAGCACGATCTTCTGCTGGCAAACGATGATTTAGGTGACCGCACAAATGATCTTATTACCGATGAAAAAGCATCTTGCTAGTTTATCAGGTAATCGGCAGCACCATTACACAGACAGATCATCACTAACGGGCATTCCTACGGGTGCCCGATGCTCAGCCAGTGTAAAGAGGCCTTTTCTTTGCAGATTTTTGTAGTATTGTTTGTATCTTTTTAAATATCTTCAGTTGATTGATCACTTCACATCATTTTTTCAAGCCATCAAGCCATCATCCCAGGGCTAGGACAAGGTCCACCACCAACAGAGGCTGAGCTGCCCAAGTGCGCCCCCCCCCCCTCCAACTTGTGGATGACACTGCTATGGGGGATCTGTGATGGATGACACTGTTATTGGGGAATCTGTGGATGACACATATGTGTAATCCACAGATCCCCCCTCCCCATAACAGGGTCTGTGTAGGAATGACCCCCAATACAAGGGGTGAGGCTGTGGGGTTTTATCTGCTTTTTTGATGACAGCGCCAGCGGGGGGGGGTGCAGTGACTGTATTCTACTACACCCCCCCCCCCACACTGTATATAATCGTAACTATATAACTGTAGTGATTTACTACCGTTATATAGTTGATAAGATTATATCCAGTGAGCGGGGGGGGAGGATGGCGGGGTGTAGTAGAATACAGTCACTGCACCCCCCCCGCTGGCGCTGTCAACAAAAAAGCTGATAAAACCCCACAGCCTCACCCCTTGTATTGGGGGGGATGGGGGGTGTAGTAGAATACAGTCACTGCACGGGCCCTGCTGTCATTATGAAATAGCATATGTGACCCCCACCTCTTTTATCGGTGGTCATTCAGTAAATTAACCCTGTTTTGGGGGGGGGGGGTGGGGGATGTCTGTGGATGACAAATATGTGTCATCCACAGATTCTCCCCTTAATAGGGTTCATTTAGTGAATGACCACCCAAATTGTGGTGACCCAATACATGGGAGTTGCATCTGCAGAGCTTTTGTATAATGCCACCCCACACTGTAGTGCCCCCCACACAGTAATGTCCGCCACACTGCCCCCCCGCACAGTAATGTCCGCGACACTGCCCCCCACACAGTAATGTCCGCCACACAGTAATGTCCGCCACACTGCCCCCCACACAGTAATGTCCGCCACACTGCCCCCCACACAGTAATGTCCCCACACCTCCCTCAACCACACAGCAGTGCCCCACATAGTAATTTGTCATGCTCTCCCCTCTTGTCATTCTCCCCCTCTTGTCATAATCCCCTCTTCTTGTCATGCTCTTTCTGCCCCTGTCAGTCTCCCCCTCTTTTCATGCTCTTTATACCCCCCCATGTTGTCATGCTCTTTCTTCTCCCCCCATGTTGTCATGCTCTTTCTTCTCCCCCCATGTTGTCATGCTCTTTCTTCTCCCCCCATGTTGTCATGCTCTTTCTTCTCCCCCATGTTGTCATGCTCTTTCTTCTCCCCCATGTTGTCATGCTCTTTCTTCTCCCCCCATGTTGTCATGCTCTTTCTTCTCCCCCATGTTGTCATGCTCTTTCTTCTCCCCCCCATGTTGTCATGCTCTTTCTTCTCCCCCATGTTGTCATGCTCTTTCTTCTCCCCCCCATGTTGTCATGCTCTTTCTTCCCCCCATGTTGTCATGCTCTTTCTGCTCCCCCATGTTGTCATGCTCTTTCTTCTCTCCCCCATGTTGTCATGCTCTTTCTGCCCCCCCATGTTGTCATGCTCTTTCTGCTCCCCCATGTTGTCATGCTCTTTCTTCTCCCTGCCCCCATGTTGTCATGCTCTTTCTGCCCCCCATGTTGTCATGCTCTTTCTGCCCCCCCATGTTGTCATGCTCTTTCTTCTCCTGCCCCCATGTTGTCATGCTCTTTCTGCCCCCCCATGTTGTCATGCTCTTTCTGCCCCCCATGTTGTCATGCTCTTTCTTCTCCCCCCATGTTGTCATGCTCTCTTCTGCCCCCCCATGTTGTCATGCTCTTCTTCTCCCCCCCATGTTGTCATGCTCTTTCTTCTGCCCCCCATGTTGTCATGCTCTTTCTTCTCCCCCCCATGTTGTCATGCTCTTTCTGCCCCCCATGTTGTCATGCTCTTTCTGCCCCCCATGTTGTCATGCTCTTTCTTCTCCACCCCATGTTGTCATGCTCTTTCTGCCCCCCATGTTGTCATGCTCTTTCTGCCCCCCATGTTGTCATGCTCTTTCTTCTCCCCCCATGTTGTCATGCTCTTTCTGCCCCCATGTTGTCATACTCTTTCTGCCCCCCATGTTGTCATGCTCTTTCTCCCCCCATGTTGTCATGCTCTTTCTGCCCCCCATGTTGTCATGCTCTTTCTTCCCCCCATGTTGTCATGCTCTTTCTGCCCCCCATGTTGTCATGCTCTTTCTTCTCCCCCCCATGTTGTCATGCTCTTTCTTCCCCCCATGTTGTTATGCTTTCTGCCCCCCCATGTTGTCATGCTCCTTCTTCTCCCCCTCCTCTCCTCCTACCTCTGCTGTAGCGTGGCCGAGCTCTGCATGGTCTGCGCCTCCGCGGATACAGGAGGAGGAGCTTTTGTCTCCTGTACCGAGCCGACTGACTTGAAGTACAAACTGTGTGCGACTGACTTGAAGTGCAAACTGAGACTGATGCTCCCTGTACCTGCGGACCGGAGAGAGCTCGGTCACGCTACAATCAGGGAATGACAGGAGGGAGCGCTGAGCGGTTCCCCCATGTCAGTCCCTCTCCCTCTAGCCGGCCCCTGCCTGCGCCCTGAGGCTGGAGTGCCCTGAGGCTGGAGCCTCCCCAGCCTCTGTGTCGGCCCGGCCCTGCTGTAGCGTGGCTGAGCTCTGCATGGTCTGCGCCTCTGCGGGTACAGAAGGAGGAGCTTTTGTCTCCTGTACCGAGACCGACTGACTTGAAGTGCAAACTGTGTGCGCACTTCCTGTCAGTCCGGCCGGGTACAGGAGACTGATGCTCCCTGTACCTGCGGACCGGACAGAGCTCGGTCACGCTACAATCAGGGAATAACAGGAGAGAGCGCTGAGCCGGCCCCTGCCTGCGCCCTCAGGCTGGAGCGCCCTGAGGCTGGAGCCTCCCCAGCCTCTGTGTCGGCCCGGCCCTGCATCATCCATTAACCTCGATTATAAGAAAGTCAGCTTACAACTGATGTAAACTGCTGCAATTTAGCAACAAGTTGAAACACTTTGGGATGAAAAGAATTCATTGACCAATCTGAACGAATATTCTATCCAAACTGAAGATTGTCAATAGAATTCTGAACAGATATTGCTTTAGTATCTGCTTCAGTTGTATCTGGAAATGTAGATCCTTTCTCTTTTCAGAAAAGATGCTATGGGGATCTGTCCACCACAGATTGTATAGGCCTGAGGTGGATGAAGCCCCATGTGCTTAAAAGCTAAATGAATACCTTTTGACAAAGAGAATAACTACTAATTAGTAGACTCTATGGGTGAAAGCCCTTTCTTCAGTTATGTGCATTGAAATACATTACACAAAAGGGGAGATTTATCAAAACTGGTGTAAAGAAAAACTAGTTTAGTTACCTATAGCAACCAATCAGATTCCCCCTTTCATTTTCCAAAAGAACTGTGAAAAATGAAAGGTGGAATCTTATTGGTTGCTATGGGTAACTAAACCCGTTTTCCTTTATACCAGTTCTGATAAATCTCCTCTATATTGTTTTTTTTGGGGACAAGATAATTGATGAAAACACTCTTTGTCCCAATTATTAATTGATGGAAACATTATTCTTCTCAAATATTAAAGAGGACCTGTCACCGCTCTTGACATACCTGTTTTAAAAGCTACCTGCTTTCCACATGCATGTGGGCATCATGGTGGCTCAGTGGTTAGCACTGATGATGCCTTGCAGCACTGGGGTCCTAGGTTCAAATCTGACTAAGGACAACATCTGCATGGAGTTTGTATCTTCTCCCTGTGTTTGTGTGGGTTTCCTCTGGGTGCTCTGTTTTTTTTCCAACACTACAAATATATACTGATAAGGAAATTAGATTGTGAGCTAATGTCTGTAAAGCGCTGCGGAACGTGTCAGTGATATATAAGTGTGTATAATACATAAATAGCAATTGTGGAGCATCTATTCTTATGACTCTATGTTTAGCCATTCTTTTATTATTCCTGCTAGAAGTCAAGAATGAATTGCTAGCAGTCGGCAGTAGGGAGAGAGAGGGGTGTTCTCCACTTGGAAAGGGGGGGGGGGGGTCCCTGCACATTGTGTCCCTATCCAATCAGTGCCGCCATTGTCAGTCTATGCAGGGACACGCCCCCTACTAGTGAACACCCCTTTGTACCTTTACTGCAGTTGGCTGGCAATTCATTCATAAATTCTAATAGAAATAATAAAGGAATGCCCCAACATAGAGATATAAGAATAGCTGTTTCAGAATTGTTTTCACATGGGGAATGCATGAAGTTATTAAAACAGGTATGTCAGGAGAGGGGACAGGTCCTCTTTAAGTAATTGATGGAAACACACTTCTCTAATATTAGGTAATTGATGGAAAAACTGTTTTTCTCAAATATTAAGGGAAACAGGAAAGCCCTGACCGTTACCCATGTGTACACGATTATTCCAATATTTTTAAATTCTATTCTGCTCATTGTCCTTGTCATAAGTTGAGAAACTCTTAGTAGCTCATCCTTACAATACAAGGTGAGAGTGTTCAGTTTGTAAGGTGGAAGTTACCAAAGAAGAACCAGTCATTCGAAAAGATGCGTGGAACAATTAAGTAAATGGATTTCCATGAATTAGCTAGTTTGTTTGAAGTCAGAAACTAACTGTACAAAGCTGCCAATTTTCCATCACATTTTATAATTCTTTGACTTTAATTACATTGAAACAGTACACGCCCCTTCAGTTCCAGAAAGACTATGTGGCTTTTCCAATTCAACAATACATAGGAACGAATAATGGCTGAAAGATCTGTAGTACACAATGCAGTCTGTTGATTTGATAGTAATTATGGATATCTACAACCCACCTTAACATAGTCTTGACAAGTCTTATTATTTTAGTCTACATTGAGTCATTTTACCGATTTATTTTGCAGAAAGTTAAAGGGATTGTCTCCATCTCCAAAACTGACAGCACCCATGCTGATCACCTATATGAAGGGGATGTGGCACTTGGGCAAGCAGTGCAGCCAGTGGATACCAGAACACTGTTCATTTACTACCAGCTGTGCTGGGTATTGCAGCTTTGTCCCATCTAAGTGAATGCAATACCCAGCATAGTTGCTGCTAAATGTTCGATGTGCAGGTGTCGAAACCAATGTAAACAGTGAAGAGGCTGCAGCACCCACCTGAGGACCGCATCCTCTTCAAACAGCTGAACGGCGGGGGTGCCAAGGGTCAGACCCCCACCAATCTGCTATTGGTGACCTGTCCTATGGTTATGCAATTGATATTGTAACACTGGCAGATCCGGTGGGGGGGGGGGGTGTTGGGTGTGCAATTGCACCCCCAAAATTGTGGGCAGCAGTGGCGGCGGCTACAGGGCACAGGGGGATGAGGGCTTCGATTGTGGAAGCAATTATCTCCATAGTCATCTGTATCGCCGTCCTCAGGAGAGAGGGACTGGGACATGATGGGGGGGGGGGGGGGAGAGGCACTTGTTACTGGGACATGATGAGGGGGGGAAGGCACTTGTTACTGGGACATTATAAGGGGGGGGGGAGGCACTTGTTACTAGGACATGATAAGGGGGGGGGGAGGCGCTTGTTACTGGGACATGATAAGGGGGGGGGGAGAGGTACCTGTTACTGGGATATGATGGGGGGAAGGCACTTGTTACTGGCACATAATGGGGGGAGGCACTTGTTACTGGCACATAATGGGGGGAGGCACTTGTTACTGGCACATGATTGGGGGGAGAGGCACTTGTTACTGGCACACGATTGGGGGGGGGAGGCACTTGTTACTGGCACATGATTGGGGGGGAGTCACTTGTTACTGGTACATGATTGGGGGGAGAGGCACTTGTTACTGGCACATGATTGGGGGGGAAAGGCACTTGTTACTGGTACATGATTGGGGGGCATCTATGGGGGCACTTCTTACTGGCACATTATTGGGGACACTATTGGGGACCACAGTGGTACAGTATTGGGGCTAGTAGGATGTTTTGTCCTGAAGATGGGAAGATGATGGAAAAGTAGTAAACTAAGATTTTTATTTTTTTGTCAAAGTGCAGAGACAAAAAATGGTGATCTGGTCTGAAGGTCTGAAAGGAGAAGATGAGGAAAAAGAAGATCTACATCAAAGGAGACGTCACTGGATGTAAGAGGTATGGGGCGCTTTATTACTCTGTATTTCTGTAGTGATGGGAGCAGGTGCGTTACGATCGTGGGAAGTGCCCCTCCCGAGACCAAGCTCTTGATCCGCTACTGTATTGTAATGGCAGAAAACCCTTTTAAGTGCACAACATGTAAGTAGAAAACTATAAGTATATACTGACATTTACTGTATACACAATGCATAACGATATGGTTAATGCAGGTTTAGATATTTTACTCAGTATCAGCCTATGGAAGACCTCCCTAGGTTATTTAAGGTATCTACCACTTTGGGAAGGTGCATGAGTAATAGGTTCTAGTTTCCTGTGCTATTTATCTCTGGATTTGACTCTTTGCTGCTTGACCTCCTCTTGATCTTCATACTAACTCTGAGCTGCCTGCCCTGACCCTCTGACTGAATTTGAATTGCACAAACTGTGCCTGAACCGACTTTGGCTTGCCTCTGACTACTTTTGCTTGACCCCTTAGTTTTCCACACTGGTGTCTCTTGATCCCGGTGGGTCACTGGTCTACTGAACAGAGACTACTCCTCCAAGAAGTAGCAGCCTGGTGGTGGTTCCGCTGCAGCAGAGTCCAGATCCCTATATAGAGGTTAGACTGTGTGCACACTTCAGTTATTTGGTCAGTTATTTCCATCAGTTATTGCCAGCCATAACCAGTAGTGAAGCCTACTCAGAGATAAGGTATAATGGAAAGATCTGCACCTATTCTGTGTTTTTGACCCGCACCTGGTTTTGGCTCACAATTACTGATTGAAATAATGTACCAAATAACTGAGTGTGAGTCTTAGGGCTTGTTCACAAGACCGTATGGTTTTGCGGTTAGTTTTTAACGGATCAGTTTTTCCGTCTTTGGTTTCAGTAGTGTTTCCGCTTTTGTTCCATTCCGTTTCCGTTTGGTTTCCGTTTGTTATCCGTTTTTTCCGGATCGCAAATGGAAATGGAAGCCTATAATAATGTTTTAACAGTAAGTACATTGAAAAATTGGGCTGGTCATACAATTTTCAATAGATGCTTCCGCAAAAACGGAACGGATACGGAAGATATATGGATGCATTTTTTTTTTTTTTTACAGCCACTTGAATGGAGCCACGGAACCCGATTTGCGGGCAATAATAGGACATGACTCAAAATGTAGTGAAACGGAAATACGGAAATGGAATGCATACGGAGTACATTCCAGTTTTTGGTGGGCCTATTGAAATGAATGGTTCCGTATACGGACGGTATACTGAACGCAAAAAAGGGCCTGTATATGAAACGCAAAAAACGTGTGAACGAGCCCTTAAACGGTGAAGACCAGGGGGCCAGTTAGATGATTAGGAGT
Organism: Bufotes viridis; assembly: GCA_033119425.1. Lineage (NCBI taxonomy): Eukaryota > Metazoa > Chordata > Amphibia > Anura > Bufonidae > Bufotes > Bufotes viridis. The sequence continues at coordinate 285,174,080 of CM065590.1, forward strand.
AGCTTAGGGGCTACTTAGGAGTAGCCCCAAGTCAAATCTGTTCAGTAGACACAGCAGATCCACTTCCACTTTGTAACTCATATTAATATATTGTAACATATGTATCTATATATAATAAACATAGTTGATTTATATATTTTATGCAGTTTGTTGGATTAATCTCTCTTTATATGGAATAGTGGAGCAGATTCTTATGATTGTGGATTAGAGAATGGAAATAATTCTATGGTTATGAGATCAATGAATAGGATGTAGGCCCTTTATGACAGACCACACATTGTGTTACTGATTCAGAACAGTAGATCTTTTCTATGGGATCACACAATTCAGTTCATAGTCTTCAGAAACACTAAGATATTTTGGTCATTACAAAATCCCTCGTACACAAAGTAACATATACTGTATTCTGTAATATAACCTTTGAACAGCTATGAAAAGTCAGACCTACAGGCTAATGCGGACAGATAAATCTGTTTCACTGCTTCGTGCGTCACTACTGGCCACTTATGCAATGTCAATTATTTTACTAATATACTATGCTGTAGGTGAATACCTGTCCTAAGAGGGCAAGGATGTTGACAGTAAGTGTATTTTAAATATGCAGAAGAAAATGTAAAAAACACAAATATGCTCCATTTACCTGACTGCGCCTAACTGTTTGTCTGTCACATTACAAGGAACATATACATTTCACTGCTCTGGAATTCCCCCCATGTGTCTCATATTCAGATGGTGGAAAAGATAAGATGTAAATAAAAAAGGTCAAACTCATGCACATGTGCAGCGGCCCAAAAGGGGCTGGAGCGGAGGATAGGGGCTGGTGGGTTGTATGCACGTGGACCTCGCTTCTCACTTGTGGTCTTTAATCCCCCTCATTCCCGCGCGGCAGACGGAATTTACAAAGGGGTGATATGAGGAAGGGGTCACATATCACCCCGAAACGCATCTGGTTTAATCCCCCAATAGGACCACTGTTATATAGGGAAGGAGCAACATTGATGGTGTTAAAGTGCCATTGTAAATTCCGTCTGCCTCGCGAGAACTCAGACGGTAACAGCTTGCAAGACATCGGTCGTTTACACTACATGACCAAAGTCTAGGGTACCTATGGGTGATTGATCACATAAATATTGTATTGACTTTACAGCCGATTGTTGTTCTTCCTCCTGATGAACCCTTGACTTACCACAAGGGGGAAACGGGTTGAGGTGCAATTTGGACCCTTGAGTAGGTTTTTTGACCTATAGGCTGTGGTAACACAGCCCCTATATATTAATATGATTTAACCACTTTATCGTCTATAGTAGTTTCACATTGTGTTTTATGCATGGGACATTACCAGATTGTTTTAATAATAAATGATTCTAGGGTTTCAATACTTGAGAGTGCCCAGTTCTTTTTGTTTCGATTGTTATTTTTTTTTTTTTTTTTGAGCAGTTGGGGTGAATCTACTCTACTGTGAGCACCTCGTATGGTCACTTGTTTTTCCAGTGCACCACATTATAATTTTTGTTCATTTGCAGATACCCCCTGCTCTGCTGTACTGCATGTGTTCCACTAGTTTTATATTAATTTCTTAAAACATTAAAGATCTATTTTTTTACAATAAATTATTCATCAGGGTGTGGGGGCAGATTTTTACATGACTTGCGTAATGGATATAGGGTATTTTACATAGCTTTACAGTGTCATGTCCACAACTTGTAAGTAATGCTGTAAATGTGTTTATTCTAAACCTTAGCTTGAAAGGTTTGCCGCTTTCTGGCTATTTGTGACTCTATGGCACTTAATAGTTTTATTTAGTCCTTATTTGATATTCTGTGCGTTTTGCTATATTTCATAAGCCATGTCCCCTTGTTCGGCAAATCTTTGGTGCTGTCCACATAGAGGTCCTAGTTGCTGATGGAGGGTTACGTGATCAGGCACATCATTTAGCATCCTCCATTCAAATACACTGCACCTACAGTACACTGTAAAAATATTACAGGTTATAGTTACTAGAGATGGGTCTTTGATCCAAGGAAAATTGGCTTCTACCTCACATGTTTGTTTTTTTGCCTTCCACTGGTTCAACTTGTAGGATAACAGGCTGAACTGGACGTATGTCTTTTTTAAGCTTTGTAAACTATGTTAGTATGTTACAGTAAACTTTAATAGTACAAGTGTAGCAGTGCAGTCATTGAACTGAATGGTGTCACAGCATGGCTCGCAAGCTACTGTGACCTCAGAATCTCAAAAAAAGGACTTATGCACACCGCAATTTGCAGTCCTCAATGCAAGGGCAACATCCGTGCATTTTCTGCAGATGGATGCAGACCCTTTCAACTTGAATGGATCCGTAATCCGTCCGCACTGCAAAAAATTAGAACAAGTTCTATTGTTTTGCGGTGCAGAGGCACGAAGAGAAACCGTAGTGTTTCCGTGAGGTTCCGTGCCTTTCCGTTCCGTACCTTCTGGATTGCGGACCCATTGAAGTGAATAGGTCCACATCCGTGATGCGGTGCACAAACGGCTGGGCCCCGTATATTGCGTACCCGCTGTTTGCAGGCTGCATTACGAGCCTGGCCGGGTAACTGCTGTCTGCATGAGCCCTAAGGCTGGTTTCACACTAGCGGCAGGACGGATCCGACAGACTGTTCAGCCTTGCGGATCCGTCCCGCCGCTATTTCGCCGTGCTGACGGACTGCCGCTCCGTCCCCATTGACTATAATGGGGGCTGGGGCGGAGTACCGGCGCAGCACAACAGTGCACGGAGAGAGGACGACAGACTAAAACTACGATATGTCCGACATTTGATTATTTCAATCAGTATTGTGAACCAAAACTAGTAGTGAAGCCGACTCAGAGATCAGGTTTGCTTATTTGATTTGCACTTGTTCCGTGCTTTTGACCGGCACCTGGTTTTGGTTCACAATAAGGCCTCATGCACACAACCGTTGTTTTGGTCCGCCTCCGAGCCACATATTTTATGGCTCGGTCGCAGACCCATTCACTTCAATGGGGCCACAAAAGATGCGGACAGCACTCCGTGTGCTGTCCGCATCCGTTGCTCCGTTCCGTGGCCCCGCAAAAAAAATAGAGCATGTGCTCTTTCTACAATGGGCATTTCTACAATGGGCCGTGTTCCATTCCGCAAATTGCAGAACGGAACACGGAGCAGCTTCTGTGTTTTGCGGATCCGCAGTTTGCGGACCGCAAAACACATACGTTCGTGTGCATCAGGCCTAACTGATTGAAATAACTAAAGTGTGAATGCAGCCTAAAACATAATGAAATCTGTAGGTAACCTTCTCCTACACTTTTTACTTTTATTAGGAATTAAAAGAGTAAGCTGCTAAGTAGGAAGAGTGGAAATCAATATTTTAATTTGTGAAAAAGGCAGAGAAGCCTTGATTTCAGCAGCAAGACTCCAAGCTTATTACAAGGCGCACTGTACCAGAACAAACCTTTTAGCAGCTGCTGCTTCTGCAGGCGACAGACCATCTGTGTGTCCAATAAAGCATGCACACTTGTGTTCTGCCCCTCAGCAATTGCAATGTACAGTACAGTACTAATAAGAAATTCATGGACAGATACATGTAAAATACTTTGTCTCATCATAAACAGAGCCGATGAATCACATAGCCTCTAATAATGCCAAAAGCAAAAATTTCACAGATTTCCGCTGTAAAATAATTCTTACTTTATTCCTTTCTGTGGATTTTTTGTTCGTTGGTGACATTTATGCACAATGGTAGCAATTGTGAAGAACTGACATTACGAGTAATATTTCATGTCAAAAGAAGTAGTCAACAGTTCCATGTACTGCTACATGAATTCATACTTCAAATGTATTATGAAACAAACCTAAAGTCTATCTCATCTTAGTTTGATATAGAAATATAATAGTTAGATATATAAATACAAATAAATAAATATATACAGCCATTTAATAAATAAATAAATATATACAGCCATTTAATAAATAAATAAATATATTGCTATATTTTGAGGTAAGGTTAATACCACATCAGAACCACCTTTGAAAAAAGCACATGCAGTTCTGATGCCTTTTAACTTGTAGTGGACAGCAGTAATTACCACAGGCAATTGGAGCAGAGCTGTAGTAACAACCCCCCTCCACTACAAGGTTGTTGGGGCTGAGTAATTTTGGGGCTGACTTCCAGTGGGAGAGCTACACCTGAACAGCTGTGTCAGATCTCGCTGATCAGCTAGTGATATCCTATCCTGAGAAGAGGACATCTATTAGTAAAGGCTGGACAACCCCTCATGGAATAGCTATAACCCTTTAAGGGCTCATGCACGCGACCTTTTGCATTTTGCGGTCTGCAAAAAATAGGGATGACGTCCGTGTGCATTCCGTATTTTGCGGAACGGAATGGTTGGCCCCTAATAGAACAGCACTATCCTTGTCCGCAATGCGGACAATAATAGGACATGTTCTATTTTTTTGTGGAACTAACATATGGACACAGAATGCACACGGAGTAACAGTATTTTTTGCGGACCCATTGACCTGAATGGTTCCGCATACGGATTGCAAAAAAAAAATGTAATGGACGAGGAAAGAAAATAAGTTTGTGTGCATAAGCAGAGGAAATATCTGTCCTTATGATACAAGCAGTACTAGTTATACTATTATAAACTCTATCATTTAGGGTTAATCTACCTTTATAAGAGTTCTTGTACAATTGCGCCAACCCCTTGGAACAAAACGTACATAATCTACAAGTGTATTTCCAGCAAAATACTGTACATCCACGTCATTAAAGTAACAGAAGCAGTGCCCGTGTGATTACAGCGAGCTGCAGGGGTGGTGCAGAGGATGTGAGTAGTTATGTTCAAAGTTCAGACACTCCCTGGGCCATGCAGTAATGGAAAGGGCACACTTTTTTTTCCCTTTGGGGCATACCTTTAGGTCCAAAGTGACAAAAGGTGAAGCAAACACAAGAAGGCATGGCCAACACCAGTAGATAGGGCTAGTAATACCACATACCAAATTACATAATACAGCACAATATACTGCTCCAGCAGAACCAAATACCACAGCGCAGCCCAAAACTCTGCCACAGCAGAACCAAATACCACGATGTGCAGTAACCCACTGCTTCACTGCTAAAGGGTTAATGCTTATAGCTTACTGCTAAAGAGGTAATATGATGGTGCACTACTAAGATTATTAACATTATTACTGTGATGCTAACCATGATCCATTTGAAAATATGAAATAGTTAACTGGCAGTTCTTGGTAATAATTGCGGAGTAGGCTGGTCCCACCCCCTTGTTAGTGAGTAGGCCTGAATTGAAGCCTGGGTGTAGCTTAAGAAGACTGCATCCAGGGATACACCATCCTTGTTAAATATAAAGCTGCAAGAAAAGCAACTTTGCTAATAACCAACCTTTGAATAAAAACATTGACATATTTCAGAAGGTTGAGGACCATAAGGGACAGTGTTTGGACAGAGACAGTAAAGGTAACTCACTCATATAGCTTTAGACTTTACTGCCTGTGGATTGGGTTATATTGCTTCTGGCACCCACCACACTACTGAGATGGACTGGCTATCCAATCTAAGGCTGCGCCCCACAGTTGGTCATTGCAGAAGAAAGATGGAGAGCGATGATTGGTCATATGGGAAGATTGCATGCATCTATAAAAAGAAACTCAAGAAGGACCATCATAGCCATTCTTTATACACAGCTTTTGGAAAAGCCTTCTTTGTGAAATATTTGAGAACTGTGCTTACTACTTGCTTTTCCACTGTTTTCATGTGAAAGACAGACTTTAATTTACTATAAGCAAGCCAGCCTGGTAATTGGTCTCCATATCCCACCCGGCCCCCATTATCCTGCCTTGCTCACCTAACATCAAGGGCATCCCAACCACCACCAGGCAGAAGTGCCCCAAGGGGAAGAAGGGTGTGCCCCTCCACCCACTGCACACCCAGCCTGGGAGAGTGTTGCTACGATTAAGAACACACATCAAATTGTTAGAAACATGTGAGTGTCTCTCTGGCTGAACATGTCGTATATGTGATGTTTTTGAAAGTGTGACAATAACAGGATTTTTTTTTTAACAGTGCTAGTGGACAAAACAATTTTTTCCTGGAATTAAGTACCTGCTCCTGCTCTGGCCCAGGATTTCCTTCCGTGCACTACCAGGTACTAGAAGTGGCGAGCTATTTTATTTTTTCCTGCTGTATCACTTTGCAACCACTGTGCTGTAGTACTGCCTCATAATCTTCAGCATATCAGCTCTCACCTACTTTCATGCACCACCGCAGAATCCAGAAAGGCACCAGCAGCTGCCAGCTGGCTTCATAAGTACCTGGTGCTCCCAGCACGCCTATCAGGAATCATCTATGGCCAGTTGCCCCTGCGCACATCATGTTAATGGTGGACTTGGCAGAAATAGCTGTCAGCTGAAGAAGTTCAGTATTTGGATGAAGATGAGATGAAGCTACTGTACGAATCAGTCATTTGCCAGTTATATGCACTCTGCCAGTTATATGTGTATTGTTAGTCCCATGATGAGTCCACCCCCTGTCAGTATAGAAGTCTCTGTGCCCTCTTAGGCTCCTTGCAGACGAGCGTGTCCGGACTAGGTCCAGATACGTTGCGGATGCGTTCAGTGAAAACTGCTCGATTTCGCAAACAAAGTCATTCAGTTTTGTTTGCGATCGCGTTCAGTTGTTCAGTTTTTATCACGCAAGTACAATGCGATTTACTGCGTTTTGCACGCGCGTGATAAAAACTGAAGGTATACAAACAACATCTCTTAGCAACCATCCGTGAAAATTACATCCGCACTTGCTTGCGGATGCAATTTTCGCGCAACCCCATTCACTTCTATGGGGCCAGTGTTGCGTAAAAAAAGCAGAATATAGAACATGCTGCGATTTTCATGCAACACAAAAGTGATGCATGAAAACCACCGCTCATGTACACAGACCCATTTAAACAAATGGGTCCGGATGCCGTGCGGGCGCAATGTGTTCGCATCACGCATGGCACCCACCCGGAATTCTCGCTCGTGTGAAAGGGGCCTTAGGAATTAAGGTTACCTGCACACGCTGCAGATTACGTGTGTTTTTTCCTTGCAGAATATTGTGCAGAAAAACTGCAGTGTAAGGCTACTTTAATACCTGCAGTGGTGTGAAACTCCGCATCACTGTTCCGGCAGACAAGCGGAGAATCAACAACCACAAACTGCAGCATGCAGCGGTTTGTGTCCAGCCAGGTCTCCGCTTGTCTACTGGAATGCGTAAGGATCTTCGACAGCCCCCAGTATACCTAATCGGGCCGATGGACATTCGCCCTGGGTGAAAAAAAAAGGTTATCTCATGTATTTAACCAGCTTTATACCCAAGTGGCAGTATGGGATCAGAAAACTGGAAAAGGCTAACCCTAAGGCCTCTTTCACACGGGCGAGAATTCCGCGCGGGTGCAATGAGTGACGTGAACGCATTGCACCCTCACTGAATCCGGACCCATTCACTTCAATAGGGCTGTGTACATGAGCAGTGATTTTCACGCATCACTTGTGCGTTACGTGAAAATCGCAGCATGTTTTATATTCTGCGTTTTTCACGCAACGCAGGCCCCATAGAAATTAATGGGCTGCATGAAAATCGCATAGCATCCGCAAGCAATCGCGGATGCAATGCGATTTTCACGCATGGTTACATGAAGAAGATGTAAGTAAATTGATTAAAGTCAATTTACTGTATTATTTTTCCTTATAACATGGTTATAAAGGAAAATCACAGCATTGTTAAAGGGAACTTGTCCTCAAAATTATGCTGCCCATACTAACAGCAGCATAAAGTAGAGACAGGCGAGTTGATTTCAGAGGTCTGTCATTTAATTATAAGTTAAAAGTAAGTGGTTGCCGAGAACCAGCATCATAATCATTGCAGACTGGGCCTGGAAAAGAGTCCACCTGAGAAGAGTCCTGGTTATTCATGAATTCCTGCCACCTGCTGATAATTGACAGGCTTCTACCTAGTTTTCTCCCTTTCTTTCTAGGAGAGAACTGCCAATAATCAGCAGATGGGCGGGAGAGCAGGAGATTAGGAATAACCAGGACTCTTCTCAGGTAGATTTGACTCTTTTCAAGGCCATGGCTGCAATGATTGTGATGTTGGTTCTCGGCAACCACTTACTTTTAGCTGATAAGTGACACACCGCTGAAATCAGCATTTCTGTCACTATTTTATCCTGCCCTCAGTCGGGTCCACATAAAGTTGATCACAGGTTCCCTTTAATACAGAATGCTTCCTAAAATGTTGCTTGAGGGGTTAAAAAATAATTTACTCACCTCATCCACTTGATCGCGCAGCTGGGCATCATCTTCTTTCTTCCCCTTTCAGGACCTGCAAAAGGACCTTCGGTGATGTCATCACACTCACCACGTGGTAAGTGCAGTGAGGTTAGTGCAGGTCCTGCTGAATGCAGATAGAAGATCCTTCTATCTTCATTCAGCAGGACCTGTGCTGACGTCATCTTGCTCGTCATCAAAGGTCATTTTGCAGGTCCTCAAAGAAGAAGAAAGAAGATGATGCCCGGCTGCGCTATCAATTGGATGAAGTGAGTTAATTTTTTTTATTTTTAACCCCTCCATCCACATTTTACTAAGCATTCTGTATTAAGAATGCTATTATTTTCCCTTATAACCATGTTATAGGGGAAAATAATAAAATATACAGAATACCTAACCCAAACCGAACTTCTGTGAAGAAGTCCGGGTTAAGATCTGGGTACCAAACATTCCGATTTTTCACACGCGTGTGCAAAATGCATTAAAACGCATTGCACTTGCTCTGAAAAATTGCGCAATTTCCCTCCACGCACCCGCATACTATCCGGCCCTCACACGCGACGCCCGTGTAAAAGGGGCCTAATACACAGAAAACATTAAATATCAGGTTGAAATTTTGCAGGCAGAGTATATATGGTATATAGTATATATTCTGAGTAGCTTGCTCCATTCGTCAACCCTTTGACTAATGTGTTCAGCAGGGCACACAGTGACTGACGGGTGTATCCCTGTTTTAACATCCCTGAGTTGCAAGCGTTAAGTAAGACCATAGGAACAAAAGGGTTAAAAGACACTGCCGGGCATGATTTCAATAATAGGGGGCTGTTTTGAGATGTCTCTTTTCTTCAGCGTGTGAAACAGCAAGTGCATTGACCTGTGTGGTGACTTCAGCAGCTGCACCACGATAATGGTTTGTATGACTTTCACTTTTCCTCCTCTGCTGGGGGTGTGATGCCATAGGAGTCACATTGCACATATGTGTAGCATTTCTGTACTTGGCAGTGCTCCTCATTTGTAGTTCATCTGTGACCAAAATGATTGTAATCTCGTAGATACGCGTGGGGTTTGTCAGAACAATTATCATACCAAGCCACTAACACCGCTGGGTAGGTGACTTAACCCTTGAGCCCCACATTTTTGTTTTTACATTTTCATTCTAACTCCCTGCCTTTCCAGAGCCATAACGTTTTTATTTTTCCATTCATATGAGGGCTTGGTTTTTGTGGGACAAGTTATGCTTTCTAATGGCACTATTTAATATTGGCATGATGTAGAGGGAAGCTGGAAAAAAAATCCAAATAGGGTGGAATTGAAAAAAACCCACACAATTCTGCACAGTTTTACCCTGGGAACACACTTCGCGTGTTCCCAGGGCGCGCATATGACGCGCGCTTCCGCTGCGAAGTGGCTGTTTTATGGAAACGCACGTCATATGCACGCTCCCATAATAGAATATGAGTTGGATTGCGCGTGCTGCCGCGCGATAGTCACCGCAGCCGATGCGATCGCGTAGGGTGTTTTACAGCGCGGTCGTCTGCGCTGTAAAACGCCGACATGTGAACCATGCACATAGGGATACATGGCTTTTCACATGTTGAGCGTTTTTCAGCGCGTATGAACGCGCTGAAAAACGCTCAGGTGTGTTCCAAGGGTTAGGGCTCATGCTCATGCATATATTTTGGAACTAAACAGTCGGCCCATAAAAAACAGTCCAGTCCTTGTCCGTAATGCGGATAATAAGACATGTTCTATTTTTTTGCGGAGCAGCCATGCGGACATATGGACACTGAATGCACACAGAGTAATTTCTGTTTTTTTTGCAAAAAAACGGAATGGACATGGAAAAAATTATGTTCATGTGCATGAGCCCTTAGAGTTTTACCTGTGCCCTTCTTTCTCTGGATCAGTATGATTATGGCAATACCACATTTATATAGATACTGAAAATGGCATAATAAAAAAACTAACAAAAATGTTTTTCTTTTTCAACACTACATTCTGACCGCATAACTTTTTGTTATAGTTAGGGCTACAGCGCTGTGTGAGGGCTCCTTTTTTTTGTAGTTCTTAGGCCTCATGCACACGACCGTTTTTTTATGCTGTCCGCAAAAAGGGGTTCCGTTGTTCAGTGATCCGTGTCCGTTTTTGCCTTTCATTGTGTTTCCGTGTGTCTTCCGTTTTTTTTAGCGGACATGACCCAAAAGATTTTACCAAAAGACAGGCTGACAATTTTTGCCAAGTGCCTGCCAAGGGATCAGCAAAAAAAACGGACGCGGAACGCGGATGACACACGGATGGCCATCCGCATTTTTTCACGGTCCCATTGACTTGAATGGGTCCGTGAACCGTTTTTTACGGACTAGAATAGGACAGGTTATATTTTTTTGACGGACTGGAATCATGGACCACGGACGCGGAGGACAAACGGTGCACTTGCCGAGTTTTCCACGGACCCATTGAAAACCAATGAGTCCGCAGAAAATCACGAAAAACGAAGCAATGGACACGGAATCAAACAACGGTCGTGTGCATGAGGCCTTATAGATACCATTTTGGGGCGTGTATAGATACCATTTTGGGGCGTGTATGAGTTTTCGATCACTTTTTATTACACTTTTTTGGGGAGGTGAAGCGATGAAAAAATGGTAAGATAACAGGTTGCATCAAAAGGGGCATAGATGCCTGTGATGAGAACATAGTCCTACCACTTTACAAATCACTAGTCAGACCACACATGGAGTACTGTGTACAGTTCTGGGCTCCTGTGAACATGACAAACATAGCAGAGCTGGAGAGGGTTCAGAGGAGGGCAACTAAAGTAATAACTGGAATGGGTGGACTACAGTACCCAGAAAGACTGTAAAAATTTGGGTAGGGGAATAGGTTCCGTTAACATGATTAAATGGGTTTTCTGGTACTTAGATACTGACAGTCTTTCCTCGGGATAGGTCATCAATATCAGATCGTTGGGGGTCTGACACCTTGCAGCCCAACAGCTGTTTCAGGCAGCTGCCGGCACCAAAAACAGTGGAGAAATCACAACTTCGGTTCCCTGTGGAGTGGCCATGCCAGCGTACTGCAGCTCAGAGCAGCAGATCAGTGCAGTACACTAGTGGTGGAGGTTTACAGACAGTAGTTTCCAAAGAGTTGTCTTCCTTGGACAACATCTGTCCATATTTTGTGTTATATATCCAGTGGCCAATTAAAGTTTTTTTTTCCAGTTTCTTGATATTGATGACCTATCCTAAGGAAAGATCATCAATATCAGATTAGTGGGGGTCCAACTCCTAGCAAACCCCTCCCCCCCCCCCCACTGATCATCTGTTTCGGGCTCTGCATTATATGACAACTAACTGGACTGATCATTGTGCTACATATGGGTCCTGCATTGCACCCAGCAAATGGTCCAAACAACACAAGGCAGGAGCCCAAATACCAGAAAGTGCCCCCCTGCAGTCACTGCATGGCCCTAGGCATCCAGGGGCGCATCTAGCCTTTCGGCTTCCTGAGGCGAAAACTAAAAGGGCACCCCCCCTTGCTAATTTCTTAACCTAACCCCTTCTCGCCAGCCCTACATACTTATAATACATTACATACAGCGCTACAGAACATACAGTGTAATACAGCGCCATATAACTCTTACATCCAGTGATGTCTTCTCTAATGTAGACGTTCTCTTTCTTTATCTTTTCCATTGAGACCAGACCACCATGATGATTTCTTGCAGCGTTCTCTTGTCTCTACAGTTTGACAACTACTTTTCCATCCTCCCAACCTTCTGATCACCCCATCCTGCTACTTCTAATACTGTTGTCCCCAACACTATACTGTAGAAACAGATAATCCCCCTGAGAATACTATTACCACACAGATAGTTCCCCTTCAATAATTACTGGCACACAGTGCCCTAAAAAATAACTATGACCAGCAAATAGTGTACCTGAAACTTATAGTGCCATAAACATAGTGTACCCCAAAAATGATTGTGCTAAGCTGATACTGTGACGGGGTGCCCCCCAATGTAACAGTCCTCCCAAAAGTCCCACTAATAATAATAATTCTCTGCCCGAGTGCACTATGTGGTAACAGTGCACCCAATAGTAATAATGTCCCTCATTTTGCCCCCATAAGTAATAAAGACCCCAGAGTGCCCCCAGTAGTAATAATTCCCCCTATAATGTGTGCCCTGAGTACAGCAATGCAGTTGAATATGCAAAGATGAGCGTTTCCATAATGAAAGCGCTCATTGTCCGTGGCCCTTCGGCTGCCCCCCTCTTGCCCTTACCAGGTGCTGCCTGAGGCGATCGTCTCACCTGGCCTCATTGGTGGTGCACCCCTGCTCTCATCCTCCACTCACTCCTGGGTGCTGCAAAACCAGCACCTTGATCTGATTACTTTTGTAATTACATGTAATTAAAAATTTTGTATAGCTACTGAACTATTTTATAAAATATATATGTATAGCGCCACCTGCTGTTTGTTCTTTTTCTTATTTCTCTGCCCACCTTACTGAGGTGGTTGCACCTACTCAGTTTAAGTCTTCAATAGAGATGAGCAAACTTCTACTTTTAGTTCGGCGTCCAAAGTTCGGGTTCGGATTATCGCAGCATCCCATTATGGATTCCGCTACCGCGGACCATAACGGCATTTGGAATCCATAAGGGGCTGCTTCATTGAACCCGAACCTTGGACAACCCTAAGGACCTGGGGTGATGTCACCATCATGTGATCAGTGCAGGGGGCGTGGCTCAGCACTGGATTGGATAAGAGGTGATCCAGTGCTGAGCCACACCCCCTGCACTGATCACGTGATGGTGATGTCACCCCAGGTCCTTAGGGTTGTCCAAGGTTCGGGTTCAATGAAGCTTCCCCTTATGGATTCCAAATGCTGTTATGGAATCCATAACGGGATGCTACGATAACCCAAACCCAAACTTTGGACGCCGAACTAAAAATAGAAGTTCGCTCATCTCTAGTCTTCAACTGTCACCAGCCATATCTTCTGTTAGAAGCTGTGGCAGTTACAGGGAAAAAAGCTACAGCAAAAAGGACACCCCCCTGAGCTGTGATAGGGGAAAAGAGAGAGAGAGAGAGAGCAGCAGAAAGGACATGCCCCCCTTAGAAAGGACCCCCCACCCACCTGAACAGCCAGCTCAAATTTGGCTTCTTTCCCAATGGGGAAAGCCCCTTATAAGTGAAGAACACTTGCTAATGAGATGAATTGGTTCATTAGAATTCATTCACTCATCTAGTGCAAATACAAAAATTTTAAAAAATGTGGACCCATGTCTTCTTGTTACAAAGGACCACTTACATTCTTAAGGACTTGTGCCCACACAATTTTCAGCAGTTTTAAAATGTACAAAAAAGGCATTAATTTCAAACTTTTTAGATGTTATTTTGAGAGTGGTGTCACATACTTTTTGCACAATTTTTTTTGTAGCCAAATCCAGAAGTGTATCCAGCATATTTGCCTTCCAGCCCACTTCTAGCTTTGGCTAAAAAAACTGCATCAAAAAATCCTAAATTCCACTCTTGGCGACACATGAAACGCATTGCATAGAAAGCATTTTGCTTTGTGAAAACTGCTATCTATGAAGACTTTTCAATACTTTGCTAAAAAATACAAACCATGAAAAATAGTGCAAAACGCTGTGTATGATTCAAGCCTAAGAAAACAAATAGGCTACCATAGTCTCAATATGATCAACATCATTGTGGTGTGTCACCACCGAGCAGCAGAGCTGAGAAAGCAGGGGCAAGCAGTGAGGAGCCGGGAGGGGGCGGGGCAGGCGAGGGAGGAGAGCGCTCGTAGTTCTCTGCTGCTCATAGTACATAGCTCAATCACTGCTCAGCCACAGCTTGGGAGAGAGCCGGAGTTACTGCCAGACTACCACTACTCCTATCATCCTGGAGGACTGGCTGGGGATGGAGCTGTTGGTGGCATAGACCCTGGATGTTGAGTTCTGGTGGGATATCTTGTGTGTGGTAGAAGACTCCACTGCTGCTGCCCACCATGAGATGTTTGGGGGTCATCCTGCTCCTTGTGGACGCTGGTAAATGTCTCTCTATTATTTCTCTGTGTATCACTACTAGGGGAATGATGCAGCTGTATACTGCCCAGTACTTGGTGCTGTACAGGTATTGTGACTATATACTACCTAGTACTCGGTGCTGTACAGGTATAGTGACTTGATACTACCCAGTACTCGGTGCTGTACAGGTATTGTGACTTTATACTACCCAGTACTTGGTGCTGTACAGGTATTGTTACTTTATACTACCCAGTACTTGGTGCTGTACAGGTATTGTGACTTTATACTATCCAGTACTCTGTGCTGTACCGGTATTGTGACTTTATACTATCCATTACTTGGTGCTGTACAGGTATTGTGACTATATACTACCCAGTACTTGGTGCTGTATAGGTATCGTGACTTTAGACTACCCAGTACTCGGTGCTGTACAGGTATCGTGACTTTATACTATCCAGTACTAGGTGCTGTATGGGTATTGTGATATTATACTACCCAGTACTAGGTGCTGTACCGGTATTGTGAATTTATACTACCAAATACTTGGTGCTGTACAGGTATTGGAACATTATACTATCCAGTACTCTGTGCTGTAAGGGTATTGTGACATTATACTATCCAGTACTCAGTGCTGTACAGGTATTGTGACTTTATACTACCCAGTATTTGGTACTTACATGTATTGTGACTATATACTACCCAGTACTCGGTGCTGTATGGGTATTGTGACTATATACTACCCAGTACTCGGTGCTGTACTGGTATTGTGACATTATACTATCCAGTACTCTGTGCTGTTCGGGTATTATTAGTATATACTACCCAGTACTCGGTGCTGTAGAGGTATTGTGACTTTATACTACCCAGTACTCAGTGCAGTACAGGTATTGTGACTTTATACTATCCAGTACTAGGTGCAGTACAGGTATTGTGACTTTATACTATCCAGTACTCTGTGCTGTATGGGTATTGTGACTTTATACTATCCAGTACTCGGTGCTGTATGGGTATTGTGACATTATACTACCCAGTACTAGGTGCTGTACCGGTATTGGAACATTATACTGCCCAGTACTTGGTGCTGTACTGGTATTGTGACACTATACTATCCAGAACTCTGTGCTGTACGGGTATTGTGACATTATCATTATACTACCCAGTACTCTGTGCTGTACCGGTATTGTGACTTTATACTACCCAGTACTCGGTGCTGTACAGGTATTGTGTTAGCAGACACAGTGGAGGACTATACTGTGCCCTTACTACCCTTGCGCCATAGACCTGTCAGTCATCACATGTAATTAGTATTGTCGTGGCCACTAATGCCAGCACATGGCTGCCTGTCAGTCACAGTCCTGCCCAGGACTGACAGCTGATGGACAGCTCCAGCTCCTTACATTAGCAGCTGCACTGGGAACATACAATGAATTCTCCCGGTCACCAGTCTACCACACACAATGCACTGGTTGTACTGGGTATTAATAGTCTGCAGGTCACTGATAGAGTCTATTGAAGTACTACTACCACCCATCATCAGCACTGAGTAGTCTTCTGCCTTAGAGATTCTCACCGGGACTGCAAACAATGGACTGAGCAGTGGTCTTCACATCTGGGGCTTGCTCTAGCTATGGCATGAAGCTGGGGTAGACCTGCCTTGTGTTTCATACACCCAGTGCTCTTTCTGGTTGGTAGACTGAGTGGATAGGACCAGGTTATTAGGAATTTTATAGGGCTCATTGCTTTCTGTTATCTCATGACATATGTTCCTGACAATCCTTATCTTTCCTTTTTTTAAATTATATTTTTAGACAGCGTTTGAATAGACTAAATTGACTATAGGTAGCATTTTGTGGCTCCAGGTGTTGCAGAACTACAAGTCCTGATAAAAATCCTCATCTGGCATTGTGCTTGTGTTTTTATGCCTGAATCTATGGATAAGCGGTGTCTGTCAGCTGATTATCCCCTCTAAAAATGTAGGTTTGGCTGCTCTAAGCATACATGTTGAGTCTTTGTATGGTCAGCTGTAGAGACTTTGGAGAGGCTGGTGGTTACATGTCACTCTGAAATTGTAATGATCTTCATGAAGGAGTAGAAGGTATTGAAGAGGAATGACACCGGTATGACCCATTGATACATTTCTTTATATTTATATAAAATGCTGAACCTATATAATGTAATATCAGATTGAACACAATGGTCAAATGTACTGCACATGTATAGGGTTACCCTCCCTATGAGTAGCCTGATGTTTCAGCAGAGAGGGAGGAAGAACCCCTCCTTGTCCTGGTCCATGCTACCATGCTTTCATCCTAAGGTTAGCTTGGTTCTTGAGCCGTCTCCATTCTTCTTTGTCTAGTAACTTGGGGTGCCCTTGGGTCTTGTTCAGGCTCATACCACTCTAGAGGAATGGGGGATGAGGCCAATCTAGTTTGTTGGAGAGCACCCCATTGCAATTATTAGGATTACCCATTTTTGTTGGGAACATCGCTGATATCCAGAATTAGGTGTTGTCCTGGTCCATGCTACCATGCTTTCATCCTCAGGTTAGCTTGGTTCTTGAGCCGTCTCCATTCTTCTTTGTCTAGTAACTTGGGGTGCCCTTGGGTCTTGTTCAGGCTCATACCACTCTAGAGGAATGGGGGATGAGGCCAATCTAAGTTTGTTGGAGAGCACCCCATTGCAATTATTAGGATTACCCATTTTTGTTGAGAACATCGCTGATATCCAGAATTAAGGGGTTGCACACAAACACACCCCTTTAGTGTTTCTTTAATATTTTTATTGAGAAAAAAAGAAAAGGTTGGTTAAAATGCTGCTGCTATCCAGGGGATTAAAAGAGAGGAAGAATGATTTGGAGTAGACTTGGAGTGCTGGGATTTCTTCCGCCCTGAGATTCTAATTGCTTACAATGGCTCACACTGATGAACTCCTAATAGAGTGTCATTGATCTACATATTGCTTTATTGAGAATACCGTGCTTGATATTCTGAATTCAAGGAATTCCCTACTGGTTGTGCCCCGTTCAGTTGCTGCCAGAAAAGTGAATACATGCGCACTGCCAGTCCAAGTAGACTGGGATACAGTCCAATGAGCATGCTTGGCTTTTTTCCTTCTCTGTAGGGAGTATACATTGACACTGTTCTGCTGAGAAAGGGGACTAGGGACCCCCATTCACTTCTTTGGGAAATCTTATCAGAGAGATTTTCTGAAGGGGCTTATATGATCTATAGAGGTATGTGCACCTTGTAGGCGTGGTAGGTAGGTAAATTCAGACATTTCTGGATAGCTGTACATGGCAATGTCGAAACAGAACTGCAAAGATGGGCACTGATTGGAAATGCACCCCCACACACTCCCTGACATTGTATTGCTACATTATGAAGGAAGAATGCATTTCACATAGTAAATGACATCACCAGCAATTAAATATGAAGGGCAAAGTGATTTCTACTTGGAAAAACCACTTTACTTACTCATAATGCTATTTCATGTATTATTGATGGATTTCTACAGTGTATGAAGCAGTGAACATACTAAGCAAGGGCAATCTCCACCTGTACTCCGAGCGTGATATCAAAGGTGTTATACAACTCATATCCTCGCCATTTTAAGGTTTATTCCGAGAAAGAAATGGTTTTCGTTTGACTGTTAAATTTTATCCCTGATCTTAAAGGCTACAAACACCTTTGGGGTGATTTTTTTTTTTATTACACTGGCAATAATTTTAGATAAAAAACATATTACATACACATATAAACATTACATAAAACATATTATAAAATCGATGCTCCATTTGTCATCTGCAGCCTGCATGTAATACCATATGTTGCAAGCAGCTTAATCCTATTGATTGTGAGATCTGTCTGACAAGATCTCTGAAGTCTCTGGTCTCATGCTCATTATCATATTTTTGGTCCACCTCCAATGCACATTTTTCCATATCTCACGTGGACCTATCAATTTCTATCGGGCTGCAAAAAATGAGGACGGTACACAGATATCACCCATGTCCTGCCGCATCTATGTGGCAGTGCCTCAAATTATAGAGCATGTCCTATTCTTGTCCATTTTGCCATCGAGAACAGGTATTTCTACAATGGAGGCCAAAAAGAGTGTGGGATTCACACAACCGGTATCTATATGTTGTGAATCTGCGGTTTGCGGACTGCAAAACGGATATGGTTGTGTGTAGGAGGCTTTTGTCTGTAGCCCCTCTTTGTGCTCTCCCGAATGCCTTCTTAGCGCTCATGCACACAAATGTATTTTTGGTCTGCATTTAATCTGCGTTTTTTGCAAGTCAGATGCGGGCCCATTCACTTCCGAACAGTTCTGTAAAGAGCAGGACTTTCCTTTCTGCAAAATGCGACACACACACGGCCAGTGTCCGTGTTTTGCAGATCTGCTATTTGCGGACCCCAAAAACGGCAATGGCCGTTGTTTGTAAAGGTATCAGTTTAGATTTGTGTTCAGGAGAGCAGGTTGCGGGGCTACAGAGTGAACCGTCTCGGAGTTCATCTGATGGATTACACACTAAACGGGACTGAGCAGCCCACAATGTATCAGAATCAGTGCAGACTACAGAAGACAAATGGAGCAAAATGTTTAATAGAAAATGTTTTTATCCCATAATACAACAATAAAAATTGTCCTAAAGGTGTCCATAGCCTTTAAGAACTACAGCTAGCAGGAGGAAAAATAACTCTTAACTCTCTAAGGTATGGCAGAAGATAGCATTAGCTGGGATTCCTGACTTGGGACCCCTTTGACTGTCCCATTGGCTTTTAGCTTTGTTGATGCTGCTTCTATTGAATTCTGTTGGATTGAAAAGAATATGGTTGTATTTCAGAGTTTTACTCATTTCAACATTTATTTCCTGGAATCAGGTGGATCCTTCTTAAATTGCCTGTACCATTGGTAGCTCAGTGCTGATTACACCTCTGCACAAAGTCATTGTGATACTAGTTATAATTTTACCCTGATATCATGAACTTTATTATAGCCAATATACAACTAAGACATTCACTATAAAAAGATCAGATAATTGAGGGCTAGAGTTGCAATAGGCTGGGGTCATATTGAACATGCCACTTGTCATGATAGCTAATTAAAGATTACAGGAATATGACATATAGATGGTGTCAGCTGGCACCCCTTCCCTTCTACGGGTATAATAATCGACTTAGTTTAACATATTGATTATTCTTCTTTAATTTGTGAAGCCACCTGCATTCTATTGGTGACCAAGATATAAATTCTCATGATGCAGGTAAAATGACAGCAGTCTTTGAAATGAATGTACTGACCCGCTAAAGAATTTGGAAGATTGTTTGTTGGGCACAGGCTTCAACGCAATAATGGTTTCCAAAAATATAGCGTAAGTTAATGCCATTTGGAGTTGACCTTGTAGCCCATCACATGACACTAGGATCTGTATGTCTTATGGGCTGATTCAGAAATGTAAGCTATGTCTTATGATGGACTGATTTTTAAATATAAGCTCTATGTCTTATGGACTGATTCATAAATATAAGCTCTATGTCTTATGGACTGATTCTGAATTATTAGCTGTGTGTATAATGGAGTGATTCAGAAAAAGAAGGTCTATGTCTTATGGACTGATTCATAAATATAAGCTCTATGTCTTATGGACTGATTCTAAATTATTAGCTCTGTGTCTAATGGAGTGATTCAGAAATAGAAGGTCTATATTTGGATTGATTCAGAAATAACCTATATGAACTTTCATTTTCAAAAATAAAATTGATAATTTTTCTGTCAAGATTCGTAATGTAATTAAACATGAACCCTCACACTCGTGAAGATGTTTTTGTGAATACATTGAATTATAGTATCATGGCCAAACCATAGTTCCAGAGATTATTTAACAAAACCATTCATGATATGTGTTCTAATCTGCTACAAAAACACAAAAGGGGAGATTTATCATCTCCCTTGCCCCTAAAAGTGGCGTAAAAAAGTAGCAAACTACAAAAAACAAATTGTGGCATCTCCCACTTTTTAGGCCACCCTCGCCACTATTCAGAAAGGGGACATGGCAAGAGGGTGTGGCCAGCAGCCGCAACAGATTTATCTTCATTTATACTAGTTTTCTGGCGCACATAGAACCAGAAAGCTCTGAGCAGTCGTAGATTTTTATTTAGGTGTACGGGTTGCTGGAGGGTGCGCCTAATTTATGATGAGGACTGAGCCAAATACCAAATAACAACGTAAGGACAACAATCTAGGCCTCTAAAACTAAGGAAGAGGGATGGTGACCTCATAGCAATCCCAAGGCCTCTCCCTAACTCCTGCCAGTATGAGCAGATCCTGAAGGTGGAAACACTCATACGCCAGATACCTAAAGCCCTGCAAAAACTGACGAGCCCTAGAATAGGGAGCAGGAGACGAGACTTCTGGTTCCTCCCCAGATGATGGAACCCACGTCTCCCTGAGGCCTAGAAATAACACACACCAGAGAATAACAAACATTGAAGGCAACCAGTACTTAGCTTAGAGGAGTATGGAGAAGCAGGAGATACAACCAAGCTCTAGCAACTCCAAGCAGAATGTATTAACCGCATGGTTAGCAGTGTAAGGTGGACCTAAATAGAGCCTCATCAGTGATAACGAGTGGCACCAAAGGAGAGGTGAGACCCTGCCAAACAACAACATACACAGAGGAAAACAGAGAGACCTGTCAGATAGCCTCACGTGCAGCAAGTCTATCCAATCTTCTCACCTCTCTCACGGGAGTTCATCAAGGGCCATGATATTCACTGTGCCACAGACCTGGCAGTGGATTTTGGTTTCCATTGTAAATTGTGATCAGAGCATAAAGGCCCCCCAAATACATTATATGATTGTCAGCCAGACCTGCCATTTCCATCAGGACCAGCTAACAGTCAAACCTGTATGGGGAACTCCTGACTCTCCCATGACAGATGATATCAGAGGAGAGAAGTTTTGGGTGATTTGGATTTTATCGCCTAATCCATTTGTTCTCCAGAGCAATAAGCCTGAGCCAGAACTATATGACAGCAGTTTTCTCAGCCCATGAAAACACATATGCTTGGTCAAACCAACTGTGTATGCTGTATGTATGGGGTAGTTGGGAGAGACAGTGGACATTTAAAGTGTATGGACACCTTCAGATTGTTGGCCAACCCTGTCCAAATATCATATATACCATCTTTACTCCACAAACGCCTATTCATGCAGCCATATACAGTAGGTAAGCATTTTAGCCTGGCACATATGGAGTCTGTTCGACTCTAATTGGAAAATACAGTAATGTAGACAGTTGCATTTATATATGTTATCATTTTTTTAAACTTTATTCTTCTTTGTTAGTGTCCATAAATTTCCATAAATCTGCAAATTTTACAAATGAAAGTGTATAGAGAGTGATTTAGAAGACTCCATAATAGGCAGTACTATTCACAACTTCAGGACATTCCCTAGTCTAGTTCTGAAATATCTATATCTGAGGATCTATTATTCTCACATAATGAACAGACTTCACTGATCTTCAAAGAAACTGAACTTGGGCAGCAGCCAGACCAACTGACATGGGCTCCCCATTATCAGTGCAAAAGTCAGGGAGGCAAGAATTCTTACCATGCCATACAATCTAGTCAGTCTTATGTACTAGTAACATTTATTTCCCATTATTAATACTTGATTTCTGGATATTGATGTAGTGAAGTAACGGTCACAAAACTGAGGCACCTACTGCTAATATAATTAGTAGCTCAGTTTTTTTAATACAGAGCTGCAAGATTGAAATGGGTTATTTGGTGCCCAAAATTTGCCAACTATTGATTTTATAATATGATGTGTGAAGTGTAAGGCTTAGTTCACATCACCGATCAGCCTTTCTGTTCTCCTGCTCCGTTTATGAGCAGAAGGACGGATTTGGCACATAACTGAGCCGAATGGAGCCTAAGGACCCCATAGACTATCCGCTCAGAAGAAGATTGTTGAAGCGGAAACAAAAGTCCTCCATGCACTTTAGTCTCCGCTACAAAATAATCTTCTGAGCGGAAACCTAACGGACCCCATTATAGTCTATGGGGTCCAGAGGCTCTGTTCGGCTCAGTTATGTGCCCAATCCGTCCTTTCCATTTTCCTGCTCCTGCTGGCATTCTGTGCCCACTGGTGTCTCTCTTCTCATGGCGGATATGGCTGTTGGAAGACACACTCCTTTTCAGCCCTGCCATGGCAGCAGTTCGTGACCTCCAGCATCTGTCTCCTCCCAGCAGGCACAGCATCAGATGGTATAATAAGAGTGATGCAAGTTAGACAAGGAAATGTTACTTTTATAATGTGAGTGCGTAATTATAACCAGTTCTAATAAAAGTTACGTTTTAGGCCCCTTTCACACTAGCGTTTTTGCTTTCCCCCCTAGAGTTCCGTCCTCGGGGCTCTAGGACGGAAAGATACTGATCAGGATTATCCCCATGCATCTTGAATGGAGAGCAATCCGTTCAGGATGCATCAGGATGTCTTCCGTTGAGTATGTGAATGTTTTTTGGACGTTGACAAAAGCGCAGCATGCTGCAGATTTGTCTCCGTCCAAAAATCCGAAAAGACATGCCGTAACGCCGGATCCGGAATTAATGCCCATTGAAGTGCATTAATCCGGATCCGGCCTTAAGCTAAACGTCGTTTCGGCGCATCGCCGGATCCGACGTTTAGCTTTTTCTCAATTGTTACCATGGTTGCCATGGTAAAATGTAGTGGGGAGCGGGGGAGCAGTATACTTACCATCCGTGCGGCTCCCGGGGCGCTCCAGAGTGACGTCAGGGCGCCCCACACGCATGGATCACGTGATCGCATGGATCACGTGATCCATGGGCATGGGGCGCTCTGACGTCATTCAGGAGCGCCCTGGGAGCCGCACGGGCGGTAAGTATACTGCTCCCCTGCTCCCCACTACTACTATGGCAACCAGGACTTTTAATAGCGTCCTGGCTGCCATAGTAACCTGAAAGCATTTCAAAGACTGATCAGGATCCTGATCAGTCTTCTAATGCTGTCAGGCGACTTGCGTTCTGATGGATCCGGCGGGACGGAAGTGCCCGCCGGATCCTCAGAACGCAAGTGTGAAAGAGGCCTAGTACCCCTCTACCTTCAGTTGAGCACACAGCCGGCAGAGTGATCAGAGCAAGCGTGCATGGCCTAATCTGTCCCCAGCCAATGTCTACTGATCTAACATGCCTTTCCCTATGGGAAAGTATCAGAGCAATAAGGTTCATAGCTTGCCTAGTCCTTGGTGTAGGGTATTGTCTGAACTTCTGTGCCTGTGTAGAACTGAACCTGTCCTGCCCATTTATTGTGCTGCCCGCCCTGACCTCGCCTTTTCCATGACCGTCTAACCATGATTTTGCCTATCCCCTTAGTGTCTTGTGCTAGTTCTCCTGCAGCGAAGACCAGATCCCTGTATAGTGGTGAAAACCAGGAAAACCACTTATGTGATGCCCTAAGCCAAGTCCATTCAGTGGCACAGCGGATCCACACCTGTTGCGTTACAATAAGAGCTTACTAATATATTTGCATTTTCAGTTCTGCAAGGAACCAGCAACTAAAAACCTGATTATGTGATGCCTGAAGCTGTGTAGTTTCCTCCTACCCGGGGACATCCATTACAGTCCCATGTGAATGAGGGCTTCCTCTCCATCCTGTTTGTGTTAACATGTCACTAAATATATGAAACATATGATAGCAAAGGAGCTTGATTTAGGAGAGGAAACAATGAGAAAGATACAGTTACAAAGTAAGGGGTGGGCTGGGAATCATGCTTGTTGAAAAAAGAAAGGGATGCTGGGATTTGCACATTTCTGGCACCTTACCTCCTAACTGAAAGGAGAAAACTGTGTCTGCTGCCATATCAGGGTCCAGTGAATAACCCTAAAAGGATGTTTGGGGCTGTCATTTGATGTGTTAGGATGAGGGAACAGTTTTACAAGACGTTTAAAAAAAAAAAAAGTTTGACTACTTGCAGCCACCACTAGAGGGAGCATCAGAGTTGACTGCATGCTGTTTATACCTTGAACTAAATAATTTAAGAGTGTAGTATGCTCATTTACATAATGGTGGTTGTAAAAAGGCAGTATTGTATCATTTGAATCAATAGATAAGCATGTGATTTGGAACTTTGTATTAAAAAAAAACAACCCCAGCTACTATTAAGATTTAATTAAGCTAAACATTTTTTTGTTGATACTTAAAAGGACTCTAAAGACAACATAAACTGGTGACAGTTCTCCTATGCGAAACTATGGGTCATCTTCTTTAACTGACCCATCTGTTTTGCTAAAATCTTGAATTGAACATCCCCATCGAATTAGGAGAAAAGTTGTTAGGGCTTAGTAGTTAGAGCAGCATAAAACTGGTGAAAGATTTCCATTAAGGAAATAAGCAGCATAGAATGTTGGATCGGTTTGGTTTCACTGAACTATATGGTATTTAAAGGGGTTTTACCATCACAGACAATGGGGGCATATCGCTAGGCATGCTTCTGGGAACCGCTCCTACACCGAGAACAGAGCAGGGAAAGGTGCTGAGCATGCGCAGCCGCCCTCCATTTATTTCTATGGGGCTGCCAAAAAATAGCCGAGCACTAGCCCCATAGCAATGAATGGGAGCGGTGGCCGCGCAAGCGCAGTGCGCTCCTATTCACTTGTATGGGGAGAGTGCTTGGCGGTGGCCAGACCCCGGAAAACACGGGGTCCTCCATCCACCACTCTTCCCACTCCTCTGGGACCCGCACCTATCAGACAGTCATACTCACCTGCTTCCCGGACTAGAGCAGCGGGAAGCAGGTGAGTATGATTGTTTCATTAGGCACCACATGGTACGGAGGTTAATTTAAAAAGGGGGACAGTCCTTGAAAACCCCTCTAAATTTAACTATTTTACTTCTGAAGACCACCTGCAATGTAGGTGGTCTATTAAAGGTTAATTAAGGGGGGAAAGTCTTTGAAAACCACTCTAAATTTAACTATTTTACTGCTGTAGACCACCTGCAAGACTTGTATGTGCTAGACTTGGATGCTATTTTATTTGCCTGGACATTAGTTGTGGGCGCTTCATGTGTACGATGGACTCGGGTAATCCAATCAATCATTGGTGCGGCTCAGATTTTACAGAATGCATGAACAAAACCTCCTAATCACCATTACATAATGGGACATTCAAACAAAATTGAATAATATTACCAATGTCATAATGGCTACAGCATTGGTAAATGTAGCCACCCCCAACAGTTGTGAAATGCTTGGTAGACTCAACAGTGTCCCATGGCTATAGAAGTTACAAAAAGAGTGATAATGGCTTCTAACTCAGAAAACCAAAACAAAAAGGGGGATGTCAAAGAAATTGCTATTTACTATCTCAAATCTTAGTCCAGATTACGGAAAGAGGAGCATGGACTAAATAGATCACAGGCAGATAGATATGTGGACATAGCATTGATTTAGAAGGTGAAAATCTTAGCTATAACGTCTCCTAGGAGAATGGCATAATGGGGATCAAACCTCCTGTTAGCAGCACTTTCCTCTTTTAAGAGCTGCATTTACAAAGCATTTGAAAGAGAAATACAATCTCAGTGAGCAGACTCAACTACATGCAGTGTGTTATGTCAATGCCCTCACCTACCTTTGGACACCGGCTTTGTGAGGCAGGATGGGATTTGGATGGAGTTCTTGTGCCCGCAGTAATTGCTGAAGAGATGCTGCGATGATGCTAGGTCTTCTAAATCCTTGGCACTAGACAGCCATCTTGCAGACCTCGCCATGCACACCTTAGGCTACTTTCACATCTGCGCTTTCCCTTTCTGCAATTGAGATCCGTCATAGGGAAAGGAAAGGAGTGCACTAGAATGCATTCCGTTCTGTTTCATTGCGTTCCCATGACGCACACAAGCAGCGTTTTTGAGTGTGTCCTGGGATGTGGAGCAAGACGGATCCGTCATGACTCACAATGTAAGTTAATGGGGATGGTTCCGTTTTCTCTGACGCTAAAGAAAACGGATCCGCCTCTAAAACTATTGTAAGTCAATGGAGGGCGGATCCGTCATAGCTATTGTAGAGATAATACAACTGGATCTGTTTATAACGGAGGCAGGCGGTTGTATTATCGTGACAGAAGCGTTTTTGCTGATCCATGACGGATTCAGCAAAAACGCAGTTATGAAAGTAGCCCTACCTACACTGTAGCCTCTAAGCTGTGTGACACTCAAGAAAAGTTTGCTCCTGCTCTGCCCCGTCATGGAGAGAATCTGACTGATCATAGAGAGAACTGTGCAGTCCTACAGGTATAGCTGCTCATCTTTTCTATAGCTTCCACCACTTACCTCTTTGATCAGTGCATGGAGTTAACAGAAAGCTGAACTATCTTTATTCGGAAAACTTGAGCCTGGAGGGGTAACATACTGGACCCCAGGGATGCAGTATTAACCCTTCCACTGCCCAGAAATTGTAGCCCTGTAGTGGTACTTAATGAAATAATTATACTCACATGCTCCCCACCACCCTGGCTCAGTACCATGGGTTTTTGGCGTGATTTTCCACTCCCCAACTTATTTAATTCTGACTGGGTACGCACTGGGTCACATGTGCGTTACCACTGAGGCCAGACATTGGCTGCAGCGGCGCACATCACCGTGTCTATACCCCAGCAAGAAGTAAACAAGATTAGGACCAGAGGATCGCTGAACAGAGCAGGGGTGCCGGATTGGAGCGGTGGGAGTATGATTCTTTCATTAGGCACCAACACTGTATGGAAACTGATTAAAAAGGACCAACATCCTGGAAAACCCCTTTATACCAGTTTACTGCCCTAGACCATCTGGAATGTAGCCCTTAACCATCACTGTGCTAGACTTGGGTGCTATTTTATTTGCCTGGATGCTATGTTAGGTGCTTTGTGTTAATATTTGACGCTTCTTCTCTCTATTGCCCAGTATACAAGGCACAGGGCCTAGATCTCCAACTGCCTCAATCACTAGTTGCAAGGGTCTAGAACAGGGGTGCACAACCTGCGGCCCTCAATACCATTTTGTGCGGCCCCCAAACATCTGCTAAAAGACATGTAGGTCTATGTCTTACGGCTTCTTACATGTATCTTTCATGTATTCTCCTGTTAGATGGGAGTCCTAGAAGTGAAACTAGACATTTATAGTATATACTGTATGCTCAATATGCCAAAAATACAGTATTGCAGTTGGGAATAGCACTTTAAGTTTTATTTTCAGCCCTTGGAATTGGTTCAGGCTGACAATGTGGCCCCCAACCACAAAAGGTTGTGCACCCCAGGCCTAGAAGGAATACTGTTTATCTCCTGGTACCTTGATATTCTCTATGAGACTGTTATGAACAACTATAGTCAAATATATGCAAACTATTGAAATACTATAGAATTGACACCACCATCTGCCTAGTTACACACAGAAAAGTTGCACAAAAGTTAAACAATCTCTGCACCTTGCTGCAATGACACTTTCACAGCAGAAGACATTTGGTTTAGAAAATCCAGACTCTCACCTGGTGCTGAAAGTGTCATATCAGTAAAGGTCACTTTTCCCAGATCGCAGGACAAATATGCACAACACACTGATCGCAGGTTATAAATTAACCCTATTGTTTTCCTGATAAGAGCAGTTTAACCAATATATTCTGACATAACAGCTGATTCGTGCTTAAGTAAACAAAAGCTTTTCCATCTGGAGGGATGTGGTGAACGATCCTTCCATCTGGTCCTGTGTGCAAGAGGTGGGTGGGAGATGGAAAAAGTACAGTATAGATTACTGTAAAACAGAGGCTAGGACAGGTGTAGTTGTCAGGGACCGACTGGAAAACAGAGATATAAAGTCACTCCAATGAGAAAGATATATACTAAGGGTCAGCAACCTTCGGCACTCCAGCTTTTGTGAAACTACAATTCTCAGGATGCTCCATTTATTTCTATGAGAGTTCATGGAAGAGCAGAGCAAATATGCATGCTGGGAGTTGTGGTTTCACAACAGCTGGCGTGCCGGAGGTTTCCTACCCCTGACATATATGGTCGGCACCACCTTTCCAGGCCAGCTGCATGGACATATAGATCAGTGGGTAAAGGGAACGTACGTTGTGCTCAGTGGGAAAGAACCAATACGAAATCCATACAATGAAAAGGACTATAATCCACGGCACTCACCAATCTTCATATTGTACAGTTATTGAAAACCAAAGTGCACCGTGCATAGGAAACATAGCAGATGACAACCAAGGCCTTGAGAAAGCATCGGTGGACGCAAAACGGCCTTTGGTTTTCAATAAATGGACAATAAGAAGATTGGTGAACGCAGTGGATTATATTCCTTTTTATTAAGCAGAGATATAAACACTCATATATTATTATAGAATGTCAGTGGTTTGGGACTAGGAGAAAATTAGAGAGTTGCAGCATCCAAGGGGTGCTTTACCTTAAACCAGGAAATCTTCACCCCAAACTTCTCCATGGGGATTGATCCTTTTTTAGCTATCCTGAAAAACCTGAAAAATCGACTACTCTAATAATAGTGCCTTTACCTACAAATTTTCCTTTACTGTTATCTAATACAGGTATTGCTGATGGGTAATATTTAAAATATATTGTCATTTTACTAAAGCTTGTATTAGACAGGCAGATAGTCGTAGTAAAGCTCGTTAGTGGTGATCTGGCAGTGTAATACTGCTGCCGATTTACCGGTTTGCTAGTTAATTGGACAATTGGAATCTTTCAACAGGTTTAAAAATCATTTGCCAGCGGTAGATCGTGGCGTCTAAACACAATCTGCTGCCGGGAAACAATGATTCAGTATGGGGACAAGCAATAGCATTAGCAATCGTTCCTCTCCATACTGAGGAGGAGATCACTGCATGTAATAGCAGCGGACTCCTCCGCTGACAAACAGGTGATTGCTGGGAAGGAACGCTTCCCTCCCTGCCAATCGCCTTCTAATCTGCTGGTCTAATACAGCCTTAATTTATTAGTAGAAATGTCCTATAGGAGTCTCCCTGTCCACATGCTAAAGTATCAGTAGCTCTGTTAAGGTGCCCATACACCTTCTATATCTGTCAGCCCAAGAGCTATCTATCCTGACTCCCCCATATATGTTTATGTGTTTTCAGTGGAGAGAGAGGAGGAAGCCACTGTCAGGCACCTCTGTTAACTGCTTATCTTCCAGGAGAACTAAAGGATCAGGTTTTAGGCTCCATTCACACGTCCGCAAGTGTTTTGCGGATCCACGGATCCGCAAAACACAGACATCGGCGATGTGCGTTCCGCAATTTGCGGCACTATATAGAAAATGCCTTTTCTTGTCCGCAATTGCGGACAAGAATAGGACATGTTCTTTTTTTTTTCAGGAACGGATTGCGGACCTAGAAGTGCGGATAGGCAATTGTGGACCCGGGTGGGACATCGTCTGTCCCCATTGAAATTAATGGGTCTGCAATTCAGTTTCGCAAAATGCGGAACAGAATTGCTGACGTATGAATGGGGCCTTAATATTCAACATGCCTGATCCTTCTCTCCCCAAACATCATGTGTTGGAGGGAGGGTCACAAGCACATTAGATAGTTGGCCCCTGGCCAGCCTTTCAGACATAAGCAGGTTTGGCCAGCAATAGTCGAATATTTGTGGGCTTATATGGCAGAATTTGTGGTCCCGAAGCTAGTCTGGAATACCTGGAACAATCCTATTAATGTTGAACAGATTTTTATCAGTTGCATTTATAGGTAGGGAGAAGATAGCTACTGCTAAAGAGCTTGTCCATATCTCTACATGTATCACACATTGGAGTGGTCAGTTTTATATAGTGAACACTTCAGTTACTTCCATCAGTTATTGTGAGTCAAAACTAGGTGCGGGTCAAAAGCACAGAACAGGTGCAAATCTTTTCATTAGATATTATCTCTGTGAAGGCTTCACTACTGGTTTTGGTTCACAATCACTGATGGAAATAACTGACCAAAAGACTGAAGTGTGAACTTGGTCTAATTTATATGTATACAGTACTGTGCAAAAGTTTTAAGCAGGTGTGGAAAAAATGTGGCAAAGTAACAATAATTTAAAAAATTTAAAGATGACCTTTCACTGGTCCACAGTTTATGAGTTAAAGCTATGTACCTGGAGAGCGGCACCCAGGGATGTCCCTGCACTTACTTGTATCCCTGGGTGCCACTCCGTTCGTTCTCTGTAGCCCCCGGTATCATATCCTGAATATGAGCTGAGCGCTGCGATTGGCCAGTGCTCCAGCCCTGGGAGAAGGAGACGCCCAGGGCAGAAGAAGAAGTCTCCGCCCCAGGCAAAATTAGAGCAGCAGGAGCGCCGGTACCGGGGGCTACAGAGAACGAACGGAGTGGCACCCAGGGATACAAGTAAGTGCAGGGACATCCCTGGGTGCCGCTCTCAATGTACATAGCTTTACCCAATAAACTGTGGACCAGTGAAAGGTCCTCTTTAAGGTTTAATATTCATTTTTATCGATTAACAAAATACAAAGTGAATGAACAAAAGAGAAATCTAAACCAAATCAATATTTGGTGTGACCACTCTTTACCTTCAAAGCAGCATAATTTCTTCTAGGTACACTTGCACACAGTTTTTGAAGGAACTCCACAGGAAGGTCGGTCCAAACATCTTGGAGAACGAACCACAGTTCTTCTGTGGATTTAGGCTTGTTCAAATCCTTCTCTCTCTTCATGTGATCCCAGACAGACTGGATAATGTGGAGATCAGAGCTCTGTGGGGGCCACATCATCACTTCCAGGACTCTTGTTCTTCTTTACACTGAAGAGAGTTCTTAATAACATCGGCTGTATGTTTGGGGTCGTTGTCCTGCTGCAGAATAAATTTGGAGACAGTGAGCTGTCTCCCTGATTGTATTGAATGATGGATAAGTATCTGCCTGTATTTCTTAGTATTGAGCATACCATTAAAAAGGACTCCTGACATGCCTGTTTTAATAGCTTGATGCTTTCCCCATGTAATAACGATTCTGGAGCACCTATTCTTATGACTCTGTGTTGTGCCATTCCTTTATTATTCCTACTAGAAGTTATGAATGAATTACTAGCAGCCTGCAGTAAGGGTACAGAGGGGTGGTGACCAGTTATGGGAGCGTCACTGCACAGACTCACTCTATCCTATTAGTGCAGCCATTTTCAGACTGTGCAGGGACACCCCCCCACCAACTTGTTACCACCCATCTATACCCTTACTGCAGACTGCTAGCAATTTATCTATAACTTCTTGTAGAAAAAATAAAGGAATGACACAACAGAGAGCCATAAAAATAGATGTTCTAGAATTGTTATTACATGGGAAATACATGAAGTTATTAAAACAGGCATGTCAGGAGAGGTGACGGGTCCTCTTTAATCCTAATCAAGTCCCTAAATCCTCAACTATATCTATTTATATAAAATGTATGATGTAAGTGTAACCTAATGCATATTTCTTCACAGTCCATCTTTTGCCAAAATCTCTGAACATACTGTTTTTAAGGTTTTGAGGTTTCGAGGTACTTTGCTTTGCTTGTGTTCAGCAACCTAGATCTTGAATAATGCATAAATTCATGATGTGGCTATAATTTTAGTCTGTCTAAGGCCAGGCCTATGCGACATGTGTCGCACGACATTTCATATAATGTATGTCCATGTTGTGCAGTGTGACATGCAAAATGCTGCAAGTAAAATCCATCTCTGTTGGTTTTTGTGTCACAAGTCTAAAGCCAGGCATTACTTTTACGCCCTTGATTTCAATGGTGTAAGTCGCACATGATACGTGAATCACCTCTGACAAGGCTTCGTTTTTACAACCAAATCCCAGCTCTAAAATAGTGGCGCAAACGTAATTTGCAGACAAGTTGCATGTATATTTGTGTTGCGTGACTTTACTGCAACTTGCTGTCGCCCTGCCTAACAGGTGCAGAATGATTGTTTTTGACTGGAGCTTTTATATTTATTTTCAAAAAAGTTACAAAACTATAAAGTTACATGAGCCTGAGTAACTTTGTCTCCTCTCCATTTATGTCTTAAGTTCATTCAAGTGGAAGTTAAGTTACATTTTGAGAGGTATTCCGGTAACAAGAAGTCATCATAGGCATAACTACCAGTGTAGCAGGCGTAACAGCTGCTAAGGGGCCCAACAACTAAGGGGGCTCATATTCACTGAGTCACAAGGTGAAGTTAGTCGTAAAATGTAAATAAGATGCCATGGAAAATTTATACAACTTCATTTTAGGTTTTACTGTGGAGCCTCAAGGTTTTCTTTTCTGTTTTCATTATTCGTTTTGCTCTGCATTACTTTATGCGCTTTTCTTGTGCTGTGACATCAATACACTATTTCTGTACTGTGACATAATATGTGCATTGTACTTAAATGTGAATGTTGCAACATCCCCGAGTAGATTATTCCTGTTCTATGACATCATTGTCTTTATTATCTCTCTGCTGTGATTTGACTCTGCACATTATTTCACTATTATGACATCACTGTGCACATTATCCCTGTAATATGGCATTACTATTTGCATTATCCCTGTACTATAGCATTAATGTTAAGCCTTGGCCTTGTGCATAAGGGAGACAAATCATAAGCATTTCAGAACATGTTGAAAGTAGTCATGGTGGAATGTGGCCCCAGTCCAAGTTATGCTATGGGGCCCCATGGTTACTTGTTACACCTCTGGACATTATCACCATGATATTTAAAGAAATGTAGTGCAGGAGGAGCTGAGCAGATTTGAAAAAGATGGAACCAACCTCCCATTTCTTTCTAAACACACTTAGGCCTAGTTCACACTTCAGGGTTTGGTCATTAATTTCCATCAGTGATTGTGAGCCAAAAACTGGAGTGGCTTGAAAACACAAAACCGCTGCAAATCTCTCTATTGTACTTTTATCTCTGTGTATGATCCTCTCCTGATTTTGGCTCACAATCATTGATGGAAATTGCTGACCAAAGCACTGAAATATAAAGTAGGCCTTATCCAGGGAATGATCACTGATAACACCTCCCCCATGTACAACTAAAAATAATTTAAATGTAGCTGGTTCCTACACTGCCCTGAAGATTTTAGGCTTAGGTAAGTCCAAGAGAGGCGGTCTGTTACGGTCAGGTACCCATCTGCGGAAGCCACCTTGACGACGTCTGGTAGATGGGCCCGACACACGTTTGATCAAAGATGTGCGCTAAGCGCTTCCATTTCTCATTTATAATAAGTATAATACCATTTTAATTTAGAATGATCCCCATTTCTAAGCTCTGTAGTATGTGTAATGTTGTGCAGCCATTTTTTTTTTTATATCAACCATGTACAACTTAAGTCAGAAAAATCAGAGACTTAAATGTATAAATTTGTATAAGTTTTCCTGAATCTATACTGAGCAGATATATCAATCTGCTCAGCCCCTTTTGCTGCCCGCATACTATACTGCATTTTGTGGTGACATGTCCTCTTTACACGTGTATTTCCAGCGGGTGCCACAGAGTTGAATTTAGCAGTACTGTGAATGCTCTGCCATCTCTCCATTCAAACGAGTATGTGGTCTCTGTTTTTCCCTATCTAGTGGGTGTTCTGAGGCTTTTTTAGTTCTCTTTTTGGTGTTAGACTTTATCTTTTTACTTATTGCATTCTGTTGGTGTTATTATATTGTATTATGCGTGTCATAATCACATCGTCTATTTCTGCCTTTTTCTTTGAAATTGTCAAAGCGAAATCCATATCTGTATATCTGTAGGCAGCCTGTTATAGAGAAGAAGAAGCTGAGCAGATTTCTATAGTTTCAGTGTATGACTGTACTACAGAGATAGCCGTCAGTCATTAAGAAGGACCACACAATGGACTCCTAAGCTACACGTTATACTGTTTCTTGTCCCAAAAAACTATATATTAATCTGCTCAGCTCCTCCTGCTCTATAACATGCTGCCATGTCCTCCATGTGTGGTCTGACTAGTGATTTGTAAAGTGGTAGGACTATGTTCTCATCACGGGCATCTATTCCCTTTTGATGCAACCCATTATCTTATTGGCCTTAGCAGCAGCTGCCTGACACTGGTTTCTACAGCTTAGTTTGCTGTTCACTAAAATTCCTAGGTCCTTTTACATGTCAGTGTTACCCAGTGTTTTACAATTTAGTATGTACGGGTGACTTGCATTATTCCTTCCCATGTGCATAACTTTACATTTGTCAGTGTTAAACCTCATCTGCCATTTTTCTGCCCAAGCCTCCAATCTATCCAGATCCCTCTGTAGCAGTATATTGTCCTCTTCTGTGTTAATTACTTTACACAGTTTAGTGTCATCTGAAAACATTGATATTTTACTGTGCAGGCCTTCTACAAGATCATTAATAAATATATTGCAGAGAATATACTCTGCTTTGTCCCTATTCATTTATAAATATGAACAGTCTCTGATTTGCAAAACCAGCAGCTCCTAAAACTGATAATCAAGCCTTTCTCCTACAGTATTTTAATATATCCTTGATTTGATGCAACAGATATAGTGTGGAGGGAATTGTTGAAAACCACCTGTGGGAACTTCAGATAGTAAACACTTAGAAAGTTACTAAGTTTTCAGCTAAAAGCATTGGTAGAATACCTGAACCTGTATACAGACTATATACTGCAAGACACCCTCCTTATGCTCATGTACCAGAGCTCTGCAAAGTCATAGGATTTTATATTGTGCTTACCTTTATTGCAGAGTATAAGTACATGTCTTGTAGTTAGGAACTGGTATATATTTAAAGGGATACTCTGGTTTTATCAAATTATACCCTATCCACAGAATAGAGGATAACTATTAGATTGATGGGGGTCTCAGCAGTAGGATTCTCACAAGAATGGAAACCTCGAACCTGGCAGGGTCCCCCAAAATAAATGTGACTGGTCCAAGCATGTGCACTGCCGCTCCATTCCATACAGGAGTGTCAGAGATAACCAAGTACAGTGCCAAAGAAATGAATGGAGAAGCTGTTCATTTCATTCTGGTGGTCCATTCCAAGCAGTATGACTCCCACCGATCTTAGTTCTTCCCAATCCTGTGGATAGAGGATAACTTTCAACAACTGGATTACCCCTTTAAAGGCTATGTGCACCTTCACAATGCATCTAAAATGAAAAATGAGGCAACTTTGTAAATCTCAATCCTAATTAAAAATATCCAGTTTTGCATATACAGC
This sequence comes from Bufotes viridis, assembly GCA_033119425.1. Classification (NCBI taxonomy): domain Eukaryota; kingdom Metazoa; phylum Chordata; class Amphibia; order Anura; family Bufonidae; genus Bufotes; species Bufotes viridis. The sequence continues at coordinate 285,209,650 of CM065590.1, forward strand.
TTCAGTATGTTTCCATGGTAAAAGACAGCTAACAAAGTGCATATAGTTATCAATAATAATAATAATAATAATAATAATAATATATATATATATATATATATATATATATATATATATATATTATAGTCATATATAAGTGCAAAGTGCATATATATTCTGCAGTCATATTGCCTTCCATCCCCTTATTCCTACTAGCATTTGGTACACAGGGGTTTGTTATCTTTTACCATGAGGCATATAGGTTGACACAGGAGCTGTAGACACGAAAAGATAGAATTTCTTTTTTTATTAAAACTACTTGAAATGTTTCTTCATTTTAGTTGCCACAGAATAACAGAAATAATTGGTCTGAGATGATGGACATAGCCTTGAGTACGTCATATGATCTTCAATGTGTTTTTTTTCTTCAGCTTTCACCTTATCCATTAACTCTCCGGAACCGAATGACTGCGTATCAGCAGAGACACTGTGTAGGAAAGATCCTCTGTGCAATAGCACTTACCAAGTGCTAAAGAACTGCTCTAGAGCGGATACACCAGAATGTCAGGAGGCCGCTGAGCTGATTTCTCAGACTCCCATCATCCACTGCAAATGTCATCGTATGAAGAAGGAAGAGCATTGTTTGGATGTTTATTGGACTGTGCATCCTGTCTTTATAGCTGGTGAGCACTTTACACAACGTTCCATCGCATCAAACATAAAACGTAGAGACCCTAGAACAGGTCCCTTAGGATCAATTCCATCCACAAATAATATTATACCAATTTTACTCCTGCCTAATGGAATGAATCTTTTTCTATACTTGTACTGATTGCTAATCATATATAACTGCATGTGAAACCAGGAGTTTGTAGTTTGTCCTGAAATCATGTAACCAGGAGTAATGCTGACATTTTTTAGGAATGTGGAATGTTTTAGAACTTGTCATGAGTCCCCCCCCAATATATTAATCATAGGGTGCCAGGGCTATACAGACATTTAGAGAAAACTCATTCAGTTCTGTATTCAATTTCCCTGCACCTTCCCCAGCAGATGAGAAATGAGGTATTACACAGTTCCATTAAAATCAGTGGGCTATCCATGTCAGGGCCCTGAACAAGTAGGGTAAAGGTCTGTAATGAACATAGGATTTTGAATGCATTAGGTCAGAACAAATTGTGCTGGACTGTGGTTCATTATCCAGAAGATGAGACAGCAGTTTAATTATGCAGGATAATCTAAAGAGATTGAATGTGACACCAGACACAGCCTATAGACCAGGCATGCTCAACCTGCGGCCCCCAGCTGTTGCAAAACTCCAACTCCCATCATGCCCTGCTGTAGGCTGATAGCCGTAGGCTGTCCGGGCATGCTGGGAGTTGTAGTTTTGTAACAGCTGGAGGGCCGCAGGTTGGGCATCCCTGCTATAGACAAGTGTGCCGCTGTAATTGATGAGGATAAGAGCCCAGAGAACCCCTTTAGCTTCCCCTACATAATAAATGTTTTTGCTATTTTTTCACTAACTAGAATGCATTTGCTAACATCAATTTACCTTTTACTGATCTTACAGGTTACCTGGTTTCATCTATTTCTCCTTATGCAGATGAGTTAGAAACAAAAGAGGAAAGAAAGCAAAATCACTTCTCTTTTTTCGATTCTGGTAAATATTTATAGCATTTTCTTTATCTGGCTCTTTCTCTTGCTCTCTAGCTCTAAATATCTGAACAAGCTTTATGTGTGTGTATATGTATGTGTATATATATATATATATATATATATATATATATATATATATATATCAGTGATGGCGAACCTTTCACAGATTGAGTGCCCAAACTGCACCCTAAAACCCACTTTTTTATTGCAAAGTGCCAACACGGCAATGTAACCTGAATACTACAGTCCAGTATAGTATATCTTCCATGTACTTTATCATCTAGCTATAATAACCTGCCTACATTCAGTTCGCTGCCTGTGCTGTGCATAGTACGCCCTGCGCTGATGAATGGCTGGAAAAGTCTAAGCCATATTGGTACACCATAGACTCTTTCCAGGGTGCGGGTGCCCACAGAGAGGGCTCTGAGTGCCACCTCTGGCACCCATGCCATAGGTTCGCCACCACTGATATATATATATATATATATATATATATATATTTATATTAGTGTTGTGGAAAAGTTTGACAGGTGTGAAATGCCTGCAAAGAAATGCTGCAAAGTAAAATGCTTTCAAAAATAGAAGTGTCAATAGTATATATATATTTTTTTTATTGCCTTAAATCAATCATCATGCATATGTTGTTCAACTTAATGTGTAGGTTACAATAGATGTGGAGATATCAATTATTTGAATACCATATGTTATTTGTATACTTTTTAATTAAGGTAATTGTTCTTTTTTTACTTTTTTTGTTTTATTTTTTAAAACCTTACGTTTAATATGTTTTATTTATTATATTTCTTTCTTTCGGTAAAGTAGCAGAGTTTGAATTCAGGAGGTGTATGGAGTTGTCAAACATATGAAAGGAAGAGAATAATACCAGGATTCATGAATAGAAGGAAGAACACATGAAGGAAGGAGGGAGGCTTTAAGAAAATGCTAAAAATAAAAAAAGGGTAATTACTCACCTCCTCTGATCCCCCACTGCTGCCATTCCAACACTGTTCTGGTTCCTGCTGCTCTACACTTCCTGCTCCCAACTTGACATACTGGAAATGCCAGGAAAAGCAAGCTTAGCCAATCACTGGCCTTAATAGTGGCTCACCTTAGCAAGTGATTGGCTGAGCTTGCATTTCCGGTGTGCGAAGCCGGGACGAAGAAGTCGAGTACAGCAATGACAATATCTGCATTGGAACATTTGCAGCAGAGGTTTGTGAGGTGAGTAATGCTTCTTTTTTAATTTCTAACCCATTTTGGCCCTTGTTAACAAAATGTTATCCCCAAGACAACCTCTAGAATATCTACCATTTAAACTATGATCACATTTATTAAGACCGGCTTTTTAGACACCGGTCTTGATAAAGCCCTAAACTAGTGCAGGCCTCTCCATAACTTCGGTGCATCCAACGCCAATTCGAATTGTAAGACTGCTTCCGAGCTGTCTTACATTTAGAACTTTTTATACATCTAAAACAGGCATAGAAAATGGTGAATGAGATGGGCCTGCTAACCCACCCCTTACCCCGCCCACAATTTTAGACCTGGCGTGAGCGGGGCAAAGTCGCAGATAGCTGCGCAACTAACTGCGCCTGAATTGGGCCTAAATGACCCTCTATGATTTCTGCAGCAATTTTTGCATCATTTTCCCAGTTTTACTGAGGGAAAGCCAAACTTATATGTGGAGGAAAATCCTATTTCCCGTTATTTTACCGTATTCTTGTTCATTAGGAAGCTGGTATGATTACATTGCACTTGCACTGCTGTCTGAGCTGTGTTTGGGCACTGCTCAGACAGTAGGTGGATTATATGATTTTTGAGGTACACTGATACAAGTGAATGGTGCAGTGGTGGTCACAGCAAAGTGCCTTTGTGCAAGAATAGTATATGGGCTCCTTTACACTCCCTGAAAATCCACCAGTAAGGTTGAGCTATGAAATTCACTAGCTCAGTCCCTTTTAAGGTAACAATGGGCTCCCTAACCTACAAGTCCTCTGTGCAGCTGCACAGGTTTACGCACATGGCACGATCTCTCATTTATATAGGCAATGTAATCAAATTAAACCTGAATATAAGTTATTGCACCAGACACACCCAACCAGTCATTAACACAAACATAAATCCTAATAAAGAACCTCCAGGAAACAGATATTAACTTCCCACCCGAAAGCTGGTGCTCAAAACCTTATACAGGGCCCCTAACCTCCTTGATAGCTGTGAAATCAAGCAAGCTTGACTATTTTTCCACACTGGGATATAAAGACCTCACGCCTCTTTTTATATAAATCTGATTTCCATGGTTAAAAACACATTAGTGATCTGAGGCCAGTTATTAGCTTAGAAAATTAATTTAAGACATTTCTTACGTGCACACAACCCAGGACCTCATGAATTCTTCCCACATATTGACAGCAATATATCTGCATACCGAGAGACTGTTTTGAGTAATAACATCTGTATCCATTACTTGACCATGTGTTGTCCTTGTCTTGACTGTTTTTACACATGGTACTATTCCACCAGGATCACTCATCCCTAATTTCTTGATCTGGGTCATTTTACTTATGTTCACATACAAGATGTTGCATTGGAATGAAAGTCACATTGAAACCACATGTCTGCATCACCTCTCCCCATCTGGACTCTAACACTAATATATCCATCTTTATTATAATCATATATATGCCTCTTGATTTTCTATTCTTCTTGCTGTTGCTTGTGGATTTAAATCTTGGTTAACAGGATGGCCTCAAGGTTGGACAACCCCACCAATAAACCTTCTAAAAGGACTCAGATTCCGCTAAAGTAATGGGCCCAAATAACAAGGCCCATCAGATCCAGCAGCAAACAACCTTTTCTGACCATGAATGAAACAGATCACTTGCTCAATTTATTGAATGTTTCACAATGCAAATATAGGGCAATCTGTGTTTTGCCTAGTACAGGGCCTAAGGGGACGTTGCATGACACAAACATTTAAAAAGCAGTAAAAGTGATGTGCTTCCCCCTCAGGCCCTCTACCAGGCACAACAGTGATAGCTGAAGCAGACCCTCAAATATTTCCTCTTTCCTCAAGTTACTTGTCCATCAGTGGTGATTGGTGCTTACTGTGCTTGACTGTTTGACAAGTTAGAGGTTAAAGGTGGCCACTAATCTACTTACTGATGTCGTCCTCTTACAAAATCATAGACAGTGTCTTCAGATTACCATAGTTCCTTTCCAAATGCTATGTTATCATTAATATTGCAAAGGATGAAGGATCCAGTCAATCTGTGCAACTGCCGTGTGGGTTCAGAAGGGTATGTTCTTCCCGGTGACTACAGTAGGACGGGGGCTTTGCTTTGCTTAGTTCTGGATAAAACGGCAAAAACTTGAGCATTCACCTCCCACAAAACTTGCCCTTCTGAGACTGTTAAAAACAACTTAGTAGGATATGAGAAAAGCATTTAGTATTGGTTGGTACAACTAGAAGTAGGAACACACTACCCTGTTCAGCCCTGTTATATACAGTTATGATAAATGTGCCCCACGGTGAATTATACTGTACAGTATATGAAAACCAGTGTAGGCATTGGAGCAGATGCCAGTATCAACCAGGATCCAACCTATCATTTTTCTATTGCATGTCAGCCTATAAAAGAAGAATGACCGATTGCCAGAGGCAGCTGCTCCTTTTTTGTCCTGATGAGAAGCTGAAATGGTTTAATTGTTATGGTATGGACTATTTAACTGACTAAAACAGTCATTGTAATATTCCATTTCAGAGCCTGACCTCAGCGATGCCTCCAACGCTTGTATACATGAGGCCAATATTTGCAGTTCAATTGAGAAGTGTGATACTCTGAAGACCGAATATGTCATGCACTGCAGTTCCATAAAAGCTGAAGGTTCCTGTGATCGACGGAAGTGTCACAATCACCTCAGGAATTTTATTAAAAAAAATCCCCATGGAATTTACCAAGCGACTCCTATTTTGCCCCTGCGATCAGGATAAAAGCTGTGGAGATCGCCGACGCCAGATTATAGTGCCCAAATGCTCTTTTGAGGAAAAGGAAAAGAAAAACTGCCTGTCACTTTACGACTCCTGCATGAACGATACCTTGTGCAGGTGAGGACTTTTGTAATTGTTATAACCAGCTCATTATTAAAGGTAAAATCTCCAGGAATATCTGACAAGAATAAAGATAGCCTGTCATATTTCGTTATAATCTAGTGTATACCCTAATGTGAGGTACTAAACAGTGTACACCCCTTGGGCTTCCTCCCATCCTTTGTCACGGACCCAATTCTTTTAATTTGGTGTATTTGGAATAATTACATAATAATTTTCTCATGGTCGTCATGGATCTTTGGGATCCATACCACATATTTGGTGGGTCCTTGAAGTATGAGGAAACAGAAGACTGATTAGACATACAGTAAGGCTACTTTCACACTAGCGGCAGGACGGATCAGACAGGCTGTTCACCAGCCGGAACAGCCTGTCGGATCCGTCCTGCCGCTAGTGAACGTGTGCTCCTGAACTACCTCTCCGGTCCCATTGACTATAATGGGGACGGGCCGGAGGCACGGCGGAGGCACAGCAGCGCACAGCGAGATGCTCCCGGAATAAATGTTGGACATGTCGTAGTTTTATCGAGAAGTTCTTGCGAGAACTGGAGCTTCTTCTCCCTGGCTAAGAGCGGAGCGCACTGATTGGATGCGCTCCGTGCCAGGAAGAAGAAAGACACGCCCGGGAGAACTTTTGTAGGCCCGCCCAGTTGAGCCGAATGGCTCATTAGCATACACGGCGGGAGTTATTGCAGGGGGCACCGCGGACAAAAGGGGGCACATATTAAAAAAAGAAGAGCTGATTAAGCACCACGGGGGACAGGCAAGTAAGGGTATGTCTTCAGTTTCACAAGCATTTTCAGGTGAAAGGTCCTCTTTAATTCTGCTGTGTCATTGAGCTTACCTTACATTCATTTTACTGAATCTTAAAGGCATATTATCTTTTCTGCTTCTGTGAACACAATATATAACTGTTACATGACATCCAAAACATGAAGTCACTGTAAATAACTTTCTTTCTCTCTTTAACATATGAACTGTATTAAGGTTATTGGCAGGCCTAGCTGTATACCCATATAAACCATATTAGCAACCTAGGACAGGTCTTAGCTGGCCAGCTACAAGGCCGGGTACCTGCTATGCTGGCTGCCTGACTCTGGGGCTCAGGCTGATGCTGTGGAGAACACAAAACACTCAGGAGGAGGAGGCTGCCGTTCGCCGAGCTTACTAGCTCAGGCGGCGCAGCAGTTTTTTATCTCCCCCGTCCCACCTCCTGCTTTAATTAGCCACACATTTATTGGTGGCAGTGGTGCAGGCAGCTTCAGTGCTCGCTCACTTAATTGGGCTCAGCAGCGACCGCATCCTCCTTCTTTACTGTCTGGCCGGAGAGAACATAGCGCGCCGAGCGCCATGTTCTCTCATAAGAGGAGATACTAGACTGCGCAGTAGCGCAGCCTAGTATCGAAAAAATGAACATCCTGGTACCGAATCGATACTGGCATAAAAGTATTAATTGGGTATCGAAATTTCGATACCTGAAACAACCCTAGTGCAGAATACTAGGTACTACGGGCTGGGCTGTCAAATGTCTTTTTTTCCATGAAAAGGAAAGAAGTTGTCAAATAAATACATAAACGTTTGGTGGGCGTATGTCAGGGTAAGTAAGGATTGGGTCCAAACATGCCCAATTCTTTGGTCACGCATTAGATAAGTGGCTGCTAGAAGGGTCTGACAGCAACTTCTCCCCTTTGAAAAAACAGCCACACAGAATGCAGGTTTATGGTTGATTCAGGAGCAAGAACTGTTGACCGAACTGTATAGACACCTTTAGAGGACAAGTATGATGCATCTGATTTTACAAAAAACAGAATAATTGTTACCTGACTGACATAGCAACAGAGAAAGGATGTGTTTTGGGTGGAATCAGCTTTCACATAAGTTTCAACTATAATTTGATGTCTTTCAGATCTCGTTTTTTGGACTACCAGAAACAGTGCCGCCTGTTTGAGAAAAACAGAGAAGGCTGTTCTCCAGGACAATATGATGCATGCATAAAGTCCTACATTAGGATGATTGGTGAGAACGAATCAAAAGACCTTTGATGGCTTTCCTGCTTCTAACATTTATTGACATATTATTTAATTATGCTATAAAACTGTAAATATTGGGATCTGACCTCTGGGGATCGATTCTGAGTCCTAGTTCTCAGAAGAGAAAAAAAGGAGACATCATGTAGTTGAATATCGAAAAGAGAATATTGCAAACTAATATTGATTGCAGAATTAAAATTTTCAGATACTTTGAGATTAAATTGGTGCGGCTTAGATTTAGTTGTTTTCAATAAATATACCGTAGTGTGGACATAGGCGGCCAACTCTTTTGCGCTCCATTTACACAGTAATAATACACTGCCTAACTATATGAAATTCATATGTGTGGTTTATTATCCTTTAACCAGGTACGTCAGTCACTCCCAACTTCATTAACAACTCAAGCATGAACACATCACTGTGGTGCACCTGTGAAGGTAGTGCTAACAAGCTAGAAGAGTGCGATGCCTTCCTTGGGATGTTCACTTCCAACAAGTGTCTCCGTAAGTAGAAATCCTAATATGTACTCACAAACACCATCACTATCTGCTATGAAATGGCCTTATGGTAGGACACTTTTTACAGGTTTAGGTGAAATCATGCTCCCTGTGCAGGTACTGTAACTCTCTAGACCTTCGCATGTTATACATGTGTGCCTCTGACCTGTTCCACTAGGTGTGCAGTGTTTTGCTCAATTACTGTGTCTGCACATGAGGTTATGAGATGAAGATCATTTCCATTTAGTAGCTATAGTAAGGATCCAGTGATTCCAGATCTTTAATCATGGTGGACACAGAAGGTCTTGGGCTTATTGTGTGTACTTCATTCTTAAATTTTATTTCTAAAGCATCTCCCATCTAGGCATGAAATTCTTAATACAGTTAAGAAATAGCAGTACAATATACTAATGGGTAAGGAGAGAGAAATCTCAGCTTTTTTTTTAGCAATTTTTATGATTATGGCAGTTTTAACTCTTTTCTAACCCAACAAAATAGTAAAGAGGAGCAGAATCATATCTGCTTGGAAATAAAACTGACTCAATGCTGCATGAAAAAAATCCTCTTAAGAGAACCTGTCACCACTCCTGACATGTCTGTGCTACTAGTTATTGCCACTAAAAGTTTAGTAATGACTCTGCAACCGTCTGTTACTAGTTGGAGGGGTGTGTGACACTGGCTGTAGTGACTGGACAGTGTCAGGCTGCAGTGATGCTCCCCCCAACGGGTAACCCCAAGCTGCAGAGTCATTAATAAACTTCTAGTAGCAATAATTGACAAATTAATAAGACAGCTATAAGGAAAAATCCTCCAGAATTGTTATTGCATGGGGAATAAAATTATTTAGCAACACAGATGTATCAGGGGTGTCCTCTATAAAACTTCTATGAGTTCATTTAAAGGGACTGTGTCATTGGAACATGACCTATTCTTTAAACCACGTTTTTATGTTTTAAGATTTTTTTTATTTTATTTCCATGTCACTATTAATATAAAAAATTGCATAATAGAATTCTTAGATAACTCGAGCCCAAACCTGTATCCCGAACTTGAAAACAGAAGTTCACTCATCACTAGTTAAGATCTGTCTTTTGAGAGAAGATACATAGGCCATAGACACAATAGACATGAGCAGACCTCATTGACTTAAAGGGGTTGTCTCTAGAGATGAGCGAACACCTGGATGTTCGGGTTCGAGAGGTTCGGCCGAACTTCCGGAAAATGTCCGGGTTCGTGATCCGAACTCAACCCGAACTTCATCCCGAACCCGAACCCCATAGAAGTCAATGGGGACCCGAACTTTTGGGCACTAAAAAGCCTGTAAAAGACTCCCGGAAAGGGCTAGAGGGCTGCAAAAGGCAGCAAAATGTAGGTAAATCCCCTGCAAACAAATGTAGATAGGGTAAATAGAGAAGATGGGAGGCACTCTACAAACACCTGGGATGTATGGAGGACACAAGGGCAGTGTTACAAAGAAGTGGTATGCCCTTTATTGTATCTAAACATAAAATGCAAAAACGTATTAAAACGCTGATAAAACAACAATGTTAAAAAAACAATATTAAAACAATAATAAAATAAAATAGCGGGTTGACCTCAAAACAAGTCCGAGATAGCGGACCAGTGTTCTGAGTTTGTAAATCAAGTGGAATAGTCCAGAAGTGATAGTACGTCTAGTAACTCCATATGCTTGCTAGATCCACCGTTATTCCTAGAGTAAATGTCCAGTTTGCATGTAAAATAATAGTGCCGTTGCATGTAACACCCGATTATATATTGTGGGGCATACGGCAACCAAGAAAGTTCAGTGCAGTGTTCCAATGTTGCCCATAAACTGTATATTGTAATATATAGAGAGATGTTTACATTACCACCAGCGCATGTGTCCGCGGCAACCTTATCTCTTCAGAGCGTTCGCTCTATGTGTCTTCCAGGACCTGTCGCGGCGTCCCACGTGATCCCTACGTCATACGGTGGCGTCCCACCTGACGATAACAGCGGCGTTTGATTGGTCAGTGCTCTCTTAGACCGTAATGCTGTATTGTGCCGTTTCAGACAGCAGATCGAGTGGTATATCTCTCAGGGCAATCTTGTATTGGTGTGTAATATCAAATCCTCACTCTCAGAACCCAAACGCGTTTCGGGCAACCGCATCTCTGGCCCCTTCATCAGTGGTAATTTTAATGAGGATGATCGATGTCCTTTTATTGGTTGACCTCATTCCCAAGGTTCACTGGGAAATGGGATATTTCAAAAACTTGGAGCTGTGTTCGGTCCTTGGAAATATCAGGGAAACTCCCAAAATTGGAATAGATTTATATGTTGTACATTGTTTGATGTATATCACAGTATTTACATTGAATATATGTATCTCCAAAGAAGACACATATATGGTCATATAGATAGTCATCAAATTGGAACCTATTAAGGTCATAGGATATATCACTATATATTAACATCACGGGGATCAGGTTGTGACCAGAATTTAAAACATTTGTGACATAGATGAAAAAGGGGGCAAAGGCCCAAACAGGGAGGAGGGGTCGTAGTGTTGATAGACAACCAGACCACGATCCCCCATCCCTCAAGGGCCCCAACCCCATGATGTCACAAGAAGCCAAACAACTCCATCTCCGCGTTGAGCCCTTTTGGGATCAATGAATCAAATTCAAATATTCTTTTCGTTTCTGTTCTCGACATGTGAGCTATATGGTTTTGCCCCCTTTTTCATCTATGTCACAAATGTTTTAAATTCTGGTCACAACCTGATCCCCGTGAGCTTTTGCCCCCTTTTTCATCTATGTCACAAATGTTTTAAATTCTGGTCACAACCTGATCCCCGTGATGTTAATATATATTGATATATCCTATGACCTTAATAGGTTCCAATTTGATGACTATCTATATGACCATATATGTGTCTTCTTTGGAGATACATATATTCAATGTAAATACTGTGATATACATCAAACAATGTACAACATATAAATCTATTCCAATTTTGGGAGTTTCCCCTGATATTTCCAAGGACCGGAACACAGCTCCAAGTTTTTGAAATATCCCATTTCCCAGTGAACCTTGGGAATGAGGTCAACCAATAAAAGGACATCGATCATCCTCATTAAAATTACCACTGATGAAGGGGCCAGAGATGCGGTTGCCCCGAAACGCGTTTGGGTTCTGAGAGTGAGGATTTGATATTACACACCAATACAAGATTGCCCTGAGAGATATACCACTCGATCTGCTGTCTGAAACGGCACAATACAGCATTACGGTCTAAGAGAGCACTGACCAATCAAACGCCGCTGTTATCGTCAGGTGGGACGCCACCGTATGACGTAGGGATCACGTGGGACGCCGCGACAGGTCCTGGAAGACACATAGAGCGAACGCTCTGAAGAGATAAGGTTGCCGCGGACACATGCGCTGGTGGTAATGTAAACATCTCTCTATATATTACAATATACAGTTTATGGGCAACATTGGAACACTGCACTGAACTTTCTTGGTTGCCGTATGCCCCACAATATATAATCGGGTGTTACATGCAACGGCACTATTATTTTACATGCAAACTGGACATTTACTCTAGGAATAACGGTGGATCTAGCAAGCATATGGAGTTACTAGACGTACTATCACTTCTGGACTATTCCACTTGATTTACAAACTCAGAACACTGGTCCGCTATCTCGGACTTGTTTTGAGGTCAACCCGCTATTTTATTTTATTATTGTTTTAATATTGTTTTTTTAACATTGTTGTTTTATCAGCGTTTTAATACGTTTTTGCATTTTATGTTTAGATACAATAAAGGGCATACCACTTCTTTGTAACACTGCCCTTGTGTCCTCCATACATCCCAGGTGTTTGTAGAACGCCTCCCATCTTCTCTATTTATCCACTTTTATTGGTAACAGGGCACACCAAGGGTTGTGCACCACGATCATCTTTGGCAGTTACTGGGTGTAGCCACTGGTTATCTTTACCAAATGTAGATAGGGAAATGAATTAAAATAAAATAAATAAAAATTAACCAATATCAATTGGAGAGAGGTCCGTGAGGCCGAGTTTTTCTGGTCTAAGAAACACCAGATTGATTAAATTGGCCTTTTTTTCAGCAAAATTACAACACTGGACAATAATGCCTTTTGGCGGTATTAATTACAAGAACACTGCTGCTAATTGGACACCAGATTTTTTATAATGCTAGTTTTGGTACATAGATCCCCACACGGGGAAATATAATTGCTTTTTAGAGGAGTGAAAACGTGAGGCCTAGTTTTTCTGGTCTAACAAACACCAGATTGATTAAATTGGCCTTTTTTTCACCAAAATTACAACACTGGACAATAATGCCTTTTGGCGGTATTAATTACAAGAACACTGCTGCTAATTGGACACCAGATTTTTATAATGCTAGTTTTGGTACATAGATCCCCACACGGGAAATATAATTCCTTTTAGAGGAGTGAAAACGTGAGGCCGAGTTTTTCTGGTCTAACAAACACCAGATTGATTAAATTGGCCTTTTTCAGCAAAATTACAACACTGGACAATAATGCCTTTTGGCGGTATTAATTACAAGAACACTGCTGCTAATTGGACACCAGATTTTTTATAATGCTAGTTTTGGTACATAGATCCCCACACGGGAAATATAATTGCTTTTAGAGGAGTAAAACGTGAGGCCTAGTTTTTCTGGTCTAACAAACACCAGATTGATTAAATTGGCCTTTTTTCAGCAAAATTACAACACTGGACAATAATGCCTTTTGGCGGTATTAATTACAAGAACACTGCTGCTAATTGGACACCAGATTTTTATAATGCTAGTTTTGGTACATAGATCCCCACACGGGAAATATAATTGCTTTTAGAGGAGTGAAAACGTGAGGCCGAGTTTTTCTGGTCTAACAAACACCAGATTGATTAAATTGGCCTTTTTTCAGCAAAATTACAACACTGGACAATAATGCCTTTTGGCGGTATTAATTACAAGAACACTGCTGCTAATTGGACACCAGATTTTTATAATGCTAGTTTTGGTACATAGATCCCCACACGGGAAATATAATTGCTTTTTAGAGGAGTGAAAACATGAGGCCTAGTTTTTCTTGTCTAACAAACACCAGATTGATTAAATTGGCCTTTTTTTCAGCAAAATTACAACACTGGACAATAATGCCTTTTGGCGGTATTAATTACAAGAACACTGCTGCTAATTGGACACCAGATTTTTTATAATGCTAGTTTTGGTACATAGATCCCCACACGGGTAAATATAATTCCTTTTTAGAGGAGTGAAAACGTGAGGCCTAGTTTTTCTGGTCTAACAAACACCAGATTGATTAAATTGACCTTTTTTTCACCAAAATTACAACACTGGACGATATAATGCCTTTTGGCGGTATTAATTACAAGAGGACTGCTGGTATTTCAGAACACCGGAATTTTTAAAATGCTAGTTTTGCTAGATAAATTTCCCACACTGGGAGAAATTTTGCCTAAGCCTTTTTACAGTATTAATTTCAACAGGAGTGCTTCTTCTGGTCTAACACCAGAATAATTTTATTATTACGGTGAAAGCTTTTTCTAATTTATATTTCTGGCACATAAAAAAAAAAATATTTCTGGCTGACAGTATTGGACAAAGTAGTGACACTGGCTAGCCTAGCTGGAACAGCACATTCATGGGATTTGCTATCCAAGTGGGTTACTTTCAGTTTCACCACTGATATATTAAATATCTTTGCAGTTAGTATGGGTGACACAAGCACAGCCAAACCCCTGATGTATTGTATCTATGAAAAAATCGACTATTACATTAGATTAATGGACGTTGTGGCAGCTTTTGCTGTAGCACCACAAGTCCCAAAATGGCCGCCGCCTATCAGTCAAGTAACATGTGCCAGAAAACAGTCTGCCCAGCCAGAAAAAACTGAGCAGCTGAATCGCTGTTGTTCTGATTCACAGGTGTAGATTTTTAACTTCTTTGGAGCTTTGGTTTACACTCTGTGGCAGCAAGTGCTGGCGCACCACAAGTCCCAAAATGGCCACCGCCGGTCAGCCCAGTTACATGTGCCAGTAAAAATCGCTCTGGCCAGTCTCAACAAAATAGTGACTTTCAGTGAACAGCTCAGCTGAGTTGTTCTGATGCACAGGTGTAGAAAGGTAGATCATTCACTTCTTTATCCCTGCCTATCTCGCCCTCACAGAAGCTGCATCCTCTCCCTACACTAGTCAGAGCAGTGTGACGTGCGGCGCTACGTGACTCCAGCTTAAATAGAGGCTGGGTCACATGCTGCACTGGCCAATCACAGCCATGCCATTAGTAGGCATGGCTGTGATGGGCTCTTAGGGCAAGAAGTAAAACGCTAGCTGATTGGCTGCTGTGCAGCCCTTCAGAAAGCGGGAAGTAATCGACGAACACCGGACCCGAACCCGAACTTTTTTGAAAAGAACGATTCTCGAACTGTTCGCTCAACACTAGTTGTCTCACTTCAGCAAGTGGCATTTATCATGTAGTGTAGAGAAAGCTAATAAAAGGCACTTACTAATGTATTGTTGTTATCCATATTGCCTTTCTTTGCTGGCTGGATCCATTTTTCCATCACATTATACACTGCTCATTTCCATGGTTTCAGACCACCCTGCAATCCATCAGTGGTGGCCATGCCTGCACAATATAGGAAAAGGCACCAGCCTACATGTGCTTCCATGGTCCCTGCCACCAGAGAGGCTGACGCTTTTGCCTATAGTGTGTAAGCATGACCACTACTGATGGATTACAGGGTGGTCATAACCATGGAAACAAGCAGTGTAAAATGTAATGGAAAAATGAATTCAGCCAGCAATGGAAGCAATATGGACAATCACAATACATTAGTAAGTGCCTTGTATTAACGTTCTCTACATGATAAATCCCATTTACTGAAGTGAGACAAACCCTTTAAGGTTGATTTAGACCAGCAGATAATCGTTACGATTTGAACGCAAGCGATGGAAGATGGACGAGAACTGTGGCATGTAAAATTACGAAAAACGCTCATTTAATGTCTGTGAAATCATTGACGCAAACAAGTACAATCATCGTTTGTCATTAATGCACTGTGTTATGTAAATGTGAATCGTGTACATTCTTGACGATAGAGAGCCCTGTGTAGACAGGCGTATCTACGATTATAAATGAAACATTCATAGATGCTAAGAAAAAAAAAATGCAGCAATCCAATTCTTTATATTGATCAGATTTACACATTTAGGGGGTAATGAGCTGACAGAACTGGCTGCATACCTTTGCAGCTGCATCCTTAATGACTAAGGCTACTTTCACACTGGCGTTTTTGGGTCCGCTTGTGAGATCCGTTTCAGGGCTCTCACAAGCAGTCCAAAACGGATCAGTTTTGCCCCAATGCATTCTGAATGGATAAGGATCCGTTCAGAATGCGTCAGTTTGGCTCCGTTCAGTCTCCATTCCGCTCTGGAGGCGGACACCAAAACGCTGCTTGCAGCGTTTTGGTGTCCGTCTGATGGAACTGAGCCAAACGGATCCGTCCTGACATATAATGTAAGTCAATGGGGACGGATCCGTTTTCAATGACACAAACAGAAAACGGATCCGTCCCCCATTGACTTTCAATGGTGTTCAAGACGGATCCGTTTTGCCTATGTTCATGATAATACAAACCGATCCGTTCTGAACGGATGCATGCGGTTGTATTATCAGTGCGGATCCGTCTGTGCAGATACATGACGGATCCGCACAAGACGCCAGTGTGAAAGTAGCCTAAGCCTCCCCCTATCAGCGCCCGATACTAGTGAATTGTCTGGTGGATTGTCTCCACCGCCCAGTGTATATAAAGTCATCTCAGCCACTGACACTGGGATGTGGAGACTGCCCACCTGACAGTTCACTAGTATAAGTAGCTATGACTAATGACACCAATTACGGGCAAATAGGGGTGGCTAGAGGAAAACTAAAAATGCACCAGAGTCTGAGAAGAAGCAGCTACAAAGGTATGCAGCTAGTTGCAGTTCTGTGAAGACATGGCGGGTTCTTTTCAGTACATGCACACATTTGATCGGTTTTGTGCTAATCCTGTGGTATAGATTGTAAATGTCACAGAGAAAGGAGGGGGGTCCATACATACCGCTACATTGTGAATATGTAAAACAAATATACTCAGACGATAAATCTTCACTAATGCAGTGGGGATGGACAGGGATGCATTGGTATGATAAGTGGATGACTACATTCAGACCTAAAGTAGACATTAGCTTTAGTTTATTCACAAAGGCTACTAGTATGATTTGATACCTTAAAAGCACATCATTAATTACTTTTTTTCTACAGAAAAAGCGATTAACCCAGACCTTAACCAAAGCCTCTCAATAACATTAAATGATGACCAGAAAAGTCCCACTGATAAGAAAAGTGATACTGATTTCGCTGTCCTTGCTGAAAAAAATCAGGTAAGGCATACTTTCTGTGTGATGGGCGGCTAAGAAACTCCATGAATGTGTATTAAACTTTTTTAATCCCTTTCCTTTTTAAAGAAGGTGAATTTTTCTCTGTCCAAAGACGGGTAGCTTTAACCTTTCTGAAAGATCCCTTTCTTCCTTTGAGTTGGGTGACGTGAGCTTTAGTGACCCACTATTGTTTCTGTAGCTGCCGGTGGCGCCACCATCTACCTGCATGACCCATTTCCTATATACTACAAACTTTCATCATCCAACTGCCAGAACACTGCCGTCCCCAAACGACTAACCCCACCTTCCAGATATCTATATTACAAATCGCTATACAGACATCTCCGCCATGTTAATATAGAAGCAGGCGGAAACTCTTCTTAGCAGCAACTATCTTATACAAGCTCACGTCCCGCTGAACACAGCCATATTATATTTACTTACTTTTCTCTTAAAAGTGGTGGCATACGACAAGGTGTGAGCTTGTAAAAAATATCGGTGTCAACTTCTAAATTGTATGTTGCTGAGAATAGCTTCCATCTGCTTCCATAATTACACAGCGGTGAAGATCTAAGACATCTGTATAGGTGAATGCATTTTTTCTAGAAATAATTTTTTGTAGCCACTCCATAAATTCTGCTTCTTGTCCTGGCTCTTTAACTTCCTCTTTGTTTGGACTTTTAGCATGGCAAACAGTCTCGCTTGACTTTCTCAGTCAGGCCATTCACTATGGTGAGAGAGGGAAGGTGGATGATTGACTCAATTAGAACATTACACTTTACATTGATAATCTAATCTAGGCCTATCAAGAGAACAATACAACTGTCATACGGTTATCCCAATTATACACCTACTATTATCATGAGACAGCCTTCGAATAACATCTTTCACAGCAGCAGTTTTGGATCCCTATCTATAAAGGAGTGTTATCCCAGAGTTCACAGCTACAGAAAGACAATACTTTGTATTTCATTTTTAGTGGTATAGTACTTATGAAATGAATATGGAAAACAGCCAAAAATTCTAAACAAAAAATGTTTTCTATGAATATTGAGTGTCCCTCTAAGAAACCATACTGCCTAACCTAAATATCAGATTAGGATAAGGCTGATTTTAACATTCATGGTTTTCAGTAAAAGCAGGCAGCATTAACTAATATTATGTCTGTCCTTTCCTCCAAGAAAAGGCCGTCTTCTCATTCACTACCAGGTGCTGCAGCTCCATCTTTCACACTACTGAGTCCTGCACTGTTTATGTGGCTGTTAATAGTGGTGTCATTTATGTGACAGAAGACCAGGAAGGCCTACAAAGTAACGTGACAGCACAATAATCATGGACATGCCTGGCATAGGAAAAGACAGCTGGAAAACACGCAAGTGTGCTTTTTTCACTCTTGGACTTTAAAAGCTGAAGATGATTCACAAGGCAATAAGACTAGGTGGTGTCAATGCACAAAGCCCACCCACATGCAGTGGTCTGGAGAGTGTATGGGCTGATGTATGTAAAGTACCACGCGTGACATGTTCATTGAAGCTGTAGATGTTGGAGAGTTGCTCCTCAGAGAGCATCTACAACCAAAGGTAACTCAAGCATTTTACCGGATGCCGAGAAAGTAAACAGGACACAGTCATGTGGACATGGCATCTAGATTCATACTATGTTCCTGCTAATGTGACTGCAAGCTCTGCTCACTGACAATACCAATATTATATCTGAAAGACTATATTTGTATATTATAGTCAATAGAAAAATAAGGCAACTTAAATTGATGGGCTATGCTTGTAGATTTTCCATCAGCACCCTAAACAAGAAGCATTTAAAGTTCTTTCAAGCTTTTCTTCTAGACACAATTCTCTGAAGAAGGCATCTTCTATATAAAGAGATGATTCCTTGGAACATTCCTTGGATTGTCAGATGAGTCAATCTCATTTTATGAGAATTCTTTCAGCTGCGATACTTTCCTTTCTATCTGTGGTTCCCCAGCATTTGCATATCTTCATATACTGTAAATGCGTGGAGACTTATTCATGTATACACCCAGTAACAACTGTAAAAGTCTAGTTTTGGAGGTGGAAACATAAGACTGTTATTATTAAACATAAGACTGTTATTATCTAGATTAGTTCCAGCTCAAAGGTATTGGCACATGAAAGCATTTTAAAATGGCAGAGGTGATCTTTAGCCATATCGCAGTATAGGCCTGTTTACACTGGCCAGTTATCCTTCTGGTTTGTTGGCCTCCAAGCAATTGTAGATATAATTTACCACTGTAAATTAGAGAAAGATCGGCAGTAAATAATAAAACGATCATTTATGGTTGATCTTGATTAATTGTGCCACCTTAAAAATCATCATTATTGGCAGCACGAAGGGTAAATATAAAAGGCACATAAGGCATTGCTGCCTTGTGCACAGGTCTTGTGAGAGCCGTTAACAGGCAAGAATAATGTTCCTTTTCCGTTGGGGAGAAGTTTTCTCAGATCATTAAGAAGGACTTCTTAATCCACTGATCATTAATATCTGGTTTATAAAGTAGATCCACATAAAGGAAATTTTATGGAGTTGTCTCATTGACGGCAACTCCTGTCCAGATGTCCCTCTATGAGCCAAAGTGGAGAGCCGGACGCAAAGAGCGGTTCTTTGTTCTGGTTGAATGGTTGCTATGCATTACTACATTTCACCTACAGCATATGCGGCCCTCAGTGATAATAGCTGATCATCCAGGTTGGTGGGGGTTACAGAGAAGTCAGGCCATCAGTGATGAACTGATCATTGTGCCAGATTCTGTTTATAAAAGGAAGACAACTTCTTTGAGGAATGTACAATTACAAATTATCCTTTTGGATGTATGCCCCAATCCACCACCTCCACCAGGGGTGGTGGAGGTTGTAGAGAAGTCAGACCCGTGGTGATCATCTGATCGCTTGGTCAGTTTCAGTTTTTTAAAGGATTCTTTTCATAAGCCGAATAGGGACTTCAGGGTTTCTGGGATTTTTATATTGATCACCTATACTCAGAATAGGCCATCAATATCAGATCGGCCAGGGTCTAACACCCTGCACCCTGGCTGATCAGCTGCTTGGGATTAGCCCCAGTGGTGGAACTACACAGCTCTGTCCATTATGTGGTGGACATAGCTGGTTACTGCAGTGCCGCACCCATTAACTTCAATGGACGTAGCGCTGCACTACACAATGGACAGAGCTGTATAGCCCTGGTGTCCATTTGCAGCACCCAAGCTTCTTCCAAACAGTGGATCTGTGGCGGTGCGGTGGTGGTTCTGACCCCCACTGGTCTGATATTGATGGCATGTCTTTAATATAGGACATCGGTATATAAATCACGGAAATCCTCTTTAAGGTATGTAAAGATAGATATACAGAATTTGACCCTTTACATCTATGTCCTATTTATGGGGTCATATGAGCACCCTATCTACATAGAAAAAACTGCTGTTCTCCATAACTGGGTTATCTGAATGGATATTGATCACAAAACTAGTGCTGTAGTGAAAATAGTTATTGGATCAGACATTTCTTGAGATTGTTTTTTTAGATGAGAGATTATTTCAAAAGAACACCCCTTTGCATAATACAGTTCTAACAAACATGTTTGGATTTCAGGGTTGGTACAAAGATTTGGGTTGTTTGCATCTAAGGGTGGGTTCACATGACGTTTTATGCCTCCGTTTGACGTATACGTTTTTTTTTACAATGGTAAAAAAAAAGTATGTGTGTGTGTATGTGTGTGTATATGTGTGTATATATATATATATATATATATATATATATATATATATATACATTTTACAATGGAACTCTATGTGAACAGATGCCACTGTATGGTATCAGTCTGAGGCATCGGTTTAACGAATACATTTTTTGTATACGTTAAATGGATGGAAAAACGTGATGTAAACCCAGCCTTACTCATAGAAACGGCAGGATGGCAAATCCACCTATGCGATAAATGTACCTGGTTGTCTTTTACAGTCCATAACCTAACTGATAGTCACAACCTATTACTACAGGACTATAGGCTCAAAGCTTCAGTATCCAATATGGTAATATCTGCTCATCACTATCTGTTGTGCAATGACCTAATATGTGTGTAAATTATTATATATGTGTAAAATAAAAACAACTGAAATATCCTGCGGGAAAGTGTCTATTGTGCAGTTTGTTCAGCCAATAAATGTACTTATTCTTTAAAGTAGTGGGTCAGCGCCCCCTTTTATCGTATCATCTTGTCTTTGTATGATGCATGAATTGTACCATATTTTCACAAAGGAAGTGTTGTGGCATCTTATATTAAAGGGGATGTAACTATATGGCTTATTTCACACAAGTGAAACAGAATGAGTCGGGGTCTGTTCTGGGAAAAACTGATGGTTTTGAATGCAAGTGTTTTGTCTGCGATTGCGTTACAGTGTTTGAGTTTTTTCCACACAGATGCAAACAGTTTTGATGCATTTTTAATGCACATGAAGACAAACTGAAGGTTAAGGCCTCATGCACACAACCGTATGTATTTTGCAGTCCGCAAAACATACAGCTGGCCCCTAACAGAACAGCACTATCCTTGTCCGTAATGCGGACAATAATAGGACATGTTCTATTTTTTTCCGGAACGGAATGCACACGGAGTAACTTTCGTTTTTTTTTTTTTGCAGACCCATTAAAATGAATGGTTCCACATACGGTCCGCAAAAAAAAAACGAACGGACATGGAAAGAAAATACGTTAGTGTGCATGAGGCCTAAGACTCAACATCTACTAGCAGCCATCAGTGAAAAACGCATTGCATCTGGCTTCCGTTTTTTTACACAAGCCCCATTCATTTCCAATACAGAACATGCTGCAATTTTTCCTGAATGCAGTGATGATCAGTAATACACAACGCTCATGTGCACAGACCCATTGAAATGAATAGGTCAGGATTCAGTCCGGATTCTATGCGTTCGCTACACGCATCGCATCCGGACAGAAAAACTCACTCATGAAAGAGATCTAAAAAGTACCTGCTTGTTTTCAAGAAACAGCTTTTCTCTTGTCCATGGGTGGTGGCTGGTAATGAAGCTCAGCCACATTTAGGGGCACATGAATCTGCACTGCATTTTTGGGGGGCATGTCTTACAGCTACCATTTTCTCCATGATGTTTTTTCTGTGTAGAAATGCATGAAAAACACCAAGAGCTGTGTTTGTTTTTAAAAAGAAGCCAGAAAGACAAAAAAAATCCCGCCTAATTAATAAAAAACACATGTAGCAAAAAATACTTGCGTGTCCTGTGTTTTATATTTCGCATAGACTTCTAGCTTACATCTGGAGCTTGCAAAACCACACCAAAAAACACCCTCAAAACCGCAAGTGTAAAAAATCCATGCATGAAAGCCCCCTTACTTGATTTCAAGAAAAAATTGGATTATTTATTTTTTTCCATAGTTCTGGACACCCCCCTTTTCTGTGATATATTACAGTACAGATACCTTCGTCCAGTAACACACGTGAAACACATTATGGGCAACCTGGCTAGGATATATCGGCCTCTATGACTTTAGTTTTTGTCACCAAAATACAGAATAACTACCAGAAGAGGGGACAAAGGAACGATTGGCAAAGATTTTGCTTTTTCATTTTTTCTTCTTCCAGTTTAGGGAGTGAAAGGAGGGGAGAATGCATCTCCAGAGCCCTGGTCATTTGTATTAATTCTGTGCATAATCTTCCTAATAATCAGTTAGGCTAACATTAGTTTACCAAGGTAAGAAAAGTACCAATCACGTCCGGGATACGATACCACGCTGCTGCAGGTTCCAAGTAGTGTTGTGGGAAAAACACTTAACAATCCATTTAAAATATTCAGGAACCGTGTTCCTGCCCCTGATGAAGCTCAGGCCAGCGAAACCCGGGTCGGGCAAATACCGCTTGAGACGGCTTTTATGACTTTTTATACTACGATCTTGTAAGTGTAATTAAAGGCGCAACAGCTTATTTTATCAAAGGTGGTGCACTATCTTGCTTTTTTATTACAGCATACCTGGCAAGATCTTCATCCTGGTTCTGGGTGTTTAACTGACCCACGGACATTGAAACCTGTTGGGTCTGAACCTGTTTCCACTTGATGCAGCGCGGTTCCTGAATATTTTAATTAGTTTACCAAGACTTAGAGAACCTGTTGGCTCTCTTCATGTGTCTGTATAAGTAAAGGTATTCTTCATGGAATAACAATTCTGGGGGGTTTCTGATACTGTACACTGTGTTGTGCTTTTCCTCTAATAATCCTACTAGAAACGTATGCATAAGTTGACAACTGAGTGTTATCATCCTCCTAGTCAAAGGAGTGTATCTGACACTATCCTATCAGTGTGGGGAATGTAAGAACACGCTCATATGACTAGGGGAATGGAAACCCCCCAGTTCCCAACTTATACAGAATAGCACAATACGGAGGCCCACATTTACACGAAAGTACTCCACTTTCTTGGCATTGTTTGCACCATATTTATTGTTATTCAGATGTTCTTAAAAATTTGTTTTTGCAAAATCCTCGACATGTTGTGATTTTAAACTAGAACGTCGGTGTGATAGCCTTTATTACCTTTTAGATACATTTACAAAGCCGAAATCCCTTATTGTGGCTCAGAAAAATTGCGCAGATTAGACCAATTTATAAAGCTGAGCTTTGGTGGACAGAACTTTGGCGCATTTTGACAGATTTTTGGCTTTTGAATCTTCCCTCGTTGGGACAGATCTTCAGGACTTGTGGAGACATTTTCAGCATAAACTAAGCCAACAAACAGGTGGTATAAAGTAGACTAGACAGTCTAAAGATGAGCTAGGTTTATCACCCAGCATCAGCCACCGTGATAAATTCGGAGCATTCTCAGACTGTCTGACTACGTGTACTCTGCCTACAAATTAGACAGGATTAGTAATTGTGGGGCAAAGTTCTAAGAAAGATGCTCCAGACTTGTTGTTGCAAGGGAAATACAATAGGTATGTCAGAAGCGTTGACGGGCAGTGTTTCCTATAAGCAGCCTTTAAAGTCCCAACGATCAGTTCTCAGGAGGAGGAGAGCAGGGTCATGAGGTATCTTAGAGATATAGCTACTAGAGCTGTTCTTATACTGTCCTCTCACATTGGACAGTGTAAAAGCAGGGAAAGAAATAAGAGCTAGGACCACCCAGCAAAATAAATTAGTAGACCAATAGCCTAATTTGCTTATCAGGCGGCATAGACAACTTAAGAAACATAGGCGAGGAAGGGGGGCAACTGTCAGAAATAAAGATGTGGCTAAAGTTAGAGGGGAACCAGAGCAGCAAAGGTTCCTTTTTTGGGTGGTGACAGGTCCACTTTAGGGCTCATGCACATGACCGTATTTTTTGTCCGCATCCAATCCGCATGGTTTGCAGAACCATTCACCTAAATGGAGCTGCAAAAGATGCGGACAGTTAGTCCATTCTGTGATGCCACAAAGAAACAGAACATGTCCTATACTTGTCCGTTTTGCGGACACGGACATTTGTCAAGGAGTAAAAAAAAAAAAGGGTGATTTGCGGACAGCTAAAAAATGCTTTGGCCGTGTGCATGAGCTCTTAAAAATCCTTGTTTTAGACTACACCTATTGCATTTGAAATCGTAATATATCAGAGTGAATGTAATTTATGAGTGGAGCAGTCTGAACCACAAATCTTATCAACATGATTGAAATAGATAACAATATGAATTGTTATTCTTCAGGAGCCAAGGTGCCCTCTTATTTATGTGCTATGAATAATGAAACCTCTAGGTAGACAGCTCTAGGTAGCTTTGAGAAACATCCAGCTTGTCTACAAGGAACTGAGGACGCTACCCCTACTGCTTGATTGACAGGGCTGGACATCTCTGCGGGACCTGACAATCGTGCGCCTGCACCACTGCTTCTAGTAGCAGCGCAAGCGTAGAGGCTCTGCTTTCACAACTGAAGCAGTGACTTTGCATGCGGCGCTACACTTCTAGTTGGCGACGTATGAACAGTCACTGCTCCAGAAGGGGCCTGACCCTGTCAGTCAAGCAGTAGGGGAGAGTGTCCTCAGCTTTGGCGACACCCCATCGCAGGTGTAGAACTCTACTTGATCAGACAAATCGATTCGTACAAATTGATTCCCTCATCTATAAAACCAAACCCCTGATGCACCTCTTTATTCTCCGGCACAGCTCCGGAACTGTCCCTAACAATGCTCAGCTTTTTTATAGCTGCCCCCATTTAGATAATTACATAGACACTCCCATATCCTTGACACACCCATGGACATAGCATTACAGGAAATAGGTAAGAGCTGCATGGACATGGTCATGTGAACCACAGCCCAGAACGGGAGATAGGAGCAATAAAGGTAAAAGGCATACACTACAAAATCACAGCTACTTTCATAAATGATTATTTTACAGGATGTAAACACAAACCATAAAATCCCTTTTGAAGGAAAATATCGACAATGCTGCCTCATGTTATTAATTGCTGCTTGAATGGTTTTTGTACAGTTATTTTTATTTTCTTTAAAAAATTAACATGACATGATTAACTACAGCATCTTGGAATACAATAGTCCCTGCATTTTTGACTGTTTTGGTTTCTTCATGGCTGTAAATTTCCATGGTCTAACTCAGTGATATCAGTTATTACATGCTGAGCAATGGTCAATAGACTACCGGTAGAATTGACTAGAATATGTGAGTGTGTATGAGGCAAATTCAGTTATATATCCCAGTAGGGACAGGGCCTGATGTGACTGGTTATACTACTATATATAACATTTATATCCTTACTGTGTCAATATGGTAGTGCTATATAGTAGGCAAAATAATAACAAAAAATAATAGAATTAATTTACAAGATATGTTGGAAATTTTCATCTGTTCCTCAGTAGTTGAAAATGCTATATGTGGGTGACGCTTCACCCTAGAGGGGGTAGAAATGAACCACTGCCAGAGGGTACAGTACTTTCAATAGCTGCACAGGATGTATAGTTAGGATCCAGTTACATGGGCAGATCATCCGGCCAATTATAAGGAATGAATTTAAAAAAGCTTGTTCCCACAAATCATTACCCTAAAAATAAGCAAGCATTTGTTTGTTGGGTGATATGATTGTTTATGAGGGTACATAAAATCTTTGTTTGTGGGCAGCACATCACACTGGGTAAACGGGTGACTAATGGTGGAACTGTGTGGGGCTGAATGATCGTAGTAACAATTGATCCCCACAGAAAGAGAATGATTGCTGCGTGAGAGGAGGAGCCGTTCATTCCTGATCACTGCCCTGTGTATTGGTCCATTGTGGGGGTGACTAACTACAGATTTGGCCCAAATGTTCTGGTGGTTGAAGCAGATAGATGGGTGGTAATACTGGCCCGACCCTGCAAAGTTGTTTTTGTTAATGATTTCCACTTTAATAATTTACACGAATAGATATTTTTTCTGATCCACTTCTTGCTTCCTTTAATGAATGCTAGGCTAATGGATAGTACATAACACAACATTACAAGACCACAAGCAGACACAAAGCATGGGACTAATTCTTCTGTAAATTCTAATGTCCTGTTTTGTCAATAGAAACCTCTTAATTCATACTGGAGTTACTGGTGAAAATGGGTGTCGATATAAGAAGAGCAATTGTCAGTAAAGAAGGAAATGGAAAAAATATATTTGAAAATGTAATTTTTTCAATATATATCTGTGCAGCTGAGGCAATGACCAGCTCTTCTAATGCAGAAAAGAAGCTGTGATTCCAGCTTCAGGCTGGTTGGATGCATCCTTGTGGTTTTAGTTTTTTTCTGGCTAAAAGAGAAAACTGTCTGTAGCACAGCAAGTTTCCTAATGGAATGAGGTCTAATTGTCAGAGGGACTGTCCAGAAAATGATTTCTATGTTGCTTTCCCTTTACAGGTTGGTCCCCCCAGCATCCTTTCCAATCACTGGACCTTTAATGTGACCCTGCATCCTTACCACTCGCAGCTGGTGGCCATACATTATTTTCCACCAGGAGGAGGGGAAGCTCAGGAATAGTTAAGTGCATTAATCAGACTAACAGCTCAGAGCTAATTCCCTTTGTAATGTACTCCTATATTCCCGGTAAACAACTGCTTGCTTTCCCCTCACAGAGATCCAAGCCAAAGCTGTCCATTAGTGATGCAGAGATAAGGCTCTTAGAGAAATTGTGTCCTTTGGAAGGTTTAAATGACATTAAAGTGTGCGCTAAATAATTAGAGGACGAGAGCTCCTTTCAAATTAATGACATATTTGATAATTAAAGGAGAAAAGACAAGAATGGAGAACTGTATTTAGCAGATTGTGCGTCTGCCAGCTACTTCCAGCCCCCCCGTTTCCACTATTATTATTATTTACTATTGTATTTCATCCTTGGGTGTCTACAAAAAGAAATTGGTGGCAATGGAACTGCTAGACTTTACAAACTTCTGGTTGTACTTTTGGCACTGGCTGACAAGGACCATGCAGTACAACTTAATAGTAAAATACTATGTTGCTCTGCCTGGGGAATGCCTATCAGCAGAACAATGTATAGCATGCTTATTACAATAAAATATACCGATGTACCTAATTATTACCAAATGCCATACAAGTAAATACAGTATAGATTAGGCACATTTGGGGAATAAACAACTATTAAATCCATTGACAGGCAAAAGCGTCTCCGATTGCAGTTGTTCACTTTCTCCATCTTTTCGATTTGGCCCAAACTGACATGAAGGCTATAGCTTCTCAGTCTGCAGCTGTTCACCCTCTCCAGTTTTTCAATCCAGTCTAGGATGGCCTGAAGCGAAACATTTTCAGATTGTATCTGTTCACTGTCTACATCTGTTCGATCTGGTCTTCACTGACATGAAGGCTGCACCTTTTCAGATTGTAACTGTTCACTTTTTACATCTGTTTCATCTGCTCTAGACTGATATGAAGGCAACAGCTTCTCAGATTGTAGCTGTTCACTTTCTTTATCTTTCTAGACATGCATGAAAGTTACACCTTTTCAGGTTGTACAGTAGCTGTTCTCTTTCTCCATCCTTTCAATGTGGCCTAGATTAGCATGAAATCTTCTTCTGGGTATTGTGGGCCCCTGAAGAATTTTTTGCCCAGGAATCTTTGACTCTTTGGGTTGATACTATATTCATCCAGGGGAGGACTGGGAACCTAAAGTGGCCCTGTAAAAAGAAAACTAAAAGTGGCCCCATTTTGTTGGTGGGTCCAAATTGACAGAACGCACTGCAACCCCCCCTGCCAGCAACTATTCTCCCATGTCCACCTTACTGGAAAGTGGTAAGATTTTTTTTTTACTTGGTTACGGTACAGGGGAGTTCATACCATAAAAGGCATTTGAACACATTTCTATCATTTAATGTGAATTGTAGAATTATGGCTGCATTCTTTTTATACCAGAGATAGTTGGATAAACCTATAGATTTTAATATCATGCATAAAGACATTTTTTATCATTTCTTTGTTGCTGGAAAATGATGTTACCGTATTTTCCGGCGTATAAGACGACTTTTTAACACCTGAAAATCTTCTCAAAAGTCGGGGGTCGTCATATACGCTGGGTCGTCCTTCTCTCCTGTGGCCGCCGGGCTCTCCCTCTTCTGGTAATTCACATGTCTGTGCTGCACATTGCTTATGTAGCATGAGCAATGCACCGCACAGACATGCGTTACCGGAAGAGGGAGAGCCAAGCTGCTGCAGCACATACAGTAAGAGACCGGCTGGCCCTGTCTGGCGCTTTTTGACAGATTTGAAGGGAGACGGTGGGAGCGCAGGAGCAGGCAGTTGAGAGGCGGAGCAGGCTTTCCTGCCACAAATGCCTGAGCCGCCTCTAAGTTTTCATACTGCCTGCTCCTGTGTATGGAGGGCTGATGAGAGGCTGGGGAGCTGATGAGAGGCTGGGGAGCTGATGAGAGGCTGGAGAGCTGATGAGAGGCTGGGGTAGTCTTATATGACGAGTATAGCCCAAATCTTATATTTTAACTGGAAAAGTTGGGGGTCGTCCTATACGCCCGGTCGTCTTATATGCCGGAAAATACGGTACAGACTGTTAATAAAAGCAATATGAAAAGATGTGCTGGAGATTTGCTAACCATCAACATGTCTTCCCACAAATGACTTCAACACATTTAGCAACTGCATCTTAGAAAACCACATCTGTCTTTTCAATCCATTAAATGGCTGCATGCAAAGTAGAAAAGAAACCAATTATCCCAACATGATTGAAGTGCCCAACCTGGGAAGAAAGAATCAGGCTAGTTATTGAAATGGCAGCTAAACCCAAATATACATTTTTAATTAGCAATTTAGAGATTATTATTCAGTTTCTTTCTCGTTTGTGGTCCTGGAAGTACTTCAGTGAGCATGCGGTTAATGGTGTTAATCTGTTTTATATAATGTATCTCATCATGGATACATAGGCAGTCTTTTGAACAACTGGACTCCTGGCTAATCTAGTGCAGGATTGGCAAGCTTGGAAGAAGATAATCATATATAGCTAATAATCAATAGCTAATATTTTATAGATCCTAAGCATGTCATCAAACTTTATAAGAAGAGGTGTTAGAAGGGAATCTGTAGCCTGGCCCTGGAACAGTTATTCTGACATTAGAGGGGTCTTATGCAGATAAGGTAGCCAGGATGATCGAAGACAGAAGCAGTGTTTTAGACAAAACAATTATTGTGGCTCAGTGATGCATTTTAACTCCTGATGTTAAGCTCTTTGTCCTGGCAAAGCTCCGGGTTCTCTAGGCCCTCTTATATCTGGGCAGTCGCCCTTCTTGTCTTTATTTCTTTCTTTTGCAACGTGCCGCCCCCCCCCCCAGGGCCAATCGCGTCCCAGGCTTTTAGGAATGCCGAGTGGTGTGGTGCGGCCTTAATAGTCTCTGTTTGTTACGGTGCTCTTACCTGGATACTGTCACTCCCCGGGGTTGGGCTCTGAAGCAATAAAGGGGAGAGTGATGGTGGTAGTGGAGAATAAGTAGAGTCCAGACTGTATAGGGTTCAACAGCTTTACTTGAATTAACTTGCATACGTATAAGAAGTGATCTTTCTCTTGGTTCCAGCAGGTTTTGGGATAGCTGGCAGGCAAACCTAAATATTCTACTTTCTCCTTCTCTGCTGTTCTGAACTCGGCTTTAGTCTGGTAGCTGGACTCTGAATCCGTAATGGTACCTTCGGAGTGGGGTTCTTTTGGCTGTTGACCCCTCGCAATACTCTGTCTCCTAATCTGTAAGGAGTCAAGGTGCTCTATGAGCTGCTTCCCTCTGGAGAGACTCCTGCTGCAGGAAGGAGACGAGATGGAGCGATGAGGGGAAGGCCCCCTTCCTGCAGCAGGAGTCTCTCTACTTTTTCAGTCTTAATCTCTTTAATATCCTTACCATCTCCTATACATAATGCCATCTTCTATACTCAATAAACTCTCTACTTAAAACTGTGCTGCCCTTGAGACAAGACGCTTGTTTATAGAAATGTTGATTTCCTTATCAGCTTTGGTGGAGAATGTGGGCAAGTCCAGCAGTCACTAGCCTTAGTGCATTTCAGATCAAAGGTGGGCAACTGAGGCCTTCAACTCCCCAAGCCTGACAGCTCTTCCCAGAACCTTCTAGCAGCACAACATACTTCAAACTGCCAATACCAGTATTTTAATAGATTACCTTTGGTCACTGGTTGCATGCAATGTAAAAGCAGAGTATAATGTTGCCTAGTGTGGGTGAATTTCCCCCACAAACATGCATCCTGCTTCAGCCCTACTTCAAATAATTTGCTTCTTCGTAAGTATGTATAGCATAATTAGAACATTAAAATATACTGCCATAACATAACCAATTATTGCTACCACAGATTTATCTGGTACCTTACCTGGCTGAATACTAAGATTTGGAGCCCCAGTCTCTTTGCACAGAGCTCAAATGTCTTATCTGCCTGTACTGCTAACTAGCATTACTAGTATTAATATATGCCAATTACCAGGAAAGAATGTTCACCCCCAATCATTCTCCCGATCCTCATCCCATGTAAAAGTCCACTAAATAAATCTTGATAAGATCCTGTATGTAGAGGGAAACGGTAAATGTACGCATATATATGTCTCCAGTAAGATATATATACAGTACATATATATTTGCCCTTGAATGGCCAGTGGTGGTAATATATATATCCCCTGTAATATAATTGTATGGGCCCAGTATGCAGGTATGTGTATGTATGTATATATATAATAGAACAGAAGGTTGTGAACCGCACTGCTGAAAATGTGAAAATACTGGGTGCCAGCGGCTGTTGGAGAGATCCCGCTCTCCAAAATCGATATCCACAAAAGGTCCACGGCACTTCCTTCAATAAAAGCGTATCTTTATTTCACCAGGTGCAACGTTTCGGTTTACATACTGAAACCATTCTCAAGCAAGAATGGTTTCAGTATGCTTAAGAATGGTTTCAGTATGTAAACCGAAACGTTGCACCTGGTGAAATAAAGATACGCTTTTATTGAAGGAAGTGCCGTGGACCTTTTGTGGATATGTATATATATATATATATATATATATATATGTCCTTGTAATTTATATGCATATCTATATATACTTATATGCCGCCAGATGCCCCCCCAGCTGCTGATTCCTCCTGCAGGTGCATGCCAGCTGTAGGCACATCCAGTTGTGTCCAGTTGTAGGCACATCAAAAGACAGAGGATCAAAGAGATCCTCTGCCTTTTGCTAAACACCTCTGGCATGGCTGGAGATGTTTGGCATAACTAGGACAGGGGAATAAAGGGCTCCCCTGCCCTTGCTTGTATGCCGCATACCTCTGGCGCTGTAATTACAGTGCCAGAGATGTGCGGTCACTTCAAGGCAGAAGGATTAAAACGATCCTCCACCTGGAAGCGCCGGGATGCGCGGGCTGGTGCGGTCATGTCATTGCCTGATTTAGTCCGGCGGTGGAGCGCTCATCAGTGGAGCCCTGCAGCCCAAGCAAGAATCATCCCCTGAAAAACGAGCAGCCACAAGCGAGGATCATCCCCTAGGAACGAGCAAAAACCCCTGGCTGGCTGAGTAACCCTTTTCCGACCCCCCTAGACCAATCAGCATTAACCCCTGCATTATCTATAAATATTATTAACCCCTGCATTACCTACCCCTACTCCCTGCAATATTAATTACCCCTGCAGTGCCTCCCTGGAAAATTTCATTTACCCCTACCTTGCCATATCCCTGTATTACCCTATACCACCAATGAAGTAACCCTTTCGTTATAACACATGAACCCCTGCAATACCCGGTCCCTGCATTTACCCCTGCATTGTCTCCATAGCCCTATACCCCTGTATCCCACAGAAATCATCATCAGCTGTTTTTCTCCTATTTAGTCGTATAAATTATTAATATTATTCCCAAATATTAATAATTAATATTTCCTTTAACACTGTATAAATGAACTTGTTCTTTCCAGCCGCTGCCATTCTGAACACTGATTTAATGCTTAGGATTAACAGTTCATGCATTTACTGTATACATACTCTTCCTAATGAGAGATATCTGTTCCCTTATCAGAAAACGGGTAACATTATCTCTCTGACACTTCCATTTAAGTATTAGCAGATGGATTCCTGAAGATTAGAAATGGTTTACATTATGATGTTTCAAATCTTGTCTTCTATGGATGAAGTCAATGGACTGAGTGACCAGTAGGTTGAAGACAGTGGTGTTAGTAAGATGGATGGGTAAATGTGGTGCATGTCAGGTGCATCCCTTTGGCATTCACAAACCCGTTAAAAGTATCTATCAACTTTTAGTTTGAACAAGTTCTAATCCTCATCTAATTTTTCATATTTTCTTCTGTTATTCATCTACTTATCCAGTGTTATATGCACCTGATCCATTTATCATATTTCGTAAAGGAGGTCACATTGTCTTCTATGCTTCATTCATTTATTCTTGCCATCCTCTTCAAATCATCTCATCATCAATTATTTTTTCATTCTTCCATTTTCCACTGCAGGTTCTCATAGTAGACAACCATTTTATTCTACTTCAGAGATCAGCTATTGCATACTCCGTGGACGTCTCTCTTTAGACCAGGGATGCTCAACCTGCGGCCCTCCAGCTGTTGTAAAACTACAACTCCCACCATGCCCTTCTGTAGGCTGATAGCTGTAGGCTGTCCGGGAATGATGGGAGTTGTAGTTTTGCAACAGCTGGAGGGCCACAGGTTGAGCATGCCTGCTTTAGACCATTATAAGAAGGAGCAGCTGTCATTTGACAGCTGCTTCCTGTGATAGGTTGTAGTTCTGTGTATGTTATTTACAATTTCAAGAAAAATTTGATTCGCATGTGAATTTCCTCGCTCTTTGTGGTAACGAATCGAAAGTTTGCTAAAATGGTGGCTACACATGTGAGGACTGAGGACATGGGGCAAGGAACTCTGGGAAGGCGGGATCACCCAGATTGACATGCCTGCATGCAGCCAATCAGCAGCCAGCCCTATGATGTCACAACCCTATAAATACGTCAGCCAACTCACAGTCAGACATTTTCCAGCGTTCAGAGTGCAGGGACGAATGTGTGGAGGCGCTAGGAACAGCAAGTGGAAAAACGATTGAGGAAAAAAAAGACAAAAAAAACTATTTATTAGTGCAGGGAGAGGATATGGAGGAGTCATTTCACAGCATCTTAGTGCATGGAGAGACGTCAGAGGGCGCTAGGGACAGTGCTAAAAAAGCGATTTACAAGTGCAGGGAAAGGATAGGGAGGAATCATTTCACAGTATCTTAGTGCAGGGAGAGACGTCAGAAGGCGCTAGGGACAGTGATTGTAAAAACTCATTGTGAAAGAAAAGCAATTTACAAGTGCAGGGAAACAGTATTCTGCATTCAGCGCTGCAGTTATCTGTTCAAAAGCCTTTAGTGGCGTATATACGTGGAAAAAGAAAAATATATTCTGCGTTCATCACTGCAGTTATCTGTTAAAAACCTTTAGTGACGTCTATACGTGGAAAAAGAAAAAAATGTCGGGGCTCAGCGCTGCAGTTATCTGTTCAAAAGCCTTTAGTGGCGTATTTCAGTTGAAAAAGAAAAATATATTCAGCGTTCACTGTTGCAGTTATATCTGGTAAAGCCTTACTGGCGTATTGCAGTAGAAAGAGAAATATACATTCGCCATTCGCTGGTGCACTTATATGTAGAAAAATCTTTAGTGACATATATCAGCAGAAAAATAAATATACATTCGCCATTCGCTGCTGCACTGATATCTTGAAAAACCTTTATTGACGTATATTAGTAGAAAAATAAAAATACATTCGCCATTTGTTGCTGCACTTATATGTAGTAAAAACTGTATTAGCGTATATCAGTACAAAAAGAAATATACATACGCCATTCGCTGCTGCACTTATATGTAGAAAAATCTTTATTGACATTTATCAGTAGAAAAATAAAAATAAATTCGCCATTCGCTCCTGCACTTCTATCTTGAAAAACCTTTAGTGACGTACATCAGCAGAAAAAGAAATATACATTCGCCATTCGCTGATGCACTTATATCTGGAAAAACCTTTATTGATGTATACAGTATCAGTAGAAAAATAAAATTATATTCAGCGTTCACTGTTGCAGTTATATGAGGCAAAGCCTTTAGTGGCGGATTTCAGTGGAAAAATAAAATATATTCAGCGTTCAGGGCTGCAGTTATATATGGGAAAGTCGTTTTTGCTGTAAGGACCAAATTACGTTGTGGTAAAATTTAGTATTTACGTTTTTACACACCGCTTACGTGACCACGTCCATAAAAGCAGCGCACTAATACAGGTGAATGCACTATGCACTAACCCTGCACAAAAATACAAACTAATTTACACCAGCCCGCATCTATCTGCGGTATTGCTTACTGGACACTACAGGGACTTCTCTGCAGCACAGAAACCGCATGAGAACCGCGTCTCGCTCTTCCAGCGCAGACCTACTTCCTCCGCTGCGTCCCGTTCACTTCAAATCACTCTACCTCAGGCGCCAGTGTTTTTTTTAACTGACAGCCTATAACCCTCTGTTGAAAAGCCTTTAGTGGCGTATATACGTGGAAAAAGAAATATATACTCGGCGTTCACTGTTCCAGTTATATATAACTATATAAAGCCTTTAGTGCCATATTTTGGTAAAAAAAATTGTATTCAGGGTTAAGCGCTGCAGTTATATGCAGTAAAATCTTTTGTGAATTATTTTGGTGGAAAAAGAAATTTTATTCAGTGTTCAGCGCTGCAGTTAAATGCGGTAATATGTTTTTTGAATTATTTTGGTGGAAAAAGAAATTTTATTCAGTGTTCAGCGCTGCAGTTAAATGCGGTAATATGTTTTGTGAATTATTTTGGTGGGGAAAAAAATTGTATTCAGTGTTAAGCGCTGCACTTATATGCGTTAAAATCTTCAGTGAATTATTTTGGTGGAAAAACAAATTTCATTCAGCATTCAGCGCTGCAGTTGGATGCAGTAAAATCTCTATGATGTCTCCATGATAAATCTGCAGCGTGGCTGCTACACACTTTCAAAATAATCCTTCAGCGGGGCGAATAGATGCTGGATGACTGGGACGCTCCATGACCTTAGCGTTCAGCGCTGCAGTTATATGTGGTAAAATCTTTATTGAAGTATTTTGGGGAAAAAACGAATTTTATTCAGCAGTAATATGCGGAAAAATCTTTTGTGACGTATTTCGGTTGAAAAACAAATTTTATTCAGCGTTCAGCGCTGCAGTTATATCTGGTAAAATATTTTGTGACGTATGGTCAAAAAACAAATTTTATTCAGCGTTCAGCTCTGTAGTTGTATGCGGTAAATTCTCCATGATAAATCTGAAGCGTGGGGGCCCCCTGTGGCTTCTACACACTTTCAAAATAATCCTTCAGCGGGGCGAATAGATGCCGGGATGCTCCATGACCTTCCCAGGAGCTGCTGTAGGGAGCAGCGGTTAATTTCTCCATCTCCATGCTCCGTTATATGTGGTAAAATCTTTATTGACGTATTTCGGTGGAAAAACGAATTTTATTCAGTGTTTAGCACTGCAGTTATATGCGGTAAAATCTTTTGTGACTTATTTCGGTGGAAAAACAAATTGTATTCAGCATTCAGTGCTGCAGTAATATGTGGTAAAATCTTTATTGAAGTATTTTGGTCGAAAAACAAAATTAATTCAGTGTTCAGCGCTGCGGTTATATGTGGTAAAATCTTTTTCAAAGTATGTCGGTTAAAAAATAAAATTAATTCAGTGGTCAGCGCTGTGGTTTTATGCGGTAAAATCTTTATTGAAGTATTTTGGTCGAAAAACAAAATGTATTCTGCGGTCAGCGCTGCGGTTATATACGGTAAAATCTTTAGTGACGTATCTTGATGAACTTTGCGACTCTTCCGGGCTCAAAGATATCTTGACGCTTTGTCTTCTCATTGTCTGTAGCTACTAGAGCCCTGCTTATGCCAGGCAGGTTTCCCCAGAAGTATCTTGGTCAATCGACACTATGTCATTGTGCCACTCTGTGGTCTTCTCATGCTGCCGCCACCTTCAGACTCAGTCGTTGTGCCACTCGGTGGTCTCCTCATACTGCTGCCACCTCCAGACTCTGTCATTGTGCCGCTCTGTGGTCTCCTTATGCTGCCGCTACCTGCAGACTCGGTCATTGTGCCACTCGGTGGCCTCCTCATACTGCCATAACCTCCAGACTCTGTCATTGTGCCGCTCTGTGGCCTAATCATTCTGCTTCCACCTCCAGACTTGGTCATTGTGCCGCTCTGTGGTCACCTTATGCTGCCGCCACCTCCAGACTTTGTCATTGTGCCGCTCTGTGGTTTGCTCATGCTGCTGCCACCTGCAGACTCGGTCATTGTGCCACTCTCTGGCCTACTCATACTGCCGCCACCTCCAGACTCTGTCATTGTGCCGCTGTGTGGTCTGCCCATGCTGCTGCCACCTCCACACTCTGTCATTGTGCCACTCTGTGGCCTACTCATGCTGCTGCCACCTCCACACTCTGTCTTTGTGCTGATCTGTAATTTCCCCATGTTGCTGCCACCTCCACAGTCTGTCATTGTGCCGCTCTGTGGTCTCCTCATGCTGCTGCCACCTCCAGACTCTGTCATTATGCCATTCTATGGCCTACTCATGCTGCCATCACCTCCAGACTATGTCATTGTGCCATTCTATGGCCTACTCATGCTGCCACCACCTCCAGACTCTGTCATTGTGCCACTCGGTGGCCTTCTCCTAATGCTGCTGCTGCCGCCACCTCTAGACTCTGTTATTGTGCCTCTGGGTGGCCTCCTCATCCTGCTTCCACCTCCATACCCTGTCATTGAGCCACTCTGTGGTCTCCTCATGCTGCTTCCACCTCATCACTATGCATAGGTCCACTCTGTGGACTTGTCATGCTGTTCCCACCCTCCCCACTTCATGACTGGTCCACTATTTTGGCTTTCGGCCTGGCTGACATAATCATTTATTTGACACTTCTTCTGATTTGTAGATAAATAAAGGTTCCTGGACCCCACTGTGGTGCTTTTTTTTATATTTATTGCAATGCTGAATATATATAATGCGGATAGCCAGTTTCAGTACAAATTCAGTAAAAAGACGTTTCGGCAAAAAGGTCTTCTTCAGGAAACTGGATGTGCCGCACTGTGAATGTCAGAAAAGCCGATACTAGAGCTGAATACAGGCTCTGTGGCCTTGTAGGCGATGCTGTGTAGGGCAGTAATGTTGCTCCTGTGGCCGCCAATAAGTGAAGTATGCAGTGATTCTAAGAGCAACCCCTGTCATCTTAATGTCATACTAGCTCACAGTTTTATTTTGCTACCAAAGTAGATTCCCTATGAGTGTTACTGCAAGGCACAGTGTTCTACACCACTATAAAGGCTCTCTGCAGCCAGGAAATAGCCGTTTTTTAACAAGATTCGCCACGAATAAATTTGGATCAATGCAAATTTTTCCGAACCCGCCGAATCAAATTTTTGAAAAATTCGCTCATCTCTAGTTATAAACGGCAGCACCTGGAGAGATGAGCCAGCATAGCATTACCTACTCCTTGTGACTGTAGGCCGCATTACATTTTGTTTGTTAGTCTAGGTTTACACCAATTATGGGGATTATATTTGGCGGGACTGCTTGAACTGACTTGCCCAATGTATGCACTGACATATGTAACTTTGCACCTATACAAGTGTATGCATCTACCATTGATTCCCATAAAACAGAAAAAAAGGTTTTTCAGTAACATACAGTTGTAATGAGTCTACTTCATGAGGCGGTGGTACACTGACATGCTGGTCACACATATAACTAAGAGATACTCTTCTGGCATACCTTTGGCTAATAAGAGGCTATGGACACATTGGATTTACACATTGAGAGATTTTTCTAGCATATATTACAAAGGTGCAGATTTTTATTTATTTATTTTTTTGCAGTTTTTTGGCTTTGTTTTGCACTACAAATTTTTAACAGGAAAAATGTCTTCAAACTTGTTGTATATCAGAGAAACAACTTCATAAATATGATGTTTATCCAAATGGCTCTTAAATTGTGGCAGAAAGCTGACATGTTTGCAGAGATAAATGTCTGCATTTATACATGCTGTTGTGCACATATCTGATTAGTATTGCAGGCAATAACTACAGTGGAAGCCAAGTCAAATGTTATTTCTGAAACAAATCTCCCGGCGACCTCAGACTGCCACCAGAGGTTACTGCTGTCTAGGGCGAAGTTTATGACTGTTTTCCTATTACTTTCTTCCTATTGTGCAACAGAGCACTAGAAGACAGGAAGACTTGAGGACAGATTTATGTTATAAGCGTTGACCCTTCTGAGGCTATAATTTATCTATATGAGCCTCTTGTCCTTTTAAAAGGTGAACTTTTACTTCCAGGATCTGGGAATATCTACTGCATTCACTAGAAACACCTGCTGTCTAACGTCTCATGCACATGACCGTACGCGTTTTGAGGTACGCAAACCGTGATTCAGCAAAACATGGATACCAGCAACATACATTCCACCATTTTATTTATCCCTTCTATAGAAATGTCCTAGGCTTGTCTTCAAAACTGTCTGTCTGTCTATCTATCTATCTATCTATCTATCTATCTATCTATCTACTGTATCTGTTATTTACCTACTATCTATCTAGGTATCTATCTAACCAGATGTACATCTATAGAAATACAATATATCTAATATAACACTCAATGGGGGGTCATTTACAAACAGATATACGCCACTTTGACACCACTCTATTTATCTATCTATCTATCTATCTATCTATCTCATATCTATCTATCTATCTATTTATCTCATATCTATCTATCTATCTATCTCATATCTATCTATCTATCTATCTATCTATCTATCTATCTATCTATCTCTCATATCTATCTATCTATCTATCTATCTATCTATCTCCTATCTATCTATCTATCTATCTATCTATCTATCTCATATCTATCTATCTATCTATCTATCTATCTCCTATCTATCTATCTATCTATCTATCTATCTATCTATAGGAAGGGACAGACAATTTAGGGAGTGATATTGGACAATTTTTTTTTTAGAAAAACTTTTCAGACACCCAAAAGTCCTTTTAAGGACTATTGTGTGTGGCAGCAGCAGACCCCCGCCCCTAATGTTTTAGATGATCAGATCAGCAGGCCCTTGCTCTAAATGTTTTGGGGGTCACCAGCAGGCCATCAATCATAATTTTTCAAGGCTGTGAATGATGCCCTACTTTATGTGTAATAAAGGGTGTATTGTAGTGCCGATTCCTTGTAATTTTTGGCAGCCCTAACACTTAGTGCATAAGCTTTATGGGTGTAGGAGTCCCACTACCTGAACAATTGTACCACAATGTGAATGAGGCCCTCCTTTATGTGATATACAGGTTGCATCGGAGTGCCTCTTGCTTTTAATTTTTGGCAGCCCTTGCACTTTATATACAAGTAAATATACAGGAAAAAATGTTTCCTAACAATTTTTCCTCTAAAATCGATTTTATCTTTGGTTTTGTGCATATTATTGTCAGTCTGTAAAAGTGGCGTACTACTTGGACAACATCGTTCCCAGCAGCGATCTGGGAGTCCAAGATGCATCCAGACATCCTCCCCATGCTGTTCCCGATCCATTTCAGTGGTGTTTCCATCAATTTCTGACCTTTTCCTATGAACCAGGCACCCTCCCCTCTTCAGAGCAGGGGGTTCCTGGTTTAATGCTCGGGTTCTCCCATTGACTTCCAAAATATAATATATTTAATATACTACTCAATGGTATGGTAATTTACGAACAGATATACGCCACTTTTTGGCATATATCTGTCGTATATTTGTTGCTATTGAACTTAATTCATAGAGGGATTATCAAAGTCTCTGTTTTCATTGCATTAACCTATTCCGCAGCACTTTACACTTTGTAAAAGTAAAATAACAACCAATGAAACCAAATGTTCAAACAATGAGACAACAAAAGAGAGAGGTCCCTGCCCATAAGAGCTTATAATCTAAATCCTGATATAAAGTAACTGGTAAAGGATGATGTGACCAATATTGAGAGTGATAGTCTTGGAGTAAGTCAGTGGAGCTATTATGTGTGGGTTGCTGAGTTTTCGGTGTGACATGAGTGATGTGTGTGGTCCTGCTATCAATGTTATTTGTGTAACTGCGGGTGACGTGTTTAACTGCTGGGGACGTAATGTGCGATGTGTCATTACACACTGGGTGTCAGAATGAATGCACTGGAACTAATGAGGTTGACAAAGTAAACCATTCTAAAAATATACAGTAGGACAATGTAACTGAAAACCCATTATAATACAACAGCCATCAGTGTGGTCCACATGTTCATGTGATATTATTCACTCTGGAGTCTGGAAATCATGTGGGGACTGAAAAACTATTATTGACGTAAAATGTTATTGTCCCACTGAATCCAAAATAAAAAAATAAAGGGCTTGTCCCACATTTATGGTATGTCCACCTCTGGGACCTGCCACTGTCTTGAGAATGGGGCCCTGTTTGTACCCACGGGAATAGAGAGGTGCGGTTAATGTGCAGCTCTTTCCATTCAGTCCTATAGAACTTGCGAAGATAGCAAAACATGCTTAGGCCTCATGCACACAACCATATGTACTTTGCAGTCCACAAAATGTTTATGCGGTCT
The DNA here is from genome assembly GCA_033119425.1 of Bufotes viridis. NCBI lineage: Eukaryota > Metazoa > Chordata > Amphibia > Anura > Bufonidae > Bufotes > Bufotes viridis. The sequence continues at coordinate 285,250,608 of CM065590.1, forward strand.
GTTTGTTGTCAGATTTTTGCAGACCCATAGACTTCTATAGTTCCGTGCTCTGCATTTTGTGGACATTTGCTATCTTTTTGTGGAATGGATATACAGATGCAGCAAGCACATGTCAGTGATAAAACATGTCCTATACTTGGCCACAAAATGTGGACCACAGACCCGTTGAAGTCAGTGGTCCACAAAAAATGCAGATGCAATACGCATAGTATCCGTATTTTGTGGATCCGCAATTCACAGACTGCAAAATACATACGATCTTCTATTTTCTGAAGTCCCACATAAGTAAATGGAGAGAGCGGTGCATGCACAGGCAACTCTCCATTTCTGGCAGGGGCGGACTGGCCATAGACCCTACAGGGAAACTTCCCGATGGGCCGATGCCCAGGGAGCCACCTGAGCCCTCCCCATAGCCGGTCAGTGTCAGTTTTTGGGGATGTATTTTGTGCTGCTGGGGCAGTAATTTGTGATGCATTGTGGTATTTGCTTCTGTTGGGGTGGTATAATGTGCCGCATTATGTTATTTCTGGCCCCGCCTACTTGTGTTGGCTCTTACTTCTCTCAATTTGGACCCGACTACAAAATGGGGCCACTTTTAGTTTTTTCCAGGGTCACATGGGACAACACTTTTCAGCAACCATGAAACTAATATTGATGAAAAATATCATGCAGACCTATATGTTTAAATGGACAATGACTAAAAACAAGCAGGTTTGTAGTTTGATCCTGCACTACTCCACTCCCTCTGTCCTCCTACTAATTTACAGGCAAACCAAGGCTGGTGCAGCCATTTATTGAGTTTATAGGAGTTGCTTTTTCAAAAGGATGACATGAAAGTTGGATTGTTTTAATTTTTAAATAAATGCAGTAATATAAAAGCTGTCTTAAGTGATTGTCTAATACATGTTTTGTTTAAAAATCAGGAAAAGGGTGACTTTATATACAGAATTCATACCTACCCCATTAAAGTACCAACAGAAGAAAAAAAGAAGCTATAGGACATAGGAGGTCATCAGTCTTCCTGACGAGAATTAATACCTTAACAAATGAATGTTTAGAAAAGGCATATAAACTGTTTCTCAAGTACAGAAGTGATGTATTGCACCAAGGATTTGTTGGAAATTAATGTAAAAATCCATATAACTATTAGAACTAATAACAACAAATGCCCAACTCAGAAACTGTGAAGATGCCACCATATGGAGTGCCAACTGATAAAGGAGATGACTACCACTGAATAAGAAAATGAGTGGGCCGTATGGAGCTCATGAAACCCTTCGGCATTATCCTGACCTTTCTGTTATTATCTGTCAGAATATTATCAGCAGAAAGCCATTCAAATCAATTACAGAATGTTGTGTTACATTGCCAAGGAATACTATATCTCCGTATGGAGAACACCTAATCGGCGTGAGGAATCTTATAGGCCAGGCAATGCTCCTCTGGAATTTTGGGAAAAGGGTATGGAAATGGAGTCTTAGCAAGGACTGCTTTAATGTCACCAGATGTAAGGTAGCCATCCTATAAGTTCAACAGGCCTTGAGACAAGACTTGGATAACAACTAAACCAGCATCTCATCTGTAGGCAGCTGTTTGGAGTGATTGACCCTCATCAATGCAGAGCAGTAGTGGCTTTACTGGGTGAGTGGCTTAGGTCAGGATTCATTGGATACTATATCCGTTTCAGCACTCTAAATAGTCAATTCAATGGTGGTTCCAGGTCACAGACTTCACCAATGTGATCTTTATATTTAACAAATTCCTCTAGGCTTTTTTTTCCTTTTTCTTTCTATAATCTTTATTCAAAGTTGACAAAATATCATAAATCCTTACATAAATATTTTATACAATTATTTCCATCCCCCTCCCCAGAACCCACCCATAACCCAGGAGATAAGAGAGAGAGAAAAAATAACAATATTCTACTAACTATCGAATAAATTATAACAAGGATATTTATTAGGCTTATCAATGAATGTCTCCCATTCACTCCACAATCTATTATAAACGTGCACCCTATTTTGCTTAATATAGCCCACTTTTTTAATGGCTTTATTTAAGTCCATCATAATTTTTCACTCCCTCACAGTGGGCACATTTTCCATTTTCTGGCAATTAATAACCGAGCAAAGAAAAAAAAATTAAAAAGATAAATTACACGGGATTTTACCCAAAACACAATAAAAAATTGTCAAAGTTGGTGTGAAACAAAAAATATCTCCAATCGTTTGAAGATCCTGCCAAAATGGTTGTATCTTAAGGCAACGCCACCACATATGAATAACATCCACATTACTATTTTCACATCTCGGGCATATATTTGGAGTGTAAGTTGACAATTTATGAAGCCATCTAGGAGTCACATAAAGCCGATGTAAAATCATGAACTGAGTAACTCTCTGAGAAGGAATTCTCAAGTATTTACTCACTAACCAAAAGTTTTTCCATTGCTCCTCCGTTAAGGGACCTATATCCTTTCCCCATGCGATCTTTCTATTGCACGTCATCTCTTTGCTTATTTATATAGTTTTATATATAAAGTTGACACTAACCTATGACTAACCTTCTACCCTATAGAAGCCAGTTACATTGCTACAGCAGCAAGATTTATCTTCTAGTAACTGAATGACAAAAACTCCCTAAGACCTCAGAAAGTTAGGGCTCATTTACATGGGCAGATTATTGGAACAATTATCAGGAACATACTCATTCCCTATAATGACCCTGCATAAATGCACTGCTGATCATTCATGTAGCACATAAAATCACTGTTGGTTTGCAGTACATCGCCATGTATAAACAGGGATATAACAGCGACAATGAAAGTGATCATTCTTCCCCTACAAAAGGCATGAATGCTGCATGTAAACAAGCTGAATGAGCTGGCAATGATCGGGAAGGAAGCGTTCCTTTCCCTGTGTATGGCCCCCTAGGTAACAGCGGCACAATACATTGGTTACCTTGGTCTTGAGAGTTGTCTAGCCCTGATTTCTGACACTATGACTGATCATCTATCCAGGAAAAAGTAAACAGAAGTATTTATTCACTATGTTCGTTTCGGATTAGATAGCTTTCAATAGCTGCTACATTTTTAATGCTCAGCTCTCGCACTGACATACCATTAGTCTGATGAAGAAGAACACTGTTGTATGTTACAATTAAATCCGATCATAGATGTAATATTTGTTAAAAATGACAAGTCATGCAATATTATTTTGATCGGCATACAACAGCATACAAGTTAACAACTTCATACAAAAGTGACTTCCAAGAATAGTAGACTTCCGTGCTCAACAACAATTCAACGCCCTCCAAATATATGTCACAATCCCATATGCAATGCTAAAACATCTGATGATTTGTGATATATTGTATTTTCAGAACAATTCTGATTATCTCGCATTATCATTTATTGGTTAGGGCTGATTCACACGACCATGTGTGTCGGCCACATCTCCTAGATCAGGGATCAGCAACCTTCGGCACTCCAGCTGCTGTGAAACTACAACTCCCAGCATGCAAAAATGTTCAGCTGTTCTTCTAACCCCTATAAAAGTGAATAGAGCATTCTGGGAGTTGTAGTTTCAGAAACCTGGAGTGCAGGAGGTTGCTGATCCCTGTCCTAGGTGGATCACAGCTCACTTGACCTGAACTGACCACATCCTAGTAATTTATGATAGAGTTAGTTTCTATCTGATTGTAGGTCTATTGTACTGTACTCACATCACAGCAATAGACCAGAAAGATCCTTGTAATAACAGCTATGGGATGTCATAGCAAAGACTGAATGGCGCCCTGAGCCTCCAGTAAGACATAAGACAGTTGAATACTTTGGCATTTCTTCACCTGGGGGAAAATATGCATTCCCATCTCCATATGAAACTTAAAGAGATTGTCCACCCCCCCCCCCCCAAAAAAAAAAAGAAAAAAGAAAAAAAGACACACACAAAAATATTCTCTATTTTCCAAACCAGCCCCCTTGATTTGAATACTTTTGTAAGTGCATGTAATTAAAAATGTAGTATAGCCACTGAGTTATTGAATAAAATGTATCTGTATAGCGCCACCTGCTGTTTGTTATTTTCCTTATTTTACTGTCCACCTCTGTAACATTGCTGAGGTGGTCACAAATGCTATCCTTCAACTGCCACCAGCCATATGTACTGTTAGAAGTTGTGATGGTTTCAAGAAGAGAGCTGCAAGGACATGCCCCCTGAGTTGTGATATAGAGAGAACTGCAGCAGAAAGAACACAGCCCCCCTATTTTGAAGTAAACCTTGCAGACCTATTGAAGCAATGAAGGGTAAGATCTCTAGATTAGTGTTGGGCACGAATATTCGAATCGCGAATATCGCCACTTCAAGAATTCGCGAAGATTTAGAATATAGTGCTATATATTCGTATTCGCAAATATTCTAGATTTTTCTTCCTCTGAACCCATGATCCCTCCCTGCTGCAATGTATTTGTCTGACCTTAGCAACATCCCTAGCAACCAATAGGAAAGTTGCCTACCCCTTACTATATAAGAACCTTCCCAGCAGTCATTGTATGCAGTATTTTGCAGATCTGACAGAGACAGCAGTGTCATTGCTGTGCTCTGTGTTTTACTGTGTCACATTACATTTGATAGTTAGGCTACTTTCACACTAGCGTTATTCTTTTCCGGCATAGAGTTCCGTTGTCGGGGCTCTATGCCGGAAAAAAACTGATCAGTTTTATCCCGATGCATTCTGAATGGATAGAAATCCATTCAGGATGCATCAGGATGTCTTTAGTTCAGTCACTGTCAGTCGTTTTGGACAGAGGAAATACCGCAGCATGCTGCAGTTTTATCTCCGTCCAAAATGCCGGAACACATGCCAGAATGCCAGATCTGGCATTAATTCCCATTGACTTGCATTAGTGCCGGATCCGGCATTTAAAATACCGTAACAACGGATCCGGCATTCCGTTCTGCGCAGACCTCTAAAAATGTGAAAAAAATAAATGCCGGATCCGTTTTGCCGGATGACCCCGGAAAGACGGATCCGGCATTGCAATGCATTTTTCTGACTGATCAGGCTTAAAAATGCCTGAACAGTCAGAAGAGATGACATGCATATACATACAGTTTGCCAGATTTGGCAGGCAGTTCCGGCGGCGGAACTGCCTGCCGGAATCTTCTGCCGCAAGTGTGAAAGTAGCCTAGTTAGCTTATATATATAATACAGATAGTAAGGGTGCTTTCACACTTGCGTTCTGAGGATCCGGCAGGTACTTCAGGCCCGCCGGATCCGTCAGAACGAAAGTCGTCTGAAAGCATTTTAAGACTGATCAGGATCCTGATCAGTCTTCAAAATGCTTTCAGGTTACCATGGCAGCCAGGGTGCTACTGAAGTCCTGGCTGCCAAGGTACTCCGCAGCAGTGTACTTACCTGCGGCCGCCGGGTGCTCCTTCATGACTTCACAGGTCCCCGCGGCGCATAGATCAATGCACCGCCCGGACCTGTGACGTCATGAAGGAGCGCCCGGGGGCCGCAGCGCAGGTAAGTACACTGCTGCGGAGTACTTACCATGGCAGCCAGGACTTCAGTAGCGTCCTGTCTGCCATGGTAACCGATCGGAGCCCCAGCTTACACTGGGGTCCCGATCGGAACTGCTGCTGCGCATGCGCAGAGCTAAACATCGGATCAGGCGATGCGCCGAAATGACGTTTAGCTTAATTCCGGATCCGGATTAATGGTCTTCAGTGGGCATTAATTCCGGATCCGGCGTTACGGCAAGTCCTCCATGCTGCGGATTTTTCTCCGGCCAAAAAAAACGTTTGGGTACTGAACGGATGACATCCTGATGCATCCTGAACGGATTTCTCGCCATTCAGAATGCATTAGGATAATCCTGATCAGTAGTTTTCCGGCATAGAGCCCCGACGACGGAACTCTATGACGGAAAACAAAAACGCTAGTGTGAAAGTACCCTTAGTGGGAGATAGTCAGTGTAGGTTAGTTTGTGATATAGTGCAGCTGATAGTTTCCAGTGCAGGATGTTAGGTAGTGTGATAGGTTCTGCTGTCCATACATACATGCTACATATCGTGCAAAAGTTCATTTATTTCAGTAATGCAACTTAAAATTAGAATATTGTGAAAAAGTTCAATATTCTAGGCTCAAAGTGTCACACTCTAGTCAGCTAATTAATCCATACCCCCTGAGCAAAGGGTTCCTGAGATTGTGACTTTGGGGTTTTCATAAACTGCAAGCCATAATCATCCAAATTATAACAAATAAAGGCTTGAAACATCTCACTTTGCATGTAATGAGTCTATCTCATATATTAGTTTCACCTTTTATGTTGCATTACTGAAATAAATGAACTTTGCACTATATTCAAATATTTCGAGTTTCACCTGTACATAGTGCTGTGATGTCACAAGTTCACAACAATACTTAGTGCACCAATCACTAATACCTAGTCAGACCTGCTAAAATGTGAAGTTACACGTATTGCGCAAAAAGATGTGCATTATTAATTGCCGATTTGCGCAATCGCTAATATATCATAGCACTCTATTTGCATATAAAGCTATTGTAATGTTCTGGCATGCCAACCATTTTCACCAGTCTCAGGAAACTTCTAGCAGCTTGAAAAATGTAGCAATAGGGACCCGCTCCTGTATTGCGCACACAATACGCGCATATTACATTGCCAATTTTCGCAATCAAGAAAATAATCGTGAATCCTCAAATTTATGAAGAATATTCGCCCAAATATTCGCGAAATATTGCAAATTCGAATATTGCCCCTGCCGCTCATCACTACTCTGGATCCATGTGAGGTATAAGGCTGGTACCAACTTTGTTAGAAAGAGATAACCGTGTACTATACGGTGTCTGATTAATTTTTACGTTTAAAATGGGATAACCTCTTTATATATGTTCTATTTCCAAACTCTTCTCTGCACAACATGTCACCTATACAGGGAACTGCACACAGTCCATTTTACTTGCATGAAGTGGTGTTGCAATTCCATAGACAGAGAGTGGTCAAGAGCACCACTGTGCAGAGAACAACTGTGAATGAACCGTACCTTTACCCCCAGCATCGTCAGGGTATTTGGAATCAGAAAGTGATTTAATATCCTAACAATATGTCATTACTTAAAACATGTGGCTTTACAGGTTTATAAGAACTTTATAACTAGGTCACATAGCCAGGAACATGCGTTGGGAGGAGGCCCACAGGAAGAGGGGTGAGGAGGCAGCCGCAGCATGCAGCACAGAGCAGGTAGGAGTGCAGCAACCAGGCTGCAGGGGCAACATGTGAGGCACGGTGGGCCGATGGGGATTGTAGTTGTTTTACTCATGGTTAGCAGCTCTCCCTGGGCCGGCGTGCAGTGAAGGGAAGGAAAGCACCAGTTCCTTCGGGGCACACTCTGTTGTCCAGGAACTCATGCCAGATGGTGGTTGAGGTGCCCTTGGTGGTGTGGGTTTAAGGTGCCTTGGCGGCAGGGTCCCTGGTGTTCATGACGCCAGCACTGGTGCAAAAGAATAAATTGAGTCCAGACCTTGTATAAAGTTCGAAAGCAGCTTTACTTTGCATAAACTGTTCTCCAAACGGGTTACAGACATTATCTTGGTTCCAGCAGGCTTTAGCATCAACTCTGGCAGGCAAACAGCCCCAATCTACTACATCTGTTGCTTTCTGGCTCTGCTGTACTGACAAGCTGGCAATATAACTTTGCTTCTTCTGTATGCTGCAACTTCTCTCTGTAGACTGTCTCTTAAGGAGTACCAGGGAACTTTTCTTTCTGGCTTCTATGGCTTCAAGATATAACCTCCATGTCCAACCGAGCTGAAGGTGCTCTAGCTGGCTTAGCTTGGGCTTGGTGTGGGCAAATCCAATGGCGATGTGCCCAGCCCTTGATTCCTTCCTCTAGCAGGGGGTAAGCTAGACTCTCCCCTAGCAGGGGGTAAGCTAGACTGACTCCTAACTAACTAGTCTCCTCCCCTCCTTAGAGGGAAAGTTAGAATGGGAAGAAGGGTTCCATTCTCTGTAACTATAGCCCTGCAATGCTTGCTGCCACCTACTGGTGAACCAGGTACATTACATTTGAACATAACAGTTTCAAACATTGGAAATGCACATTATGAAAGACCTGCAATAAATACACAGATGGTATAATATTGGACCATTAGAGATAGTAGCAGGGTGCAAAGGTGGTAATGCCACTCTGGGACACTACAGGAGGACATTACATTACAAAGTGGATAGGATTATAGCACAAGTGAGGTGTAATGATTTGTAGGATTGTAGTGAAGGGCAAGCCTTGACCAGAACCTGGCTGTTTCCATACAAGTGTTTGCCTCTGTCAGTTTAAAGGGGCCCAGGATTAGAAAAACGTGGCTGCTTTCTTCTAAAAAGAGCACCACTCCTGTCCACAGGCTGTGTGCGGTATGGCAACTCTTCCCAATTGAATCCAATGGAACTGAGCTGCAATACCAGACACAATCCATAGACGGAGGTGGGGCTGTTTTTAGAAGAAACTTGCCAAGTTTTTCTAATCCTGCACACTAGTGATGATGGCCCTATAGAAGTCAATGGGAGCACCCGAGCATTAAACCAGGCACCCCCTGCTCTGAAGAGGGGGGGGGGGGTGCCTGGTTCATAGGAAAAGGTCAGAAATTGATGGAAACACCACCAAAATGGGTCGGGGACAGCATGGGGAGGATGTCTGGATTTATCTTGGACTCCCAGGTCGCTGCTGTGAACGATGTTGCCCGAGTTGTACGCCACTTTTACAGACTGACCATAAAACTCACAAAACCGAAGATAAAAGCGATTTTAGATGAAAAATTGTTAGGAAACATTCTTTCCTGTATATTTACTTTTCTATAAATAGCAAGTTCAGACAAAAGTTTTCAAGATTTTCAGAACTGGGGCCATGACTAAGAGGGACGGCCGGTAGCTTTGATTGTGTTGACCGGACTATCATCTGATGATAATGAACTTGTAAAAGGAACGGAGTGGACGCTGAGATGACCAGTGACCGTGTATATAAAATTGTAGGTGAGGGTCTGCTCCCGCTTTGTTAACTCTAGATAACTTTTAAGCTGATCGCACTTCCCCGTGATATTGACTATCTATTGATGTCTGCTCTTTCAACTTTCGATGTTCTTTTATGCGCCTACCATGGTGACCACGAGTAATGGGGAATTAGTGCTCGCTTCTGGAGAGGGAGCCTGAGGGATGGCCACGGCTACCACTTCCAAGAAAGGCAGGCGGGGGCACTACAATTTCCCAGTACCGCCTCAGTGAGGTAGTGACGTTAAAAAACAATACAGGACTCTTAAGAGAGCCTGTCATTGGAAAGAGTACAAAAAAATTACAGGGAATGTCATGGGTATTTAGGATGAGTAAACGTTATACAGGAGGAGAGGTAAAGTATGATTGATCGCCTGCTGGTGACCCACTAAAACATTAGGGTTGAAGGACTTCAGCTGAGCTGACCATCTAAAACATTATGGGTGAGGTACTGCGGGTGAGCTCACCATCCAAAAAATTATATGTGAGGGCCCGTGGATGAGCTGATGATCGAAAACATTATTTATTCGAGGGCCTGCGGGTGAGCTGACCATTAAAAACATTATTTATGCGAAGTCCTGGGGGTGAGCTGACCATCTGAAAAATAATATGAGAAGGCATATAAGCGATGGCCTTATATGCTACAATTAAGCATGTAGATATGATGGACGAGGAGGAGGAGGATAAGAAATGGAAGATTCAATCATATACCCTTTTTTGTGGCGGAATGTGTGCATGGGAATACAGAGTATTCAGTACATTCTAAACAACACATTCAAAGTGCCTTAATGTTCAGTCGTGGCTTTCCTCTGGTCGAGTGGAGAAGTCAGGGGCAATCCAGGCCTTGTTCATTTTTATCTGAGTCAACCTGTCAGCATTTTCAGTTGACAGCTGGATACGCTTATCTGTCATAATGCCACCAGCAGCACTAAATACCCGCTCTGACAAAACGCTGGCGGCAGCGCAGGCCAGCACTAACAAGGCGTAGAGCGCCAGTTCGGGCCACGTGTCCAGCTTGGACACCCAGTAGATGTAAGGCACTGAAGGATCACTGAGGACGCTGACACGGTCTAGAAATAAGTGTAGATTTGTGTCTAACTGCTCAAAGCAAGCAGAGTTTGTGGAATACAGAAAATGACTATCACTGTTATTTGAATTAAATATAGACTGCACACAGTCTAGATATAAGTGTAGATTTGCGTCTTACTGTTCACAGCAAGCAGAGTTTGTGGAATACAGAAAATGACTGTCTGTCACTGGTATTTTTGAATTAAATATAGGCCGCACACAGTCTAGATATAAGTGTAGATTTGCGTCTCACTGCAAGCAGAGTTTGTGGAATACAGAAAATGTCAATAATGGTCGCCCTGACAAAAAAAACAATTTTGGTTGCCTGACACCTCTAACAATAATCCTTAAAAGGACTTTTGGTTCTTTGAAACGTCTTTAAAATAAGTAATCTGTGATTAAATTCGCCCTACACTCTCTGTCCCTTCCTAACAGCAGCTCTCCCTGACTTGCAATGAGCCAAACCCACGTGACCAGGTGCTATATAGCACCCGATGACGCGTTTCGGCCAGCCAATCACTGTAATGCCAGTAGAAAACATGTATAATGGCATTACAGTGATGGCAATACTTACCTGCACGTTTATTGGCTGCTTAGCAAGCGCCAAGCGTGCGGGGAGGTGACTTGAGCATGGAGCTCGAGCACATGTGGTACTCGGCCGAGTGCTTGGATCTGCCGAGCATAGCGATGCTCGAGCCGAATCGGTGCTCGGCCGAGCATGCTCGCTCAACACTACTGGACACCCCTATAAGAAATCAAATAATGCAGTTGCTGAACAGCACTCATACAAGTCAGTGACTTGTAGATGTGCTGGTTGGCTGCCATATCAGTAGATTTCTGCAATTGGCAGAGGCACTTGTATTGAAATAGCTAGGTCCTGGCCAAGGCCTGCACTCCTACAAAAAATCCACCCATTCCAACCTGATGCTCCTGGAGCATCGCCATATTCAGAGTTCATGCCGCCCTATGCACTTTAGTGCCACCTCCCCACCACTGATGTCCATACAATTTAGAGGACTGACAGCCAAATGCTCCCTAAGGTTTCATTTATCCTCCCAACACCCACATATGCATCCACACTTACCTGAAAGCTACGTTGCAAGAGCACACCTCTTAATAAAATAGATGCCTCTTTTAGCAGTCCATACAACTGTCTGCTCACTGATGGCATGTCACTTCACACAACAACTCCTACCTCCTCCCTGGTGGCGCTGGTGTCTGTCACTGAGTGTGACTAAGCAGCAGTTCCCGCTCACTGCTGCTCCACCAATCAGCTTATACTTAGCACCACAGAAGAGAGGGAGGTGAATCGCTCTTCTCCTCCTCTGCTTTGTTGATGCTACATACAGTCTTGTGTAAATAACTCTCACTCCCCTCCCTTTAATCCCAACATACAGTCCCATGTAAAACATCACTCCCCTTCTACCAGCCCCTCCAACACGCAGTTCCATGTCAATTACATTTCCCCCCTCCCTTCAGCCTCTCCGACATACAGTCCCATGCAGATAACATTGCTCCACGTCCTTCAGAGCCTGCAACATAAAATCCCATGTAAATAACATTGCTGCTCTCCCTTCAGACCTTACAACATACAGTCCCATGTGAATAACATCTCTCCTTTCGCCCAGCTGCCACCAATATACAGTCCCATGCAAAAAATATCATTCCTTCGCCCAGCCTCCTCCAATATACTGTCCAATGTAAATAACATCTCTCCCTTCCCCCAGCCACCTCCAATATACAGTCCTATGTAAATAACATCACTCCCCCCTATTATACAGTCACATATAAATATCATCACTCCCTCCCCCAGCCTCCTAAAATATACAGTCCCATGTAAATAACATCAATCCCTTTCCTTTAGCCCTTCTAACATATTTAGTAACATAATGGCACTACTATTCCTACACCCTGCTACTGTCTCTAATGGATAACCAATAATGTCATCTGTGTATTTATCTCAGGTCCTCTAACACTGTGCCTTAATAGTATTGCTATGAAACTGCTATGTTCGTGTTCTGTGCCTGGTTCACCAGCAGGTGGCAGTGTATCTGGCAGAGACATATCTTTAGATAGAATGGAGCTTACCATTCTATTCTCCCCCCTGTTGGGCAGAAGTCGGCTAGTCCTGTTCCCTACCAAGGGAAGGGTTGCAGGAAGCTACAGTCAGTCTAGAATGGAGTTGGAAAGAGACAAGACATGGCGCAGTGAGGGGAATGGCCCCCTCCTGCAGCAGGAGCTTCCCAAGGGAAGCAGCCCATAAAGCACCCTGACTCCTTACAGTTCATAGACAGAGTATTATGAGGGGGGTCAACAGCCAAAGGCACCTCGCTCGAAGGTGCCAGAACTGCTAGAGAGTCCAGTAACCAGACTGAAGTCAGAGATTAGCACAGCAGCAGAAAGAGAAAGCAAGGTATCCAAGTTTGCTTGCCAATTTACCCCAAAACCTGCTGGAGCCAGAGAAAGAACAAATATTTTCTGGGTGCAAGTTTATTCAAGTAAAACTTTATAAACTTTAGTCTGGACTCAAATTATTATCCACCAACTTTCTCTACTTTATTGCTACAGAGTCTAACCCTGGGGAGCGACCATATCCAGGTAGGAGCACCGTGACACACACAAAACTAATAAGGCTGCATTACCACTCGCCACTCCTAAAAACCTGGGACACAATCGGCCCTGGGGGCGGCATATTGCACATACAGTCCCTGGTAAATGACATCACTCCCTCACTCAAGGCAAGGAGTTAAACACCCAACCACTTTATATACATTGTAATTATCAACCTAATGTTAGTATATGGGTATATTTAAAAGTGAAAGTGTAACATGAATAATAACATATTGCCCAATATTATGAAGTACAAAATAGTTTGTCTCCTATACATATACATTAGGTTGATAATTACAATGTATATAAAGTGGTTAGGTGTTTAACATATGTGATGCATGCTACCCCTTTCCCTGGGGAATAATTGCTCATAGCACTTACTTGCATCACCTTTATCTAAGTATATTGAAATCTTGTATACTATCTGTATGTATTTAATAAAGAAGATTTTTTTGTATATTATATATGTGGTTCATTATTTTCGGTGAGGTTGACAGATACATTGTAACACTTTCTGTCTCTCATAGACTTATATTAGAGCTTCAATGATACTCAATGGCAATGACACAGCAGTTTTTCCAGACAAAAACAAGTTTCCAGACATAACAACATAGCTAAAACCAGACATTCAAAAGGTCAGTCAGTCTGCTTTTGGTGGTAAACAAGTCTTCTTTAAACCCTATGGCAGCTGTGGAAAATTACCAGCTTCTTATTCAAAGTCCCAAAAGTCTCTCAGTATTCATTAACCCTTTCCACAATGCTGTGCAAATACAGTGCAAATGAACATACATATAAAATGCAGATAAACTGTATTAAACAGTGCAAGTTAACCCTTTTAAGAGAAAAAAGTAAGAAGTTTTAACTTTGCATAAGTAAACAGGGGAAAATGTCCACAAATGTCCAGAATTCACAGTTCTACTACTCCAGGGAAGATACACGTACATACGACTTGTAATGTACCCAACATAGCTTTTGAATGAGATGGGGTTAATTACCCTGACTCAGCCCCTGTAGGAAGTTAGGTGTGGATCATGGATCTGACCCTACCTCAGTCAGTGTAGAGTCTAGTGTTATCTAGAGTTAGAGTAGGAAGTGAGAGGAAGCTCCATGGGCTTTACTCCCCACAGGACTAGATCAGAATTCTAGAGAATCACCTTCTCTACTGAACAAGAAAGACCTCACCATCACCATTTCTATAATACTCCAGAAAGAGCGAAAAAGATAAAGAAAAGAACCAAGAAGGTCTAGAATCTGCATGGTCAAGCACTGGAGTCAGTCATCTATCTCTCAGTTGGAAATTACAGCCACCATTGAAAGAGTAATATTGTCCAATAGATTCTGGAGAGAGAGAGACTCGGGGAGAATTGGCACTGTGAACTATTTGGACCTGTGTTTTGAGATCGTTGGATGTTATACAACTCAGCATCTGGCCTGGTTACTGACTCTCACACCATATGCTGGCCATTGCACCCTACACCTCCTGCCTTGTATCCGCATCAAACTTATCACATCAGGGTCATCCCAACTACCATCTGGCAGGATCCCCAACACCAGGGTGCACTGAGGGAAGAAAGGGTGCACCCTCCTAACACTGCCCAGCCGTAGGTAGCATTGATGTAAAGATCACCACTGTCGCCACAGAGCCACTACTACTCCCATCCGGTGCTCCTCTGGGACTTGCAGCACTTGCTCTCCCCGGTCCCCAGCTACGCCCCTGTGTAACAGAGCGCATGCTGTATGATAATTAGTATTTCTTTTTAAATGTAACAGAGCTGCAGAGTTCACAGGACTGACAGGAACCTTTTTCTTTTGTAAAGTAACTGTAGAGGCATGAAGTATGTCATGTATAGGTGATTTTTCTGCTCATTGCATTATTTAGTGCAGGACAGGTGAGAAAACTGTGTTTTTTAAGATGGTTTTACAGTTGAAATATTGATATAAACTACACACGGTAAGATAATTTATCATTACAATAAGTGGTATGCAGATGATTTCACAAAATACTCATCATGTGAATGTCTGCTGACGACTACACCCTATAAAGCACTTGTGCTCAGGTCTTTTCAATCATGTATGACAGATGCACCTTGTAGCGGCACACCTCACTAGCTTCATCATGTCACCAGCCTCTCCATACAATACATGAACAAGACATCCCTTCTTCACAGCTTTGTCTAAAGGCAGTGGTATTGATTATAGAAAGATGGATGGTTCTGCGTTTTCCCTGTAACATAATAGTCGATCTGTCGCTGACTGCTGGACAAACAAGACGCTGTATATACACATGTAAGCACGCAGTACAAAGCTGAGCCCTAGCCGCGTTATTGATGCTGGTCCAGAACCGTATCGATTGTGCGACAGAGGGGTTAAACATTGGCTTCTGAGTAAACAGGGCTTCTCCATATGTACACAGCAGCTGATTAAATACCACTAAGTAATTACTGCACCCAGTTTATACTGGATTGATTCTCTACTTGCACTGGAAATGCCAGCCTGTAGATCACTGGGGGGAAGGTGGGATAATCATTTCTAAAGGAGACAATATACAAATACTTTGAACTGTGAATCATTTTTTGGCATGTCACATCTGCAGGCAGGAAAACAAGCCTGCCCTCTTCTATGTGCCCCTTTGTTCAAAACCAAAAGCAGAAACAGGTATTGCCTGCCGTTGCCAGGCCACCCATTTAAACCCAGTCACTTGTAAAATGCACATAGTTCATGGGATCATTGCATTTCATACCTGGCAGCCTATCTCCAGGTGATAATATTCTGCCATTGCTCTGCCCACGTATCTTCTATTTGCATTATTCTTGGCTAAAACTATGGTAATTGGAAATATCATTGCAACTGGAAAAGCAGAGGATTGCCATTTAAATGGGCAGCTTTAAATAACTGCTCACTGAATCTTTCTCTGTATTCTCTAGATCAGTGGCGTACATAGAGAAGTAAGGGCCCCATAGCAAGGATCAAACCAGGCCGCCCTACACAGGACAGAAGGGGTTCCACCTAAACACTTTTCAATGACCCTAGGGCCATTTTCCCACTGCTTCATTTGCTAAAAATTGTTCCTTTAGAGCAGGCATCCTCAAACTGCGGCCCTCCAGCTGTTGCAAAACTACAACTCCCAGCATGCCCAAACAGCCTATAGGTATCAGCCTACAGCAGGGCATTGTGAGAGTTGTAGTTTTACAACAGCTGGAGGGCCGCAGTTTGAGGATGCCTGCTTTAGAGGGTAGAGTCCTGACCAAGCTTTCACCTCCAGTAGAAGAGGAGATAATCCCAACTAACACTGGGCCCCCTCTTGCCCTGGGCCCCATAGCAGCACCTTCTACATTCCTGGAACTGTATTAATACTAGCAAAAGATCTTTAACCACATGTTTTGTTTTTTTATGCAATTTTTGAAGCCAAAACTAGAAGTGAATTAAAAAAAGAGGAGTTGTATCTTTCCTTTGTACTTTCTCTCATGATTCACTCCTAATTTTGGCTTCAAACACCATATCTGTAAACTTGAATGTGTGGCTGTTCCCTTCATCTCAACATCTGGCTGTGGCTTTCTCTTCCTTTCCTTTCCAAAACATTGGAAACGTATTCCAAAGGTCATAAGTGTCTTATTTTTTATTAGTATATATGACTATATATGACTATTACTAAGATCACAGCAAGCTCCATTGCATGATTATTCTATTCTAGCTTCTTGGATAGATCTGATATATCCTTGGGGACAGCATTGTAAGTCAATGGGGTCCATCAGGTTTTGTTGGTAAGAGATCTAGAAGAGCATTGTGACATCCGTTACAAAAGAAAGCCATAGCAGATGTTAACAGAGTCTTCTGCCTGGAGACTTGTGTCCTTTCTGCACTACACGGTAGGTCACACACGCTCAGCGTCATGGGCCAGAATAGTAAGTAGATTTTTCCTATAATGTAATACAGGTCAAAATCTACACAGATTCAGGCAGGCTTTACATTCTATTTTTCAAGCAATTACAGAACTTCAATTCCGGGAATCCATCCAAATATTACCATGACCTGAGCGGGAAAGAATAAAGGGTTAATACAATGATATTATGAACATACAGTATGAGTTCATAGACTAATTTCTAAAAGAGAGTTATCACTGAGCTAATGTGTATGTGTCATTTATGACCATAATGGAGCAATGGAATGGGTTAACAAAAGTGACCCCCAAAAATAATACTTTTAGCAAGCAAAACCATTAATGCAAAATATTAAATAGAGGCGATAGTTCATTATACAGCATATTTCATGGCCCAATAGCAGAAGATAGGATGCTGTTTATAAGACGCTTCTCTGTCAGTGTGCTGTGGGTACACGTTAACATAAACCCATTAGCAAGTTTACGTATCTGGTCAGTCACAGCATTTACAGGAATTGGGAAAAATTAGCTGAAGGAACTGTGGCACTAGTGCGAGAGCTGCACTCTCTTACTTGCCCATCGTCTACATTGTAGTGGCATTGCAGGGTAATCACAACTGTTTGTCCCATTCAAGTAAATGTAAAATATAATATGATCAGCAGGTGTGCCAAGATTCAGACCTCCAATGATCTGATATTGATGACCTATCCATCAACTGTCATCTCAGGTACTGGATCCTCAAGTGGACTTTTATATATTATTTGATTGCTATATGAAGAAATTAACATTTTGGATAACCAATTTACAACCTCTTTTAATAGGGGTTTCCAATATATCATATTTTTCACTTTATAGGATGTACCTGATGATAAGACGCACCCTGGTTTTAGAGTAGGAAAATAAGAAAGATATTTTTCATAAGACCTCAGAACTAGACCCCCAATTTTCATCAGACCCCCAAACTACACCCTCAATCTTCATCAGACTTCAGATCAGACCCCATATCAGACCTCAAATCAGACCCCCACATCAGACCTCAGATCCACCCTCCAAATCAGTTCAGACACCCCCATGTCAGACCTCAGATCAGACCCCTATACTAGATCAGACCACCATATTAGATCAGAGCTCCCATGTCAGACCTCAGATCAGATGCCCATCAGAGATAAAATAAATTCACTTACCTTTCCCGCTTCTCTCCAGGTCCGGCGGTCTCTGTTGCAGTCGTGCTCACTGATCTTCTCTGGGCACATGCTACACTGTCACCTGATTGCGTACAACATCTGGTCATAGTGCTCGCACTACATCCTGATGCTCTACAGAGTCAGGACAGTGCAGCACGGCGCCCGGAGAAGATCAAGCAGGGAAAGGTGAGTGCTGACAACTCTTTGCTCCCTATGACTTCTACATACTAGTGAATCACTTCCGTGATGGAAGCTCTCACTAGTATTCATTTTATAAGATGCACTGACATTTTTCCCAAACTTTTACGGGGGCTGGAGAGGCTTTGCATTACAAAGACAGGGGAACAAAGAGCTCCCCTGCCTCTGTATGCCGCGTACCTCCGGCGCTGTAATTACAGCGTCAGAGGTGCGCGGTCACTTCACAGGCAGGAGGATCAAAGCATTCCTCCACCTGGAAGCGCGCACCAGGACGCGCGGGTTGGTGCGGTGATGTCATAATCCCGCGCTAGCCCACATGTACTTGCCTGCAGGCATGCGTGCACACCTGCAGCACAGGACGCTCGGGACAGAGCGCCGCCGGATTTAAATAGTCCAGCAGCACTGCGCTCTTCAGTTGAGCCGAGCAGCCCCAAGAGAGAATCAACCCCTGCAAGACGAGCATCTACAAGCAAGTATCATCCCCTACAATGAGCAATTAACCCCTGCAGGATGAGCAATTACCCCTTGGATGGCTGAGTAACCCTACCCTATACCACCAATGAATTAACCCCTGCATTACCTCCCCTACCCTAAACCACAAATGATCATCATTAACCACATTATCCCACTGCCCTACAGTTAACCCTTTTATATTGAATCCCTGCAATATTAATCCCTTAATATCCCACTGCCACCAATATTTACCCCTCAATTACCCCAGCAATATTCCCTACAATCCTCCCCTATATTCATTAACCCCTTACACCCTGCCCTGTATTGCCCTGCAATATTCCTGCCGTATATTGCCCTAATTCCTGCGATATTATCCCCTACATTCACACTCCCACCAATCATTAACCCTTTCAATATTAACCCTTTGTTATCCCGTAGGGACAGTATAGAGCCAGGAGGGTGGGCGCTGCTAATAGTGTGTGTATGTAAGTGATATTTAGATAGTTTGTGAGGTGGAATTGGGATTGTATATTGTATTGTGCTAGTGTAGATTGTGTTGTGCTAGCGTAGTGTTGTTACTGTATTGCAGTGTATGTCTATATGTATATATATTTATAACCATTGATATAAATATATATAGATATAGTAGAATTTATAAACTGTAGGCTTGTATTTGTTTGATAAATTCTTTTATTGTTCAATACACAGTTTATAGTCTGTTTGTAGTCGCCGCTGTAATAATCCGCCACACATAATTTTGGAAAAAAGGTAGGGCAACAAGGTAGTTAGTATATATATATATATATATATATATATATATAAAGTATAAATAGGCTCACGACTCACGCCTATTTATGAATATTAATTACTAATATTAACCCAAAATATTAATAATTAATATTCCCTTTAACCCCTTAAGGACACATGACATATGGGTACGTCATGGGTCCGGTCCCTAAGGACCTGCCCGCTGCGGGCGCCATCGCTGCGGGGGTCCGGCTGTTTCACGTAGCTGACTCCCGCGGCTAATGATCGCTAATGATGCCGATCGCAATGATTTAACCCTGCAGATGCCGTGGTCAATCCTGACCACGGCATCTGCACGCGCTAAAACCGAAAGTAAAACTTTCGGCATCGCTCCAGCTCCCCCTAGTAGTGAACGGGGAAATCGCAGTGCTGGATGTAATAGCCTCGAACTCAATGAATGATTCGAGGCTACTACTTACTATTTCCTATGCAGCCCTTGTTAGCAATAGGGCTTCATAGGAAAGTAGTAAAACCTCATAAACTCCAATACAAGTGTATTCAAGTTTTTGATAGAAGCAATCAGATGACTGATTTATATAGGTCCCTATGGGAAAAAGCCCGTAGTATAAAAATATAAAAATATATTCCCCATACGTTAAACATAAAAATGGAAAAAAGCACCCAAATGGCCGATTCGCCGTTTTTGGATGCTTCATTTCCTCAAAAAAAATTAAAAAAAAGTGATCAAAAAGTCCTACACATCCCATAATGGTATCAACTAAAAGTTCAGATCTCCCCGCAAAAAATAAGCCCCCATACAACGCCATACACTTAATTACAAAAAAGTTATAGGGTCAAAATATGGCAACAAAAAATAAAAATAAAAAATTTCCCACTTTAGAATTTTTTTTCACTATCAAAACGCAAGAAAAACTATACATATTGGGTATTGTCGGATTCGTACTGACCAGTAGAATAAAACTAAATGGTCAGTTTTATCGCACATCAAACGTCGTATTTTAAAAGCCCGTAAAACTGTGGTGGAATTGCTTTTTTTTTGCAATTTCACCCCATTTGGAATTTTTTTCCCGCTTTCCACTACATCATATGCAATATTAAATGGTGGTGTTGGAAAGTACAACTTGTCCCGCAAAAATAAAGCCCTCATATGGCCATGTGATCGGAAAAATAAAAAAGTTATGGCTCTCGGAATGCAGGGAGCGCAAAATGAAAACACAAAAATGAAAAAACCCTGAGTCCTTAAGGGGTTAACACTCCCACTAGGGGTGATGCTCTATTGGATCTTGTAATTTCTAACAATGCAGAGCTTTTTGGAAATGTTACTGTTCATAAAATGCAAGGTAATAGTGGCCACAATATAATTATATTACGCCTAAACTATAAAAAGCAAACTCTGGAAGCAAAAACACTTCATTAACAGAGTGTTTATACCCCTTCCTTACCAGGCCAGTTTTTCAGTTGTAGCAATGCATCTATCTAACTGTAAATAACTATTTATTTTCTGAGCCAGCCTACAGTACATGTATTTGATATTATTTTTCACCTTAACCTGAACACCTTAACCTGAACACCTTAAACTGAAAATTATGAAAACAAAATGTATATTTTCACATTGTTAGCAATTTTTAACTTTTACAAAAGATTTCAAGAAAAAACTTGTCTAAAACCATTACCATATGTGTGTACTATGAAAATTGATGCTATTTGTGAAGGTTACCTACTGGCTGGGCTCATCACGAGACCTGAAATGAGTGGAGCACATTATAGATTTTGGTGACTACTTTTTGTGGCCTTGAAAAAACACACATTACCACACATTCATATACTCCTATCATTTGGAATGGTACCATATATGTGTTTTTTACTGATATTTTGGGCTCTCTGAAAGACTTCAAAGGATTGCAGTGCATTTTGGATTTTGGAGGTCTACTTTTCTATTGCTGGTTTTATGGCACCATACTGCCAGACACATGATGTACAGTACAAAGACCTGAGAAACACCTAAAAAGTGACTACTTTTTAATATGTTGACCTGCTAAGGTATTGATCTTGGGGAAATTTGGACATTTTGCACTTTTTTTTTTTATGAATTTAAGTGGGCAAAATTAAAATGGCATTCTTTTTATTTAGTGGCCTATCTTTCACATTCACCATGTGGCTTCGAAAAAACACACATTACTAAACATTCATATACTCCTGCTATTTGGAATGATACCCTATATATGTTTTTACAGATATTTTGGGCTCACTGGAAGACGTCAAAGAATTGCCATGCATTTTGGAGGCATACTTTTCTATTGATGACTTTATAGCACCATACCGCCAGAATACATGATGTACAGTACCAAAACACACACAAAGTGACTACTTCTTAATATGTTGACTCCCTAAGTAATTCATTTTGGGGAAATTTGGGGACATTTTGCGCTTTTGACTTTTTTAGGAGAATTCAATGAATTTAGGTGATCAAAATGAAAATACTTTTTCACCATACTGCTAAAACAGATTTAGTTAACTGCCGAAACATAAAAAGCACCTTCTATATAATGACCCTTCCCCCCACCACCCCCCACTCACTCTTCTTTGTGAAGGCGTTCCATCACAACCTATTTATGGCCGAATCTAGGGAATTAATTTGTGTTTTATGGCAATATATGAACATTTGGGGCAAATATAGTACATTTTGGCTAATAAAGTAAAGATGTGTGATATTCCGTGAAGCAATTTTTTATACAGAGGCCAGGGTTTGATGGACACTGTGGACAATAATATCTGGTATCTCTTCGAATTCCATTCTTTTTACAAACCCAGCAGCTCTTCTATGGGTTAGTTTTGCTTCCGGTATGAGGAATGGTGTCAGGGTAGGGAAATGCCTTTCGCCCAGTCTACTGACTGGGACCCAGAGTTCACAGGTATATCACCTTCTTGAAAACTGAGAAAAGAACCCTGATTTCCAGATTCTTTGTATACCGCATAGAAATTGTATACTGCTAACTGCAGCAGACACAGAGAAACCTTATTGTACCAGTGCTTGGATTTTTGTAGTGCCAATTATGGTTTCATTATTTAGTCATTGAAACCCACTGCCCCCCATGTACTTATTGTATTCAACGACACAGAGTGGGTTTTCAGTATGTGCGTGTCTTCGACTAAGATGTATTGGGACTATTGAATTGTTATGGATTGTGCTGAGTAAGAAAACATTTTTCTTATCTCAATTTTTCACAGTCAGCAATTCTGAGCTGGACAAAGACACTGATTGTCCTTCTCTTTAGATTTTTATTGACAAGTGACTGTAGGAAGCCCCTCTTTTTTTTTGTAACAGAACATGGTGCCCCTCTCATAAAAGTGTCTGAAGTGTATAGTAGTTGTCCACATACAGATGATAGCCTTGTCTAAGTAGTGGATTAATTAGATCTAAGACAATTTTACCATTCGTGTCCATATGGGATGGGCAATCAGGGGGATCCAACTGGCTGTCCTTTCCTTCATACACCCTAAATGTATAAGTGTAGCCGGTACCACTTTCGCACAACTTATTCATCTTGACACCATATCTAGCACGTTTACTTGGGTTGTACTGTTTGAAACTTCAGTCGCCCAGTAAAGTGGATTAGGGATTTATCAACTGCAACATTTTTCTTGGGGGTATAAATTTCTCAAAATTTCCCATTATAGGGAACCTGTCATCAACTTTATGCTGACTGTACTGAGGGCAGTATAAAGTAGTGACAGAAATGCTGATTTCTGCAGTGTGTCACTCATCAGCTAAAAGTAAGTGGTTGCTGAGAACCAGCATCATTGCTGCACAGGCCTTGAAGAGTCAAATCTACCTGAGAAGAGTCCTGGTTATTCATAATCTCGTGCTCTCCCGCCCATCTGATGATTGGCAGTTCTCTCCTAGAGAGAAAGGGAGAAAACTAGGTAGAATGCTGTCAATCATCAGCAGGTAGGCAGGGAGAGCAGGAATTCATAAATAATCAGGACTCTTCTCAAGTAGATTTGACTCTTTTCAAGGCCTGTGCTGCAATAATTATGATGCTGGTTCTCAGCAACCACTTACTTTTAGCTCATGAGTGACACACCGCTGAAGTCAGCATTTCTGTCACTACTTTATACTGCCCTCAGTGAGATCAGCATAAAGTTGATGACAGGTTCCCTTTAAGGTATGAGACAAGGGGCCTCACTTTGTGAAGTCTGTCTTGCCCAGCTGGATTGTCAAGGCAACGGGAGTTATCGTTAAACTGTAAAAATCTTATCAAAATTTGGAAACATGACCTGCCCATCACAGATGGAAAAACTGGCATGTGATGTATAGGATTTGTGAACCAGTAGGATGTCAGATCAGCTTTTTTGGTGATTCTCATGTTGAATGTTAGGGCAAGGATTTTTTTTAATTTCTGGCACACTAGTTGGCTTTCAAAATTTGGGTTTTGCATATGATGAATTGGGATTTTATAGCAAATATTGGTCCAAGATAAGGTAAATGTGAACAAGGCTCCAGGTCCAGATGGATTACACCCAAAAGAAAAGAGATCAGTTCAGTCATTGCTGTGCCCCTGTTCAAAATTTTTAGAGATTCTCTAGGGACAGTGCAAAGTGATTGGCACAAGGCAAATGTGGTGCCCATATTAAAAAGGGCTCTAAGTCCTTCATAGGTAATTATAGACCAGTAAGTTTAACTTCTATTGTGGGAAAAATGTTTATCCCTTGGTTAAGTTTTGATGGACTTTTTTTTAACCGTATTAACTATGCAAGATGTCAACTAAATATGTTAAAATCTTTCCTGGAAATTCGCCTGGCTTAATACAATGGGAGGAATATATTTGCTGCACTAAATTAAAGCACACAAAATCAAATATTTAAGGCGATAGGAGTTCCTTGTTAATATGGATGTAGCAGGAGAAAGCATTTGATTAGGTTAACATATATCCACATCATAAATTTTCTTTATTACCAAATGCTAAAACAGGAATGAAGTCCAAGGTCAAATGGTTTATTGCACTTAACCAACTCTAAAGAACATAACTACCTTATTACATCATCTACATATGATATCTGAAGCCTGCTATAGATAGACTAGTCCAATACAGGGCAACTGATTGTCCTTAGGGCTGATGTCCTCGGGGCATTTTATCCGGTTACTAGCTTCCTAAGACCTTATGTTGCTGAATGACCACAATATTTGAATAATGTTGCAAGGCCATATAATGACTACAGAGAATGGCTCATTCCAAGGAAGAACTTCAATGGCACTGACCCTGTTACAACTACTGTATCTATACTTTCACCCTCTTATTCTTTCATTAGCATCGACTGATTTCAATCTTCCAATATGGCTTGAGACATAATAAGAATGAAGTTGTAATTACTAGCACAAGACCAAGTTAAAATTCCCAGCACTTCCTAGCAGGCAGTGTTGGATTAGTGCAGCGTTTCTCAAATAGTGGGGCGCACCCCCCATGGGGGGCGCGAGGCTCCGTAAAGGGGGGCTCCAGGTGACAGGAGATGAACGCTTCCACTGGGGTTAATGGAGCCTGC
This sequence comes from Bufotes viridis, assembly GCA_033119425.1. Classification (NCBI taxonomy): domain Eukaryota; kingdom Metazoa; phylum Chordata; class Amphibia; order Anura; family Bufonidae; genus Bufotes; species Bufotes viridis. The sequence goes on from CM065590.1 coordinate 285,275,368, forward strand.
ACATGATTTGGGGGAGGGGGTTAATGGAGCCAGCACATGATTTGGGGGAGGAGGAGGAGGGGGTTAATGGCCCTCACCTGTGGGGAGATTGGTGTACTTATAACAATTTTATAGACAAATGATACTATTTACAGTCGTGCGGGGGGGGGGGCAAAATGTTTTCTTCTTCCTAGGGGGGGCATGACAGAAAATAATTGAGAAGCACTGGATTAGTGTTAGAGGGGACCGTCACATAAACTGATTGTGAGGGGTCACACAAAATATGGTCACCTGTGGTATTCTGGTGGACAAGACTGACCCTTCCAACAGGATTCAGATAGACTACAATGTTACCTTATACATTTGTTACATGTTACAAGCTATACATTGCAGCATGCAAGTTGGCAGAATTTTTTTTCTCTACTATTTCTGAGATGTGGCCAATATGTCATTAGAATTATTCATTTCAGGCTGATCCACCTCTGCTTGTTTTTTCCTTATATTTGAAGTTCTGTGAAAACAATTCCTATTCTAAAATATTTTTGGATGTCTACTGACAATAGCACCAATGAACTCCTGGTCTTTACAATAAGTACTTGTGTGGTCCCCCTGGTTCCGCTCAGGGAACTCAATCCAACACTTCCAGATTTTGGCTGTTGGCCAAAATCTAATGATATATTGTTATATGTTGTAAAGTGCTAAGTAAACACGTGATATTGGGTGGAAATTACTTGCATGCAAAAATTTAATGCAGTACTCAAATGTTCGGGAGACACCAAAATGGGAAACAAAAGATAATAACAACAGTACATGGAGGTTCATATAACAGCCTCTTATCATACACTTTACTATCATAACTACCCACCTCTCACCCGTAAATTGAGACAGCTTCTAGGAGATTAGAGACGCTACCACATATCCTAGATTGGAAGCGTTAATTCACTTAAAATGTCCCTCTTACACAGACTGCTTTATTTTTTCAGAGCTCCTCCGGTCACGGTTGCTACTCACATCCTGAAGACACTACAATTTATGTCCCTTTCGATTCTTCTGGAACAAATCCATGCCTAAGGTAACATGTTGCACTTTATACAGACAGAGACTCCAGGGAGGTCTCAACATGCCCAACTATCAGAGGTATTACCCAGCTTCCCAGATAGCTCAGTTAGCTTTGCTTCACTCCTCCAAAGAAGCCCCATTGTGGCTTTACCATGAAGCCCCAGAAGTAGCTCCCCTGTCTATAGATTCCATTTTGTGGACACCACCAGCCTTCCTATGCACCATCACTAATCTTATTCTCAAACACTCCCTTAGACTCTGAGACTCGGTAAAAATTCAGCCCAATTAATATCCCCACATATACCACTGCTACCACTACTGAATAACGCCCTATTTCCCCCAAGACAAGAATCCCCAACCCCATACCCCCATACTTGGCCCTCCCTTTGACTGGATCTTCCTTCCTTTTTTTTCCTAGTAAGTCACTGGTCTGTCTCCCCTGTTTTGTATGTTTGTTTTCCATGTTTTTAGGCCTAACACTTGACCTGTTGGTAGTAATGGCCTTTTTTTAAACGGTCTTGTGACTTACACCATTGTACATGGCTGATACATCGGAAAAAAGTTGCTTCCTTTGTAAGTCTAGTGTGTCAGGCTTTTCTTATGTTTCGTGACTTAGTTCTTATAGATTGCATCGATCTTTATTTTTTACAACAATGGCTCATACTTGTAACCATGTTATAAATTTCCTACGAGTTGCTAAAAATTGCTCAATAAAAACTTTTTTTTTTCTTAAAACAAAAAGCTGGACATGTATAAACATAATAACCAGATAATATCCATAAGATGAAAAGATTTTCCCTATATGCAACCATCATGCATATATAATATAGCACTTGTAAATTATCAAAAGAAAATCATCCTGGTTGCAGGATACAGCATTATAAAATATATCTGACAATATCATTATAATGGCTTTTTATTGACTTTATTTACCATTTAAACGTATGAGAAAGCTCTCCATGGGGCCGTACTACCATACATACCCTCCTTCACATCTGCCTACCACCCTTACCAATGTCTGTGTTCTACCAATGATCTAATACTCCATAATCCAAACTTACAGTATATTCAAGACTCTTCTTTCGCCACTTCTCTGTAATGCGCTAACTTGCACAGGCAAATTAATTCCCAATATCCACACTTTTAGGTGTGCCCTAAAACACATCTTTTTAATCAGGCCTATCACATTCTTTAGGTCAGGGCAGGCCAACCTGCGGCTTTCCAGCTGTTGCAAAACTACAACTCCCAGCATGCCCAGACTGACTACAGCTATCAGCCTACAGCAGGGCATGGTGGGAGTTGTAGTTTTACAACAGCTGGAGAGCCGCGGGTTGTCCAGCCCTGCTTTAGGCCATTAAGGACCCAGACAATTTTTGTTTTTTGTTTTTTTGTTGGATACAGTTGTGTTCAAAATTATTCAACCCCCACTGAAATTGAGTGTTTTGGCCAGTTTGACATTGATTTTGATCATTTCAGTCATCTTGTTTACAATTAAATCAAAGAGGCACTTTTAAGTCAGACAAATATAACATAACATTTATAATGAAATAACCACAAATGTCTTTTCTGTGCTCACATCATTATCAGTTTTATTCAACCCCCAAGTGACATTCAATCTTAGTACTTAGTACAACATCCTTTTCCAGTTATAACAGCTTTTAAACGTGAAGCATAGCTTGACACAAGTGTCTTGCAGCGATTTACGGGTATCTTCGCCCATTCTTCATGGGCAAAAGCCTCCAGTTCAGTCACATTCTTAGGCTTGCGCACTGCAACTGCTTTCTTTAAGTCCCACCAGAGGTTCTCAATCGGATTGAAGTCTGGTGACTGCGATGGCCACTTCGAAATGTTCCAGCCTTTATCTGCAACCATGCTCTAGTGGACTTGGAGGTATGCTTGGGATCATTGTCCTGTTGAAAGGTCCAACGTCTCCCAAGCCTCAGGTTTGTGACGGACTGCATCACATTTTCATCCAATATCTCCTGGTACTGAAGAGAATTCATGGTACCTTGCACACGCTGAAGCTTCCCTGTACCTGTAGAAGCAAAACAGCCCCAAAGCATGATTGACCCCCCACCATGCTTAACAGTAGGCAAGGTGTTCTTTTCTTCTTAGGCCTTGTTCTTCCTCCTCCAAACATAGCGTTGATCCATGGGCCCAAACTGTTCTAATTTTGTTTCATCAGTCCACAGAACACTATCCCAAAACTTTTGTGGTTTTTCCACATGACTTTTGGCATACTGCAGTCGACTCTTCCTATTCTTTGGAGACAGCAAGGGGGTGCGCCTGGGAGTTCTGGCATGGAGGCCTTCATTACGCAGTGTGCGCCTTATTGTCTGAGCTAAAACTTCAGTACCCGCATCTGACAAATCTTTTTTCAGTTCCTCAGCAGTCACACGGGGACTTTTCTCCACCTTGCGCTTCAGGTAGCGCACAGCAGTCGAAGTCAGCATCTTCTTTTTGCCACAACCAGGTAGCATTTCAACAGTGCCCTTTGCCTTGAATTTGCGAATGATGCTTCCTATGGTGTCTCTGGTCTCCTATGGTGGTATGTTCAACATCTTTGCAATCTTCTTATAGCCATTGCCCTTCCTGTGAAGAGAAATCACCTCTTCTCTTGTCTTCCTGGACCATTCTCTTGACTTCACCATGTCTGTAAACACACCAGTAAATGTCTAGAAGGAGCTGAGTATCACAGTCATTTTACATCTGCCTAATTGGGGCTTATTATGCTTGATTGCTGCTCCTTGACACCCACAGGGGTTTTCAATACCTGATCGAAAACACTTGAATGAACCTCTGTTCTTAAGAGTGGTCGTCTTTAAGGGGTTGAATAATTGTGTCAATGAAGAAATCACAAAAAAAACATTTAATACTGTATTACAAAAACAATTGATGTCATTTTAGTTGCATTTGGTTCTTTAAAAGGTCCTTGTAAGATTTCATTCTGAACACAATTACAAATGTACACTAAATTCCCTAAAACCCTTTACAGCATTGGGGGTTGAATAATTTTTAACACAACTGTAAGTTGTATTTTTTAATGACACTATTTAATTCACTATTCCCTGAATTGAAAAACAGGTGAAAACTTCTTTGTAAGGTGAAAAAAAACCACATTTACTTCATAGTTTTTTAACTTTTTTAATGGCATTTACTATACACTAAACATGATGAGACGAGATTATTCTGCTGGTCAGTAGAATTACGGTGATGCCAGATTTATAAAGTTTTTATTATGTTTTAAAAATGTTAATTGCATCACCATGTTCTAACACCCATACCTTTTTTAATGTTTTTGTCTACAGAGCGGAGTGAGGGCTTGGTTTTTTTTGTGGGATAAGCTCTAGCTTTTATTGGTCCTAATTTGGGGTACATATGACTTTTTGATCACCTTTTGTTCAATTTTTATGGGAGGAGCAAGGTAACCAAAAATGGCAAATCGAGGAATTTTCTTTTTGTTTTTATAGTATTCATCATTCAGAAAAAATATTTGTATATTTTAATAGTTTGGGCATTTTCAGACGCAGCAATAACAATTTTTTATTTTATTTTTTATTATATGTAAATTTGTGAAAAGGGGTTGCTTTGAATTGTTCATATTTTTATTGTTTTGTTTTTTTACTTTCTTTTTTTTTTCATGGAATTTTTAATCTTCTTAGTAGTTAGTAGCATAGTCTTTAGAATTTTAATAGGCTGCCTGTATGGCCATGCTATAGCCACAGCTTTTCAGACAGCTTACTATGACAGGCCTGGGAATCTTCACAAGGTCCGAGGATGTCATAGCAACTGATCAGAGCACTGCAATTTCACCACATGGTATCTGATATAAGGGCAGAGGGAGCCCCCCTATGTCTAACAACTCAGATGCCGTGGTCACTGTTGACCGCAGCATCTGAGGTCTTAATGACCGGGATTGGAGTTGTCAGTATTACATAGCCTGTAATGCTGCGTAAGGAGCATAACAGGCTATACCATTACACCATTGGGTTGTGAAGAGGTTAACCTACCTCTTCTGTGTTTATCTTTTCTATTCTAGAGGCCTCTTTATGCAGCGACCGGGCCACAGGGGCAACATGTGAGCTATGGTGGGCTGATGGGGGTAGTAGCAGTTTTTACTCGCAGTTAGCACAGCCTCCCTGGGTCGGTGTGCAGTGAAGGGAAGGACGGCAGCACTCTCTATTTGTCCAGGGATTCCCAGCCAGATGGTAGTTGAGGTGCCCTTGGTGGTGTAGGTGCTTTGGGTGCCTTGGTGACAGGGTGCCTCCTGTTTGTGACACCAAAATATGCTGCGAGCAGGCCGTAGGGGCAATATGTGTGAGTTAAGGTGGGCCGATGGGGGTAGTAGTTGGCTTTATTCACGGTTAACAGCGCTCCCTGGGCCGACGTGCAGTGATATGAAGGACAGCACAATTTCCTTCGGGGCACACTCTGTTGTCCAGGGACTGCCACCAGATGGTGGTTGAGGTGCCCTTGGTGGAATGGGTTTTTAGGTGGCTTGGAGGCAGGGTCCCTGGTGTTCGTGATGCCAGCACTGTAAGGTGCAAAAAGGTGATAAGTTCGCACAATAAGGAGACCAGTTCTCTTAACAAATTCCCAGTGCGTTACTGAAGCTGATCCAAAGGTCATCAATGTGCGCGAAAGTCATTTACAGCAAGGCAGCTTCTACAATGGCTCAGGTTACTTCCCAAAAGTTGCATAATGGGTATATACTGGAGAGTGAATCTGGATCGCACATCCTCAACAATATGCTTTTGATGTAACGACTGTCTCAGCATAATTACGTGGCATATCCGCCCAATTTGTAATACATTGTATGCTGTGCATAAGAGGCATTAGTTTACAGTTTGATCAAAGAGCATAAGCCCACTTTCCACGACAAGGATGCCTCTGCAAGTGGGAAACTACTCTAACCTATAAATGGTGCAGCCGTGCGCGGCGACCACCGGCGCCCCAGCACCGCACCAGCAGCAGACAGCGGGACCCAGGAGTCACACAGCAACCCCACTGTGCAGCAAAGCCTCCTTGGCTCTGGGACCCACCGCCCCGCCAGCACAGCACTGAGGCAGCAATGGCAGACACGCAGTACTGCACCATGTGAACGAGTGCAAAGAGCTCACCCAGTCACGACCCTCAGGAAATGCATCTGAGAGATAGTAGGAGTTTATAAACCCCTTGCAGCTAAGGCTAATTAAAAACACCTAGTCCAAATGGGGAGGAGTGCTGACCTCAGAGGGGGGAAAAAGAAAATAGATAATTACAATATACACATGTATTACAAATTGTGCGGATACGCCACGTAATTATGCCGATACAGTGATTACATCAAAAGCATAGTGTTGAGGATGTGCGATCCAGATTCACTCTCTAGTATATGTTGCATAATGGGTAGTTTATAAACTCCCACTATCTCTCAGATGCATTTCCTGAGGGTCGTGACTGGGTGAGCTCTTTGCACTCGTTCACATGGTGCAGTACTGTGTGTCTGCCATTGCTGCCTCAGTGCTGTGCTGGCTGGGCGGTGGGTCCCAGAGCCAAGGAGGCTTTGCTGCACAGTGGGGTTGCTGTGTGACTCCTGGGTCCCGCTGTCTGCTGCTGGCGCGGTGCTGGGGCGCCGGTGGTCACTGCGCACGGCTGCACCATTTATAGGTTAGAGTAGCTTCCCACTTGCAGAGGCATCCTTGTCGTGGAAAGTGGGCTTATACTCTTTGATCAAACTGTAAACTAATGCCTCTTATGCACAGCATACAATGTATTACAAATTGTGCGGATACGCCACGTAATTATGCCGATACAGTCATTACATCAAAAGCATAGTGTTGAGGATGTGCGATCCAGATTCACTCTCTAGTATATGTTGCATAATGGGTAGTTTTCTATAACAATCAATCCCTTGTTTCTCCAGGCTGGACGGATGTTCTATCTCTGCTGTACTGTATAGTCATATACTTCTGTATCCTCTCTAGGAATACTATCTCCTGACAGGTGACCTTTCTGTCTTTGGTTATGGTGGGCAGCTGGTAGCTTAGAATCTCTCCACCTAATGCAAAGGAGTCAAGAGCCTGATAAATGACAATTACCTTCCTTTGCCAATATTCTCACTCCCTCTCTGGGTTGCCTGGATCTTTTGTAGTCTTTCCCTTTTTACAGACTGGTACATGGAACTAACTCTAGAGTTTAGATAACTCTCCAAAATGGCTGCTGAGGTGTAGCTTTTCCTCAGACATCACACTCTCCTCCTTCTTCTTCTCCTCTCAGAGAGCAGGACGGAGTCAACCCTGAGAGGTTTGTTAGAATCTCCCCCTCCCTATGCAACTTTATGGGAACTTAGGCACAAGCACATTTTCATGAAACACAATTACATTATTAAGCAGTGTGTTTCAGGACACTGCATTTACACGGAGCAAAAATTGGGAAGACACATTCTTAGAAACGTTGGTTTACGATACTTTCGATGAGCAAACTTTGATGCAGTCACCTAAATCATTATTTCTAGGTAGCAAATCCTGCTATCTAAACAGTGATCTGCCTCCCAGAAACAATGATTCTCTACGAAGATGAGTAATCCCAGTAGAGATCCGTATCCTCATACAGAGGAGATGATTGTTATATGTAAATGTAGCTCTTACCTCCTTTCAAGAGCAAGTAGTTATCAGGAGCGAATGGATTGTTCCTGATAATTGCCGGCTGTGTGGGCCAATTTAAAGGGGCCAACAGTGAGCCCTACACTCTGCACATATATAGATACTGGCTGGTGACTGGCTCGTGCAGCTTCATATGTACTACGCTATTTAGTATAAAAGATGGCTTAACCAAGTACTTTTATCTCGTTTCAACTGATAGATTGAAAGCTCTGGCGAGCAGGGCCGTCGCAGCTATTGTTTAGATTGGTAATTAGTTTATTTGTGGCATTTATTTTCTGTACCCTTTGATTGCAAAACACTGCAGAATATGTTGGCGCTATATAAAGATCATTATTATATGCTTTAGAAACACTGTTTAATTTCTGGAAAATTATTCTATTATTTATTGCAAACAGTACATAATGTATTTTATATCTTGTCACTGAGCAGCCAACATTTACGTTATTACATCATCCTCCTACAACTTTTCCATATCCAGGACTTTATCACCATCACCATCAACACACTGATCAATAGGGCAGCTTGAACATCAATAGGTCTTCTGGGTGTATTTAGAGAAGACTTTTCATTAATCACTGTCGTGTCTTTTTTTTTCATATTACAAACTGGACTCAGGGGGAGGCAAGAACTACAACCATCTAGTTGACCAGTATTTGTGGAAAAGTGATATCACTCTCTGATCTACTCAGATGTGAATTTTTTTTATGTCAGCCACAAATAATACTCCTCAAAACTAGACTGCATATGGAAACCTCTTACCACTACTAAAAAAAGCAATATGAGAGAGTGGGGGGCACTCAAATTATATGGGACAACTGGATCTTATTGTCAATGTAGAAAATTTAATAAGCACAGATGTAAAAATCATGCAATACATACAAAACACTGATAAAATAATAGTAGTTTCACATAGAGTATACAAAGAGCTGCTAAATTGTATCGCTGGTGTTTGGCTTGGTGGATGCTAGAGCAAAATCCACTCTATAATGGTTGTCCAAAGTGTTCCTTTGTGTCCCAGGACTTCCGCACTAATAAGTGATGGTAATATTGTGTCTTTATAGCTGGCAGTATAAATCGGCATTCAAATCTTACCACTACTAAAAACGTGATAGGTGGCTCACGTCTCTCGATTATATGGATAAGGTGCACAGTTCCTATAATTTCACCCAACTTATAAAACAAGTTATACATACAAATTGAATCGGCACTCTAGATCTGGATATATAGAAACAGTTTATTATATCATAATTAAAATTTGTATCATAAAATTTTAAAATGCAAAAAGTAATAAAAAAAATAAATAAAAAAACACAAAGGTTTTCAATATACCCTTGTTGTGATATACGTATCTTGCTAATACCAATCGTATTATACGTTATAAGAAAAATTAATACTGATATTCAATGTTCTTTCTTACAGCACTATTCACACAGTGTGTTTTCAAGGTGCGTTTTTGTGAGGAGATCCCGTTTATTCTCAATGAATGGCTCTAAAATTAATGTCCAGAGTCTTAATTTCCTCCTCTGTGTGCCAACCTATTTGTAATTGCAGGTTTAGTATATGTGGTCGCGCTTTACCAGAAATTATATCCAACTCCGCAGTTTATCGTTTGCAGTCTTTATCACCTTCTATTTAAGTTTTTTTCAGAGACCTTCACCCGTCTAATACATGCATTTACTTTATGTTTCATTTTGTAACTCACTGTTTGTTGCTGAGGGGTCCGCAAGTGCTAGCCGGCCGTGGCGTCCCACGTGGTAACCGGCGCGAGCGAGCCCTCCTCAGTATGCAGTGCGGTTAAAGGGGCCGGTCTCCTGCAATGTCTTTGAAGGTGAGAGGTATCTGCGGCAGAGTGTGGATGTGTGCGCGATCTCTCCTCTGTGTGTCATACAATCAGAGGGCCGGTCTTCAGCGGCATATGGAGATAGTGATAGTCAATTCCACCGCAAAGCAAATATACAGCGAAGTCTGGATAAAAGCGCGTCTTTCTTTTCTGTTGTCAGCTCCGGAGCTTCTATAGCAAGAGGCACTTATACACCCATACGCGTTTCGGGACTTTACTTTGTCCCTTCCTCAGTGGTAAAATGCCTCCTCCAATTGTAGTATTAATTTTTCTTATAACGTATAATACTATTAGTATTAGCAAGATACGTATATCACAACAAGGGTGTATTGAAAACCTTAGTGTTTTTTTTTGTTTTGTTTTTTTATTACTTTTTGCATTTTAAAATTTTATGATACAAATTTTAATTATGATATAATAAACTGTTTCTATATATCCAGATCTAGAGTGCCGGTTCAATTTGTATGTATAACTCTTACCACTACTGATGTCTACAAGACCTCGAATACAATATCTTAAAGGGAACCTGTCACCAGGATTTTGTGTATAGAGCTGGGGACATGGGCTGCTAGATGGCCACTAGCCCATCCGCAGTACCCAGTCCCCATAGCTCTATGTGCTTTTATTGCGTTACAAAAAGGATTTTAGCGATATGCAAATTAACCTGATATGACTCCTGTGTCCGGAGAGGAGTCATATTTTCTGAGTGCAGCACCGCACCGCGTCCTCCGAATCTCCTCCTTGCTGGCCAAAGTCACAGAGCTGGAGCACTGAAATCTCGCAATGCGCGAGCTAGTGCATGCGTAGTTCGTGTCAGCATCATGTTCCTTCCCTGTGCTGGCATCAGCACAGGGAAGGAACATGATGCTGACACTGGGCATGCGCTAGCTCGCGCATCACGAGATTTTGGCGCTCCAAATTTTTATTTTATTTTGGGGAAAGTGGGGTAAATTTAATTTAATTGAAAAAATAAAAATAAAACTTTTAAAAAAATATTTTAATTTTTTTTTGTTGTTCTTATAGACTCCAATGCATTAGAAATGGAGTCTATGAGAAATGTACTAGTTTCCTATGGAGCCCTTCTACAGACAAGCAGCTATTTAAACAGGTAATCTGCTGGCCACAGGTTGCCTGTGATTGGTTTGGCTACCCTCACCAGCATTTTCGTATTGTGCCGTTCTAGTTGTGCCTCTTGGCTTCTGACTCCGGATTGTATTTTGACCTCGTTATTGTATTGCTCCATGTGTACCTGTGTGACCTCCTGGCTTTGACTTTGGCTTGCCTGAGTCTGTTACGGTACTTCTCTTATCTTCTTAGGCCCCTGCACGTATCTAAGCGAGGGACTGCCGCCAATTTGTACGCCGTCGGTTAGGACGGGCCGTGCAAGTAGGCAGGGACAGAGGTGGGTTTGAGTTTAGGGCTGCAATTATCCCTACCCTCTGTCATGACACCCTTTTTACTGGAGAAAAATGACACAATTTTTACAACATTTTAAAAAAGCCGGTAAAAAACAGTAGTGAAACTAATACACATAGCTAACCATGCCCACTTCCACCTTGATTTTTCCAAACAGTAGTGTGTGGAGTAAAAATGTTTGCACAAATAAATGTCTCAAAGCCCTGTTTTGCGCCTTTTTGAAGCCAGAATTCAGAGTGTAAATAGATCTTTTTCATTATAATTATTGTACAATATACCTTATACATTGTAGTGCTGAAGACCATGTTAAATCATCTCACTTTGATATATTACTGAAAGGCAAACTATGATGTACTTTCAGAATGGTTGTATGATTTAGCAGAACTGTAGAACTGTTTTAAAAAAATCTAGTATTTGCCACTAGTTATTCCAATTCTGCTATCCTGAGCAGATCTTAAATCTACATCCTCAATTCTGAGCTCCTTCTTCCTTCTGCAGTTGGTACCATGGAGACTGATCCTCGTTCCATGACATCATGGAATATTGTGTTATTAGGACATGAACTTTGGGGCCAGTGCAACTGCCATTAACACAAGGTGACAGTGTGATTATACAGACAGTTTATCTCACAGGAGTCAAATATGATGGATTTAAAATTGAATCAAGTCTAGTTGGTTTGATTTATTTGTTCATTAACTCTAAAAGTTGCTATTAACTCATGTCTCCAGATGTGACTAAAATGCATAAAAATGTTTTCTGTCGCAAGGCAGAAGTCTATTTAACCCATGGCATAAATGATTTGTGGTATAGTATTACTACACAGCTGAGTCACATTATTATGACCACCAGCTAACACCCACAGTAACTGCCATGTGCAACATGGACAGCAGCTAGACAGGCTGGGAGTGACTCAATAAGGTCCTGATAGGCATCAAGTACCTGGAGATATACAGACTGAAGTGCATCCCATAGGTGCTGTAGGGTGCTTGGGGGATTATCCATAGTGTAACGTTTGTAAATACGCTCAGACATGGACAGTGAGCCCTGACCTGGAACCCAGCCTACTTTCCCTACCTACATGCAATTCAATCCCTAGGTAGCAAGACTGCAACTGGTCGACGGATAATCGTACGAAAATGGGTCAGAACACAGAGGACAACGCAGTACAAAAGCGAGAGACAGAGAGTAGTCAAAAGACAAGCCGAGATCAAATACCAGGCAGGATGCACAGTACAAATCACATGAGACAGAAAGTGGTCTGTCACGGTGCGGTTCACTGTGAAAGTTGTGCTGCATTCCCTCTCGCGTACTGGCTACAGGCTGACTCCTGTGTATGCTGGTAGCTTGGGGGTGCGTGCTGGCTGCGGTGTCTTGTGTGAACTGCTGCGTGTGCATGTGTGTACTCCCCGTGTCTACATCTCACTGCAGTTCTTGTCACTGTTGCCATGTAGGCTGGCTGCAGGCTCTCTCGCATACTGGCTGCAGGCTGACACATGTGCATGCTGGTTGCTTGGGACTGTTTGCTGGCTGCGGTGTAGTGTGTGAACTGTGGCCTGAGTATGGATGTATTTATTTGTATCACAGTGCGGTTCTGTCACTCCTTCTGGTTGTGTAGGCTGGCTGCCTGTAACCTCGTACTGGCTACAATTACCCTGTGTATGCTTGGTTGTCGTTTGGGCATTCTGGCTGCAGCATTCTGTGTCTGGTGTGAACTGTTACTTGTGATTGTGTGTTCTGTGGATCTGGTAATCCTGGTTCTGATGGGGTTAACTTTTAACCTGGTCTGTTCCTGGGTGTGGCTTATCAGGTTCCCTCATTATCACAGCTATATCCATCTGTGAGCTGTGGGGCTTGAGGTCAGTCTGTCTTGGGCCTTACTGCGTGTATCCCCTTGCTGCTCATCTAGGTGATCAGTCTGTCTTGTACCTTACTGGTTATAGCCCCTTGCTGCTGACCCAGGGTATTTTTCCATTTGCCCTTGTTTATGGTGTCGCCTGGTGATGCATTGTTGTTATGATGTTATTGTCTTGTCTGATGTTCTGTGCCTTGATCTCCTCTGTCTATGTTTAGCCTAGCAGTGCTCTAACTGCGACTGGTAGCTTGGCAGTGCTAAACTGCTTCCGATCCTGCCTGTTCCATGTTCAGCCTCCGGAAGGAGTATCTCTAGTCTTTGTGCAGCTCTGCCTGAGACCGCCATGCTTCCATTCCGCTTGACGTCCAGGCACCTGCTTCAGTGCTGGTTCCCGTTTGTCTTGTTGTCTGATCCATGTCCTTTGTTTATTTGGGTTCCAGTTCTGTTTTCTGTGGTTTCCTGCAGGTAGCGGACAAGTGTACCCGGACCTGGAGGTGTGACCAGTGAGCCATCGGCTCAGTTCATCCCCACCACCAGGGTCTCTGTGAAGAATGGGACTCACTGGCCCTCTGCCCTCTGGGTTTTGCCTCGGGTCTGCTGGTGCACTTGGTCTTTTGGTAGTGCTACCACTATTGCCTAACCTGCATATGTTACTGTCATGTTCACCTATTACATGTGTAATAAAGTATTGTCTTGGTCCCTGGTCTGTTTCTGCCTGTGCCATGATTGCATGATGTTCCGGAGCTCTGCCCTGGCCCGTGACATGGTCAAAAGACAAGTCGAGGTCAAAAGCACAAACAAATCCAAATGAATCCAAGAACCAGGAACCTAGCTGGTGAGCCCAAACAAGACCAATCACTGGCACTGGTGTACGGCCAGAAAGGTTTTTAAATAGAGCACTGAGTCCAATAATCAGAGCCTGATGGGTCATGATTAGGCGCTCCATTAGTCAGAACACTAGCACACAGGAATAGAGCTGCTGAGCAATCAGCCCAGTGATAATCTCAACCAGCGCACGCCCCCTGTGGGGAAAAACTGAGTTTTTGGGCTCCTGTCTGATGTTAGTTGGGGTGCCCTTAGTATAAGCAAGACTCCCTCGAGGTGCTGGGAAGGAGGGCAATGGTGTGACAGTGCAAGTAGGTAATGCAAGGCAAGGAGGAGGCTAATTTTGGGGGTAACATGTCCACTGTACTTTACTGAGGCACTTTGGGGAATATGTCACACACAGGCACTTTCAAAATTAAGTTCAGTCTATCCAGGATACATACACAGATTTCCCAATGCTGCATATGAGGATATAGGCCAAACAATAAATGCCTCTCTCCCAAATTAATCCAAGCAACTTCCCAAATTGGCTATATGGTACAAATTCTCTGTACATTTATTTATGCAATGCCCACCTGTGTGGCGCAGTCCTCAAATGGATTGCCAGTCCATACAGTACATTTTGTAATGGCCCTCAACATTCTGCAAAATGTAAATACTTCTTTCTCTCAGAAGTTGACACAGGTTTCCAGTCACTTTTTTTGGTATTTCTTAGCTTGGGGCTGGTGTAACCCTGTCTCCTGCTTCTCTCTTGCACCAGCTATGCAAGCTAGCTGCTCACTCTCCACATTATACTCCTAGCTCAGAGGGGTGGGACCTGCACACTCCTAGCTATTGAGTTGAGGGCAAGAAAAATTTACTATTTCTCCCATACACAGCCTGTGAGACACAATATACAGAGTCACATTAAGTCACATTAACCCTTTAGCGGTGAGCCACATTACAGTTTCAAGTGTTTAAGGTCTAAGGTCCAATAAATGGATTAAATAATGAAGACGCAACATGCACTTGAACCTTACTGTTAACAACTCTATTCAGTGTTGCTGATTGCGTCAAAGACTAGGAGATGCCCTAAAACCATGGATTCATGCCTGGGGATCCTGTTATTTTTGGCTGAATAGCCACAGTATCTAATGTGTATAGTAGGATGCTTCTAGAAGGATGAATCAGTTATCTTTCACATGGCATGTCAAATGATGATTGATGCTTAAAAAGTTTATGTATGGACCATTTTCTTAATTAGCAAACGGAATTGAGTATTGAGGGCACTTGATTTGTATGAGTATTAGGTCGGGAGATTGTAAAAAAGCAAAATAGGGCAAACCAAAAATTATTTAAACAAAGATATCTATTTCAAATTTTATACATGGTAAAGTATATTTGGGGTACTCAAAAATAACAGAAAACCCAGTGGAAACTTTCACCTCATTGTGGAGCCTTTTCTCACCTTGACACTTTGACTCAAATTAGAGATAGTATACTCAAGGCTTAAACTAATTCTACATAATACACCCCTCAGCACTCAGGGTTTAAAATCTTTGTATTCTTACATAACATAGGGGTACATTTCATGTTTAAAGCAACCATACAAGCTGGCAAAGTTTAAAGAGGTTGTGCCACTAATATAAATGTATCCCACCCAACAGATATTGCTGTTATATCTGTTTCCCCAAATACCACCATTTATCAAAACTGCCTTATACTAAAGTTATTGGCCTACCATTGTGCCCTGTGGCAAATCGATTTCAATTGCTGTAGGTTATGTCCTACATTGGGGCATTGAAATCTAAGATGTAGGAAGCATCATTGCTCATTGGTAAGAACAAGGAGCATGGTTTGTGTCACATGTACTGCTGATGTCAGGACAAATCTCACTGCCTGACAGGACAGCAGACACATGACAAACCAGGAAGTAGGATTCAAGCATGGGAGATAAGAGAAAACTGCAAATTAGGTAAATTTGAAAAAATAAATAAATATATATATTTATATATATATATATCCAAGGAGGAATGGTAGCGATGGAATTGATGAAAATAAACTTGAAAAGTAGGGAAAAGTAGTTTGACACAATCCCTATAACAGAAAAAGAAAATGACACATTATTTGTACAATTTGGCATAAATAATTTACATGATTTCAACATAAGATTCTGACAATAATACATGTAGTAATGGCTCAGAAAATATTCCATCATTTGCTCCAACCATTAAAGAAATCTTTGCTGTGGTTCCAACAAGTAAACAGGACTAATTAGTGAAGACGTTACTTGATGTAATAATAATGGGAATTGTCAATCTCAGTGTACTTTATTGCCTTTTTACAGGAAAATATTTGCAGATTAACAAGATTGCATGCTTTAAGTATAAGAATCTTGCTTCGGTAAAGACTGACTGAGCGGCTAATGAGGATCCTCTCCAAATATTTAAATGCTTCTCTGATCTTACTGGAAAACACTATAATGATACCCTCAGAAGTACCTTCGATAAAGTAGTGCCTTCTACACTCAGAACCTACCAACAGAGATGAAAGTAACCCTGGCACACACCTCAAACTTGATTTCTCCAGCAGTGCTGAACACCCATGAAGAAAGATTTCCTCCATTACAAATTTATGCTGAGAACTTATAACTCTGACCTTCACCATGTCAAATAGACCTACTTCACGATCCAGATCTCCTCACTGTCTAATGATCCTAAAACAATCTTTGACCCTATTTACTCCTTCCTTAATCCAAAAGTGCAGGCACCTATTACAGACCTCTGTGCTGAGGATCTGAACACCTACTTCAAAGAGAAAATTAGATAATTTTTAGCATTACATTATCTCACAGTCTCCATGCATCATTGATCCTCTTCCCTACCGCACCCCCTCTGGTTCACTTTCTACATTTGATCCAGTCACAGAAGTCTTCAGGATCCTTTCTTCATCTCACCCTACCACCTGCATTAGAGACTCTATTCCCCCACACCTTCTCTAGTCTTCCTCTCCCTGACATTCACTACTTACCTAACAAAAATGTCAACCTGTTTTCTGGTATCTTCACCTCCTCTTTTAAACACTTGGTCATAACTCCATTACTAAAGAAACCATCTCTTGACCCATCCTGAGCAAGTAACTACAGACCTGTTTCTAATCTCCCCTTAGAGAGTGGTCTGAGGCCTATGAGAATGAATGTTGGTGCCCTGCTGTCAACTGCTGCTGTCTGACTCTTCTGTCAGGGGACTCCACTCAATTATGTGGTGGTCAAGACTGCCACTGTTCTCACCCACACAGCTCTCCACAGTGCTGGACCACCATATATCTCCTCCTTCATTTCTGTCTACCACCTTACTTGTGCTCTCTGTTCTGCCAATGATTTACTACTAAAATCCATCATAATCTGAACCTCTTACTCCTGTCTTTCAGACTTCCTTCGAGCTGCACCAGTTCTCTGAAATGCAATACCCCAAGAGATTAGGATAATTCCAACATCCACAGTTTGAGGTACTTCCTAGAAAAACATCTTTTTAGGTTGGCCTATCACATCCCCTGATCTAACTCTTCTCCATTCACCCCCCCCCCCCTTCCCTAAACCTGATCCATCATCAAACACTATCCACCACACACCTAAAGTCTGTATTGTTGGCAGTTCATCGTTAACGAGTGTTTGCAGGAACGCTCGTTAGCGATGATCTGACAGTCTAATACTGCCGCCGATTATCTGATGAATAAGAAAACGCTTGTTAATCGGGCAATGCAGATTGTTAAAGGGAGTCTTTCACCCCCATGTGGCCATATAGAGTGTTTACTCCGCCCAATAGCACAGATATAGAAGAATGTAAAGGTACCTTTATCTTTTTCTTCATACTTGAAGTAGGTGTAAAAACGAAGTTTAATCCTTATGCAAATGAGCTCTTAAAGTTGCCCGGGGCGGCGCTTACTGTATGTGAGCCCAAGCTGCGCTGCCTTTTTTGAACGTTTCCCGCCCAGCCTGTGCTTATACCCGCCCTCCTATTCCCTTGTTTCAACCTACAGTCCGGCCGAGAATCCGCGCCTGCGCACTGCTTCATCGGGCCGGGATCATTGCTTTAATTAATGCGCGTGCGCCCGGCAAACGCCCTCTTGCGGCTGGTTTCGCACTGTTCGCTGGCGCATGAGCATTAATTAAAGCGATGCCGTGCCCACAATAGGCATCGCAGTGCGCATGCCCGGCCCGTCGAGACAGTGCACAGGCGCGGGATCTCGGCCGGACTGTAGGTTGAAACAAGCAAATAGGAGGGCGGGTATAAGCACAGGCTGGGCGGGGAAACGTTCAAAAAAGGCAGCGCAGCCCCTGGGCACCTTCAAGAGCTAATTTGCATAAGGATTAAACTTCGTTTTTACACCTACTTTAAGTATAAAGAAAAAGATAGATGTACCCTTACATTCTTCTATATCTGTGCTATTGGGCGGAGTGAACACTCTATATGACCATATGGGGATGAAAGACTCCCTTTAAGCATGTTTTAAAATCATTGTTTGCCAGCGGCAGGTTGTGCTGTGTAATCACGATCTTCTGCCAGCAAACAACTAGACAGCATAGGGACGAGCAATGGCATAACAATCGCTCCCCCTTATGCTGTGGAGGAGATCACAGCACGTAAATGCTGCTGTCTCCTCTGCTAGCAAGCAGGCGTTGCAGGGAAGAAACACTTCCCTCCCGACAATGGCCTACCTCATCTGGCTGTCTAATAAAGGGCACTAATAACCCACTCTGTGTTCTGTCAATTATAACATATATTACCAGCATAATAGATAGATAGGTAGATAGATAGATAGATAGATAGATAGATAGATAGATAGATAGATAGATATGAGATAGATAGATATGAGATAGATAGATAGATATGAGATAGATATGAGATAGATAGATAGATAGATAGATAGATATGATAGATAGATAGATATGAGATAGATAGATATTAGATAGATAGATAGCTAGATAGATAGATAGATAGATAGATAGATAGATAGATAGATAGATATGAGATAGATAGATAGATATGAGATAGATAGATAGATAGATATAGATAGATAGATAGATAGATAGATTAATAGATAGATATGAGATTAATAGATAGATATGAGATTAATCGATAGATATGAGATTAATAGATAGATATGATAGATAGATAGATAGATAGATAGATAGACAGACTGTTGCATACATATTGCATCAATTCATATTGGGAAAGAGAAGTCTTGTGAATTTAATTACAATGCATTTCCATTTGATCAAGTTAGTACTACACTGGGAATGCTTGGACACATTGGTGTGCTAAATATATTTAGCTGGCAGATATTAATGGACTGACTTTGCCAAGAATCTATTATTGTACAGACTATGCCTGTTCCACAAGACATACAGTATGGTTCAATTAATTGAAAGAAGAGTCTGTCTTGGCTCCAGATATAGCATTCATTAATGAGCTTTGCTCTCTCATTCATTTGTTTGATTCAGACGGCATATAATTCATATCAGTCAGCTGAAATTTGTTTTGGATGACAAATGTCACAAAGGTCCACTTCTTTATGGTGAAGCTAATCATAGCCAAACACATTAACATCTATATATTTTCAATTATTTTACTGTTAATGGTGGCAATCACCTCCTGATGTAAGCACTTATTGCACAAAGAAACCAAATATTTAAAGAAAATCATAGTGAGTAGACTGGAGATTTCTCTATTAACAAAAAGATCTTTATTTTATTGATTGTCTTAAAGCATGTTATATTATAAAAGTAGAAAAGCTACACAGTGGCAGCATTATAAGTTTATTATATAGTTCATCAAAGATGGACGTGACCATTTATGCTTCTGTTTTGGGAATTTCTTCCTAGTTGAATGGAAGATAATAAAGTTCTGCAGCCGTTGGGAAATCAGTCCTGCAAGAGATCAGCAAACACATCAGACGGCACAGACAAAACTTACACGGACCTACATAAAGAGACCTGGCTTCACACAGGACAACAACAGGAACCCAAGACTATCCTGCTCTATGATCACCCTATTCCTGTTCTGATAGTGGAAGTAAATAATGGAATTACTAAGTCCCAACATAAGTTGTCTTTCAAACCGCACATCTTAAAGGGTTATCCAACCTCTGACAATGTCAGAGGTTGGATGATGTTCCAAAGACTTCTTTTTTCACTCTCCTCTTGTCTGGTCCTCAAATATCATCTCCAGCATTTCTCCCATGAATCCCCCATACGCAGGAACTCTCTACCACAGCACCTCAGGCTTTCCCCCAACAGCCAAACAAAAGCAACCTGAATATTCCCCTTTTCAGGAACACTTACAATAACCCCTCGGCAGAGTCCTCTTTTTCTTATTGCCAGTCTGTCTCTCAGTTCATGTTTATTTTACTTTTTGCATTATGTTATGTATTGTGAGGCAGTGACAGGCCTCATATATGAAGAGGGAAGATATGTGTCTCCTAGAAGGGTGCAGAAGACCTACAGATCACTTTACTGCAGTTATCTGCTTATCTATCATTCTACCCCTGCCTGTAATGATATCACCTCTTTGTACAGATAAGACAGGATCCACCATTCACAATAGGTGATTGTCAGAGGTTATCTAATCTTTCCTTGTACAATGACCTCTGCACAGGTCACAGAGCATGCCTGCAAAACTCTCCTATGTAAAGGTAGCTTTACACAAAGCGATTATCGGTACAATAAAGTGATGAACAAGTCGTTCCTGGGTGTAGTGAATGATTCAAAAATGACCTTTTAGACATGATGATTATCGTTTGAACCATCGTAGTTGCGATTGCATAATCTATCGTTGGTTAAAAATAAACTGCAGCATTTAGGGATGCCCCCTGTCCCCTTTACTGTTCGTATTAACGATAGAAACTCTACTACAAACGTTCCGGCAGAGATAGAAGGGATGACTGTGGGAAACATTGTACACTCCACAGCTGCTTTTGCAGACGATGTCCTCCTTATAATCACTAATCCCAAAGAGGCATTTCCAGCGATCATGTCGGTTATACACCACTTTCATGACATTTCCAACTTCTCGGTTAACTTCTCAAAGTCTACGGTTTTGAATGTATCCCTCCATGCCCAGGACCAGGCTAGTTTACAAAATGCCACACCTTTCCAATAAACGACTAAGTCAATAACTTTTCTGGGGGTAGAATTAACCCCTGAGTTTAAACACCTATTCCATGAGAACTTTTCATCTATTCCCCAACAACTAGAGGACCTGATGGGCAACTGGGACATCCCCTTTGTCTCGTGGTTTGGCCGCAGATCTCTCATTAAAGTGATACTGTTGCCCAAAATACTGTATTATTTACAAGCGCTACCGATCCCCATCCCACAAACCTTCTTTAAAAAGATTCGGAAATTATTTCTTAAATTTCTTTGGGGAGGTAAAAAGGCGAGGATGTCATTGTCATATGTTATGCGACATCCCACCAGAGGTGGTCTCGGGTTACCGGATATGTATAATTACCATAAGGCAATCCTCTGTGCTAGGAGCCTAGAATGGCTTCGCCCCTCTTCAGGTCGACTAGGCATACAGGTAGAGGAGGTAATGTCAAACCTCCCACTGAGGTCCTTACTCTTCCTGAATTTAGCCAAAGTGAACAAAATGTTAGTTACACATAGCTCAATCACTAAGCATACCATATCCCACTGGTGTACATCAGATATGTTAACGAAACTAATGCCTAATTATGTATCACTTATGCAAGTGAGGGATATTTTGTGTCAGTCTAACTTATGTTTTTGGAACACTCTAAAAGAGACAGCCAAGAAGAATGCTACACCTGTTTTGTCCTTGTGCCCAGAGGCAGATATGCCATCGTTATTAGAACTTGAAGCACACCCTGCCATGACCAACTGTACTATTTTTCAGATAACACATTGCTTCCACACCCTGAAGAAATTGATTAGGCTTTCAGTAAGACACATGGAGCACACTGCATTTGAGAAAATGGCTTTACAAAAGCTAGAACCTAAGAGGAAGATTTCGCAGTTATATTCCATACTTCTCTCCATGACTAGCACTGATAGATGCAAATTCATTACTAAGTGGGAGGACGAGCTAGGAATACAATTTGATGATAAGGAGTTGCCTAAGGTATTACTCGGCCCAATGAAAGTCTCTAGGTGTGTAAAACTACAAGAAAACAGCTATAAGGTCCTCACGCACTGGTACTATACCCCACAACATTTACATAATATGTTTTCGGGAGTCAGTCCCGTTTGCTGGAGATGTGAGAGGGCTATTGGGACACAAAGTCATATCTGGTGGGTCATGCGCCAGAATCCAAGGTTACTGGCAAGACATTTGTAAACACTCACACAAGTTGGCGGGATGACGGTCCCAATGTCGCCAAAGGTATGTCTTTTTGGAGCAGATAGAAGCCTTGGAGGTCCAAGGTCCAGGGAGGTACAATCCTTGTATAGAATTCTTCTGGCGTCTGCCCGTCTGCTAATTGCTGTATATTGGAGAAAACCAAACCCTCCGCCTTACAGCACTGGTTTCAAAAATGTGACCAATTATACAGATTGGAGCAAATAGCACACTGGGACACACTAACGCTCAACGATTTGCTGCTATCTCAGGTCCGTGCGGAAAATTCAGAGGTTTTACAGATTAGTCGATTTAGATGATGCTAGAAGTACCTCTGCCTCTATATACTACATTTAGGATGGCCGACTGAGATCTCACACTTATCTGCAACCCCCCTCCTCCCACCCCTTCCCCTTAGGGTCCTTCCTATATTACCCACCCTTTCCCCTTTCTATATTATGTTCATTTATTCAGCAAGTGGCAACGTCTCATATCTGATGCCATTACTGTTTAGTGTCGATGTATACTATATGAGCTATATAATAGCACTTTGATGCATACTCTGTTTGTATCTCTGTATGACTCCAAAGCTGTATACAATTTACCTGAAAACAATAAAAACAATTTGGTAAAAAAAAATATAAAAAAAAAATAAACTGCAGCATTTGCACAAAGCAATTTTGTGCACGATGTGCTGTGAGGGCAGTGTGAAAAGAGTGTGTGTAATATGAGTGCAAAACTTTTGTTTTCCACCTCCTTCACACTCTCATCCCCTCATGCCCCTCCACCTTCAATATCTCCACCAACGCCCAAATCTGAGTGGCGTGCTTGAAATACACCGACAGTGGAATCGTCAATATCGTGTGTGCATTAAACAACTGCTGTTCACACAAAGAAAATCTTTAATGACCAACAATGATTTCTGTGCTTACACAAACTATCGGAGCAGCGAGAATTCTACCGGCTGTCGCTTGTCGCTCACTCATTCACACATTTTACACAGCACAATAATCGTGCAGTTTTGCACAAATGAACCAGAATTGACACGATAATCGGCTCGTGTAAAGGTACCTTAAGCCAGTAGGGTTCCCTCCTGTCCATTTGCTGTCCGTTTTGTATGTGATTGCATTGAGTTATTGCGTTTTTTCAGCGTGGGTGACATGCGGATTGCATGCGTTTTTAACGTGCGTGAAAAAAAAATTAAACATTTTATTTGTATAAAATAGGTATGTGAAATATGTAGTAATACATCATTGCTATAAATATAAAATGTAAGCACTATTAAATGTATGCCTGTAATATCACAATAATTAATAAAGTTGTAGTTGGCCTCATTATCAATTACTAATAAGTTAACTATCATTACATGCGTCATGTCAGTAAACTCCATATGTATTGTCTATACTATTGTGTTTCATAATGGACATTAAATAGTTTATAATATTTTTAGTTAGATATGTATTATAAATACTAAAATGTAGAATAAATTTTTTAAATTGGTTGATATTGTTTATAACTAAATTAATATTTATGTGTGTAAATGATTTACAAATCATGTTTCTATAGTTACGTGTATGTAGGTTATATAAATGTATAATAAACGTTTACAATTATTAATGTGTGTAAATATGTGTTTGTGCTACATAAATATAATAATTCTATGTATATAATAAAGACAGGAAACAATGACATGCGTAAAAATAAAACAGTTTATTTCTGCACAAATTTACATAATTGTTTGTAAAAAAAATAATATAAACAATAATGTGAAAGGAAAATTTACAAATTAAAAAACGCCCAGGTGACCCAGTTGGACCCTGAAACTGAAGCCCAGGGTAGGAGGGTTGTGAAGGGGGGCCAGAGTGGTGAGATGGGGCAGCTTGGGATGTTGCGGCGCTCTCTCTTTAGCTTCCTCCTGAAGGTTGTCCTCCGTTCTACCAAATTAAAACAAATAGAACATGTAAATGAATATATGAACACACCAATATTTTGAAAAAAAAAAATATACATTGCTATCCTCCGCAAAAGACATTTTGAATATAATACTAGTTTAAATAGGACCGTTCACCACTCCTGACATGTGTTCATTAATTACTTCATGTATTCCTAATGTACTAACATTTCTGGAACATCTATTGTTATGGCTCAATGTTGTGCCATTCCTTAACTATTTCTCAAATATAAGTTATGAATGAATTTCTATTAGTCTCCAGTTTAAAATGGTACAGAGGGGTAGTAACAAGATGGGGGGGGGGGGGGGGGTGTACCTGCACACTTAAACGTGTCAGCACTGTCTGGATAGAATGAGTCTGTGTAGGTAAACCCCCCCAACTTGTTACCACCCCTCTGTACCCTTATTGAAGGTTAATAACAATTCAATTATAACTTCTAGCAGGAATAATAAAGGGACACCACTACATAGATTCATAAGAATAGATGCTCCTGAATTGTTATTACATGGGGAATGCATGAAGCTATTAAAACAGGCATGTCAGGAGCGATGACAGGTCCTGTTGAACTAACCAACATATTCCATATGTGGTCATGTAGCAACATTAGGGAAATTAGAAGTGGCAGAAGTAGCTGGCATTTGCAAATAATGCTATTCCACTTGTAATGTTGTTCAACTACTTATGCAAATACAAGGAGGAATCGGATTGGTTGCTATTGTCAACTATGACATTTATAATTTACACATTGGTACAAATGACCTTACCCACATAGTTAACATACAGTGTGTATTTATAAACATGTAGTCGTCATTGTTTATAATGAACTTACGGACACAGCTCAATTAATGGACGGAGGAACATCAGTTGGTCCAGGAACAGATAGGGCCTTTTTTGGCTTTTTCTGGACCCACTGAGTACTTGCTGGTGGATTTCATTCATTCAAACATTTACCAAACAATACAATCTTAGGCCTCATGTACACGACCGTTTTTTTTATGCTGTCCGCAAAAAGGGGTTCCGTTGTTCAGTGATCCGTGTCCGTTTTTGCCTTCCATTGTGTTTCCGTGTGTCTTCCGTTTTTTTTAGCGGACATGACCCAAAAGATTTTACCAAAAGACAGGCTGACAATTTTTGCCAAGTGCCTGCCAAGGGGTCCGCAAAAACACGGACACGGAACACGGATGACACACGGATGGCCATCCGCATTTTTTCACGGTCCCATTGACTTGAATTGGTCCGTGAACCGTTTTTCACGGACAAGAATAGGACAGGTTATATTTTTTTCACGGACTGGAATCATGGATCACGGACGCGGAGGACAAACGGTGCATTTTCCGAGTTTTCCACGGACCCATTGAAAACCAATGGATCCGCAGAAAATCACGAAAAACAGAGCAACAGACACGGAATCAAACAACGGTCGTGTGCATGAGGCCTTACAAAGGACAACGTATGACATGTGCTATGCTAGGGAGGACAGCTAGGATCAAACACGTATAGATTGGCCACTTACCCATCCCGTGGCCTTGACTTTTCTCCCATATTGCAGAAAACAGATCCAGGGCTATTTTTAGCGTCCTTTTTGAACCGGTCGTGTTACCCCCCAACCTGCTGCCCCAAATACATGGACTCTCCTCCACAAGAACAATCAGCCTCTCCACATCTATGGCTTTTGATGCCTTCCTTATGGTGAAAATAGCTCCGCAAGTGCAGAAACTGTGCAAACTCTCCTCTCCCATGCACTGCCTGAAGCCACACACGGAGAAACTGAACTTCCTGTCTTAAAAATACCTTCACTGTTGCTAAGTTACTTGCGTTTAAAATGCAACGCAGTGCATCCAGATGCAATGAGTTTTTCACACAGCCCCATTTACTTCTATGGGGCCGGCGTTGCATTAAAAATGCAGAATAGAGAACATGCTGCGATTTTCACGCAATGCACAAGTGATGCCTGAAAAACACCGCTCATGTACACAGACCCATGGAAATATATGGGTCAGGATTCAGTGCGGCTGCTATGCGTTCACGTCAAGCATTGCACCTGCATGGAAAACTCGCTCGTGTGAAAGGGGCCTTAAGATCAGCTCAGGCAAGATGGCAGCCCCCATAATAATAATCAGAAAGTAAAATAAAAAAATAAAATATCTACAGTCAGAAAATAAAAACAAATGAAAGAAAAGAATATGTGTTACTATCTAGTTTTAACTGGCAGATAACATTTTTGGCGACACATTTCCTTTAAAGCCTTTTTAGAACCTGTTTGGATCAAAAAGCAAATCAGAGACAGTAAGTGACCCTTATCCAAAACTTTTCAGTCTTTAGGGAAACAAGCCATCTTTACGTATTAAAACCCTAACAAAGATCTAATTTTTAAATAATTGCAATTGTGCTCCAAAATAGGATCTTGTTTTAGGATAAGAGTTACTTATACTACACAAATAAGATAATGAATATAATAAATGCTGACCTTAGTGCATCAAATTTGATCTGAATATTCCTTAGAAATAGACAATGCTTTATAAAGGAGTAAGTACTCATTTCATTTAGTGAGATGGATAGTCAAGCTGACATTTCAATATAAGAATCTATCAATGGCATCTGTAGGGCCTCTTGCATTATGCAAGGGTTTCACAGGAGTGTGCTCTTAAGAGATCTTCAGCTGTGCATTAAACAGCCCATTGGGAGATGCAGAAAACACTTGCTGTTATGACAGATGAGTGTTAAATAATCTTGTGACATGAGCTCTTTAGTCTTAAGTCACGTAGTGAAGTCCATTGAAACTTATCTCTACTAGTCTCAAGGGTCTGTGTCATTTGGTCAAATTATCTTAATCAGAAATGTCTAGATAAATTACACTTGTCATGCTCCTAACAACATATCCCAACCCTTTATTTTTAATCATGATGTGTCCTTGGGTGTACGTGACCAAATTATATATTGCGGAGGATCCTTTACTGAAGCAAGTTGGATGGGAGGCAATTATTCACTCAAGGTCAATGTAGTTTTTCCTTTAGGTGTTTGATCATAGCCCAAGTATGGTCATGATTAAACAATATGAAGCTAAAGGGAAGTTTTGGAGAAGGTATTGGTCTGTGATACAACACTAGAAAGTGAATGTGAGCTGTGTCAGCTGGGTTTTCTGAACAGATCATTTTGTTAGGAAAACTGGTCAAAAAAGCTCTAAAAAGAAGCATTATTCACCTCCTCCAATCCATCAACGCTGCCGTTCCAAAATTCTGTGCAGTCCCTGATGCTCTTCGTTTCCTAGTTCTGACTTGACGGAAAAAAACAGGAAAGGACTGCTCAGGCTATCACTGACCCGCCTCACCCATTGATTGGGTAAATAGTGTTTCCGATGTTGAGCCAGGACAAGTGCAGTACCCCAGACCTAGGGGTATGTGGAAAGTTATGTCAAGACAATGTAATGTAAGGTCTTGACATTTAGTATGTTCCAGCATAAGACAGGCATGGTCAGAGTTAACCATCCTGGCCCAGCCCTCTCTGGAGCTTAGGGTATGGGCTGGCTCCACTCTCTAGTTCCAGAAGATTAAAGTCAGGGTAGCTATAGAGAGGGAGGAGGTAGGGAGCAGTCTCCAGGTGCTCCTCTTCGCCAGCTTCCAGTTTCAGGCACTGAAGCCTTTGGCATCTCCACATGCTCCAGGAGATGAAAGAGAGGAAGGATTTGCATGGCTACAGCATGAGAGTCAGTAAAGTAACCCAGCTTAAACATTCCAGACCCTGATGCTGCTTACAGGAAACAAGTTAAGACACCCTTTGCATCCCAGACTAGAAGACACTACAGCCACTGTTGCCAGATTGTAGTTGCTAGCCAGAGATCCAATTAACAGAGAATTTGGCAAGAGGAGGAGTAATCAGAGGGCCATAGCTGCAACAAACTGCTTAGTTCATGCTTGAACATTTGAGCGGATGCCCTGTGTAACTGGATAACAGATAACTGTTGGAGGTACTACAATGCCTATTGTGCAGACAGTAAAGAGTGACTTTTGTTGAGTTCAATCTGGCCTGGTCTTTGACTTTCTTAACATTACACGCTGGCCATTGCATTTCCATCATGTGCCCTGCCTGTATGTACATTAACTCCATAGGCACCCCTGACATGGCATCAGGTAGGAAGCCCATGGCTAGAGAGAGAGCCCCTTTCCTCACTGCACCAACCCCAGGAAGCGAAGGCCTTAGCGAGTACACTGTGACACATCATCATCAGGACCACTACCACTCCCATCCTCTGCTCCAGTTCTTTAGGAGCTAGATGCACAAGGAAGGGAAGAACAGCAGCCAGTGTTGGAATGGTAGGGGCAGGGGATTGATGGAGGTGAGTAATGCTTCTTTATAAAACTTTTCTGATCCATGTATTGTACACAGACAATCAGGTCCATGTGTCATCTTATATTTTGTATTATATATTTATTTTCCCGGGTACAATAGTGAATAAATAATAAGTGTTGTGCACTCAGATACTGGATCACCTGACAAAGCGGAGACTTGCTAGTATACAAAAGATTTATTAAAATCGCATGTAAAACAAGTATATAAAACTCTTGGATTCCTTAATGGACAATCAATATGGGTAGCTTGATTTCAATTAACTTGTTGTCTCCATGATTGTAGGACCCGACTGAAAAGCTAAAAGGTTATAAAATATTCCTTGAATGTATATCTCCACTTCCAAGGGTAAGTGATAGTGCCATCACTATCGATAGTAAGTCCAGATAACTCAACGATAGGCTTATACACCTCTTGCAATGATACTTAGATGCAATGCACAATTAGCCTAAAGTCCCAATATAGTGGGAATTTCTTGAAGGTATGTATTCACTGTCCGACTGGATCAGCTGGCGTCCCAGACTTTCTTTGCTCTGCACCGCTGGCTTTCTCGTACTATTGCGAGAACGCCGTCGATCCCGTCAGAAACAGACAAGCGATTCAATATTGGCTTCCTTAACGTGGTCCATATGTGGCTGCCGACAAACCGCCTTACATCTGTTGGGTCATATTTATTTTCCCCTCTGCCTTGATCAGAACTGTAAACTAGTAAAATGAAGTTTATGTCACGCTATTGTTGTGTACAGTAACAAGAAGCCTATTATGTTTCTTGTATAATAAAGGGTGCAGCTTATTTCTTATTCTGCTATTTTGTGCAATAAAAGGTAGAACACTCAAATGTACTTCAATAATTATTCTCAAATGCTAGTTATAATCTCTTCTGTAATTGTCTCCCAAATGTGTTTTGAATTACAAAAACAAAAGAAGTGGAGATAAATTATCTCAAATGATATAATCTAATCACAAACTAACTAATGTATTCAAAAGCTTTCTGCAAACAGCTTTCTACAAAAAAAAAATAGTCATGAAAAGATAAAGTTGTTCACTCCATAAAGAGGGCCTCTAACTAAATGTATTTTTACAAAAATATAGTTAAAAGGGTTTCCCTATTTGGACGTTTATGGTATATCAATCGGATAAGCCATAAATGTCCAATAAGTGCAGGTTCCACCTCTGGAATCTGCTCCTATCTCAAGAACAGGGCCCTGACAGGAATGAAGAACACACCGTATATATGCCACGTTCTCTCTATTCACTGCTATGGAACTTGAAAGTAGCTGAGCGCAGGTGCTTGCGGTCCATTTACATTAAAGCCCTGTTCTTGAGATGAGTAGGTCCAAAACTGAGATATCAGAACGTTTAAAACATAAATTTTATGTATATATAAATTGTAAAAATAATAAAAATGTAAAGTGTAAAGGCTGATTCAAACACAACAAGGAATAACAATAGAATAGCTTTGAAATAGCTTAAATTAGCATAGTCTGGAAAATTTCCACTAAGAGAGATGGTATTAAAAAGTAGGTCCCTGTAATGACCTATTTTTGAACTTCTTAGCAGTAATAGATAGTCAGGCCGAACCCTGATGTGAGCTGTCTGACAAAGCAGCACGTTCCCTATATTTATAAAACCTTGTTCTATTCACTATTCATTTCATTATCGATTAATCCATTAGAAGAGAAAAGGCAAAGGAGAAGATGTAATGTCTTTGCCTTTTTAACAGGAAACTGTTACCTGACAACCCAATTGAAAAGATTATGGCTGTTAGGCGACCAGACTTTCACGCATGGCATCTCACAGCTGCATATGTACAGTGTTGACAGCAGGTATTTAATGGATAATGCATAACCTGGGTCAATGAGGCCCTATGAATGGTCAGACAGATGGTTTGGTGCACCCATCCAGGTATGCATGTACCCGCAGAATGATTAATAAAAATCTTCTTGAATAGCTACAACCATTTTATTTTCCGTTGATATATATCAAATTAAGAAAAAAGTAAACCTCTTTGCAAACAATCTTGATTATAAAATATTTGTCTGTGGCTCATATGCAGGTCTGTGTGTCACTACACCTTGGGCCAGATTTATCATTACACTTACATCTTACTCCACTTTTACATCTGCCCAAATTCACTTTTAGTTAGTCAGATTTATTAATGGTCCTTTAATACTGTGATAAATGTGGATTGACGGTAGCAGTTCATCCTTCAGTAAGCGGCTTTACAAAAGTCGCACATATTTACAAAAAAGTCGCATGTTCTATCAAAAAGTCGCATAAGATAAGCATGGTCCCCCCTGGAGTGAAATTGCGCATTTTTTTGCGACTTTTTTGTGACTTTTTTGCGACTTTTTAAATGGTTGCAATAGTAAATCTGTCTAGAGATTCATTTACATAAGACAACACGCCCACTTTCACAAAACTGGAGAGCTTAGTGCAGAGCTTGAAAAAGTCGCAAAAAAATCCGCAATTTTACCGATTGCGCATTTTTTTGCAACTTTTTCACTCCATTAAAGTGACTTTACCTAACGATAAATCTGGCCCATAGTGTTAATCTACGGCTTGTAAATTATCAACAATTTAAAGAGGACAGATAAAAGTATGTGCAGGATCTGACTACAAGGTTTATTTGCAGTCAGGAGCCACACACAGTCAAGTCACATTATTGTGACCCCCAGCTAATATCCAGAGGCTTGGCTATGTACAGTTGTGTTCAAAATTATTCAACCCTCAGTGCTGTAAAGGGTTTTAGGGAATTTAGTGTACATTTGTAATTGTGTTCAGAATGAAATCTTACAAGGACTTTTTAAAGAACCAAATGCAACTAAAATGACATCAATTGTTTTTGTAATACAGTATTAAATGTTTTTTTTTGTGATTTCTTCATTGACACAATTATTCAACCCCTTAAAGACTACCACTCTTAAGAACAGAGGTTCATTCAAGTGTTTTCGATCAGGTATTGAAAACACCTATTGGATGTCAAGGAGCAGCAATCAAGCATAATAAGCCCCAATTAGGCAGATGTAAAATGACTGTGATACTCAGCTCCTTCTAGACATTTACTGGTGTGTTTACAGACATGGTGAAGTCAAGAGAATAGTCCAGGAAGACAAGAGAAGAGGTGATTTCTCTTCACAGGAAGGGCAATGGCTATAAGAAGATTGCAAAAATGTTACACATACCAAGAGACACCATAGGAAGCATCATTTGCAAATTCAAGGCAAAGGGCACTGTTGAAACGCTACCTGGTCGTGGCAGAAAGAAGATGCTGACTTTGACTGCTGTGCGCTACCTGAAGCGCAAAGTGGAGAAAAGTCCCCGTGTGACTGCTGAGGAACTGAAAAAAGATTTGTCAGATGCGGGTACTGAAGTTTCAGCTCAGACAATAAGGCGCACACTGCGTAATGAAGGCCTCCATGCCAGAACTCCCAGGTGCACCCCCTTGCTGTCTCCAAAGAATAAGGAGAGTCGACTGCAGTATGCCAAAAGTCATGTGGACAAACCACAAAAGTTTTGGGATAGTGTTCTGTGGACTGATGAAACAAAATTAGAACTGTTTGGGCCCATGGATCAACGCTATGTTTGGAGGGGGAAGAACAAGGCCTATGAAGAAAAGAACACCTTGCCTACTATGAAGCATGGCGGGGGGTCAATCATGCTTTGGGGCTGTTTTGCTTCTACAGGTACAGGGAAGCTTCAGCGTGTGCAAGGTACCATGAATTCTCTTCAGTACCAGGAGATATTGGATGAAAAGGTGATGCAGTCCATCACAAACCTGAGGCTTGGGAGACGTTGGACCTTTCAACAGGACAATGATCCCAAGCATACCTCCAAGTCCACTAGAACATGGTTGCAGATTAAAGGCTGGAACATTTTGAAGTGGCCATCACAGTCACCAGACTTAAATCCGATTGAGAACCTCTGGTGGGACCTAAAGAAAGCAGTTGCAGCGCGCAAGCCTAAGAATGTGACTGAACTGAGGGCTTTTGCCCATGAAGAATGGGCGAAGACACCCGTAGATCGCTGCAAGACACTTGTGTCAAGCTATGCTTCATGTTTAAAAGCTGTTCTAACTGGAAAAGGATGTTGTACTAAGTACTAAGATTGAATGTCACTTGGGGGTTGAATAAAACTGATAATGATGTGAGCACAGAAAAGACATTTGTGGTTATTTCATTATAAATGTTATGTTATATTTGTCTGACTTACAAGTGCCTCTTTGATTTAATTGTAAACAAGATGACTGAAATGATCAAAATCAATGTCAAACTGGCCAAAACACTCAATTTCAGTGGGGGTTGAATAATTTTGAACACAACTGTATGTGTATGGGGGATCGGGAGAGATAGCTGTCAGTTGAATAAGTATTCAGCCGACAGTTATCTCATGCGTATGGCCACCTTAACAGAGCATAACTTCAAAATGTACCCATAAAAACAAGTGGGAGCAAATAAGCAGATTTCACTCTGGATGGCTTAGCGCTTTCTACTGTTGGAAGTTATTAGAAATTCTGTGATAAACATCTATCCTAAGCAATTATGAAGCAATACATTTGTATGTTTTACAGAAAATTATGAGTGGTTCTGGCATGAATTATATAGAAGTAAAGTGCAATTATATTGCTGTAATTAAATACACGGTCTTTTACTTACTGAGAAATGAGTTAGGCCTTATCTTGAACATGCAGAATGTAAAGCCTGTTAGGTGGGATGCAGGTCATAGAATTCAAGCTTTAAAAAGTGGTTTCAAATGTCTTTAGTTTGTGTCAGAAATGTACTTTGTAAAAGCCAGTTGCCCCCTTCTTCCTGAATCTAGTTATGGTGGCTTTTGCATGACTAATGTCTAGCCAAAAAGGGGAGTAACTTCCTATTATTCAGCTGATATCCCTAGGATCATGATCAGGCATGAGCTTTCCTATATAGATGATTATCCCGACCACAAAGAACCGAAGAGATACTTTGTTTTTTCCTCTATTATGGGGGGAACGTGGTATCTTTGCATTCGATATATGTAGTGTTGAGCGAACCCGAAATGTAAAGTTTGCCGGAAAAGTTCGGGTTTGCGTTCGGTGTTTGGGCATTTAATAAAGCTTGTTGAAAGGCTGCAGGGCAACAAATCAATAAGCTTTTAAGCTGTGGGCACTTAAAAGCCATCACAGCCATGTCTACTAATGGCATGCCTATGATTGGCCCATGCATCATGTGACCCAGCCCCAATAAAAGCTGGATCGCGTGTAGCACCGCCCATCAGCTCTAAGTATTGAAGGGACAGGAAGCAGGCAGCTGAAGTGAGGGAAAGTGTTAGGAATCTCATCTGGCTATTTTTACTGTGGTGACCTATAGTGATTTATTTGTGGGTGCAATACACCATCTTGGCACCCCTGAAACAGAAATGTAATAGTTAATCTGGTTGTTAATTCTGTGGGTGACCTATAGCGATTTTTATGTGGGTGCAATGCACCATCTTTGTACCCCTGACACAAAAATATAATAGTTAATCCATCTGTTACATCGGTGGGTAACATATACAAATTGTTTGTGTGGGGTACACCTGCACTGCATACATGACAGGGAGATAAATCTTATTAATCCATCTGTTACATCAGTGGGTGACATATACCAATTGTTTGTGTGTGGGTACACCTGCACTGCATACGTGACAGGGAAATAAATCTAGTTAATCCATCTGTTACATCGGTGGGTGACATATACCAATTGTTTGTGTGGGGTACACCTGCACTGCATACGTGACGGGAAATAAATCTAGTTAATCCATCTGTTACATCGGTGGGTGACATATACCAATTGTGTGTGGGTACACCTGCACTGCATACGTGACGGGAAATAAATCTAGTTAATCTGTCTGTTAGTTCGGTGGGTAACCTCAAAGAAT
The DNA here is from genome assembly GCA_033119425.1 of Bufotes viridis. NCBI lineage: Eukaryota > Metazoa > Chordata > Amphibia > Anura > Bufonidae > Bufotes > Bufotes viridis. The sequence goes on from CM065590.1 coordinate 285,309,510, forward strand.
GAGGAGAGCATCAAATAAGTGACTTAGCCCTGGCCGTGGTGCTGCTGGTGTTGGTGGAGCTCCTGTTGCAGGGAGAGGACGTGGACATGGTCCATCTCTGCCAGCTACACACCCAAAAGAAACACCTTCCTCAGGTGCATGTAGGCAACAGAACGTTCAGCTTTATTTTGCAGGCCCGAACACCGGTGTACGAATGGTAAGGCCAGAACAAGTAGAGGCGGTAGCAGATTTTGTTGGCTGACAGTGCCTCCAGTTCCTTCATATTGTCTCCCACCTGGTCCCCTGTTGAAAGCGCAGAGTTGGCACCTGCAGTCCATAGAATTCTATCTTTCACATCACCCCCTTGCAGATCAGCCAAGCAGTCTGAGCCCCAAGTCATGCAGCAGTCTCTTATGCTTTTTGATTACTCTGCTGGCAGGGTTTCCGTGGGCTATCCACATAGCCCTGCCCCAGAAGTGGACAAGATTGAGTGCACCGATGCCCAACCACTTATGTTTCAGGATGTGAACATGGGAGGATCACCGCAGCACAACTCTGATGATGACGAAACACGGGTGCCAACTACTGCAGCTTTCTGCATTGTGCAGACCAGCAAGGAGGGCAGGGGTGAAGAGTGGGTGGAATATGATGTGGAGGATGATGAGATTCTAGACCCCACATGGAATAAAGGTTATGCGAGTGATGTGTGCAGTTCGGAGGAAGAGGTGTTGGTCACACAGCGCCAGCCGCACAGCAAAAGAGGGAGCAGGGTGTGGCATTTCAAAATGTCAGCTTTATACAATCATGCATCTGTGAGAGAGCAGCCTCTATGCGCACTGAGGTGACTTGTTGAATCAGATATTCTCCACTTACAGTTTATTAATGAGACACCCAGGAGTTAATCAAGTAGTCTTTTAATCCAGAGATTGTATTACAAGATGTTGCAGGGTAATCCAGATGGTAAAATAATTATGCCAACAATAAACTCCTAGCTAAGAAGATGGAGATTCTCCTCAGAAAGCTGAGCACACACTAACAGCAATGCACGACTGGGAAAACAGGGAGTGGCTAGGCTGAACTAACTAGAAGCTGAAACAGAGGGGGGAGGAGAAGAGAGGAGCATACCTATATGAAATGCAAGATACTGGAACAGAACACTCCGCGTCTGGTATCGGTAGATACCACTATATATGCATACAATGAAATTGTACAAAATAACAATGAATAATGTCCATAAACTTAAAAAGGAAACATGCAATGAACATTTATTCAAATCAAAAAAGGATATGTCTTCAGTTCAGGCCATAGAGCTCGTACTGGAAACAGTCTTAGAAGATGTTGAGCAGCTTTGGTAGAAGAAATCTCAACATGGAAGTTCTGCAGGCATGAGTAACATGACTTCTGTAACTGGGCGGAAGAAGGTCTTGATTACTCCTCCTCTTGCGGTTCTCACTTCCACCTTACGAACCTTTCCATCCGAACTGGAAACAACTTAAGTAATAAGTCTGGTAGGCCAGTCGAGACTATCAACTGGTTTGTCTCTTAACAAAATCTCTTTCCTTTAAATTAGGCCTTGGTTCTTGCCACCTTCTGCAAGAGGCAGAGGTACTCTCTTCTCCACCTTTTCCAGAACTGACTGGCGAGATGTTGTACCTGCTTCCACCGAAACTTATAAAGGTTGTGCTCTTTGAAAACGCCAGATGGCACAGGAATATTTCCTATCTTTTCTGGTTTATTCTTGAGTGATCTTTTATGCACCCCAGGTGTTTTTTTTACTACAGGAGATTGTCTGTCCTTTTTTTATTAGAAGCTGAGTGAGACTTGGTTCTCCTTGACCTTGCCAACGATTTAGAGTGAGAGCGCTTATTTTGTGAGGCTGATTTAGATGTAGATTGCTTTCTGTCTATGGATCGTGAACGCGAATGCTCATGTCTGCTTTTCACTTCTGAAATGGGATCTGTCTTTGAATATAAAGACTTGGGTTGTTGACATGCAGTATTTGTCATGGACATTGGCGGTGAACTTTTCCCTGTGGTTTCCAGAAAAGGCTGAGCTATATGAAGGTGCTCATCCTTTGAAAACTGGGAAGAACTATGATCCTCTTGGGTGCAATCAACAACTGCAGATAGAACTGAAGGTTCTTGCAAAGTATCTGAAATAAACTCTTCCTCTGTTGAAGGAACCTCCTTTATAGAACGTTCAGAAGATACTTCCTTTACAGAATAAACTCATTGTCAAATGGTTGACTGGAAGGCTCACATTTCTGTGGTATCTCATCAGAACTACATGAATCAGAAGGCTTGTTGTCAGTGATGATATAGGATTCATCATGATGAACTGTGTTAGGACGGCAAAGCTGGGAAGGGCTTGAAGAGAGCTCCAATTGAGATCCTGAAGGCATTTCCACAAGCTGCCCTTCTGTCCAGGAACATTCTTCTGCAGCTGACTCCTTGGGATTTAAGATGCTTTCTGATAAAAAAAGTTTTTAGAATATTTGGGCAAAGAACCTCTTGCACATAGTAGTGGTTGGGACACTGCCTGAAGTAAGAAGTTCGTCCCCCTCTTAATATGTCGGTTCTGAAAGAGTGTACTTGGCAGGGTCTACGGGTTCTGTCCAGACATACATCTCCCACGATAGCCCAACCCACCGTAAGTTTATGGGCATATGGAGCGTTGAAAGGGCCATTGCGAAGTTCAAGGACCTTATGAGCCTCAAGAATGTCTCTACCTAGCAAGAGTAAGATCTCGACATGGCTATCAAGGGGAAAATTCTCTCTGGCTATGTTTTTGAGATGAGGGTAATGGTGTGCGGCTTCAGTTGTGGGAATGTCATCCTTTCCATCCGGCAATTTGTCACACCCAATAAGCGTTGGAAGAGAGAGTTTCTTATCTCTTTTGATGGGCTTTAAGGTGAAACCATTAGCTCTTTTTCCTGAGGTTGTCACAAGACCAGAGCATGTTCCTAGGGTATAAGGTGTAGTTTCTCCCTCTATCCTGAACAGATCAAAGAACTTATAGAATAGCATACATTCTTATGGTCTTCTCTGGTTGTGCAGTAGGAAACACATCCACGAGGCAAATCTTGGAACAAGACTTACCGCACACAAGTCCTTCTCTGCATACCTGGGCGTGACAGTAGTGGTTGGTCAGCTGGCACTCTCCCTGCCTTAATCGAAATGGGTCTTGCTTCAGCTAATGGGTTCTAGGTTCCACCTGATTGGTCCCGGGTGAACAGCAGACACATGTAGAACATGTAGTACTAGTGGGCTCAGCATGCATGTTGGTATTTGCATCCCTTGATCTGATGAACGCTGTATGGCACCAGACAGGGTTACAAGCAGAGTGTATCTGGCATGCATGCTGCACCTGCACTCCCTGGGTTTTGTGTGGCTGATATGGCCCATAAAAGGTAAGAATTAATGTTAGGGACCACTCGAGAGGCAACCGTGAAGTGGTGGGTGGCTTACATAATTTGGCCAAAATATAAACTAATGCCTCATCTAACATCCAGCATAGTGGCAGGACGGAGCTCTAGCTGCAGTGTGCCATTGCACCTTTGTTTTTACGTTTGTATGTGTATTTCACCATAGCAACGTGCACCTGCGTATTGGGTTGTGCTGAATGCAATCTCCATTTTTTTTCCTTTGTAACATGTAGAACACTATTACATTCAGAACACTTGACTGGAACCTCACAGTCTCTGGCGAAATGCTCAGTGGATGCACAGCATCTGAAGCAGATATTACGACTCCTTAGGAACTCCTTACGTTCATCAAAGGGCTTTCCTATGAAGACACGGCACTTCCCTAAAGGATGTGGTTAATCATGAATAGGGCAATGATGATGGGGTTCCTTAGGGCTTTAGTTTCCAATGAAAGTGGCTGCATTAGTAGTGGACACAACCCCTGTCTTTTTTACGGGAAATTTAACCTTTAGGGTTTCTCTGTCTGGGACTGACTCGGATCATTTTTGGCTCTAGCTGTCCTTGATAAACTTATAGAAGAATGAAAATGGTGGAAAGTGAACGCAATGTTTCTCATGGTATTTTGAACCTGTTGCCCATTGGTCTTGAATATTGAGGGGTAATTTCTCCACAATCAGGATCACACCATTGGAGATACCTCGTAGCTGCAGGTCTCCCTTGAAGATTTCAAACTCAAGAAGAAGGTCGCTTAATTCCTGGAACCCTCGGCGGTCTGTATTGGATAATTCAGGAAAGTCGTATAGTCGTTTAAATAAGGCTTGTTTAACTACTTCCGAGCCACCGTATGTCTGCTCTAATCTTTCCCATGCAAGACGAAGGCCTTTGACTGGTTCGTAGATATGAACGGTTTTGAGTCTCTTGACACAGTTTGACAACCATGGACCTAGCAATCTAATTAGTAAATCAAGTTCTTGCATAGGCGGAACACCAAGTGTTCAAACTGTCGTCTTGAAGGTGGCCTTTTAACTTCTATAGTTCTCTGGGCGATCATCAAATTTCATAAGGCTAGTACTGATGAGGTCTCTGAGGGTGAGGTACTTAGTGATTTCTGATGCGTCATTTCTTTCCTGCATCATTGCGACTGGAACTTCTCCATCTCTGGTTTTGTTGTCCCATCTGATACCCTATGTTTGGGGGTTGGAAGACGGAATGGAGTGGCAGCTGGGTTGAGCGTAAGTGAAGGCTTCACATCTGGTAATCTTGGCGCCAGCGTCTTGGTCGCTATGTGACTAGTCTTAGGAGGTTTTAATCTGATTTGATAAGCTTGAAGCAGCTTGGTCTCTAATGGCGCCTGAAATACTGTGCAGGTGCCAGAGGTTTGAAAGAAAGAGAAATGTCCACTGTACTGGGGTCAACTTTATAGTTATCGGCTGCCTCTTTTTCAACTCGCATGAGTTCAGCAGGCTGGTGTGCAGACGCCAAATCTTCTGGTTCACATGCATTGACTTTGTTTTGGTCTAGGACAAATTGCAGGGTACGCCTTTCTGAGTCATAAGATATCTTGGACATAGGATGATAAGCTTCTCCTTCTTCAGCAGCTTCTTCAAACACTCTGAATTCAGCCATGGCTGCTGCTTCTTCCCTTTTCTTCTGAAGGACCTCCAACTCAGCTTCAGCTTGGCTTTGGTCGCTTATGCCTGTATAGCTGCTTGATTGGCTTGAGATTGGGCTTATAAAGCTGCTTGATTAGATTGAGATTGGGCTTGTGTCTCTGCGAATTGTGCCTTAATGGCTGCTTCCTTTCTAATGCAGTGAGCTTGTACCTTGAGCAATAGATTTCGAGGAACGGGATGAAGCCTTGGAGTGCATTTTTTATATTGTTGTGATATCTTGTCCTCTAGCATTGACTTGATTGCCATAAATCTGCTATATCTTTCATCATTAAATGCAGTGTGGGTCTTTAATTCTAGGATGAATTCCTCTGAGTTGAGACTTTATAACAGAGAAGAATATTTTTCAGACAGTCTCCTATAACTTTCATAGGTCTTATTCAATTTTGTACATGCCTTTAAAGGGAATATGTCACCTGCATATTACCCAATTTTTTCCCCATTAATCCAGGTGTAATAAATTACCTTATTTCCATATGTCTTCATCTTTTAATTGTGTGTCTTGTACTGTCTTCAAAAAAACGCTTTATTCAATATGCAAATTAGGCTGTAAGGAGCCCAGAGGGGTGTTTTTCCTCTTCCAAGGTGCCCAGGAACGTCCCGCTGATGTGCCCGGCCCGCCTAAATTTGAAAAATAGGAACGCCTCCAGCATGTAAAATCGCCTCCCAGAGGTGAGGCTAAGTGCTCCACGCCGCCCCTCACCCACCCGCTACCTCCGCTCACTGCAAGAAACATCCCCGATCCTCCTCTCGCCGGCAGCCTGAAATTTCGCGCAGGCGCAGTGCCGGCGGCAATTGCCTGCGCGATCGTGGCAACTGAGGGCAACAGCCTCAACAGCGTCACTGGGCATGCGCCAAGCCCAGTGACACGGAGCACTTAGCCTCGCCTCTAGGAAGCGATTTTACATGGTGGGGGTGTTCCTATTTTTCAAATTTAGGCGGTCCGGGCACATCAGGGGGGCGTTCCTGGGCACCTTGGAAGAGGAAAAACGCCCTTCTTTTTTTTTTTTAAAGAAAATACAAGACACAAAATTAAAAGAAGAAGACATATGGAAATAAGGTAATTTATTACACCTGGATTAATGAAAAATTTTTGGGTAATATGCAGGTGACAGATTCTCTTTTGATCTTCATTATAGCCTGATCCATGTGCTGCACCCATACATTGTTCAGTCTTTTCCCACAAACTGGATAAATTATTACATCACTCAATTTTGTTAGTTAGGCACGCCTCCTTCATTTTTAATGAGGGCTTTGAAATCCTTTTAGCTGTGTATTCCATTTCCATTTTCAACACAACAGCGACCTCTAGTGGTGGTTCAGTCTTTTAATAGCTTACAGCAGGCAGACGATATTTACCTTAGAAAACAGGCTGAATGCAGTTCCTAGCATGTATGAAACCGCAATTGCTAGAAGCTTCTGCGATCCTAGTGAATGCAGTACTGAGCAGTATAAGATATTACCCTCCACTGCAGCAAGCAGGAGACTAATGATGATGGATTATTACTTGGAGGAGGAGAATATTCTTTTCTTAGCGAGAGAAGGAGAATACTAAGACAATTCATTTACTGTGGCATTTCGAAATGTCAGCTTTATACAATCACGCATCTGTGAGAGAGCAGCCTCTATGCGCACTGAGGTGACTTGTTGAATCAAGACATTCTCCACTTACAGTTTATTTATCAGACACCCAGGAGTTAATCAAGTAGTCTTTTAATCCAGAGATTGTATTAGATGTTGCAGGGTAATCCAGATGGTAAAAGAATTATGCCAACAATAAACTCCTAGCTAAGAAGATGGAGATTCTCCTTAGAAAGCAGAACACACTAACAGCAAAGAATGACTGGGAAACAGGGAGTGGCTAGGCTGAACTAACTAGAAACTGAAACAGAGGGGGGAGGAGAGGAGAAGAGCATACCCATACACAATGCAAGATACTGGAACAGAACACAGGGTGCAAATGCAGAGTGGCCGTCCCCTAGCCAGTACGCCTGCTACTGCCCAGAGCACCCAGGGACTGAGCACACCAAAGCCAGCTCCAAGAAGTTCCCTGGCATGGCAGTTCTTTAGACAATTTGATGACAAGATGAGAGTGGTTTTCACGCTGTGCAATCAGGGCCTGAAGCGAGGCATGAATGTTCTAAACCTGAGAACCACCTGCATGACCAGGCATCTAAATGCAAAGCACGAGCTGCGGTGGAGTAAACAACTCAAAAACCACAAAAGATCTCAGGCTCCTTCTGCTCCCTCTTCTGCTGCAGTCTCGGCCTCTTCCTCCCCCTCTGGAGTGACAGTGGCACCTGCCACTCCACAAACAGAGGATGTGGCGGCAACACCACCACCGTCACTCAGCATGTCCACACTGTCCCATGGTAGCATTCAGCTGTCCATCCCCCAAACACTTGTGAGAAAGAGGAAGTACCCCCCTACCCACCAGCGATCCCTGGCCCTGAATGCCAGCATTTCAAAATTCCTGGCCTTTGAAATGCTGTCATTCCGTCTGGTGGAGACGGAGAATTTTAAAAACCTTATGGCGGTGGCTGTTCCACAATACATGGTTGCCAGCCGCCACAACTTTTCCAGGCGAGCCATCCCTGCCATGCACAACTAAGTGGCAGACAAATTCAGGTGTGCACTGCGCAAGGCCATCTGTGGCAAGGTCCTTCGGTCACGGAGGATTGCAGGACGTTTCTCGTTGTTGCCTCCTCTTCCTACTCCGCTTCCTCCTCTACCGCCTCCTCATCTGGTCAGTGTAACACCTGCACCACCAACTTCAGCACAGCCAGGGGGAAATGACAGCAGGCTGTTTTGAAACTCATCTGTTTGGGGGAAAAACCACACACCGCACAGGAGCTGTGGAAGGGCATGGAACAACAGACCGATGAGTGGTTGGTGCCACTGATCCTCAAACCTGGCCTGGTGGTGTGCGATAACGGGCGAAATCTCGTAGCAGCTCTGGGTGTAGCCGGTTTGATGCACATCCCTTGCCTGGCGCATGTGCTGAATTTGGTGGTGCAGAGGTTCCTGAAAAATTGCCCCGACATGTCACAGCTGCTGCAGAAAATGCAGGCCGTCTTTGAGCGCTTTCGGCGTTCTCACCCTGCTGCTGCTCGCCTGTCTGCGCTGCAGCGTAACTTCGGCCTTCCCACTCACCGCCTCATATGTAACGTACCCACAAGGTGGAACTCCACCTTGCACATGCTGGAGAGACTGTGTAAGCAGCAGCAGGCGATTGTGGAGTTTCAGCTGCAGAACGCACGGGTGAGTCGCTCTGCGGAACAGCACCATTTCACCACCAACGAGTGGGCCTCCATGCAGGACGTGTGTGCTGTGTTGCACTGCTTCGAGTACTCCACCAACATGGCCAGTGCCGATGATGCCAGCGTTACTATCCCACTTTTATGTGTCCATGAAAAAATACTTCGGGCAGTGATGGAAGAGGATGTGGTACAGGAGGAAGAGGAGCAGGAAGAGGGGTAATTTCCACGGTTATCAGGCCAGTCATTCACAAGTAGCTCGAAGGGTGGGTTCCTGCACCAACAGAGGCCAAGTACACAACTGTCCAGCCAGGACACAGTTCTGGAGGATGAGGAGGATGATGATGAGGAGGTACCGTGTTCGCAGCAGGATGGCACCCAAAGAAGCTCATGGCCATCTCTGGAGCATGGCTGGGGGGATACAGAGGACACAGACGATACACCTCCCACAGAGAACAGCTTGTCGTTGCCTCTGGGCAGCCTGGCACACATGAGCGAATAAATACTCCAGTGCCTGCGCAACGACCGCCGAGTTGCACACATTCTAACCAGTGCTGATTACTGGGTGGACACCTTGCTGGATCCCCGCTACAAGCACAATGTGCAGTCCTTAATTCCGTCACTGGAGAGTGATCGGAAGATGCGCGAGTACAAGCGCACGCTGGTAGACGCACTTCTGATGGCATTCCCACCTGACAGCGGGGACTCAGTGGAAGCACAAGGCAGAGGAGGAGGAAGAATTCACAAACGCAGCTGGGGCATCGCCAGCACCTCAAAAAGGTTAGCATGGCTGAAATGTGGAAAAGCTGTGTCAGCACTCCTCAACAACCAGGACCACCAACAGAATGTCTTAGCAGGAGACTTTGAGCAACATGGTGGAACAGTAAGTGTGCACACATCTACACGTACTGACTAATTGGTCTGCCCCATTCAACTTCTTGCCCGTACCTTGTGTTGAATAGACAAGGATATCAGCCGCACCCAGCCATTGTTAGACTCCAGCGCACTTCTCTTTGCATTCTCTTTTCTAGTTCCCAATGTTTTGGGGACTTCCCAAATTTATAAAAATGAATAAAGAAAGAAAGAAAGGGAAAAAAAATAAAAATAAAAACAGAGTTTTCCTCTTCCACCACCGCTTCCACCTACACCGCCACATCCACCGCCTCCTCAACCTCCTACTCCACTTTGACCTCTGCCTCCTAGTTCAAGATTATTATTTTTTTATATTCTATGTTATCTTACGTCATTTCCCTATCCACATTTGTTTGCAGGGCAATTGTCCTGCTCTTACCCCCATTTTGCTTCCTTTTGCAGTCCTCTAGCCCTCACTATGACTATTTTACAGCCATTTTAGTGCACCAAAGTTCGGTTCTCCATTGACTTCAATAGGGTTTGGGTTCGAATTCGGGTCAAATTTGGGTCAAGTTCGGGTCCCGAACCCGAACTTTGACCCGAAGTTCGACCGAACCCGGCGAACCCGAACATCCACAGGTCCGCTCAACCCTAGATATATGTTTATGTATCTAAGTGTGGGTCTTTATGTGTGGTCTGTGTTCCTTTCATATGCATTCAGTAACTGTTTATCACGGACGTTCGCGCGACAGGTGGCAGGAGATCGTGAGACTGGCAAGACGTGGTTTGATCTGACATGTTTTCCGTTTGGATCAAATGACGTTTGTGTTGTTTCTGGTGCTTGCCACACCTTCTTTCCCCGGGTGTGGCTATTATGGTCATTTTACCTTCTCTATTTATTGTTGTTTCTCCCACTATGCTAAGCTGTTTATAGCTTCTGTTGGACTTGTGGTTAACTTGTGTGTGGATCTCAACTGAGTTCCTTTTTCTGCCATAGCCACTTGAAGTTAAGTGTTTTCTTTCCCTTTTGCATTTTGTTTGGGTTATTTTGTGTCTTGCATTTCCCTGTCGTTTGTCTTAAGGCCTGAGGGAGACTCCTGTTCGTCCTTCCTTTTGGAGGAACACATTTTCTCAGTCCTGACATTAGTACCAGGGTGCTATAGGGTGAGTTAGGACACTAGGTATACGGTGTATGAACTTGCCTACCCCTGGGGTCTGTTCATAGTGGTAGTTAGTCAGGACTTTGATTAGGGTTTTACTAGGAGGTGTACATCTCTTTTTCCTTGTTTCCAGGCCTTATTGCCTCACCCCTTTCCCTCCTATGTTCGGTGTTGTGTCTCCCTCCCACACCCGAACGTGACACTGTTATAGGGGTACTGTCTATCCTGACCATATAAAAATATTGATGTGTATATTTATTGCCAAAAAAAAGTCATATGTGTGTTTGTACCTAGCCCTTGATCCATCCTTGGCTAAATGTGATGTGCAGCTATTTGAGCTGCATTCTAGGCCCACAGAAACAGTAGAGATGACCATCACTGATCTAAAATCTACTATTTATTTACATACATCAGCTTGTGCCACATCCTCTCCACTGCACGCTAACTTGTAGTGTACATTGTAACTACAACAGCTTATCCCACTCAAGTGAATAACCTCTTTAAACAACTGATCAGTGAGGGGGTTCCGGTAGTCAGAGTCTCGCCGATCTGATATAAATTACCTATCCTGTGGATAGGTTATCACTATACTAGTGCAGCGAGCCCCTGAGGAGCCGATGCAGAGGATGGGAGTGGTAGTGACCCTAATGAGGGGTTGTGACATGGTGTACTCCCTTAGGCCATTTCTCCTTTGGGATTGATGCAGTGGAAAGATGGTTTGAAGAATCAGGCCAGACGTAAAAGTATAACAATATTAGTATTAAGTACAAAGTGCTTTTTCTGGCACTAGATGGAATGGATGCTAGTTGTATGGTCATTTAATGGCACTTGCAGGCACTTATGGATATAAGTATCCACTGTGAGATTCAGGCTTGAAGTATGGCCTGGTGGTTATTCTTGGTAATAGGTGTCTGACCTGTTTTCTCTCACCAGCAGAATTGTCGTAAACTGGTGATTTTGCTGATCACTCTGCTGTGTAGATTTCCTGCAGTTATGGTCTCATAAGAGAACTGGATATGGCCCCTTGGAGTAGGAGCTTTAGCATGTGCTTCCTACCTCCTTCCTGTCTGGAAGTAGGATCAGCCCACGCTTACCAAGGGGGGCAAACCACCCTGTTCCTGCAACAATTGTTAACCATACCTCTTTTGCTGAAATACATGGCCTAAACACAACATAACAATAAAAATAAAACATTTGCAGATACCCCCAGGTCTGGGGTACTGCTCTAGCACTAGCGCAACCCCTTGAAGGTGGATGTGTAATCTGAACATCTTTTTTAAGTCCAAATATCTGTCAGACATGAGGAATGTGGCAAGTGTTCCACAATGGGTAACTAGTGGTTGATCAAAAGTTAAAATATATAGTCCTGTCTGTCTTCATGTTAGTTTAGAAAAGGGTGTACAACCCACACTGATTCTACTTGTGACCTTCGCTGTGCTAAACAGAGACACATCTAATTAGCCATGTCTGACGATCAGTGGGTGTGATGGATGCTGTGCTGTGTATTGCATCTTTATTCTCCAGCCAGCTTCTATATACTGTTTGCAGTACACGAGGAAAGATTGACACTTGTAATATTGTCATCCTTTTTTCATCTGGAAGAAGTCATTGCCGCAGATTGTGGGATGTGTGAATGAAAACAATACATCTAACAATTCCTGAACTAGAGGCATTGTAATGTATTCAATGACCAGTAATCGGATTCATACTACTCCTCATCTTCTGTTACCCCTAGTGACACACCACTATGGACTGATTCCAAAAACTCAATTACACAAAGCAGGCAAGCCCTATTGTTCTGGACATTAGGACCAGCACATAAGATCTCAGCCAATAACACACAAGAGTCGGATTACATATAAATGGTTCATATCCCAACACACAGAAGTCTTTTTTTATAGATGGAATATCTTTGACTACTATTTATATCATGACAAACTAGTCTAGATCGTCATGTATATATTGTAATGTGGAACCGGTGAATCAATAAATATATAAAGCCTGCTTGTTTTTTTTACTACTGTACCTCACATCTGCAGGAACAATACTTAGAACTGGATAAAATTGAGGTTTATGCAGGGCTTGGCTTTGGGGTGTTGGACCTATGCAGTCATAGAAGCTACATCTGCTGGCTTTACTAAAGGGGTGCTTATAGGTGTTATGAGGCACGTATAAGCACTAGCAGACAACAAATATACAGAAGTAAACTCACTGATAGATGACAGGAACCGAATGATGATGGCAAATGGATGACAGTACAAAGAGATGAAGGAGATGGCAGTCAGGAAATGGACCAGACAGCAGATGATGATGGTATAGAGACTGATAGTGGATGAATGACAGTGAACAGAAATAAACAATACTGACTCTAATTTGCAATACTACCCCAGCAAAAACAACGAGATCTAGGACCTATGAATAAGTCAAAAATAAAACTCACACAAACCAACAATTAACAGAGTCAACAAGAAACCAGCAAGTAAAAACTTAAATCCTAGTAACAATGAAGGAGCTAGGAATGACGACTGGTACCAAACTATACAGACATGACACAAATGTAGGTTAGGAGTAGGATACAAAGAACAGTAAGCATTTTGGATACAAATGCATATGGCTCAGCTATACCTGGCAAATAAAGTGAAGGAAAAATAATTCCAAAAAAGAGTGTTCGTCAAAAAATATTTTGGATGGGAGTCCAAGAAATCTTAGAGTAACCGCAGGGCGCTGAAGGGAGGAGAGACTAATACCAAGGAGTGAGAAGTGGGAGGCTGCCAGTATTGGCTGTATGTGTAGAATGAACTACTACATATGTGGGTACAGGAAAGTAAATCACAGCCACCGAGAAGGAGACAAACCCCTAGTTACCGCTATAAAAGGTGATCCGAATGGGGATTAAGAGAAAGAATAAAATAATTCATAAGATAGTGGGAAAATAGCTATTTCAGCTAGTTCTATTATAACCTGGAGTGCAAACAAATGATGATCCAATAAAATAGAATCTAAAAGAATAAAAACATTTAAGGCTTGTATAAAAACAAAAATTATAATTGACTCACTTCACTGGGGAGGTGGTCCATGGGATAAACTCAAGACACCCAGCACCCCCGCCTGGATCGCTTGTATTATCTTAGCAAAGACACGGCAGTTTCACGGATGTTACTTCTGGTGGTTTCCTTTATTGGCATCACAGATAGGCTCAACGCGTTTCGGGGGTGTTACCATATACCCCCTTCTTCAGGAGCACTTAAAATACATACAGAAATAATAAAGTCATAAAAGTATGTCTTGCCTATAAGCTTTATACGTACTGAGAACTTGTAATCCTGCCTGATTAGTCCACGAGGTGGAAACGCCACTTCCGGTATCGGAAACGAAAGTATGCGTTCCAGAGTGGAACGCATGCTAAATGTCTTATACTATGCATGTATTATGTATCATTAAAGCGTTTGTTAAACCTAATATCTAGCGCTACTTTATCCCCTTGGGATATTAGTGAATCCTTGGACAGGAAAGAAGATATACCGCAACTAGAAAAACAGAGCAGGACCGGAGAAAGGTACTTCCGGTTACGCTCCTGTGGAACGCAAAGGTGGAATGCAAGAGGTGGCACGCTTATAAATAAAGAGAAGAAAGCATGAACATTTAAAGGAAGGCTAACCAATCAGGAACACCTTTGTAAATTAAGCAAAGTGATCATCTAACCAGAGATCAAGTGTAAGCCAGTTACATAGCAACTGTCAAAACAATGTTAGTAAACAGGAGAAGATGAGACAATAGGGAAATCCTTGCTGCTTGTAACATAGCCTGGCCCTGACCATCACAATTCTGAAAATTAATTGTATAGCAGACTACCTTATATATCCATCTGTTTTTAATCACTGTATGTTGGTATTATTTGAACACTGTATAGTGATATTTACCGTGTGCCACTGTTACATAGGCTAGAGTGGTGGTTGCATTGTGATTTAGGCAACTGTATGATAGTGTTAATTGGCCAGTATATGGTACTGTTGTTTATCTAAATACTGCATGGCATTTATAATAAGACACTGTATGGTATGTTTTTTGTGCTTAGTTTGATAGTACAGAGGGCACCATCCAACATGAGGTTGATCCTGCATTTATGGTGTGAAAAGTCATGGTTCTACATACTCCATCACATCAGTGTAAATCCAGTTTTGAAGTTTTGACTATGATAATTTGGACAACTGGGTGTTCTTTGGAGGCAAGATTAATGTCTTTAACGAACATATAGAAAAGCAACAGAATATGATAAATTAAATTGATGACACAGACAACAAACACAGGGAAAACTGGATTTTTTATTATAATTATTGAGTCTTTCAAGCTCCCCAATAAACAGCTATTACCCACAAACCATAATATTGGTATGAGTACTTTTGTGCAAGTGATACATTTAGTTGATCTCATTACGCCATGAGAACATATTGGTATATTGCTAAGATGTTATATGAATGTTATATGTAGCTCCATAACAAGACAAAATATTGTGGTGAGAACAACTGATAGACATAAAAAATGATTTGCTTTATTCTCTAAGAAGTTAAACCAGATGCTGTCAAAATTAGAATTTATTTACAAGTCTTTTGGAAAATAAAGTCCCAAATGGATGACCCACATCTGGTAGCAATGCTGGAATCTTAAATCTTAAAACTTAAATCTGATTAAGTTTGAAATCTGCCTAATACCAAAGGTAATCCTTTAGCATTTCAGAAATGTCATTAACCACAATCATCTGACATTTGCTAAGAAGTTTTTATTATAATGCTAATTATAAAATCTGAATACATAATGTAGCTAATATCCTTCTTATTACAATTATTAAAGTAGCATGTGGGTTTTAAGAACAATAACGTATGGAAATCACAACTTAGAGCACTTCTAGAAATACGGCCAAGTGGTCAGGTTTCCTTATGCAGTTATGGAACCAAAAACAGCAGTGGATCATAAAAGAATATAAAGTATATAGGATATGACTTCTCATGTTTTTTAATGCCTGGTTTGGGCTTCCAAAACTGGATCAGGAAACCTGACCGTGTGGCCATACCCTTACAGTTTTTACCCAAGCATTTTCTAAATGGATTCCCTAGAACAGGGATGAGTAACCTTCGGCACTCCAGCTGTGGTGAAACTACCAGCTCCCAGCATGCACACTTGCTTATTTATTTTCAGGACTCCCATAGAAGTGAATGGAGCATGCTGGGAGTCGTAGTTTTAACACATCTGGAGTGCCGAATGTTGCTAACTGCTGCCCTAGAAGTATGAAATTCACCTCCTGTTTCATCACAGGTGCAGGCTGCCATACCGCCAAACTTTTTGGCCAGTCAAAGAGGGATGCTCACAGCCTGTGACTGCATGACTGCAGCCAGTGATTGGCTGAGGATCGTTCACAGCCATTTCCTGCCATGTTGAGACAGTAGCAAGAAGCAGAGTGCATCAAGGACCATTTAGGGTATGTATGGTGCATTTTTTGGCACTTTTTTTTCCAGCTTCCCTTTTATTTCAATAGGAGAATCAGAGAGGATTCAGTTCCAAGATAGAACATTCTGCTTCTTAAATGGGAAGCTTTTTAGAGGTGATTTTTGTCATGTTTTCCTTGTGGAAAACACATAAAAAACTGTTGCGAAGAACTCTCTGTGAACTGGACTTTACTGTCAGAACTGCAGTTCTAGAGAACTGGTAAAGCGGGTATAAGTTCAGTTATTTATTTATTTTTTTACAACATATGCATCTCCTGTGCTGGAAGATATCTTTAAATATTCACAACAAATCATCTAATATAGGCATTTTAAGGTCCAAATTTGTCAAAATAATAAAAACTAAATATAAGTTGAGGTGTAACGTACAGGTAGGAACCAGACATATTGGGGGACATTTATTAATAATGGCGTCATTTGCGACAATAAAATACTAATATTACAAATCAATGTGATTTTTAAAAAATATAAACTTGATTATTCGCCTATTTCTCTAGATTTGCGACATTTTAATGCCAATAGCACGAAAATACGACTTTTTTAAACAGAAATGCCCCATTTCAGCCAAGCCTGCCAGCCCAGATTTGCGACTTTTGAAGCATATTTGCAATATTTCCACTGGTAAATTACGGCTTTTGTCTCAGATTCGGGATGTTTTTGTTCTTGTTTTTATTGAATGGTAATTTACTGACAGAATCCTGCTGTTTAGCTCATTTATATTAGATAAAAATAAATACTTCGGGCCAGATTTATCATTAGCTAAAGTCACTTTAATGGAGTGAAAAAGTCACAAAAAAATGCGCAATCAGTAAAATTGCGCATTTTTTTGCGACTTTTTCAAGCTCTGCACTAAGCTCTCCAGTTTTGTGAAAGTGGGCGTGTTGTCTTATGTAAATGAAGCTCTGGACAGATTTACTATTGCAACCATTAAAAAAGTCGCACAAAAGTCGCAAAAAAGTCGCAAAAAAAATGCGCAATTTCACTCCAGGGGGGACCATGCTTATCTTATGCGACTTTTTAATAGAACATGCGACTTTTTTGTAAAGACGTGCGACTTTTGTAAAGCCGCTTACTGAAGGATAAACTGCTACCGTCAATCCACATTTATCACAGTATTAAAGGACCATTAATAAATTGGACTAACTAAAAGTGACTTTGGGCAGATGTAAAAGTGGAGTAAGATGGAAGTGCAATGATAAATCTGGCCCTTCCTGTTTTATTACTCACCTATCCCACGACAAGTTGGTTTGGTTTTCTTTTCATAAATGCGACTTTTTGACAAAAAAAATTCTAAAAACATAAAACAGCACCACATAAGATGGCTTAATTGTCCGCAACAATTTGAGCCATTTCCGCTGATAGGATGATAAATGAGGCGTGATATGCATTAATTTGATAGCCCCCCCCCCCCCCCACTTTGACATTCATAATTCATTTTCGGCTTGATGAATCTTTATGGTGAAAATTCTGGAGAAAATAATTGATATATTTGGTGCAAATCAAAAAGCGATTCTTTTTGGTGCATTTTATGCCATAATTCTGGTGCAACATGCTTAGTAAATGTCCACCAGTGTAAATGTCCACCAGTGTTTCTGGAGCAGTTTACCAAGTTTATTAATATACATTTATTACCCAGGTCGAAAAGATGGGTATTTAAGTAGCAGAGAGAGACTTGTGTCAAAAAGAGGGATTGGGAGGCATGGGCTGCTGTTCTGCCCCCAAACTTTACACTGCAATGCCATTGAGATGGGACAACACCTTTAAAGAAAAACTGTATATTGCTGACAGCATACATCAGAGCTTTCATTTCTCACAATGCTATTAAAAATTTTTCTTTCATAAATATGCCCCAAAGCATTCAAAAACTTTGCCTAACAAAATGTTCGCCTACCAAGTGATGCTTATACCCATGCTGCTTTCTAACAAGTAATACGGTTTTATCTGTGGGATTTTAGCCTTTGGTGTATAATGAATGTGAATAATATAAATAGATAATAAAAATTAAAAAAACTAAACTTTGTGCTGTTCTATCTCTATACTTGTCATGTGATGTGAACTTGCTGGTAGATTGTTCCAATGATTAACCCCTTAAGGGCACAGGCAATTTTCATTTTTGCATTTTTATTTTTTCGCCCTCACCTTCCAAGATCCATAACTTTTTAAAATTTCCACTCACATAACCATATAAGGGCTTATTTTTTGTGGAACAAGTTTTTTTTGGCACCATTTCTTGTAGTGGAAGACGTGAAATTTTTTTTTGTGGGGTGAAACTGAAAAAACCCCCCCAATAAGGCTGTTTTTTTATATTGCATCGCCATATTCTGACAGCTATAACTTTTTAGTTTTTCCATCTACAAAGTTGTGTGAGGGCTCATTCTTGGGCTTGTTAGAATTAAAGGGGTTGTCCCCTTTTGCTCAGGATGGTCATCAATATCAGCCCAACTTTTTGAGAAATTTGGGACAAATTCCAAATCAGTAGAATTGAACATTTTTTTTTACTTTTTTTTTTTACATACTTTTTAGACCCCTTATGGGGCTTCTATAGATGATCTTCTGAACACTTATACTATAGACTGCAAGACAAAACTTTTGCAGTCCATGGGATTTTCATAGGCAGCTTGTCAGGTCATGCCTCAGGCATGGCTTTGCAGACATCTAGGAGCCTTCACTTGGCCCCAGGTTGCCATAGTAATTTCGCTGTAGGAGCTCTGATTGGGGGGCATAGGGAGCCTCCTCCCTCTGTCTGAGACTATGGTTGCTATTGACAACAGCACCAGAGGCATTAAATGCTCGGGATCAAAGTGACTGGTGGTAGGTGTCTGCTGTATTACACAGCCAGCACCTGCTGCTTATGGAATGAACTAAACACGTGAGCCTGCTAGATATAACAGCTTAACTCACATGATGTACAGGTATGTGATATGGCGTTAAGGAGTTAAGTATCTGGCACGTCATTATACTAATGACAGCCAGTTCACCAGCCTAGATGCCAGAAATAGATCTGCACGTCTTTGTAGAACATGTCTAAGACAGAATGCAAAGAGCAGAGAGTATCAAGGAACCCAATAGATAATCCTTTTAGCTAGGTTTATATAGTTTAATGCATTCTATTTGCTACTCACCTCTTATTGTATTCTCCAGGCTATGGTATTTCAGGCTGCATAATAACTGACTGACTTTCTGTCTGGGTGCCCACACTTTCCCTACATGTAGGTACAACTCCACGAGTTCCGATAAGAAGCTCCACACAATTCAGCAAGGACTATGTGACCTATGCCTGTAATTAGCTCTTAGCTCTATATTTATACAGTACTAGTCAAAGTGATTTTATATTTTATTTTTTACTCTTAAAATTCATATTAAACACATGACGATGAAGGAAGATATGCAGCACACCATCCTGCAGGGGGAGGGTTTTCTGGGCTGGAGCTAATGGAAATGCTGGTTGTGGTAGTCCTGATGGTGGCTAATTCCTGCTCTAGTACACCCTGGGCTGTGAGTGCAGTTAAAAATGGAGAGGGGCACACCCTGGCCTTTGAGGTCTCCTGCCTGGTGGTGGCTGAGGTGGCCTTGATGTTGGGTGAGCAGTGAGATGCAAGGCAGGAGAACAGGAGCCAAGATTGGATGTGGAGACCAATGATCAAGCTACCTTGATAATAGTAAAATAAAGTATTTCTTTAACTGAATAGATGATTGGTGTCACAGCGCAAATACAAGCAGCAGGAAAAGATTTCAAATTTTTTTATTTACATAGTAGGCTTTTCCCAAAGGTTGTGTAGCAACAGAGATGGTCCTCCATAAGTCTCCTTCCACAAATACATGCAGAAAAAGTATTTTCTACTGCTTTAGCTTGTCTGGGTTACAAAACAACAGCACCATACACATGTCTTTTGTCCGACAATTATTTACTAGTCAGGGGAAAGTAGGGCTAGCCCACTACCTGGCAGATATTACTAATGATGGCCATTTAACTACTTCCGTCCCATATTCAGCCTTTTGGAATACATAGTGCATAGTAACATTACATTAGCCACTTGTACCACTGACAGTGTATAGTTGGCAGCTCAGTAAACATTTTAGCAACTTTAAAAGTGAGCTATAATATATTATAGCATTAACTATTAAGCAGCACAGTGAGCACACTGGTTGACCCTTTAGCAGTGAACCAGCAGATCACTGCACACATATGGAATTAAGTAGTAAACAAAGCAAACCAGAATCAATCAGCTTCATGAGATCAGTTGGAATGGTTTTCAGTTAAAAAGTATGTCTCATCAAGAGTGAATTTGTGGAATTTCTTGATTTTATACTGTTTGAGATCATCAGCTGTGTTGTACAGAGGTAGGGTTGGTACAGAATTCCATATGGCGTTTAGCCTTATTCTACTACTGTTATAATTCACATTATGGTAAGAACCACTAAAGTAAGTAAAGAGAAATGACAGTCCATCATTTCTTTAAGACATGAAGGTCAGTCAGTCTGGAAGATTTCCAGAACCTTAAAGGCATCCTCAAGTGCAGTCATCAAAACCATCAAACAATACGATGAAATTGGCTCTCATGAGGGCTGCCCCAGGAGAGGAAGACCAGGAGTTACATCAACTACAGAGAATAAGTTCTTTAGGGATATAAGCATCAGAAACAAATTAACAGTACCTCATATTAGAACCTACATACATGCTTTACAGAGATCACATACCAGACACATTTCAACATCAATTGGTCAGAGGAGACTGCGAGAATCAAGCCTCTATGGTTGAATTCCCGCAAATAAGCCACTACTGAGGAACAACAACAAGAAAATGAGAATTGCTTGGACCAAGAAACACAAGGAAAGGACAATAAGGCAGTGAAAATCTGTACTTTGGTCTGAGTCAAAATCTGAGATTTTTGGTTCAAATAGCCATGTCTTTGTGAGAAGTAGAAAAGATGAGTTAATAGTTTATACAAGATTGGCTTCCCATGAAGCATGGAGGATGGTGTCGGTGTTTTTCAGATGACACTTGGTAACTTATTCAAAATTCAAGGCACACTTAATGTAACGTAAAGTGAATTAGAAAGACTTGAGAATGAATAAGCTTACGTAGGCTATGTGAATACATATATTTACTAAGTGATTAAATATACAATAATAAAATGAAATCACATACAAAATAATAAAAAGTAAATAAACATCACTATTCTAAATGGGGTGGAGACTCCATCGATCATGCTATAACCCATGGCTGTCTACCCAGTTATAACACATAACCGACACCGCAGGGTGTACAAGAGATATAGGGCAATCATACTCACATCCTACCTAGAATGGAGAGCCTGGTGGAGTTTTCTGAGAAAATGTGTGCCACAGAGAATAAGCCTGTTAGCCCCTCCTCCAGTGTGTAGCACGCATGTCTCTGAGATCACTCAGGGATGTGGTCTTATCAGCACAATGGGGGATGGGTACTATCTTTATCCCACTTAATTACAAGAGTATTAAACAGAATTAAACAGGAGAACCAATCAGTCACTTAAAAATACCCTGATATTACACTTAACCAGCATGGCTATAACAGTGTTCTGCAGAAACATACCATCTCATCTGGTTTGTACTTAGTGGGACCATAATTTGTTTTTTCAACTTGTTCGAAAATTTGCTGTGGGGCCCAGTCATTTCTAGTTATACTAGTGCTGTCATCAAAGCAAAGCAAATTTAAAATAAAACATATTCTGGAATGTTTTTTTATGTTTAACACTTCATTCCGTATCTTCATCGTTTTTATGTCTGTAATATGAATTAACACTGTAGAAAATAAAAGACAAATTACAAATTAGGCATTACTGAAATCACAGGATTGATAGACATGACAATCATAACCAGGATGTAAAAATGATAAAACATGGAAACAAAATATTCCAAACATCTTAATTTATTCATTATCAAATATAAGCACCATGTGCAGAAATATACATACTTACATGCCTTGGCATACTATCAATGAGGTTATTAATGTTTGTCTGAGGAATGTTATGCCATTCTGAATGCATTTGGACAGGCAAATCAAGATTCACTGCTGGCACCTCCTTTTGCAATTCTGGAAATGTCTGGAAGTGCTGCAGGCCTGGCTTCATCCTGTTGAAAAATGGCTCCAAGGACATTTTGGAAAAATGGCTATACCACTGATTCTAGTTCAAAAATCAAATAAATGTAATGCAATGCATAGCTGTTAGTGCACCCAAAATAAAGAGTAGAGGGACCATCTACTGTAAATAATGCCACCCCACAACATAATCCTCGGAGTAGCACCTACTGTATGTGATGTTCCATTGAGAAGGTCTCTTCATAGCATTGCCCACATGGTCTTTAGACCAATCTCCAGCTACAACTGTATCCAAGACTAATGCAAGACTTATCACTGAAGAGGATAGACCTCAATTACAGCCTCCATTGCCATCTTGCTGTGCACCATGATAGCCTTTGAAAGTGGTGGCATGAAATAAATGGAAAGGGGGGGTTTCAGTCAGCACTCCCTGTATGCAGGTGCACGTAGGTTATGGCAATTATACATACAAACACAAAAATATAACAGCACTCAGCAACTAGAGATCTGCCCAAGATGGGAGCTGTAAGAGGACATTAGTGATATAGCATGCAAACAGTGGAGACATTGGTTTACATTTTGATCAAAAGGTAGTAAGCCCACTCACCCCGACACGGTTGTCTCCTAGAGTGGGTACTAACGCTAAATCTGACCTACTATAGGCCATGACAGCCACATAAAATCCTCCTAACGCTAAGTCTTACCTATTATGGGCCACGACAGCCACATAAAATCCAGGGAGTGTGAGCCCAGCATGCACGCTGGGATAGACCTTACTTATTAACCCCTTCTGGTGCTGCAACAGCCTCCATTAGATCCAGGGATGCAGGTACCAAGTGCTGACTGAAACCCCCCCTTTTCGTTTTTACTTAATATATGTTGGAGGTGTGGCGACCTCCTTCTCAGTCGTGCACACCTGACTAGTGTTTCTGCCCTAGATGCTGGTTTTCAATCAGAGTGAGTATAAAGCTGAATGTGTACTCACATTGCCTGCTAGTAGCCATCTGGCTCCAGGAGGAGTGCACAGTGGGCTCGGCATGCATGTTGGTACCTGCATCCCTGGATCTAATGGAGGCTGTTGCAGCACCAGAAGGGGTTAGTAAGTAAGGTCTATCCCAGCGTGCATGCTGAGCTCCTCCTGAATTATGTGTGTCATGGCCATAATAAGTAAGACTTAGCGTTAGGAAGGACACATGTGGCTGTCATGGCCTATAGTAGGTCAGGTTAAGCGTTAGTACCACTCAGAGACAACTGTACGGAGTGAGTGGGCTTACTACCTTTGATCAAAATGTAAACCAATGTCTCCACTGTTTGCATGCTATATCACTAATGTCCTCTTACAGCTCCCATCTTGGGCAGATCTCTGATTGCTGTATTTATTTGTGTTTGTATCAGTACTACGATGCACCTGCATACAGGGAGTGCTGACTGAAACCCCTTTCGTTTTTACTTAATATATGTTGGAGGTGTGGCGACCTCCTTCTCAGTCGTGCACACCTGACTAGTGTTTCTGCCCTAGATGCTGGTTTTCAATCAGAGTGAGTATAAAGCTGAATGTGTACTCACATTGCCTGCTAGTAGCCATCTGGCTCCAGGAGGAGTGCACAGTGGGCTCGGCATGCATGTTGGTACCTGCATCCCTGGATCTAATGGAGGCTGTTGCAGCACCAGAAGGGGTTAATAAGTAAGGTCTATCCCAGCGTGCATGCTGGGCTCACACTCCCTGGATTTTATGTGGCTGTCGTGGCCCATAATAGGTAAGACTTAGCGTTAGGAGGATTTTATGTGGCTGTCATGGCCTATAGTAGGTCAGATTTAGCGTTAGTACCCACTCTAGGAGACAACCGTGTCGGGGTGAGTGGGCTTACTACCTTTTGATCAAAATGTAAACCAATGTCTCCACTGTTTGCATGCGATATCACTAATGTCCTCTTACAGCTCCCATCTTGGGCAGATCTCTAGTTGCTGAGTGCTGTTATATTTTTGTGTTTGTATGAAATAAATGGAAGACATACCTGTAGGCTGGACGTCCGTCTCATAGCCCTGATGGTTCTTGTAGACACTGTTTGCGGCTCTGAGCTTGCGATGTGATGTTCAATTTAAATTGCAGTACTGAATGGATCACTAGGCGCCATTCTTTGAATCAGACAATCCGTCTGTTTAGAGGTTTTAGCTTTGTGCACCCCTTGCTGTCATTCCAGTTTGTTGTTGTTTTCCTAACCACAGGGATACACAATATTAAACAATGCTGACATCTTGGACTAAGCGTTTCTATTTTGTTGCAATATATTTGAAATTAAACATGTATATAGTATATGAATACCTCCTACAAATAAGGATATACAGCATTTAAGCATCACATCTCATTGTAGCGATATACTCAGCTGAATATGAACATGCAATGTGACTCAGAAATAAAAGACCCCTATATTTCTTCATGACCCTCACATTACCTCATTCCTTTCACTCGCCCATTGGATGAACTCATTTTAATTAATTCATTGCAATCATATTCTAGGACTTGGGCAAGCTGATCTTTACAAGGGTCACAATATTTTAAAGATGAAAATGGTAGAGAAGGCTAAAAGAATAAGGACAAATCAATCATGTGAATGGATGTAAAGAAAAACCATCTTAAAAATCTAACTTTACCCATATTATAATGCACATTGTTCAATCAAAAGCATAATTAAGCTTAGTGATGTGATTTTTGTAGTGAGGATTTATGTAATGATATTAATAGAAATAGAAATAGTAAATCAAAACATGTTACATCATCCTTAAAGGCAACAACCATATTGTAAAGCTGTAAGTACATGCATCTCCTCTTTGGGTGGAAAGTTAATGCCTAAACCAAATGTGTATCTGTTAAAAATAATTCCAATTGTACTACAAATTGTTAAAATGTAATATTTGTAATCCCCTAAATTGGACATGTGCATGCTTACAGCATCCTTCCAGTTCAAGAAAAAAAAAAACACATTACCTGGTGCCCAAGTTATCATCTTTTCCGCCGCAGTCCCATCGTTTCCAGTGATCCTCTTCTGCTATCCAAAGACAGCCCCACCGCTTCTCAGACTACCCTTTGTATAATACGCATTTGGTAGTCCAAGGGACTTGCTACTGCCCTAAGATTCGTCTGTACTGCTTCTCTGCAGGTGGTGGAAACAGGCTTGAGGTTCTCCATCATAGTACAACCTGAGAGTTTGTACACCCTGATTAAAGTAGACAGAAAGACCCACCTCCCACTTATAGTCTTTGGAGTTGAGTATGTAGAGCCTTTGAGCAAGGGCTCTTTGGAGTATGGACATTTGCCCCATTGATTTTATATGTTTTATATCCTGCTCGTTTTCAATGTTATTGCACTTATGTACACTGCACAGTGGAACGGGTTAATACACAGCCAGCTCATACTGAAAGACTTTGGGACTTCCTACCTATGAACTGAGAAGTTAGGGAAAAAACAGACATACTGACCTTCTGACTGTCTGGTTTAGCTCTTTTGTTTATGTCTGAAGAGTTGTTTCTATCTAAAAAAACTGCTTAGTCATTCACATAGACCTGCATTGGAATGCTATACAAGTCTATGCCATACAGTGTCATCTATCACCCATAGGGTACCATTGTGAAAATAAAAGTCTGAAATTGTAACAATGTTTCTGTCTAGGCTGTGGTTCTCCACTCCACCTCTCCCATTAAAAGGTTCCAGTTCAGTTTGAAACTGTATTTAAGGGGAGAAATTAGAGACCCAAGTTGTCTACAGATAGGGACCAGTAGAAGAGACTCTGCCGGGCTTGACAAGTGAGCAGAAGAAGACACTGAGACTGGGATACTGTGCCACACACACTGGGTCACCAGCCCTTTGACCAGAGGGCCAGCTGGACAGCTATCGCCGGCCTTTCACAGCACAGAACCTTCTTCTGCCAAGGAAGAGATTGGAGAAGCCAGTTTAGTGGCTTGCTTAGCCTTTTTGGGGTGCACCATGTCTTACCATTCCCTCCAGAGTGCAGCAATGCACAGTGACACCTCGATGGTGTCCGTGGGACCAAGTATACTTTTGGGGCCACCCCAAACCCAGCAACTGCACATATATACAGTGCTTATGTGAATTATCTATTATTCTGTTTTAGTAAAGTACAGTGGATTTGTTGCATAACACCCGGTCTTATCATTGTCTCATAAACACACTGAAGAATTTCTGCATCATGAACCGAGAACCTGCCTTGCACCTGCTAACACCAAAGACACCCCTAAACACTATCAGACAGGAGAACTCCAAGAAACATAGAGTGCCCTGAAGCTATGATTGCACGGACACGGGTGAGTGCCAGAGTGAGAATTTACTGCCACAATCATTGCTGCAACTACTTTTCCTATCCTCTCTCTCCTCTCGTGGGCTCGCTGCAGTATGTTAGCAGTTTGAACCTTGTCTTAAAACAATGTATAGACAAAAGAACATACTTGATGCAGGAATATCTACTGTAAGTAAGGAATACTGATGTCATTAAAGCCAGTTATTAGGCAAACGGAAGGCATGCTGGAAATTTAGCAAACTTGGGGATGTGGCTAAAAGTTTAAGTAGAAAAGAGCTTTCATAACATAACTGCACTGATGAAGCTAAAACAGTCCATCTTTAGGGATAGTTCACACCGAGTTTTTTTGGTGTTGATTTCATTTCAGTGGGAAGGAGCACTTGCTTTTTTTCCTATGTGCAAAAAAGAAGAAGCATGCTCTATCTTAAGGAATCAATGAGAAGCATAAAAAACCTCTCTGTATGTGTCGACACTTTGTTTCTGTTTACTGCACAGTTTTTGGAGTGGATACGTGCCAAAAAGCACAAGTTGAAAATGTAGTTTTGTATGGAAGTAAAAACCCAATGGTTAAAAAAATGCATTAAAAAAACACAATTAAAAAACGCGTTGAAAAAAAAAAATTGTGGAATCCACAACTAATTTTATAGGTGGATTTTTAAAATCTGACATAACGTTTGAATCTACCATCACACATATGCGCTCAAAATGTATAGATCCTGAGCCTGTGACGGATGCCATATAGTGTCATCTATCACCCATATGGTACCATTGTTAAAAGAAAAGTCCATTATACTGTACTTTTTTTTCTTTTCTTTTTTTTTGCAGGGGCCATCTGTATAGGGAAGTGTAGTCTGGTGCCCTTTCTTATACTGTTGAGGCCTCTTTCTAATGAATGGGAGCCTGTGTAAAAACTCCTGCCGCAGACATTGTGCACTTAGCCTTACATGGCATGAAGATCACTGAGGAGGTTCCCATAAAGCTGTAAATGCCCGAGTGCCACCTTCGACCAGACTACTTTAATTTAGTTGTTTCTTATTTCTATGAAAAGGAAAGAAATTGTATGCTTAATAAAGTCTTATTTGTTTCCTAAGACGGGACTGACTGATGTGATTTGGATGACTGGTAAACAAAAGTCACAGGTCCTTTACAATCACTATACTCATGAAACTGTTACATATCACTTACCAGTATTTCTTTTCTTTTCCTGTGCTTTGAAGGGGTTGTCCCATTACAAGCATTTATCACATAGCAAAAGGATAGGGGATAAGTGTCTGATCGTTGGGGGTTCGACCACTGGAGCCTTTCTGATCAAGAGAACGATGGCCCCATGTTCCCCCATTTGAATAGAGCAGTGGTTATGCATGTGAGCTGTGGCTCCATTCAACTCTATGGGACTGTCGAGTGCTTGTACTTGGCTATCTCCAGCAGTCTCGTAGAGTCAAATACAGTGGCAACATGCATGCACAACCACTTCAAATGGTGGAACATGGGGTCCCCATTCTCGTGATCGGCGAGAGCCCAGGCACTCAGACCCATGCTGATCAGACACATCCCCTATCCTGTAAATATGGGATAGGTGTTTGTAATGGGACGACTCCTTTAAGAAGTGCGGTAATTGGTGTCGTCCCCTTCTGGCCACAGGGCCTGGGGCACTGGCTTAGGCCCAAAACGTTAGCCCATTGATGGTTTGGAAAGAACTTCACCAATAAATTTTACCAACAATTTTACCAGTAACTGATCTTTTATAACCAGAGATTAAAGAAAAAAAAAAAAAGAAAAGCCAATATTCATTATTGATTCATTTACTAAATCTTTATCCTTAATAGCTGGTATTTCAGGTATTGCAGGTATTTCTCATAATAAACAGCATGCAGCTGTCCCATAGGCATTAAATGCATTACACTCATTACATTTTACACCCCAAGTAAATGCACAAACACATGCTTATTGATTTATTGTTGTAAGTTCAACCCATTAAAAGATGCTTCAGTGATTTACTGAAAGGCAATATCAGTTCCTTGAAATGAAATGTAACGTATTCCTTACCTTACTCTGATTTAACTCTGTGTCGTCCAAGGCAGGGTTTTACCACGCATCAGTTATGATCTCTCCTCTAAAGTAAGGTTTCCAGCAGCGTCTGCAATTTTTCATCAACCTATGGGGATACAGAAAAGAGGAAGAAGAACAGAAAGAGGAACAGCAATATATGCATGAGAAGTACATGTACATCAAGAAGAAAGCAAGAGAAATAAAGGAATCTATACCTGAAAATGACTTATTTGTAGTTTTTGTTATGTGTCTGTGCAGTACAAAGGGGAAAAGAGAACAGTGAGTAAGGGTACTTTTGATAAAGATATGGCCATCATTCTTTGAATCAGCTAAGAAAGCTCCCATATATTCCAGCTCTCATACAACATCTTATCTTCTACAGAGCATGAAGGTTTTATCCTGCCGAAGAGAACATGCCTCCTTGCTACGTCATATATGCTTTTCTGCTGTTAGTAAAGACTCTATTACAATATGGCGCTTACAGCTAGATATTTATATAGTTCACATACCACAGTTAGTAAAACAATGCACAATGCGCAGATGCCAAGTGTTATCTCTTTTCATGTTTTCATATTGTAGCCAATTTAACAATGCCACATGCCTCAGGGGGAATGCCCCTCTGATGTCTTTATAACCCGCTGTACTTGCTGTAATAAATGAGAATTTGCTTTGACCCCATTGCGTGTGTCACTGTTATTTTCTTCTGTGCACGTTAAACCCTTGGGTAACTATTAATTTGGAGCACTTTCACACTTGCGTTAAAGTTTTCTGGTATTGAGTTCCGTCCTAGGGGCTCAATACCGGAAAAAAACGCTTCAGTTTTGTTCTAATGCATTTTGAATGGAAAGCATTTCATTCAGTATGCATCAGCCCTGCTCTGGTGAGGTGCGGAGGTCTGTCAGGTTGGCAGCACGTGTGTGGTGTTTTCTGTTTGCTGTGGAACTCGTTAATTTCTAACGATAATTTGTTTCCCTTAATCCTAACAGCAGCACAGATGGGGTTAATTGCCCCCTGTGGACTGGTAGGACCGGCGGAATGTTAATGAGCCCAAAAGAGAAACAACCAATAAAAAGACTCCAGCTCTCCTAAAAGGAGGGGAGCAACCCCCAGCCCACCGTGTCTGTAACAAGAATATGTCAATAGGGTGGGAAAATTTGTGTGCTGCTGTTAGGACTAAGGGAAACAAATTATCGTTAGAAATTAACGATTCCCCTTACGTCCTACCAGAAGCACAGATGGGGAGATAGCAAGAAGAAACCCCTAGGGAGGGTCCTCATGCCTGGCAGAAGAAAGAACTGAATGCCCAAAAGCCGAAAACTCAGCCACCTTCAAATCAACCCTATAATGGGAGATGAAGGTAGACAGAGAGCTCCAGGAAGCTGCACTACAGATCATCTCCAGAGGGAGAAGATTTCTCTCTGCTGTAGAAGTAGCAACGGCCCTAGTTGAATGAGCCTTTACAAACTCTGGAGGATCTAAAGACTGGGAAACAAAGGTTTCCCTGATGGCCTCCCTGATCCAGCGACTAATGGAAATCTTAGACGCTTTGCGGCCTTTAGACTTACCGGCGAATAGAACGAAAAGGTTCTCGTCTATTCTAAACTCATTGGATCTATCCACATAGATCTGGAGGCATCTCGAGATGTCTAACGAATGTTTGACAGGAGTATCAGAGGAGGTGGTAGAAAATAACACCGGAAGAGAAATCACCTGATTGATGTTATGAAAAGTTGGAACTTTTGGTCTAAAAGAAGGGAGGTACCTTAGAAGGACTCTGTCCTGTAAAAAAATGATATAAGGGTGGATAGCCGCGAAGGCTTGAAGCTCCGATACTCTCTTGGCGGAAGTTATAGCCAGAGGAAAAACAGCCTTAAGGGTTAGATATTTAAGGCTTACCTCCTCCAAAGGCTAACCCCCTGAGCACCACAGACAAATCCCATTGGGGAATTGGTTTTACGATAGTAGGCTTCAATCTCTCTGCTCCTTTAAGGAAGCGTTTGATGAGCGGGTCCCGAGTAAATGGCCTGTCGAGACAGGCTGAGATAGCACAGACTTGAACCTTCAGTGTAGATGGAGAGAGACCCTTGTCAAGACCATCTTGAAGGAATTGCAATATCGCAGGAAGGGGCGGATCTGCAGACGCCACCTGTTTGGAGCTGCACCATAAGGTGAAGATTCTCATGATCCGAGAATAGGCCTTCTTTGTTGACTCCGCTCTGGAATGCGATAATGTTCTCAGGACCGACTCAGATAGCCCTTCTACTCTGGGAAGGGACTGATCAACCTCCAGGCTGTCAGAATGAATCTGTGCAGATCTGGGCAGAGATGCGTGTCCCACGACACCAGGGTCTGCTCTGGGGGGAGCCTCCAATATTGTCCCTGGCTCATCTGAATGAGCTGGGTAAACCAGTATCTCCTGGGCCAAAACGGTATGATGGCTATTACCGAGGCCTGATCCATACGAATCTTCATCAATACCCTGGGTATCATGGAAAAGGGAGGGAAGATGTAGGCCAGCCTGAACCTCCACGGTATCGTCAGAGCATCTATCGCCAGTGGGTTGTCCTCCCTGTATAGGGAACAGAACCTCGGTACCTTGGCGTTGAACCTGGTGGCCATGAGATCCACCTCTGGCATGCCCCATCTAAGAACCAACTGCCTGAAGATTTCCGGATGGAAAATTTCTGGTTGGAAGCCCACGACTCAGGCGATCTGCGATCATATTGAGAGAGCCTCGAATGTGAGTGGCAGATAGATGGGTTAGGTTCAGCTCTGCCCACCGTAGAATTACCCCGACTTCTGAAAGAAGAGGTAGTGATCTCGTGCCTCCCTGCTTGTTCAAGTAGAGCACCGCAGTCATATTGTTTGACTGTACTTTCACCGCTTTGCCCCGGATATGAGGGGCGAAGTGAAGGAGGGCTAGCCGGATAGCACGCATCTCTCGAAGATTTGAAGATAGATGCCTCTTATGTGGAGACCAAGATCCCCGAACTGTGGATCCGTCTAGATGAGCGCCCCAGCTTACAAGGGACACGTCCGTAGTCAATATGAGCCAAACTGGTTGGGTCATAGACTTCCCGGGAGGCAGATGAACCCACCATCTGAGAGAACCTCGGGTTTGCCGAGACAGGGAGCACAAAGAATCTAGCCCCGAGGGGCTGCCATCCCACTTGTCCAGGACTTCTGACTGAAGGGGACGGAGGTGCCATAACGCCCAAGGGACTGCATCCGCAGTCGCTGACATGAGCCCCAGCATCTTCATAAGAGTTCGAATCAGAACTCGGCGTGGGACCGAAAGAAATCTTGCTTGGTCTTGAACGACTTCCTCTCTGGGGTCAACCGGAGGGACATCTCTACAGAGTCCACTATGAAACCCAGGTATTGGATTGAAGTCGATGGGCTCACGTTCGACTTCTGCCAGTTGACAATCCAGCCTAAGCGGAGCAGAAAGGAAATGGCTACCTGAAGATGATGGGTGAGTATTGGGACAGAAGAGGCTAAGAGTAGCCAATCGTCCAAATATGGGATAACGGTCAGTCCCTGGAGT
The DNA here is from genome assembly GCA_033119425.1 of Bufotes viridis. Taxonomy (NCBI): domain Eukaryota; kingdom Metazoa; phylum Chordata; class Amphibia; order Anura; family Bufonidae; genus Bufotes; species Bufotes viridis. The sequence goes on from CM065590.1 coordinate 285,341,338, forward strand.
CTCAGAGCCGCCACTACGGATACCACTACCTTGGTAAAGATAAGGGGGGCAGAAGAGATTCCGAAGGGGAGAGCGGCAAATTGAAAATGCCGACGAACTCCAGAAATTTGGACTGTGATCCTGAGAAACTTCCGAGAAGTGAGATGGATCGGGATGTGGAGGTAAGCATCCTTGAGGTCCAAAGTAGCCATAACATCCCCGGGCTTGAGGATGTGGCTGACCGACCGGATGGTTTCCATTCAGAACCTTGTCCTTCTCACAAAGCGATTGAGAAACCTCAAGTCTATGATCATCCGGAGATCTCCCCTTTTCTTGGGGACTAAGAAGACTGGAGAATAAATGCCTAGACCCTGTTCCCCTGCCGGTACCTCCTCCAGGGCCCCCTTGGATATGTAGTCCTGGATGTAGGACTCTAGAATTTTCTGTCTGTTCGGCAAAAAACTTCGAGTGGCAATGAATCTTTCTGGGGGGAGAGAGATGAGATCTATCTTGTAACCTGAAGCCACTACACTTTGTGTCCAGGGATCCGAAATATCCTGGGCCCATATGTGCCTGAAGTGAAACAGGCGCCCCCCTACGGGAAGGTGGGGATGGGGGACGGGAAAATCCAGAGGGGTAACGGCCGAGGCAGCAGGGTTTAACCAAGAGCCTCGGGGAGGCCCGTAGTCAGGAGGGTTTAGCCTCCCTGGTGGGTTTGCGGGAGCGTCTCGAGGTTGTCCGAGACTACCCCCCCAATTGCTACGTGCCCTGCTTTGACGGCGAGATCTGCCTCCACGCTCTTGACCTCCGCGCCCTCGAAAGGGCTGCTGGGGGAGACTTTTGCCTTTCTTCTCTGAAAGGCCCTCCATGATGTTATCAAGCTCAGATCCAAACAGCCGGTCTGGCTCAAAAGGAAGGGCGCACAGATTAAACTTCGACTCATTATCTGCGTTCCATGGTCTCAGCCACAATGGTCTTCTGGCCGCTGAAACTAGAGCCATAGTTTTGGCCGCCAACCTAAGTTGTAGCTGGGTGGTATCAGCCAGGAAATCCACTGCCAGGTTAACCGCCTTGAATGCCGCCAGTATGTCGTCCCGGGAGACACTTTGGTCGATGTCCGACTGGATCTGATTCAGGCTTGAACGCAGGAACGATGCCACCTCGGTGGAGGCGATGGAAGTAGAAGCGGAGGCCGCAGCAGCGGAGTAGCTTCTTCTGAGGGTACACTCAGCTATTCTATCAAGAGGGTCCTGCAGACTAGACCCATCATCTGCCGGGACAAGTGTACGCCTGGACAATTTGGCTATTGCCATGTCCACCTTGGGAATGGAACCCCACGATTCCACCAAGGGTTTTGCCATCGGAAACATAAGCTTGAAGCGTTTGGTGAGGACCGGGCCTTTCTCAGGCTTTTTCCACTCTGTGCGCATCACAGAGAGGAGGGTCTCATCTGCCTTAAAGACACGCTGGGTGCGTCCGGCGGGATCGGAGGACTCCCCCATGTCAACATCCTAGTCCCTCGACCGGATGGACTTCAAAAGCTTTTGTGTTTTTTCTGGTGGGAAAAAATATGAAGTCGGCTCCTCATTCTCAGATGAGGACGAGGAGGAATCCACGGAGAAAGGCATAGGCCTATCCACGGGAGCGGAGGTTTCCATAGGTGCCTGCGGAATCGGAAGCCTCCCATTAAGCAGCCGCACCACTCCTTTGATGGAGTCATCCACATAGGTTTTTGCCCACGAATACATATCCTGCATAGTGGGTTCAGAGACGGTGGGGGAGCGGCAGCTGTCACATCTGGAGTAAGGGAAGCTATCTTCCAGAGGGGTGTTACAGTCGTAACAGGCCAAATGTCTGCGTTTGGCGGACGACTTGCGTTGCTGGTCCGATTCTCTGGGAGAAGACATTTCTGAAAACAGAAAAGAATATTAATACTGCGAACATCGTACCGCAGAAAAAAAATTTACGAGAGAAACGCCCACCAACAACAGGAGCAAGTGACAGTAGACAAGAATCAAGAAAGAAGAAAGCAGAACTTTCTGATTAATGCGGAGGAGCTCTGAAGCTAGCTTGGGTAAAGCGCAACAGAGCCCTGAAAGCTGGGCTGAGAAAGTATTTAAGGGCAAAAACTCCGCCCAGAGGAGGGGACCCAGCACTCCACCCTCCAGCGTATAAAACAATGTGTATCCCTTATAAAAACACAAAACAAAAGAATAAGGAAGCCTCCTTATGCCTAAAAGAAAGGCACAGGTTGATTTATACAAAAAATCAAAGTAAGGAGGAAGCTAGCTTCTCCCTCCCTACCCCCAGCACCGCCCGCAAGTCAATGCCACGGCCCCCCCTCCCCCCCCCCCTGGAGGACAGCCGGCGGCAGGAGCACGCCGACCGAGCAGGACCCGGAAGTAACAACAGCCGCGTCCCCGCCGGGAGACGCTGCAGAGCCGGATCGCAGACCCGGAGGAGAGGGGCAAGGCCTCAACAAGTAAGGGAAAGGAGCGCAATGCTCGGAGGAAGGGGGGGAGAAAAAAATGAATAAGGGCAAAAGCCCACACAAAGTAAAAGCAAACTGCAGCTCCCCCAAGGAGGGGGAGCCCCGCCAGTCCACCTGTCCGGAGGACAAAAAAAAGACACGGTGGGCTGGGGGTTGCTCCCCTCCTTTTAGGAGAGCTGGAGTCTTTTTATTGGTTGTTTTTCTTTTGGGCTCATTAACATTCCGCCGGTCCTACCAGTCCACAGGGGGCAATTAACCCCATCTGTGCTGCTGGTAGGACGTAAGGGGAATTGGAGTTGAGCTGTACCTGCCTCCCTGGTAGGTGCACTTGGTGTGGTCGTTTGTGTAAGTTTAAATCCCCTTCCCAATGTCCTGTGCGGGTTATAGCTTCTTTCTCACTCTGAGGAAAGGTGGATTGCTGTTTCTGCTCAGCTTCAAGATAAGTGTATTTTGGTTTCCTTTTGTGTTTGTCTAGGCTGTCAGTTAGACACTTGTCTCCTGCAGGATTTGAGGAGGCAGGCTGCCTTTATTCCCCCTTGTCCACTATCTCAGGGACTATAGGGTTTATTCAGTCTTAGGCATGGGGCACATTTATTCCCACTTTTGGGGTCTAAACGTGTGCATAGCAGTCTAGGGTCAGCTGATAGGATTTTGTCAGGAGGTGACCATTATCCCCAGCTTTGGCCTAGACGCTTTTTTTTTGTTTTTTTTGTGAGTTTATTGTATCTTATACCCTTCCCGTTGTATCAATCAGGATGTCTTCAGTTCAGTCACTTTTATGGTATTTGGCCGGAAAAAATACCGCAGCCAAAATTCCAAAACACTTGCTGGCATTATTTTCAATTGAAATGTATTAATGCCAGATCTATTACCAAGTGTTCTGGAAAAACAGAACCGGTTTTCCAGTCTGCGCATGCGCAGACCTTTAAAAATGTCAAAAAGATAAATACCAGATACGTTTTTCTGAATGACACCGGAGAGACGGATCCGGTATTTCAATGCATTTGTCAAACAGATCCGCATCCTGATCAGAAAGAAATTGTGTCCTTTGCACACAGATCTCCGGATCTGGCACGCAGGTCCGGCAACAGAACTGTCTGCGGATTCCTCTAACGCTAGTGTAAAAGTAAGGGTACTTTCACACTTGCAGCAGGACGCATCCGACATGGTGAACAGCCTGTCCGATCCGTCCTGCTGCAAGTGTGAAAGCCACTATTTCACCGTGCCGCTGGACTTCCGCTCGATCCCCATTGACTATAATAAGGTGGGGGTGGAGTTATGGCGCAGCACGGAAAGAGGTCGCCGGACTAAAAAGTCGGACATGCAGTACTTTAAGTCCAGCGGCCTCTTGCCTGGCAGTGCCAGTGTACTGCAGCTCAGCTTAGGGTACTTTCACACTTGCGTTATTCTTTTCCGGCATAGAGTTCCGTCAAAAGGGCTCTATGCAGGAAAAGAACTGATCAGACATATTCCCATGCATTCTGAATGGATAGAAATCCGTTCAGTTTGCATCAATATGCCTTCCGTTCAGTCACTGTCAGGCGTTTTGGCTGAACATTATACCGCAGCATGCTGCGGTATTATGTCCGTCCAAAATGTCTTATCAGTCGCCGGAATGCCGGAACCGGCACTAATTCCTATTGACTTGCATTAGTGCCGGATCTGGCATCGTGAAACAACTGAAGGACGGATCCGAAAACTGTGAAAAAGACTGCAAGATGGATCCGTCCATCGGCATGACAAGCGGAGGGACGGATCCGTTCTTGCAATGCATTTGTAGACGGATCCGCACCCGGATCCGTCTACAAATGCTGTCAGTTGTCACACTGAACGGCGGATCCGGCAGGCAGCTCCGACGACGGAACTGCCTGCCGGATCACACTAACGCTAGTGTGAAAGTACCCTTAGAAGTACCCCAGCAAGACCACTACACAATGGATCAAACATACTGCTTGGGTCTCCGTCCACTGTTTAGTCTCTGTCACCGGCAGCTGCCTGAAGTAGCTGATTGGGGTGTCGGACCCCCACCAATCTGATATTGATGACATGTCCGGATGATAGGTCATTAATAGGTCACATTTAATAAAGGTGTTATCCCATGACTAATATAAAGAATTAAAATCAGCCCTGTACCTCACATGATTCCAGAGATCTGGCCATTCATTGCTCTGACATAGTTATATCAAGCAGACAGCTTAGGGGTGCCTATTCTGCTGCAGCTAAGGAGGTGTGTCCATTCTACTGCAGCTCTCTACCTATCATGATGCAGTTGAAGAATGAAACTGAGCATGTGCGGCCATCTCAGTGAGCCGGACAAACAAATAAGAAAAAAACAAACAGCAGGTGGCACTATACAGATACATTTTATTAAATAGCTCAGAGGCTATGCAAAATTTTTAATTACATGCAATTACAAAAGTATTTAGATCCAAGTTCTGGTTTGAAAACTTTTGAATATTTTTCATGGGTAAACCTCTTTAACCCCTTAGGACACGGCCCTATTTCACCTTAAGGACCAGGCCATTTTTTGCAAATCTGACCAGTGTCATTTTATGTGGTGATAACGCTCTTACTTATCCAGGCCATTCTGATATTGTTTTTTCGTCACATATTGTACTTTATGACACTGGTAACATTTTGTCAAAAAAGTTAATTTTTTTTTGTATAAAAAATACTAAATTTACCAAAAATTTTGAAAAATTTGCAAATTTTCAAGTTTCAATTTCTCCACTTCTATAATACATAGTAATGCCTCCAAAATAGTTATTACTTTACTTTCCCCAAATATCTACTTCATGTATCGATCATTTTGGGAATGCCATTTTATTTTTTGGGGACGTTACAAGGCTTTGAAGTTTAGAAGCAAATCTTGAAAATTTTCAGAAAATTTAGAAAAACCCAATTTTTAAGGACCAGTTCAGGTCTGAAGTCACTTTGTGTGGCTTACATAAAAGAAACCACCCAAAAATGACCCCATTCTAGAAATTAAACCCCTCAAGGTATTCAAAACTGATTTTACAAACATTGTTAACCCTTTAGGTGTTCCACAAGAGTTCATGGCAAATGGACATAAAATTTCAGAATTTCGATTTTTTTTGGCAAATTTTCCATTTGAATCCATTTTTTCCAGGAACCAAGCAAGGGCTAACAGCCAAACATAACCCAATATTTATTGCCCTGATTCTATAGTTTGCAGAAACACCCCATATGTGGTTGTAAACTGCTGTATCGCCAAACAGCAGGACACAGAAGGAAGGGAACGCCATATGGTTTTTGGAAGGCAAATTTTGATGGACTGGTTTATTTATACCAGGGCCATTTCAAGCCCCCCTGGTGGAAACTCCAAAAAAGTGACCCCATTTTGGAAACTACTGGATAAGGTGGCAGTTTTGCTAGTATTATTTTTAGGGTACATATGATTTTTGTTTGCTCTATAATACATTTTTGTGAGACAAGGTAATAAAAAATAGAAATTCTGAAATTTCATCTCCATTTGCCATAAACTCTTGAGGAACACCTAAAGGGTTAATAAAGTTTGTAAAATCAGTTTTGAATACCTTGAGGGGTGTAGTTTCTTATATGGGGCCACTTTTATGGAGTTTCTACTCTAGGGGTGCATCAGAGGAGCTTCAAATGTGACAAAAAAACAGTCCGTCAAAATCTGCCTTCCAAAAACCATATGGCGTTCCTTTCCTTTTGCGCCCTGCCGTTTGTCTATAAAGCAGTTTACAACCACATATGAGGTGTTTCTGTAAACTACAGAATCAGGGCAATAAATATAGAGTTTTGTTTGACTGTTAACCCTTGCTTTGTTACAGGAAAAAAATTATTAAAATGGAAAATTTGGAAAAAATAGCTGTTTTGGGACCGTATTTATTGTATTTTTGTGTGTTCATCTGAGGGGTTAGGTCATGTGTTATTTTTATAGAGCAGATTCTTACGGACGTGGCAATACCTAATATGTCTACTCTTTTTAATTTATTTAGGTTTTACACTATAATATCCTTTGTTAAACAAACAAAAACCTATTTTAGTATCTCCATAGTCTGAGAGTATTTTTTTTTAGTTTTTGTCTAATTGTCTTAGGTAGGGGCTCATTTTTTGCGGGATGAGATGACGGTTTTAATGGCACTATTTTGGGGTGCATATGACTTTTTGATCGCTTGCTGTCACACTTTTTGTGATGTATTTTTTTTTTGCGCTGTCCATCTGAGGGGTTAGTTCATGTGTTATTTTTATATTTCAGGTTCTTACGGATGCAGCGATACATAATATGTCTACTTTTATTTATTTATTTATTTATTTATTTTACACAATCATATAATTTTTTAACAAAAAAAAAAATCATGTTTTAGTGTCTGCATAGCCATAATTTTTTTATTTTTTGGGCGATTTTCTTAGGTAGGGTATCATTTTTTGCGGAATGAGATGACGGTTTTAAAGGCACTATTTTGTAGTGTATATTACTTTTTGATCGCTTGCTATTAGACGTTTTGTGATGTAAGGTGACAAAAAATGGCTTTTAACACCGTTTTTTTTTTTTTTTTTTTTTTTCGGTGTTCACCCGAGGAGTTAGTTCATGTGTTATTTTTATAGTTCAGGTTCTTACGGACGCGGCAATACTTAATATGTCTACTTTTTATTTATTTAGGTTTTACACAATCATATAATTTTTGAAACAAAAAAAAATCATGTTTTAGTGTCTGCATAGCCTAAGAGCCATAATTTTTTGCGGGATGAGATGGCGGTTTTAAATGCACTATTTTGGAGTGTGTATGACTTTTTGATCACTTGCTATTAGACGTTTTGTGATGTAAAGTGACAAAAAATGGCTTTTAACACCTTTTTTTTTTATTTATGTAGGTTTTACACAATCATATTTTTTAAACAAAAAAAATCATGTTTTAGTGTCTGCATAGCCTGAGAGCCATAATTTTTTTATTTTTTGGGCGATTTTCTTAGTTAAGTGTCATTTTTTGTGGAACGAGGTGACGGTTTGATTAGTACCATTTGGGTGTAGCTACAACTTTTTGATCATTTTTATTAACTTTTTTGGGAAGTGAGGTGGGCAAAATTTCAATTTTATCATAGTTTTTTTTAGTTTTTTTTTATGAAGTTCACCGTACGGGGAAAGTAACAAACCCATTTTATAGATCAGGTCGTTACGGACGCGGTGATATATAACATGTGCAGTGTATTCTTTTTGTTTTACCTTTCTTCTTTTTTTTACATTTTTCTGGGACTCAGACCCACTTGGTTCTTGAAGATCCAGTGGATCTGGTGTCTGTATAAAACAGTACAGTACATTATATACTGTACTGTATTTTTTACTTGACACTTAGGCCCCTTTCACACTAGCGTTGTTGTCTTCCGTCCTAGAGTTCCGTCGTGGGGGCTCTAGGACGGAAAAAGACTGATCAGGATTATCCCCATGCATTCTGAATGGATGGAAATCCGTTCAGGATGCATCAGGATGTCTTCAGTTCAGTCCTCCCACGTTTTTTGGACGTGGACAAATCCGCAGCATGTTGCGGATTTTCCTCCGTCCAAAAATACTGAAGTCAAAACTGAACGACGGATCCGGATTAAATGCCCATTGAAAAGCATTAATCCGGATCCGTCCTTTTGTTTCGGCGGATGCGTCATTTCGACGCATCCGTACTTCCACCCTGCGCCTGCGCCGTGAACATAGGAAGGCGGCGCTTGTCAAGCATTTGGGTGTGACCCTGCCTGCCTTCGCGGGAGTTCCTGGCTGGATCAAGACGGGGCAGACGCCATTCTTCAGGTGAGTTTTCTTTTTCTTTTTTTTTTGGTGATAACTATAAACAGCTACTATGTGCTAGACATAGTAGCTGTATTGGGCAATGTAGATGCTAGGGGTGGTAGTCCTGGGTACTACCACCCCTATCATCCACCGTGCTGTCAGCCCACCAACAGCCCCTTTTTCCCCCCTGGGGCTGTTGTTGGGCTGGCGGCATGGTGGATGGTAGGGGTGGTAGTCCTGGGTACTACCACCCCTATCATCCACCATGCTGTCAGCCCACCTTCAGCCCCTTTTTCCCCCCTGGGGCTGTTGGGCTGGCGGCATGGTGGATGGTAGGGGTGGTAGTCCTGGGTACTACCACCCCTATCATCCACCGTGCTGTCAGCCCACCTTCAGCCCCTTTTTCCCCCCTGGGGCTGTTGTTGGGCTGGCGGCATGGTGGATGGTAGGGGTGGTAGTCCTGGGTACTACCACCCCTATCATCCACCATGCTGTCAGCCCACCTTCAGCCCCTTTTTCCCCCCCTGGGGCTGCAGGTTGGCTGACACCCAAATAGATAATCTACTAATTGTTTGTTTTTTTCTTGTTCTAGACCCAAATCTGAAAGAAAAAAAAAAGTTCTGTTCCCACAAAACGAAAAAACAAAAAATGTCCGGTAAGTCAAGTTTTATTGTGAAGTTTAATATTTAAAAACAGACAAATATAAAATGGTTTCTCCTTTTTTGTTTTCCTGTAGGCATTTCATCTAGTGAATCTGAGCCTTCTCCTCCACGCCGTCGTGTGCGAGTGGATACGGTATGTAAAATTTGTTGAATTTGTTGAATATTAGGAGCTTTAAATTTGAACCATTTTTATTATTTTTTTTTTATAGACATCTTCGGTGGAGGAGAGGCACAGGGAACCTGCGGCAGAGGAGGAAGTCGGGGGTGGAGACCAGTCACCGGTAAAAAATTTATTGCTTTTATAAAAAAAAGTTTTGTTTTTGCTTTTATATTTTGCATATTGTTCTATAACATTTTGATTAAAATTCCAGAATGCTGTTCCTGTTGCTCCTAGAGGTCGTCGAGAGGCGCCCAGAGGACGTCGGGGAGCACGCAGCGGTCGGGCACGTGTGAGTATTTATATCTATCGAAATATCTAGCTATGTATCTAGTATTAAATACTTGTTATTAAAACCTCATGCACATGACAGTGTTTTGGTCAATGATTTCCATCAGTGATTGTGAGCCAAAAACAGGATTGGAGCCTCCACCGACATAAGGTAGAAAATAAAGATCTGTGCCTGTTCTGTGTTTAGACCCGCACCGGTTTTTGGCTCAAAATCACTGATGGAAAATACTGACCAAACACTGATGTGTGCATGAGGCCTAATATGTATTTTCTTTCATTTTCTTTGTAGGGATCCAGGGCCTCCACTAGAATGGATGAGGAGGATGTAAGTCGGTTTTGGATCGATAATGACCTCCTCATCCATCTGGTGGAGGAACGAATAGCTCTATGGGACCACACCGACCGCCGTCATGCCGACCACCACGCAACCCGCGTCCTCTGGAACGAGATATGTGTGCAAATAGTGCCTAACTGGGACGACCTCAATGAGAGGCAGCAGGAAGAAAGCAGTAAGTATATAGCATGTCTAATTTGTGTCGATTATTTTGTTTTAAAATGGATTATAATCTGATTGTTTCTCTGCCTTTTCTAAAAAATTTATTTGTTTAATCACTATGTTTTTGGGCAGAATCAGATAATAACCCATTTGTTATATGTTGAAATTCAATGTAATGTTTACATTTCTTGTAATGTTTTTACAGAGGACTTTGTCATGGTGAGGTGGCGGTCAATCAGGGACCGGTACAAAAAGGAATTTAATGAGGAGGTGAACCGCCCGAGTGGGTCTGGTGGAGCCCGAAGGCAGCCCTACTGGTATTCGGCTGCCCTAGGGTTCCTAAGACAAACCCTTGAGCTGCGAAGGTAAATATACATTTTTTTACATGGGTATTTTCCAGGCTGACAGAGGATCGCAGCAAGGAAAATACATGTTTTTTGAAAAAAAAAAAAAATTTTTTAATTAATTTATGTAAATGTATATAGTATGATCGAAAATAGTATGGGTAGTGCATTAAAAATGTAATTATAATTTTTTTTTTTTTCCGTTTGATATATTTTTCAGCACTATTCGCAATGATCAGCTCATAACTGGTCAATTTCATTAATATATTTTTTTTCTTTCACAGAACATCTGGCAGTACTCGGGAACCGGAACCTCCTCATGAAGACCAAGAGCACGAGCCGGTCCCTGATGAGCCGCCCACCGCGGGTCCCTCTGTTCCTGCTCAAGCATCTGTTCAGGAACAAATCAATCTTCCCCTATCGGTTATCTCTGGCGACAGTACCATGGCCACAATGGCCCCTCTCTTTGAGGCCTTGATACGTCGCCAGAGGTCCGGTAGGAGCCGCCAGTCGGATTATGAGGACCTCACAAGGCTCGTTTACGAGACCATGTGTGGTCAAACCAGACGTATTGCAGCCTTGGAGGACGAGAATCGTACTCTGCGGGAGGCGGTGGCGCAGATTACGAACAAGGGTCCGCTCAGTACGTACTGGTTGACTCTTAATCCACTGGTGGAAGATTTCACTCCGGAACAAGTGTTTGAGGTCAGAGAAAAGGTGGACGCTGTGGTAAAGCAAGTAAAATACCACCCCACACCTCTTCACCCCCCCCCCCCAGGCCCCACTTATCCCCCAGGCCCCACTTATCCCCCAGGCCCCACTTATCCCCCAGGTCCCAGTTATCCGCCAGGCCCCACCTATCACCCTGGCCCCACGTATCCCACAGGGCCCACCCACCCACCAGGCCTGACCCATCCACCACCCCACTCCACTCACCCACCCCAGTCCTATCAGTCTCAATCATCCTTTCACACCTTCCAACGTCCAAACACCCCACCATCCCACCCTCCTCGCCCACATTCCCAAACGCCCGAGCCCTATCATCACCACTGTTCTCCATCTCCTCCTCACTACTTTGCTCCTACCTCTTTCATACTCCTTCTTCTCTGGCTCGGGCAACCCCATCTCCCGCCCCCGTCACGTTTGCATACTCCCTCTGTTTCACTTGCTTCACCACAGCCTTCTTTGTCCACTCTGACACAACGACAGGGCAGAGAAGGACCCCACCATGACCTGCCATCCACCCCCCTACCTACCTCGCCGCAGGAATATCAAGAATTGTGATATGTTAAAGTTTTTAAAGTGTTATATTTTTATATAAATTTTTTTTATATTTTATCATAAAGTCATTTTATTTGTTCTCAACCTTCAGTTGAAGGTCAATAAATTTTATTGTTGTAAAAACTAAATGTCTCTTATTTATTTAATATCAAATTAATTGAGTTGCGACTAATTTTTTTCGCTGCTCGTTACTTTGATAAATTAAAATATATATTTCAACTGTTGTGGCCACCATCCTCTCTGGCCACTGGGGGAGCGACTCCTTCCCCGGTCGCTCCCCAAGTGGTTGTGAGAGAGGATGACTTGACACAAGGCCTGGGATAAAGGCCCACCATCCTCTCTGGCCACTGGGGGAGCGACTCCTTCCTCGGTCGCTCCCCAAGTGGTTCTGAGAGAGGATGACTTGACACAAGGCCTGGGATAAAGGCCCACCATCCTCTCTGGCCACTGGGGGAACGACTCCTTCCCCGGTCGCTCCCCAAGTGGTTCTGAGAGAGGATGAATTGACACAAGGCCTGGGATAAAGGCCCACCATCCTCTCTGGCCACTGGGGGAGCGACTCCTTCCCTGGTCGCTCCCCAAGTGGTTCAATATGTACTCCTACTTACATTAAAATCACAGCAAAAAGAATGACAGTATTTCAATAATTTATTAAAAATTTAAACATACAACTGAAAATAATACTATCAATATAGTCCCTTTTAGATATAATGTTCCTGCCAAGCTAACCTTCCCGCAGGCGATGAAAAATATGCAGCAAATTGGGTACGCATGGCAGCCACCGCTATAGAAGACCTTGGTCCAAAGCTGGTGATGCTTCTCATCTCACTGTCCTCCAGTATTTGGTCAATTAATAATGGTTCTTTGCTGCGGAGGAAATTATGAAGCACCACGCCACATTTTACTACCTCATCTACCGTTTCAATTTTTAACTGAATGGGTTTTGTAAAAACTCGCCATTTAGAGACCAAAATGCCAAAAGTACACTCCACCATCCTTCTGGCACGTGTTAGACGGTAGTTGAAGATACGTCGACTTGCATCCAAACCTCGACTGGAGTATGGTTTTATAAGATTGCCCGACATCTTGAAGGCTTCGTCACCCACTAATACATATGGCATAGGGGGACCATCCGTTCCGGGCAGCGGTTGCGGGGGTGGAAAGTCAAAGTCATGATTATACACTCTCCGTCCCATAAAAGAGTTTTTGAAAACCATTGAATCATTTGTGCGGCCGTATGCTCCTACATCCACAGCCACAAACCTATACTGAGCATCGGCAATGGCCATAAGTACAATTGAAAAGTATTTCTTGTAATTAAAAAACTCTGATCCGGTGCCGGGCGGCTTGATTATACGAATATGTTTTCCGTCCACAGCTCCAATACAGTGTGGGAATTGACATACTTCGTTAAATTTTTTTTTCTATTTCCAGCCATTTATCTCTATTGGGTGTTGGAATGAATTCCTCATGCAGTTCTTCCCACAAAACTTTGCACGTGTCCTTGACTATAGTTGAAATGGTTGAGATACCCAGACGAAAATGATAATGAAGACTGGTGAAACTATCACCAGTAGCCATAAATCTGGAATAAAAACAAAAAAAAGACAATTTAGAATCTATACCTCCCCCAACATATTATATAAATTGCACATTTTATAACAGACATTACGATATATATTTTGTTATAATTACCTGATCGTCAACATTAGCCGTTCGGTAGGTGATACACTCCGACATAAAATGGTATCTTGTCTAATCAATTTAGGTGAAACACGTTCCATCAGATTATCAAACGTCGCCATACTCATCCGGAAATAGTTGTAAAATTTATCCAGATATTTTCTCAACTCCGGATACAGGACCTCAAAGGCTCCTTCCGTAAACCGTGCCGAAGTCAAAGGATGGACCCAATAACGACGAAGACGACGACGTCTTTCCCTCTCACGATTCCTCCATCTGGAAATCAGGATAAGGGATTTAAAAGCGAATTCCTCCACTGGCATCATCTTTGTGACTCCAATGTAGCATTTGAGGAAGAGACCTTGTCTGGACTTTTTAAAGACCAAAAATTTGCATATCTTTAATTGAATCACAGATAAAGAAATTATAATGAACTGATCCGGAAGGCTGGACATGCCGGATCCGCTTTCGTAACTTATCCGTCATGCGGATCCGTTTCTTTTACGGATCCGACGTGTGGATCCGCTGTACATACTGATCTGTAAAGACGGATCCGGTATATATACGGATCCGTCCAGCGGATCAGTTAAAAAAAAGGATGCGTTCTAAGACGGTGTTACGGATCCGTTCTTCAGTTTTAAAGACTGAAAAGCGGATCCGTTGTGATTTTATCATGCGTTCTTATGCGTTATTACGGATCCGGCGTGTACTTCCGGCGACGGAAGTGCACGACGGATCATCAGAACGCTAGTGTGAAAGAGCCCTTAGTCTGATCAGACTTTTGCCTTTAGCAAAAGTCTGATCAGACTTCTGTTACCATGACAAGCAGGATGCCTTTGAAGGCGTCCTGTTGCCATGGTTACCGTCCTCCGCTGCTATAACAGAGCAGCGGAGGATGGGGAGGGAGGGAAGCTGGGGACTGGAGCTAGGGGGGCTGCACCAGGCACAGCAGCTCCCTCCCTTTTAACCACTTCCATACAGCGGTCCCTACGGACCGCGGCATGGAAGGGGTTAATAGACTGACATCCGTGCCTGCACAGATGTCAGCCGTTACAAGCAGAGTGTCAGCCATGTGCTGACACTCTGCTTGCCACGCTCGGCCATCCTGAAAATGAGTGGAGGGGCGGGCAGAGGATAGCGCACACGCCCGCCCCCGCACCGCCTGCCGCACCACCCGCAAGCCTCCCCCCCTCCCATCACAATGAGGGCACAGGGGGGGGAGGTAATAGGTATTAAAAAAAAACATTTGGCAGCATTTTGAAGTATCTGATCCCCGCGGTCATAGACCGCGGGGATCAGATACATCGCAAAGCGCTGCAAAACGCATTTCTGAATTGACCTGCGGTTTGCAGCGATCGCCAACACGGGGGGTCACAGGACCCCCCTCGGCATATGAACATGGTTCCTGATGCACGATCGCAGCAGGAATCATGTTTCTATCTCGATTATTTATTTTTTTACAGTAGATTTAATTTAGGGCGTATGGGTACGCCCTGCGTCCTTAAGGACTCGGACATTAGGGTGGACCCATACGCCCTATGTCCTTAACCCTAGGTACACACCTAAGCGTTTTACAGCGCGTTCAAACGCGCTGTAAAACGCACAACATGTGAAAAGCCATGCTTCCCTATGGGCATGGTTCACATATGGGCGTTTTACAGCGCGTTTGAACGCGCTGTACACGCCACAAACAAGTACATGAGCTTCTTTGGGGCGTTTTAACGCGCCTATGGACAATGATGCCATAGGGGAGAATCACTGAATCGCGCGTATGGCGCGCGTTTCTTAGCTACAAAAACGCGCATCCAAAAACGCGCGATTCTGAAACGCCTAGGTGTGTTCCCAGCTTAAGAGGTTAAGTGTCTAGATGCATCTTTGGCAAAGTGTTGGATTCCAGGGACATATACAGAGTTTGAGCGGTCCGTTCTGATTGGATCGCGATCATAGCCGGGGAAAAGAAGACGCCCACAGCAGAAGACGGCATCTCCACCCAGTTGCGAGTTTACAGCTCACTCGCCGAAACAACGGGGCTCTGAACTGGCTGAAGGGGGGGGGGGGGCAGGTGTGAGAAAAAAATACATCCCGGGCATCAGTGGGGGCCGCACTACAAGATTTTGTCATAATTAGCCTATGTCAAAACCGATGAAAGGTCCTCTTTAAGCTTTCTCAACTATACTTAGATTTTGGCATACCTGTAGCATTCTAGTAAGCATAAAAACCGCTATTAACCACATTTTACAACCCTCCTTAACAGGTAAACTCATATGTAGGCTCCACTGTAAGAAGAAAGGCATTTTCTTCTGGAGGCTCCTGGCAGTTAATTAGAAAAGAAGGTTGTGTTATTAGCAAACAAAATCGATAGAAAATGGATTAAGAGTCTTTAAAGTAAGCATTGGTTGCTTATGAGCGAAGCGCCAGAGGCGGCATTTAGCTGCAATCTAATTCACATTAGTGAACAATCAATGCTGACTTGTGTTGGGATGTCTTGTAGAAATTCCTATAATTAGACTTTACAGCAGCAATGTTCAATCCAAACAAGTAGATAGATTAAAGATAACCTCGTTTTCTGAACTGCCAGAGCAGAAAATGCAGTATGTGACCAGGTTTGTTACATTCTGGCCAATTGGAAATTATAAAATGCCCTAAAAACACAACTTTTTGCTATTTGTAGTGGGATTTTTCGACAGTTTTCTTGCATATTCTGCTCCCTTGACATTTATTTTTTTAATCGCCGCATGCTTTGAATGTGGTGTTTTTCATATTTTTCCATAGACTTCTACATAGGAAAAAAAAAAGTAAAAAAAAAATTGACTTAAAAATGCCACTTCAAAAATTGCTTGTAAAAAAAAAAAGCAGCCAAAATACTCCCAAAAAAAGAAAGGATGGGAGTGGCTATGATGGTTATAGTAGTACTTTGAGTTCACATAGCTTACTATACCCTGGCCTCCCTAGGGCAATGCAGTGACTGGAGGGCACATGCTTTCTTCCTTTTGGGCCCACCCCAGTATTGAGGCTCCTGCCTGGTGGTAGCTGGGGTATCCTTGATGCTGAACAGTTTGGGTGGGTGCAAGGCCAGTGGATGGATGAGGGGGTCACAAATCAGGCCCATTGGTTGCAATAAAAACATTTTTTTTTTACTGCATTGATGATAGGAGTAGTAGTACAAACAGCTGAAAAAGGCATGGTTCTAAAGTAGACCACAGTATAGTCTCCTCCCAATAGTGGTGTATGGGCAGCAACAATGATGAAGGTGGTAGTACTTCCTGACTCACTCTCTCTGAAGGTCACTTGTTAACGCCTGCAATTCCTGGATTGAAGAGTGCAGACCTTAGACACGGATAGTCAGTCTGTGTGGTAAGACCGAAAGGCAATAGTTCTTTCCACAGCAGTAAAGTCTCTAATGCCATAGATGAGCGAATACCTTACTGACATTATCTTGCACATCCTAAATGGTTCTGGAACTTCTATAAAGTATAGTCTCTTTCTATCAGGCGTACTCAGGTAGTAGAGTTGCTCTTTTGGCAGTGGTAGTCTTAGAGGAAAGAGGTTCTTGGGATTTGGGCCTGGTATGCAGGAACTCTCACACACACTTCCTTCCTGTAGCTCTGCTCAGACTAGACTCCTCAGCTAACTACCCAACGTGTGGACCAAAACCATCACCCTGGCAACCTAAATAGTCTGCCAATATTAAACCTATATTGCCGATACATTGCTAATAGGGTCACATAGTACATGGAAAGACAAATGCTTTTATCAACAGTCACAGCATTTAACTTGTGATTCTACATATACGTAATGTATATTACTCAGAATTGTGGTCAAATCATCTATGTTCTGCTTTTTTAGTGTCTGTAGAAATGTATGCAGTGTAGTCTAAGGCAGTAAGCTCTAAGTGACCCTCATCACACAAATACCCTACTTTTTTAACCAGCTAGTACAGCTTACTGGGCAAAACCCTTGTCAGTCTCAGAAACATGGGTTCAAATGCAAATTACTACCTGTGCTAAGGGCATGTTTACACAGTGATTTTTGACAAGGATTTTGGACCATTTTACAACGAAATCTGCATAAAAAATCTCCAAACATAAGTGTCTTATTCATTTTAAGTACAAACCACGGCAGAAATCTGAGAGTCAGCCAAGAATCTCTATCATCTCACACATCACATCTTCCCAATGTGTATTTTACCAGGTGACCATGACCACTGATTTAAATTAAGTAGTCATAAGACGCGTCTTCCAGAAGTTCTTGGCATTCTATACTGTATACATACATAATTGTGCTCCTCATAATAAAGCTACTTGCAAATATAATGGGAAGTAGATGGTAATAAAAGTGTATTAGTAAGTGACTCGGAGTACCATATTTGTGCATGAAATACTCCAAGACATAAACACAAGAAAATGGTCACACCTCTGTAGTGAGATTTCTTTGCATGTGTATTCTACTAGACATATGGAATAGTAACTTGACTTATTTCGCCTTACGTGATACAGAATTATTTTTATTGATAGGAGACACAGGACCGTAATTGTTCCAGCCATTAATCTAGTTAATGAGCACATGAGATCATTGTATACTAAAATTTATAGAGCCAGAAAGGAAAGCAAATAAAAATTTCTGTTATTAATTTTTTTTCTGTTTTATTTTTTGCAAATGGGTGTTGTGGGGGGTTAGCTCTGGTCTCGAGGATCGTTCACATACAGATAGTCGTCCACCGCAGCTTTAGGGGCCAAAACATCGCTTTATTGTCCCAGCATCAACATAAATAAATGAAATTCAAAACAAACACCTGCCCGGCTGGGCTCTAACTTAACACAGTGTGTCCCTGACTCACCTAAGACACTGTTCACACACACGGCACCCATGCGGCTTTCCCAGCCCAATGTCCATCAGCCTCCTGGCTGTTACCTCACCGGTGTCTTTTGGGGGATTGTGGTCCAGTCGTCCGCCCGACGCTGACCATGCGACCCTTATCCCTAGGCGTCGCGGGACCCCCCAAACTTCAGGCTACTCCCAGCCTTGTGGTCTCTCAGCGCTCCCAGATCAAACCACACACAGAACCACTCCAGGCTTCTGTACCTCACAGGACACACCCATCTCACTGTGAGGACAGCTTTATGCTCTCTTGATTGTGGCACCTGTTGCTGCCTCAGACCTGCCCACTGATGGGAAAGAGATGGATAATCCTGCCATTCCTCTCTTCTATCAGCCATGAGGCCTGTCACTGCCTCACATATCCCCCCTTTGTTCAACCCCGTAGGGGTGAACACTAGCATCCAACCACGATGCTCGTGAGAGGGCATCGACCTGGCCTACAGTCTTCCCCTTATTCTGCCAGACCCAGGCCAATAGTGCTTGGTTTCTCACCCACATGAGTTTAGTATGGGGCAAATAAGACCTACGGGATTTTCTTGCCCATCTCATGACCCGGTACTCTCTTTCACGAGTGAGGATGATGCGCTTCGCACCAGTGGCCTCTCTCTTTTCGTTTTTTCTCTCTCCACATTTCGCATCAGCACATGTTCCTCATGTCCTTTCTTGGACTGCTGCAACTCTCGACTAAACTGTTCCTCACTTCGGCCGACTCTTCTTCAGCCTTATCTTTGGTCTTGGGAACATCCGAGGATTTCTCCCACTCCAACTCATCAGCCTCAGCCTTTGAGTCTCTTTTGGAGTCTTCAGTCACTTTGATAGGCTTTTCATCCTTCACGGACACAGCATTACATACTTGCATTCTTAGCTCCTCCTCCTCTTTCTCATTAAGGATGGAGGTACTTGGGACATCAGAGTCCGTTTCAGACTCAGCATCTTCTGGCAATCCCTGAAGAGGTTCACCCAGGATATGGTTCTCCTTTCGGGCAGGATTCAGGAGAGCCAGCCCATCGGAGTAGACAGCACCCTCATACTGGTCGTCGGTCCCCCCGTATTTCTTCCCAGCAGACTGCTGGCTTTCTGGAAGGCATTGACAGCAGAGGGAATGTCTTTCATGACCAGGTCCTGGCCACACACTGCCACGAGTCTCTGGGCTTCTGCATCCACCTCAGCACCATCATCTGGTTCAGCAGATACCTCTTCCATCTTCCTCTCTGCCTCGGCTGGCACCACAGCGCCACCACCTCCAGACCCATTCTTAACGGGCTCTGACTTCTTGGCATCTTTTAGAGAATCTTCCTCTTCAGGTATCTCATTTTTCCTTCCTGCTGCGCAGGAGCACGCTTAGGCCTCTCCAACTCATAGATTTCATCTTTTGAGCTCCTGAGATCTTCCATCTCTACTCTGAGTTGCTTGTTCAGCCTCTCCAGTTCATCTCGCTCCTTAAGCGCTTTTCAAGGGCTCTAGCCAAGGAGAGGGCCATAGTCGTCTTCTTAGTTTTTCGGACCAGCTTGTTAGCAGCGCCCGCTCTTGGGCCTTCTGTTCCAGCGGCTCTTCACTCTGTTCTGGTGTAACAGCAGTTGTAGGAGTACCACCATTCTTCCTTAGACACTCTGTGGGATTTCCACCCAGGGACTCTTCAAGCCCATTGTCGAGGTCTACTATAGACTTTTGTGTCTTTCTGGAGTCTTTTCCCTTCCCCAGGACACCAGGCGGTAGACCCTTCAATTCACTCGTCTTTTCCGGGGTCTCCTCTTTGACCCTTCTGCAGCCATCTTTAGCGACTCTGTGACGACAGCTAGTCCCTTCTCTATCGTATCTAGGGACCGTGTGGCGAGAGTGAGATCAGCCTCCGGTTTGCAGCTGTACTGTTCTGTCAGGTCATCTAAGACTGACTGGATATGAGCTTCAGACACTAGGCTGACGTCACCCGACTGAACTCTCGTCTCGTCAGATATAACTGTCACCTGGTCGCTACTAGTAACCACTTTAGTTTGGCAAGACCTCGGCATGGCAGCCTTTCTCTCTGAGTTGCTATCGGTCACAGAACATGCGTTATATATACCGCTCGTGTCATTCTCAATCCTGTCCTCTAGGGGCACCGATGAGCTAATCCCCACCTGGGACATTTTATTAACCATAGAAACCTGTGGAGACTGCATATCCACTTCTAGTACGTGTGGTACACCCTCTAGGACGGCCCCATGTACTTGCACATTTTTCACAGTGGTTTCCTCAGTTGTGAGCTCTCAACATCAATTAGCCTTTTTATACCATCCACATTTTTACCAACAGGGGAGCTTCTTCCCTGATCACACCCTTTAAAGGAGCAGGTATATCATCATCACACATATCATTAGGCACTTCAAGTAACTTGTTTTCTATGTGCAGAACCTTCACATTAACCACATTATCATTATACATTTCAACAAACTCTGCACCTTCACTTGGCACCGTGTCTGCACCACTGTTTCTAATGGTCATTTCACTTAAACCATTGCTTTCTATCTGCATTTGCCTTACACCTTCATTTAAAGGGACAGGTACAGGTTCTGTAGGAGCTTCATTACTTCCTACAGAAGTGTCTCCATTGCCCCACATTACGTCACGCATGAGCATATTTGCAACATCAAGTCCATCAGTCTCTGTTCCCACCATGGTCTCACCCTCCGTGAGGACCACCGGATAGTCCACAGTATTCACATAATTGTCCCGGACGGACATCATTCTACCTCTTACCCAGGCTAGCATGGGATCTCTGATTTTCGCCATCCCAAACCTAGCCTTGGTCACGGGCACTTTAAACAACATCTTGAGCTTCTCCCCTGCAGATTCCTGCGAGAGAGCAACCGCAACAGGCTTACCAGCCTGTTCAGACACAGCATTTTTCCCATAGTCACTCATTTTTGAGACATCTTCACGCCGCAGCGCTTATCACTCACCAGCCCGGCAGGTAGCAACTGCCGCTGGCTCACTGCCACTGGGTCTGCCACAAAATTATCAACAGGAACAGTCTTACCGATTGTCGTCACTGACTCAGCACTCCCGGAAGATAAGGGTAGTCCAGGTATATCTCCAGCACGGTCACCACCCTTCTCCTCAATGCAGTAGTTGCCACGGGAGACGCCTTGGACTTGTCTCCTGTCTTTTCCGGACGGACATTCCAGCCGCACCCTTTAGGACTCTGTGCACAGTCGCAGGGAAAATAGGCACTCCTGAGAAACGCACCACTCTCCACCTCTTTGTCTTCCCGACGGTTGCCCTTGGCAACGGCACATATTACCTCGAACAGTCCACTACGATTCAGAGCAGCCTCTCTGAGTGCAGCACTTGACTTCCTCAACATGCAATTAGTTTCCCGCACCAGCTGCTCTATTATTTTCTCTGTGGCCTCGGTTTTCCGCCAAACCAGACCATCTTTCACCCAGGTCGCCATTTTGACCAAAAAATTTCCACAGGTCAGTTTCTTTTATTGTGCTTCTGGCCCTTTAAATACGAACACAGCTTGCACCACAGAAAAAAATAAGTCCAGAGTAACACCAGCAGTTTTCCAGCAGCACCTGCTCCAGCGAACAAGCAGGCTTCTGGCCCTTTAAATCACTGCACAGCAACACAGCAATTTCCTTGGCAATATTCAGCAGCACCTG
The DNA here is from genome assembly GCA_033119425.1 of Bufotes viridis. Lineage (NCBI taxonomy): Eukaryota > Metazoa > Chordata > Amphibia > Anura > Bufonidae > Bufotes > Bufotes viridis. Next base: position 285,363,008 of record CM065590.1, read on the forward strand.
CTCTTTTCTGTCAGGTCGTTGCCCCTAGCAACACTTTGCCTTTTTCCAGCAGGGATGACTGCTTACATCCGACACCAAATGTGGGGGGTTAGCTCTGGTCTCGAGGATCGTTCACATACAGATAGTCGTCCACCGCAGCTTTAGGGGCCAAAACATCGCTTTATTGTCCCAGCATCAACATAAATAAATGAAATTCAAAACAAACACCTGCCCGGCTGGGCTCTAACTTAACACAGTGTGTCCCTGACTCACCTAAGACACTGTTCACACACATGGCACCCATGCGGCTTTCCCAGCCCAATGTCCATCAGCCTCCTGGCTGTTACCTCACCGGTGTCTTTTGGGGGATTGTGGTCCAGTCGTCCGCCCGACGCTGACCATGCGACCCTTATCCCTAGGCGTCGCGGGACCCCCCAAACTTCAGGCTACTCCCAGCCTTGTGGTCTCTCAGCGCTCCCAGATCAAACCACACACAGAACCACTCCAGGCTTCTGTACCTCACAGGACACACCCATCTCACTGTGAGGACAGCTTTATGCTCTCTTGATTGTGGCACCTGTTGCTGCCTCAGACCTGCCCACTGATGGGAAAGAGATGGATAATCCTGCCATTCCTCTCTTCTATCAGCCATGAGGCCTGTCACTGCCTCACAGTGTCTAAACAATAACCATCCCTCATTTATTTATCACGGCTAATCGTAGAAAATTTATCAGAAAGTAAATCATATTCTGCAGATTATCATGAAACACTAGAGGGTACACATGCAATAAACAATGATAAGATGCAGTCACAAAAAAAGATAGTGCAGGCTAATTTTTATGGACATTTTAGGTTTGGGTTGCACTGTACCACTAGAGTAATAGGCGCTAGACAACCACGCATGCATTTTTCTGGTAAGTGGGACAATGTAATCATATTTCCCTCAATAAAGCCATCAGCAATGCTTCATCGTTTCCAGCTGCTGGGTTGACTACTGTAGATGCTGGGTTGACTACTATATCCACTTGGATAAAGTAATAGTTCTAGTCCAACAGAACCAATTAAAGGGGTTTCCGGGAGCTTAATACTGATGACCTATCCTCAGGATAGGTCATCAATGTCTGGTCGTTGGGGTCCATATCCTGGCACCCCTACCAATCAAATGTATAAAGAAGCCAGGGCAGTCCGATGAGTGTTGCAGCCTCCTCACAGCATTTCAAGGACAGCGCCATAGCCCAGGCCTATTCACTTAAATGGACTGAAATGCAGATAGGCCATGCAACTAATAAAAGTGATCTCAGTGGTCTAGGAAGAGGCCACAGCATTCACCTGACCACCGCAGCCTGTTCAAACAGCTAATCAGGGTGGGTGCCTGGAGAATGCACCTAAGAATCCACTATTCACAATATTTGACAGTCACAGCTCATCTCCCCCTCCCTACACAATGACCTCTTCACAGGTCACAGAGAATGCCCCTACACTTACCCACAGAAATCAATTAACATATCTTGTCTAAAGGGTCCTATTGTCCATGTGGCTACTATAAAGCATATCTCCGAATGATGTTAACTCCTTAAGGACACATGACGTATGGGTACGTCATGTGTCCAGTCCCTAAAGATGGCGCCCGCTCCTGGCCGCTGCGGGCACCATCGCTGCGGGGGTCCGGCTGATTCCTGTAGCTGACCCCCGCAGCTGATGATCGCGGTCGGCAGCGCTGCCGACCGCGATCATGTATCCTGCAGATGCCGTGATCAATCCTGATCACGGCATCTGCATCGCGCTAAAACCGAAAGTAAATCTCGGCAGCGCCCGGCTCCCCTAGTGGTGATCGGGAGAATCGGAGCTGCTAGAGGGATAGCCTCAAGCCTTTCATTCAGCATGAGGCTATCACTTACTATTTCCTATGGAGCCCTTGTTAGCAATAGGGCTTCATAGGAAAGTAGTAAATGCTCATAAACTCCAATACAAGTGTATTGGAGTTTATGATAGAAGCAATCAGGTAACTGATTTATATAGGTCCCTATGGGATCTATATAAAAGTGTAAAAAATTAAAAAATAAAAAATAAAAATAAATAAAAAACCTAAAAATTTAAATCACCCCCTTTCCCAAAATTAAAATAAAATAATAAAAAATAAAAATACACATCATGGGTGTCACAATGTGTGAAAACGCCCATAGTATAAAAATATAAAATATATTTCCCATACGGTAAACAGAAAACGGAAAAGCGCCCAAATGGCCGATTGGCCGCTTTTGGACGCTTCATTTCCTCAAAAATTAAATAAAAAGTGATCAAAAGTCCTACACACCCTATAATGGTATCAACTAAAAGTTAAGATCGCTCCGCAAAAATAAGCTCCCATACAACGCCATACACTTATATACAAATACGTTATAGCGGTCAAAACATGGCGACAAAAAAAAAAAATTTTTTCCCACTTTGGAATTTTTTTTCACTATCAAAACGCAAGAAAAGCTATACATATTGGGTATCGCCGATTCGTACTGACCTGTAGAATAAAACTAAATGGTAAGTTTTATCGCAAATCAAACGTCGTAATTTAGAAACCCGTAAAACTGTGGTGAAATTGCTTTTTTTTTGCAATTTCACTCCATTTGGAATTTTTTTCCCGCTTCCCACTACACCGTATGCATTATTAAATGATGGCGTTGGAAAGTAAAACTTGTCCCGCAAAAAATAAGCCCTCATATGGCCATGTGAACGGAAGAATAAAAAAGTTATGGCTCTTGGAAGGCATAGAGCGCAAAACGAAAACGCAAAAATGTAAAAACCCTAAGGACATCAGTGAGCAGATTTGTACCTATGACACTGTCTGACCTGTTACATGTGCACTTGGCAGCTGAAGGCATCTGTGTTGGTCCCATGTTCATATGTGCCCGTGTTGTTGAGAAAAATGTTTTAATATATGCAAATGAGTCTCTAGGAGCAACCGGGGCATTTCTGTTACTCCAAGAGGCTGAGATCTCTCTGTAACTGCCATGCACTCTCTTCACTTTGATTGACAGGGGCAGGGAGTGATCATCCTGGCCTTGCCAATCAAAGTGAAGAGGGCGCAGCAGTTGCAGAGAGCAGAGCATCTAGGTGTAACGACAAAGCCCACTTAGCATATATTTAAACATCATTTTTCTCCGCAATGCAGGCACATATGAACATGGGACCACCACAGATGCCTTCAGCTGCCAAGTGCACATGTAACAGGTCAACTAGTGTCATAGGTACAAATCTGCTGACAGACAGCTGCCCTCCCAATCCTAATAATGTACACAAAATAGAATAAAAATGTAGAGTGAGAGAATAAAAACAGATTATGGGAAAAAATACCATATATATATATAGGTGACACATTCCCGTTTGATAACTATGTTTCATGCATTATACAGGTGATGCCTAACAACATTATAACATTGTTTTACAGGAATGTCACATTATTGCCAAGACACACTTGTATCACTCCTACTATGGAAGAGCAGAAGATCATTTAAATTCATCAAGTTACAACAAATTCCTCTCCTGAGCAAATTATCCAGAGCACAAGAATAGCACTAACATCTCATCATTTTAGACAAGGGCAGTCCTTATGATGCCTTCAATGTAGGAAGAAGTCAATTTGATTAAATGCCTAATCTTTCACCATGACCTTTCCTGTCAATATTCATTCTTGACATAATGTGTTCTTTGCTGTTGTCTCTTTAACCGGCGCTCACTGGTTAATACAGTGCCTTGCAAAAGTATTCACCCCCCTTTTTTTCGTGTTTTGGTGCCTCACAACCTGGAATTAACATGGATTGTTTGAGGATTTGCATCATTTAATTTACAGCACATGCCCACAACTTTAAAGAAGTTTTTTTTATTTTTTATTGTGAAGCAAACAACAATTAGGACAAAATAACAGAAAAAGTAAATGTGCATAACTATTCACCCCCCTAAGGTCAATACTTTGTAGAGCCACCTTTTACGGCAATCACAGCTCCAAGTTGCTTTGGAAAAGTCTCTATGAGCGTGCCACATCTTACCACTGGGATTTTTGCCTATTCCTCCTTGCAAAACTGCCCCAGCTTATTCAAGTTGGATGGTTTACGGTTGTGAACAGCAATCTTTAAGTATGACCTTTCTATAGGATTAAGATCTGGGCTTTGACTAGGCCATTCAAACACATTTACATGTTTCCCCTTAAACCACCCAAGTGTTGCTTTAGCAGTGTGTTTAGGGTCATTGTCCTGCTGGAAGGTGAATCTCCATCCTAGCCTCAAATCACGTACAGAGTGGTACAGGTTTTGCTCAAGAATATCCCTGTATTTAGCACCTTCCATCTTTCCCTTAACTCTGACCAGTTTCCCAGTCTCGGCTGCTGAAAAACATCCCCACAGCATGATTTTGCCACCACCATGTTTCACTGTGTCTCATCAGACCAGAGCACCTTCCTCCATACATTTTAGGAGTCTCCCACATGCCTTTTCGCAAACTCACAGCGTGCCTTTTTGTTTTTAGCTGAAAGTAATGGCTCTCTTCTGGCCACTGCCATAAAGCCCAACTTTATGGAGCGTATGGCTGATTGTCGTCCTATATACAGATACTCCAGTCTCTGCTGTGGAACTCTGCAGTGTCTCCAGGGCTACCTTAGGTCTCTGTGCTGCCTCTCGGATTAATGCCTTCCTTGCCCAGTCTGTGAGTTTTGGTGGGCAGCTGTCTCTTGGCAGGTTTGCTGTTGTGCCATGATCTTTCCATTTGGTTATGATAGATTTGATGGTGCTCCTGGGGACCATCAAAGATTTGGTTATTTTTTTTATAACCTAACCCTGACTTGTACTTCTCAACAACATTGTCCCTTACTTGTTTGGAGAGTTTCTTGGTCTTCATGGCAGTGTTTGGTTAGTGATGCCTCTTGCTTAGGTGTTGCAGCCTCTTGGGCCTTTTAAAAAAGGTGTGTATATGTAATAAAAGATCATGTGACACTTACATTGCACAAAGGTGGACATTATTTCACTAATTATGTGACTTCTGAAGATAATTGATTGCACCAGAGCTTTTTATGGGCATCCTAACAAAACGGGTGAATACATATACACATGCCAATTTTCTGTTTTCTATTTCTAAACTATAGTTTTATTTATATATTTTATCTCATTTCACTTCACCAACTTAGACTATTGTGTTCTTATCCATCACATAAAATTTAGATTAACAAAATATTGAACTTAAGGCTGTAATGTAACAAAACATGAAAAAAGTCAAGGGGTGAATACTTTTGCAAGGCACTGTACTTGAGAGTACAGACCTCTTTAGTGAAAGCAACTAATGGAAGAAGTAGCCCTCTTTGAGACATGCTCATTTAAAACTTACATTTTAACTGGCTGGGTAGTGTCTGTGGTCCCAGATTGGCTTCTCAACAGGCTTCTAGCTGCTTCAGAGTCGATGAGCTATGGGGAACAAGTTGGCTACCCTACTCCAAGATACTTCTCTCCACTGTAATGCTCAACTTCTCTGTTGCTCTATCTATGCCCTGAAGTGGTGTACCCTTATGAGGTGTCTCCCACCTCCACTTCTAGCTGGGTGCAGGATTAAACTGTCTAGCTCAGCAGTCTTACAAATGTCTCTTTCTGCCTGATTCCTGTTACTGACATGAGGTCTGCCGAGCACTGCTATTTATGATCTCACTGATATGTGCTCTCACTATAAATTGAGGACCTGCATAATTAGTTCACAAGTCCAAAAATCCTTATACCTCTATGCATTTTATCAAACAGCAAAAACACAATTTTTCACCTACACATAAAGGCCTCATGCACACGACCGTTGTGTGTTTTGCAGTCCGCAAAACACGGATGGCGTCCGCGTGCGTTCCACAATTTGGGGAATGGCACGGACAGCCATTAATATAACTGTGGCGAAACCAACCTCACCACTGGATTTTGGAGGGGCCTGTTTGCCAGCCTCTTGCCCCAGGATTATGGGCCCTCTCATCAGCCCATGCTAAACGTTTGAACCCCTGGTCTAATTCATGCCATTTTGGGATATGTTAAATGTCTGTGTACTGTAAAGGGTGGGACATTGTATATTGATAAGTGATGTCTGTCCTATTGTCTCCACATGTGTATTGGCAATTTCCCTTTGTCCTGAGAGATAATTTAATTACTTCCCGGTTGTCTCCAGGACAGAAGACATTGTGTATTCTCCTGTCTGTGATGATTACATTAACCCGTGTAGAGTAATTGTATCACAGACAGAGGGGAGGAATATGCTGGGTGTGTTTGTCCCTATTGTCCCATTGTGTGCGATTGGCTGCTGTATCTCCTGTGTCTCAGTCTTCCTTCTGGTCCCCTAGGGGAGTGTCCACCAGGTGGGAGACCTGCATAAATACCGGGCAGGTAGCCCTCAATAAAGAGAATTCCTGTTTGACCATCAATACGGAGCCTCGTCTCGTACTTGGGGGGGAATTGATACTTCGGAACGTTCTCTTGCCTGTTCCAGGAGAGAAGGACTTTGTATGGTTCCAGTTCGGTGGATTCCAGTGTTCCTGTGGGTTGCTGTGCTCTTCGCTAGGGGAATCGCTCGAATGGTATTAACCCTCACTATACCGGGTTATACCATAACAATAACTGCCTATTTGTGTCTGCAAAATAGACAAGGATAGGACATGTTATATTTTTTTTTTGCGGGGCTACGGAACAGAGTGCTGTCCGCATCTTTTGCGGCCCCATTGAAGTGAATGGGTCCGCACCCGGGCCACAAAATATGCAACTCGAATGCGGAACCAAACAACGTTCGTGCGCATGAGGCCTTAAGCAAGTAAAGCATTTTATAGAACCCAATTATGTAAGGTTATATTAAATAGAATGTGCATATGAATGTCCTATATTTTTTTTTACAAAGGATCTCAGAGTTAAAGGGATTTTCCAGACTCCTAATATTAATGACCTATTCCCAAGATGTGTCATTTACATCCGATAGGTAAAGGTCAGCACTTTCATTGTAATTGGAAGCACAGCTCCGTTTAAAGTTTAGTGGCTGTGTTGGGTTACGGCAGCAAAGCTCCCAATCACTTCAATCAGGAGCCTGGAAATTTCTTTAATTCTGGGGTAACTGAACAAGGACAAACAAGTACATCTCACATACTGTGACACATACTTAGCCTAGCTGTCTCATAAATACAGCCACCAGGAAATGTCTTGTAGTACTAGCTCAACTGAATGCAATGATACCTTTCAGTTAGTGAGGTGTTATTTATTTTTGGAGAGAAAGTACTTTTAATCCATATGCAAATGAGTAATTAGGTGCAAAGAGGGTGGGCCCAAGTCATTCTGTGCACTCTTGCTTCATCTGCAGCTCCTTCCTCTCTTTGACTGACAGGGCCAGGCAAAATGACTATGCAAAATTCTAGCCCTACGAATCAAGTAGGAGAGTGAGGAAGCAGGAGTAGCAAGGGTGCACAGAGTGGCTTGGTTCCACCCTCGGTGCACTAAACTGCTTATTTGCATGCATAATAAAAGTAAACTTTCTCCAGAAAGCAGCAATGGATCATTAAGTGAAAGATAACATTATAATGAGCTGAGCTAGCCCTAGAAGGCATTGTGCCAGGGAATGTCATGATGACAGACATTTAGGGAGTCATTTACTATCCAGACATACACATATTTCTGGCACAGATTGCAGCGCAAAGGTTATTTGCGCCGCAATCTGTGACTTCTCCCCTCTCACACCAGATCTAAAAAAGTAAGCCAGTAAGGAAGATGGCTTCCATTTAGACTGGTGCTGGATATACCAAAGTTATTTAGCAGGTCTACACCTCTACATAACTTCAACGGATCCACCGCCAGCTATAGGGTTTATTAAGACTGGTGTCTTAAACACTGGTCTTAGTAAATGACCCCCTTAATCTACATGTATAAAGACAGTCCACGGAATGCCTAAATCATGATGGCATACTGAATAGTCAACAAATGGTTCTATATTTTGAAGTGCTGCCCATCCAGAACCACTACCTTACTTAAGGTAGCTACTACATCTCCTCCAAAGGTGATTTTTAAAACAGCCTGTTTTAGCCATAGAAAATGGTCTGAATGTAAAACAGCTCAGAAGAGGTCTTACATTTAGAACTGGCGCTGGATGTGCCGAAATTATGGAGAGGTCTGCGCCTTTTCATGACTTTGGCAGATCCTCCGCCAGCTATGGGGCTTTATTAAGACTGACTTCTAAAAAGCTTGCCTTAATAAATGTGCACCAAAGTTTATTACTGAGAATCACAGAACAATTAATGAATGAATAAGTAAGTGTTCCGGCACTAGATAACATATCTAAAGTTCTTAGTCCTCATCATGTTGTGTGATCTAGGAGATAATTATTCAAGATACTTTTTCACTTACTTATTTTAACATGGTAAAAAATCACTATATGAAAATAATTACATCAGATGTTTTACCCACAAACTATAATAAAATGGATTTTAATCCTGTTCAAGGTTGTTATTCCCCAAGTTGACATTTACGCTCAAAGCTTCCATAGTGATTTAATCAGAAAAGGAAAAAAATGATGGCACCAACAGAAAACCACACTGTATCCAGAAAGAATTTTTATCAATTTACCCATAATGACAAAGCCAAATTAGGTTTATAAAATGTGTGGAAATGTATTATAGATACAAAACTTTTACAAAAGTATTTAGACCCTATAGCCAATATTTTGCCAAATTCCGAGCAGGCATCTTTGACCGAGGACTAGCGTTTATAAGGCCCCAAAAGCCTGATGATGGTGAAGTTCTTGGATCTTGGCCACCTTTCTGATGAAGTTCCTTCTATCTCGTTGCTCACTTTAGCTCAGTGGAGTGGTTCCAAACTATTTCCTTAAAAGAATGATGAAAGCTGGTCTTCAATTCTGCACAAATTTTTTGACCTTCTCAGATCTCTGCCTGTGGGTCTACAGACAGTTTCTTCCATTTGATAGTTTGGATTTGCTCTAAAATCCAAATATGTAAAAAAAAACTGTAGAAAGAGTGGAGTCAGATTACTTCCTGAATGTACTGTATAAAGGTATTTTATTTGATGAGCCAATAAATATGATGCCATTTTTAATAGAAGCTAATTATACATGCTTTCTGTTGTGCTCCTGTCACAGAACATCTCGACAGAGAGAGAAATACATCACCATCATTAACTGATAAGTTGTTCAGTACAAGCGCTGCCAGGGTCCTGTGAAATGATTGGATCGAGCATTGAATTTTCCATTATGTTCTAGTTGAATTAAATGTTGCTTGAATAAATCTTGGCATTCCATTCTATTGATGTGCTGCAAGTGCTGACTTCTCCTATTCACATGGCTGTGTTGATTTGAATTAACTGTACTGCCAGACACTCTTGAGGATAGGCTTATGAGACTAACTCCCTGTGGGCCTATGTGCCTCTTTAGGTATTAACTGATTATGTCTGTCAAAAGATGCTTGAGCACTTTTTGCAAGTGCAAGAGATCTGTTTCACAAGGAAAGAGGTTCCGAAAAGTGGCCATACACATGAGATGACTGATTTTGAACTTTGGCCTACAATCATTCGTCTACGTATGAACCTATGAACGATCTTTACATGTAGCCCACTTCCAAAAAAATTTGTCCTGTTGCATTTTTTCATTTGTTGCTCAGCTGTACTCTTATGGGTATGTTACAGTCTGGCAGAGAGTTTGGCAGTGGATGTTAGGTGTGGGCCGGCACTATGCAAATTTGAGGAAATGGGAAGGTGTAATGAATATTCGTCACAAAGTTTGTTCATTTTGCAAACCTTTGTTTTAAAAAGAAAAAAAAAAGTTTTTGAGCAGTTAGTGGGTGAAATATATTAAAGGGTCACCAGCAACCTCCCTATCCAATTTTTTGTATAGACCAGGGATCAGCAACCTCTGGCACTCTAGCTGCTTTGAAACTACAACTCCTAGAATCCTCCTTTGACTTCTAGGGGAGTTACAAGAATGGCTGAGTAAGTGTGTATGCTGGGAGTTGTAGTTTCTGAGGCTCAATTCCCGATGTATGATACTTTTTCTTAATATGCAAATTAAAGTTCATACATTCTTCTCAGTGTGTATGTGTAATACCTCTGTAGGTTCACAAAAAATTGCGGAAATACTGCTGTGTGCAACAGTACTTTGCTGAACAGAATAACAGAAACACTAAGGGGAACCCAGCAGAGCCTATAATAGTCCAGCATGTTAAAATACCAGAAAGATACCATAAACTGTAATAGCCAAATAAGCAAAGAAAAACTAAAAAAGTTTTTATTTAAAGGGAACCTGTCACCTAGAAATCGGCTATTAAACTGTTTATAGTACCTTATAGTGCCCCATAGTCGTGTCCTAATGTCGTTTTTCTTCCTTTTCCTGGATTTAAATTCATGTAGAAATCACTATTTTAATCTTGTGCTGCCCCGTGCTTCAAGTCATGCTGCATGAGGTCTTGGTATGAGAACAAAAAAAGGCTCACTGAGTTCTCACTTACAGCTACTCAACTGAGATCCGGAATTTAGGGCTTCTTGTTCTTGGAAACCATTGGGACTAGATGCATGATCCCATCCGCATATAGCAAGTCTACTGCAAAAACCTGGAAGAAAAACTCACTTCTTATCTCTCGTTTTACTTCCAAATTACTGAGACAAAAGGATATGCATTGCGATTAATATGCAATACATAAAGAATAATGAAAACAATTTTGGTATACATGCAGTGACATACTTGCATCTTTATCTGGTATTACTACATCTGAAGGACCTTAAAGGGGTATTCCCATCTTAATGATCACTGTTAAATCAGTTAATGATTTAACAGTGATCATTTTCATAAATATATTTAATTAACTAATTCCCACCCCTTAGAAGAAAATGAAGATATACTTACCTGACTGTTGTCTTTCGTCTCTCCTTATTACAGCCTCCGCTCATCTCCGGAATCGCGGTGGCCGCGCTTGCGCAGACGACTTCTTCTTTTCTCCCGGCAGGGCCGCACACAGTCCTAAAAGCGCAGGCCGATGCCGTGCATGCACTATATTGACTTCTTCCTGGCCAGTATAGTATACTTGCCAGGAAGAAGTCAACAGGGCGCATGCGCGGCGGCGTGCGCATTCAGTCCAGCGTGCGGCCAGGCCGGGAGAAGACATCAATCAAGATGGATCCCGCCCCCTGCCAAAACCAGGAAGTGGACGGCGCGCCGGCAGCAGGTAAGTATGAATGAGAGTGATGGGAATAACCCTTTAATACTGGAATTAAAAACGCAAGTGTGAAAGCAGCCTCAGAAGGTTCAGTGGTGGAACAGCCTTCAGTCTCCACTACTGCCATGTCTGCAGTTGAATCCAGGTGTTCGATAAAATATAAGTGTGTGTGTCCCTCAATGTCTGTGCTTACTAGAGTGGCAGGATCCATTACACTGGCACTTGTTCCTGCTTTAGGGCCGCTAGCCTAAGCAGATGAGGTAGAAGGCTTTGAGTAGGACTAGGAGCACTAGTTATCTTTGGTATCAAAGAGAAAAGCATGTTGTAATAAGTATCTCAAACAATGTGCATCACAAACAATTGGCATTCAGGCATAAAAATAATCAAGTGTGCAGAACCTTTTTTTTTGCTCACCGCATCCTCCACAATGTCTCACTCTCCCAGTTTTTCAGGACAGACCACCTTTTCCAGAGCTGGTCTTTTGACCGGCCAACTCCACGCATCTTATGCAGCTTTTTAATCACCTTATCCAAAACACTATTTTTCCTAGCATATATCAAGGGGAGAAAAACAGAACTGGATCGCACATCCACAATGCTATGCTTAGATCTAATTAAACTCGCTATCTCAGCCCCCTATTCTGCATGCTGGATTTCCTGAGGGTTGTGACTGGGTGAGCTCTTTGCACTCGTTTATATGGTGCAACATAGCGCGGATGCCACTGATGCCTTGGCGCTGAGCTGGTGGAGTCCAGAGCCAGGGTGGCTTTGCTGGACAGTGGGGGCGCTGTGTGGCTCCTGGGTCCCGCCGTCTGCTGGTGCGGTGCTGGGGTGCCGGTGGTCGCCTCTCATTGCTGCGCCAATGTTAGAGTAGGTCCTCACTTGAAGAGGCAACCTTGTTGTGGTAAGTGGGCCTATGCTCTTGAATCAAACTGTATACCAATGCCTCAATGTTGCATAGCATAGGGTATATTTATTATTAATTGGGCTGAGAAGCCATGTTTAATTTTGCTGAGAAATCAGTTGTTATATCAAAAGCATAGGTTTGAGGTGCGATCCATATTCACTCTCACATGTCATACTATTTTTCCCAGCCTTAGGGGGTACTATGGTTATGTGTCCTTGTGGCCATCATGGTCCCTCTTGTCCATCGTGCAGACCATATCCTCCATCTTCTCTCTAGTCTTTCAGTGATATGTCGCATAATGAATTTCCATCGGCTAGGAGGAAGTGACAATCATTCTGAGCAGGCGAGCGATGCAGGAAACCAAGAATTAAACAGTTTATTTAATATGTAATTTGCATTTCAGAAACCATGTAACTTTCACATAGAAGTAAAAATAGTGCAACAGCAAGTGATGTAGAATGTGCCTGATGACATAAGATACGAATGTTTGTGGGAAATGAATGCGTATAAATGAACGTTCACATGTGTTCTTTTATTTCCCATTTTTACATAGTGGTTCGTTTGCATAAGGTAAGCACCTATTATTTGGTCAAATGGTTATATTTTTCTCTTCATTTTAAATTACGTGCAAATTGTTCTATATTACTTTTTTAAATCATCAGAAAAATGTTTCTCCAGACTTTGCTCCCTCCTGCAGAATACTCAAATCGCTACCAACCGATATGAAGGGCTGGCTGAATTATGTAAAAAAAAAACTTGTCCACGTGTAGATTTGGATTCAAATTTGCAAACTGTTTTCAGAGAAGAACTGGATGCCTCAAAAAGATCTCGAGCCTCTGCTAATGATGTCCATGTGCCATACAATTATAAATACTGAGGGCATTATAGTAGTACAGGGGGCACTGCTGGAAGGCATTATAGTAATACATGGGAACTGCTGGGAGACATAATACAGGGGGAACTACTTGGGGACATAATACATAGGTCACTACTGGGACAGTACAGAGTGGAGGAGCATTTTAAATAAAGGGGCTACTTATAATAATACCGAGGGCAATACAGATAGGGGCAATTATGAATACAGGGTGCACTGCTTGGGGACATTAAACATACTGGGGGCACTACAGCAGAGCAGTTATAAATATGGGGGCAATAAATACTGGTGACGTCACTGGGGGCATTTAACATATGAGGGGCACTACTGCGGGTATTACACTAGGGGCACTAATAGGGGGCATAATAACTGCATTATTACTACTGGGGGTAGTGTTGGGGGCATTATTATTGGGCACAATACGTAGGTCATTGCACTCTTGGAGAACATTATCACTATTGGAGGCACTATTATTGAGGACATTCTGGGAGCATTGGGATGCATGGGGTAGTTTTGGGGGTTGTAGCAGGATAATACTGTTGGTTCACCGGGAGAGAGAATAATGGAAATGTGAGGAATCTAACACACCTGTGTTGCAAACTCTGCAGTGACAAGATGTGGCTGAAATACTTCGTCATGATGGTCTGGTTCGAATGGAGAAAATGAGAAAAGAGAATGTCTACATCAGAGGAGGCATCACTAAAAGAAGCAGCCATGGTTGTTGGGTCTAAATGGAAAAGATGAGAAGGAGAACATCTACATCAGAGGAGACATCACTGCATGTAAGAGGTATGTAGTGCTGTATGTAACGTCAAATTCAAATATGGCTTTAGCAGAAGTGCTGGGGGGGAGGGGTTGGAATGAGAATTTGGGGCGCCATTTTAGTTTTTACCTCAGGCAGTAGAAGAGGTAGAATCAACCCAAGCCACAGATACATTTGTGGACAGACAAGAACCGTTGTCAGGAATAGCGATTTCTGTCTGGCTATTCTGATTAGGCTACCCAGACATAACTTTGCATGGGGCCCCAGAAATGTCAAGCCTGCCCCTTTGTGCATATACTCTGCTTCCTTAAGAAGTTGTGCCAATAAATGTATATATAACCAGGTCTGTTTTTTAGTTTAAAATTTATTGCTGTGCACAATATTCTAAAACAGTCAAAATACCAGCAAAAGCCTCATTTGCTAAAAACACATATGGGGTAATTTATCAAACTTGTGTAAAGTAGAACTGGCTTAGTTGCCCATAGCAACCAATCAGATTCCACGTTTCATTTTCCAAAGGAGATGTCAAAATGAAAGGTGGAATCTGATTGATTGGTTGCTATGGGCAACTAAGCCAGTTCTACTTTACACCAGTTTGATAAATTACCCCAATAGTTTAAATTTTCATTGTTTTTGCCTCTGGGGGTTAGTTGGAGCCGATTGTCTTGCGGTTTTCTATAGTAATTGGTTTGCTCTATAATACCACCATTAACCCCTTAAGGACCGGAGTTTTTTTTTTTGCGTTTTCCCAGAGCCATAACTTTTTTATTTTTCGCTTCACGTAGCCATATGAGGGGACAAGTTGTACTTTCCAACGACACCGTTTAATATTGCATATGATGTAGTGGGAAGCAGGAAAGATATTCGAAAGTGGGGAAAAAAAATCAGTTTTACTTTTTTGTCACCATGTTTTGACCCCTATAACTTTTTTCTAATTATATGTACAGAGCTGTATGGGGGCTCATTTTTTGCATCACAATCTTATATTTTTATTGATACCATGGGGTGTGTATGACTTTTCACCTTTTATGTAATTTTTTGTGGAAAATGATGCGACCAAAAATGGACGCTTTTTACGTTTTGCTGTTTGACGTATGGGGAATATTTTTTTATATTTTTTTTTAGTATGGGCGTTTTCGCACATTGCGACACCCATGATGTGTATTTTTTTAATTTTTTTAGTTTTTTAATTTTAATTTTAGCAAAAGGGGGTGATTTGAACTTTTATGTTTTTTTTTATTTTTTAAACTTTTTTTATTTTTAATTTTTTTACACTTTTATATAGTTCACATAGGGAACTATAACTTACAAACATTTGATTGCGATTATCATACATTCCAATGCAATAGCATTGGAATGTATGAAAAAATCGCATATTTCCTATGAAGCCTATTACAGGTTAGGCTCCATAGGAAATACTACAGAGCTGCCTGGGTTTCATTCATAGAAACCCAGGCTACTACAGGCGAACTCCGGATCCTCCGATCGCCACACGTAAAACTTTCGGTTTGGTCACGGCATCTGAGGGGTTAAATGTCCGCGATCGGCATCGCTGCCGGTCGTGGACATTAGCCGCGGGTGTCTGCTACAAGAACCATGCGGACACCCGCGGCTAAGGCGCCCGTATGGAGCAGGAGTGGGCGTCATCTTTGAAGACCGGACACAGGACGTACGGGTACGTACTGTGTCCTTAAGAGGTTAAGAAGTCATACCAAGCATGTATAATTGCCAATAACACATCATTAAAGTAACTCTTGTAGTTATAAAAGTATGAAACGGAATGTGCAGGTGGAATAATGCAGAAGTTTCCCATCAATTGCCCCTCTGCAATTTGGAAAGTTCTAATAGTTTTCACATTTTGCTATTGCAAGCCACTCTGTTGTTGACGGACCACCATCAAGAACACTTTGAGGGCCCCTCTCCATTCACTGCTATAGAACTTGAATAAATAGCACTGGCTCGGCCATTCTCAGCATTCCTTTAGTGGTGAATGTAGTGGTGGCCGCACTTGTGTGGCTTGCTTTCCACTCACTGATATAGGTGTTTCGAAAATAGAGTGCTTGCTCAACTAAGAAAATTTTTTGCAACAGGCATTCTTCATGAACCAAAAAAAAGCACAAAGTTGATTGGGGTTCTTATTCACATTGAGGATCTGTTCAGAGGTCAGATCTTATTAACATTAGGGTTCTGATCTGAGGTCTAATTAGGGTCTTATTAACATTTGGGGTTCGGTTTTGGGGTCTGATTAACATTGGGGGTTTGATAGCAGCTCTAAGCTAAGGTTGGATTAACACTGGGGGTCTGATCTGAGCTCTAATTAAAAATATTTTTTCTTATTCCCTTACGTCCTACCAGCAGCACAGATGGGGTTAACCACCCCCCGTGGACAGGCAGGACCGGCGGAATTTTTAATGAGCCCAAGACTAATAACTCAATTTAACAATTAGGTATCTCCTTAAAAGGAGGAAGTCAACCCCCAGCCCACTGTGTTTTTTTCTGTCCTCCCGGACAGGTGAACTAGGCAGTTTGTTCCCCCCTTTCCTATGGAAAGTGCGGGGAGCCTTCTTTTCATTTGGGTAACGGCGTTTTCCTTTCCTAGGTACCTTGCCAGTTTGTCCGGCAGCTTATCTGCTGCCGGCCCCGCGCAGTTGTGCCTGGCTGGGGTATTTTGGCGGCGTCCTCGGTCCAGGATTCTCGGTCCCTGGGCGCCATCTTCCGGAGGTGACGCGGGGATTCTCCTTTTGTGTCACTTCCGGGTAATCCGTCCGCGATTTTTTTCACGGGCACGATTTTTTTCATAGATGCGATTTTTTTTCGCGTTTTCATGCGAAAACTTTAAGTATTTTTCTCTTATGCAGGTCTGTGGCATATGCTTTTTCAGCTAGCTCCCAGAGTCCTAAAGTTGGTTGTTCCACTTGTGGTGTTTTTTTCCTCCGGTCCTCAGCTGCCTCTGGTCTGTTTTTCTACCTTTCCTGTGTAGATAGGTGCTTTACAAATGTTTTACTTGTCCCTTTTTTCCCGCAGTGATGTCTTCTCCGCGGGATTCGGAAGGCAGGAAAGTGGATTCCAGGAGGAAGCATCTATCCTGCTACCATTGCAGCACAGATGTGGTTATTGTAAGCTGATCGTACCTGCACTCGTGAGATCGCAGAAGGTAAACAGCTTAAGGCTGGGCAAATACCAGCTTGGGAGACCTCTGTCCCGGTAGAGAGACCTTCTTGGTCTCCTTAGTTCCTTCCTCCTCGGATGAGGAGGAGCTGACGTCGTGTTTTTTCCCCCCTGAAAAGACACAGAAATTGCTCAAGTCCATCAGGTCGGGGGACCATGATGTTGACCGTGGGGAGCCTTCGGATCCCTCTACTCGGGCACCTCGTGTCTTCAAAGCGGATGAGACCCTCTTCTCTGTCATGTTTACAGAGTGGAAAAAACCTGGAGGTTCCGGTTTTAACAAAGAAGTTTAAATCCATGTTACTGATGGCTAAACCCTTGGTGGATTCATGGGGATCCATTCCCAAAATGGACATGGCTATTGCCAAGTTGTCCAAGCGCACTCTGGTTCTGCAGACGATGGGTGTAGCCTACAGGACCCCCTTGCAGAGTGCACACTAAGACGGGGTCATACGGCAGCTGCGGCTTGCGCTTCCACAGCCATAGCGGCTTCTGAAGTCTCTACGTTCCTTTGGTCTCGCCTGAATCAAATTCAAGTTGACGTGAACCAGAGGTTTTTTCCAGGACGACATACTGGCTGCCTTCAAGACCATCAATCTGGCTCCCGCTAGCAAAGCCGCCCTGGGAAAGAGGCCAAACACAAATCCTTGCTCCCAAAGCCGAGCAGCAGGTCTGTGGCTGATGGGAGACCAAGTGTGCCTTTGGCGCCCTGTGACAATACTATCAAATGACGTCAGGGGCCTATATTTAGCATGGCCCTGGGGTCGGCGGCCCTTATGCCTTTTTGGCTTAACCCTTGGGTCGCCTACAATTCCTCAAAATACTTATGTGGCCTTCCACTCGAGTCCAACCGTTTGTTCGTGATCATGGAGGGCTTTTCAGACAAGAAGGTGAAGAGCCTTTCCTAGCAGTCCTTTCGAGGGCAGGGCAGACAAGACCGCGGTGGTAGGTCTGGCCAGCAAACAAGCTCTCGAGGTGACTGGAGAGCGCAGCGAAAGGGTTTGAGGCGCTCTCGTGGAGGAGCCAAAGATGGAAAATCCACCTCCTGACTACGGGCCTCTTCGAGGCTCTTGGTTAATTCCCGTTACTCCTGCCGTCCTGCCAATAAGCTTCCCCACTCCTATGCTTCATGTACCCGTCGGGGGTCGTCTCTCCCACTTCTGAGAAGAGTGGATCCGAGAGATCTCGGATCCCTAGGTCCTGAACATCATTTCCGAGGGTTATTTAGTAAACCTCATCTCTATTCCTCTGGACAGGTTTGTCAAGATCAACCTTCTACAAGTTGCCAGGCAGGCGATCCTGGAAGCCTACATTCAGGATTACATTTGCAAGGGGGCTCTGGAGGAGGTTCCGGCAGGAGAATGGGGCCTAGGGATCTATTCACCAGTTTTTTCTGGTTCCCAAGGCTTCAGGAGATCTCCGGATGATTATCGATCTGAGATATTTAAATCGGTTTATAAGGAAGGTGAAGTTTTGTGTAGAAACCATCAGGTCAGTAGTTCACGTCCTCAATCCTGGAGATGTGATGGCAACCCTGGACCTCAAGGATGCATATCTGCACATCCCGATCCATCCTGCTTCCAGGAAGTATCTCAGGATCACGGTCCAGGTGTCCGGTGTCGTCAGGCATCTTCTGTTTGTTGCCCTTCCTTTTGGCATTTCTTCTGCCCCTCACACTTTTACCAAGGTGGTGGTTTCTGTGGTGGTGGCTTTGAGGCTTCAAGGACTGACCATTATTCCTTATCTGGACGACTGGCTTTGAAAGCCTCTGCTCTAGCGGTCCTAACCTAACTTCTTCAGGTAACAATCTCCTTTCTGTTCCGCCTAGGTTGGATCATCAGCTGGCAGAAGTCGAACGTGAGCCCGTCGACTTCAGTAAGATATCTAGGCTTCATAATCGACTCCACTGGGATGTCGCTCCAGTTGACTCCAGAAAGAAGATCCGGGTTCAGAACACGGCAAGTTCCTTTCCGTTCCCAGGCGAGTTCCAATCTGGACTCTCATGAAGATGTTGAGGCTTATATCAGCGTCTGCGGAAGCAGTCCTTTGGGCTCTATGGCACCTCCGCCCTCTACCGTCGGAGGTCCTCTCCAGATGGAATGGCAGCCCCGCTGGGCTAAACTCCCTGTGCTCCCTGTCTTGGCGAACTCGGTATTCCCTCAGATGGTGGTGCCATCTTTTAGCTGGGAAGTCTATGACCCAGCGAACCTGGGTCATATTGACTATGGATTTGTCCAAAGTAGGCTGGGACGCTCATCTAGACGACACTCCAGTTCACGGGACCTGGTTTCCTCAGGAGTGGCATCTTTCATCCAATCTCCGCCAGATTAAATCTATCCGGCTAGCCTTTCTTCACTTAGCCCCTCAGATCCGGGGCAAAGCAGTGAAAGTCCAGTCAGACAATATGACTGCGGTACTTTACATCAACAAGCAGGGAGGCATGAGATCACTTACTCTCCTGTCAGAGATCGGGGTGAGTCTGGATTAGGCAGAGTCGTACCTTTCCCACTTATCTGCGATCCACATCCAAGGCTCCCTCAATATGATAGCGGCTGAGCTGCGGTCTTCCGTCGGTGGAGTGGTCTTTACATCCGGAGATATTCAAGCAGATAGTCCTCAAGTGGGGTATGCCAGAGGTGGATCTCATGGCAACAAGGTTCAATGCCAAGGTGGAGAGGTTTTGCTCCCTTTACAGGGAGGACAACCCCCTGGCGTTAGACGCTCTGTCAATATCCTGGAGGTTCAGGCTGGCATACATCTTCCCTCCGTTTTCCATGATTCCAAGGGAAATAATAAAAAACCATCATACTGTTTTGGCCGAAGAGATCCTGGTTTACCTAGCTCACCCAGTTGAGTCGAGGACAATATTAGAGGCTCCCCCCACAGCAGACCCTGGTGTCGTGGGACACTGACCTCTGCTCAGATCTGCACAGATTCAACCTGACAGCCTGGAGGTTGATCAGTCCCTTCCCAGGACTTTCAGAGTCGGTCCTGAGAATGCTGTCTCATTCTAGAGCGGACTCTACCAAGAGAGCCTACTCTCGTATTATGAGGATATTCTCATCCTGTTGTACCTCAACTGAGGTGGCGTCTGCAGATCCGCCCCTCTCCGCTATCCTTCAGTTCCTGCAAGACGGCCTTGATAGAGGCCTTGCCCTTCTACTCTGAAGGTTCAAGTTTCAGCCATCTCAGCTTGCCTTAACAGGCTTTTTTCTCAGGACCCGCTGATCAAACGGTTCCTTAAAGGAGCTGAAAGATTAAAGCCTACAGTACTGAGACCCATTTTTCAATGGGATTTATCAGTAGTTCTCAGGGGGTTAGCATCTCCCCACTTTGAAGCGTTAGAGGAGGTGGACATCAAGTTCGTCACTTGGAAGTTTGTGTTTCTCCTTGCAGTGACTTTGGCCAAGAGGGTCTCTGAGCTTCAAGCTCTCTCAGCACATGAGCCCTATACCATTTTCTTACATGACTGGGTCCTTCTTAGATTCCTCCCGTATTTTAGGCCTAAAGATCCTTCCTTCCAGAACATCAACCAGGTGATATTCCTCCCGGTTCTGTCGACATCTACCTCCAACTCCTAGGAACCTGCTCAACATCCTCTGGACGTCTCGAGATGTCTCCGGATCTATGTGGATAGATCAAGGAGTTCAGGAAAGATGAGAATCTGCTAATCCTGTTGCCGGTAAGTTTAAAGGCTGTAAGGCATCCAAACCTTCCATCAGTCAGTGGATTGAGGAGGCTATTAAGGAATCCTTTGTTTCCACAATCTCTGGACCCTCCGGGATTCATGAAGGCCCACTCTACTAGAGTTGTGGTTACTTCTTTTGCCGAGAGGAGTCTTCTGCCTCTCAACATGATTTGCAAAGCTGCCTCCTGGAGCTCTGAATCGACATTCATCTCCCATTATAGACTAGATGCCAGTCTAGCTGAGTTTTCGGCCTTTGGGCAGACTTTTCTTAGTTCTGCCAGGCAGAAAGGCCCTCCCTAGGGGTTTCTTCTTGCTATCTCCCCATCTGTGCTGCTGGTAGGACGTAAGGGAATTTGTTTTCCCTTAGTCCTAACAGCAGCACACAAATTTCCCACCCTAGTAAGTCTAGTTTTTTTCTTACTATAAACACAGTGGGCTGGGGGTTGACCTTCTCCTTTTACGGAGATACTTAATTGTTAAATTGAGTTATTAGTCTTAGGTTCAATAAACATTCCGCCTGTCCTGCCAGTCCACGGGGAGTGGTTAACCCCATCTGTGCTGCTGTTAGGACTAAGGGAAAACAAATTATCGTTAGAAATTAACGATTCCCCTCCTCTAAAACCTAGGTGCGTCTTATGGGCAGTTCCTTCTTACAGAACGAAAGATACAGTATTTTATTTGATGCAAATTTTATTTAGGGATTTCTATATTCAGATAATTTTTGCACTATTGTGTAAAAGAAAACTATTGAAGTGTATAAATATGTAGAAGAAATGGATCCTTCACACCATGAACCATAAGTCTCTCTTTTTGACCATCCAAAAAGTTGGGAGGTATGAATGTCTCAACATTTTTGAACAAGTAAGCCCAAAAGTCAAGACTGGCATTTTGTATGTCAACCTTAACCCCTTAAGGACGCATGACGTACCTGTACGTCATGGTTTCCGAGTCCTTAAGGACCCATGACGTACAGGTACGTCATGAGTTGTTCCGATCACTGCTGCTCAGCTGGCAGTGATCGGAATAAGGTACCTGCTGAAATCATTCAGCAGGTACCTTGTTACAATGCCCAGGGGGGTCTTGTGACCCCCCCCATATCGGCGATCGCTGCAAACCGCAGGTCAATTCAGACCTGCGGTTTGTAGCTTTTTGTGCGATCTCTGATCCCCGCGGATCAGAGGGTTAATGCCCCCAATGTGTTTATTTTTAACCCCCCCTGCAGCCACCAATCATATTGAGGCTGCGGGGGTGCAGGGGGGGTGGTTGCGGGCGGCGGGCGGGATCGCGATTGAGATCCCCCGCCCGCCTCCTCTGTAATGTATCCCTGGTGTCTAGTGGGTCTATCAGAGTGTCAGCACATTGCTGACACTCTGATAGAAACGGCTGGCATCTGTGCTTGATCAGATGCCAGCCGTTTAACCCCTTCCGTACCGCGGTCCGTACGGACCGCGGTATGGAAGGGTTAACAGGAGGAGCTCCCTCCCTCTCCCATCGGGGGCTGCTGTGCCTTTGCAGCCCCCAACAGGATGGGATCGCAGAGGGAGGGGGCTCCACTCCTTCTGCTTCAATCACCCGCTGCCCTCTTATGGCAGCGGGTGATGGTTGCCATGGAGACAGGACGCTTTCAGAAGCGTCCTGTCTCCATGGTGCTGAAAGTCTGAATAGACCTGCTAAAGGTCTATTCAGACTTTGTAAAGTACAAAATACAGTACAGTGCACTATATAGTGTACTGTACTGTATTATACAGACACCAGATCCACTGGATCTTTTAGAACCAAGTGGGTCGGGGTCAAAAAAAAAGGAAAAAAAGTGAAAAAAAAGTAAAAATGAAAAAAAAAACACATATCACTGAATAAAAATAAAAAAACATAAAATACACTACACATATTAGGTATCGCCGCGTCCGTAAAAATGAGCCCCTACATAGGACAATCGCCCAAAAAAAAAAAAATATATGGCTCTCAAACTATGGAGACACTAAAACATGATTTATTTTTGTTTTAAAAAATGATATTATTGTGTAAAACTTATATAAATAAATAAAAAGTATACATATTAGTTATTGCCGCGTCCGTCACAACCTGCTCTATAAAAATAACACATGAACTAACCCCTCAGCTGAACACATCAAAAAAATAATAATCAATACGGTGTCAAAAGCCATTTTTGTCACCTTACATCACAAAAAGTGTAATAGCAAGCGACCAAAATGTCATATGCACCCCAAGATAGTGCCAATCAAACCGCCATCTCATCCCGCAAAAAATGAGCCCCTACATAAGACAGTCGCCCAAAAAATAAAAAATAAACTATGGCTTTCAGAATGTGGAGACACTAAAAAATAATTTTGTTCAAAAATGCTTTATTATGTAAAACTGAAACAAAAACCCCTAAAAAGTAGTCATATTTGGTATTGTCGCGTCCGTTACAACCTGCTCTATAGAAATAGCACACAATCTAACCTGTCACTTCAACAATGTAAATAGCAAAAAATAAAAACGGTCCCAAAACAGCAATTTTTTTGCAAATTTTCCATTTTAATCCATTTTTCCAGTAACAAAGCAAGGGTTAACAGCCAAACAAAACTCAATATTTATTGCCCTGATTCTCTTGTTTGCACAAACACCGCATATGTGGTCGTAAACTGCTGTATGGCCAAACGGCAGGGCGTAGAAGGAAGGGAACGCCATATGGTTTTTGGAAGGCAGATTTTGCTGGACTGGTTTTTTGACACTATGTCCCATTTGAAGCCCCCCTAATGCTCCCCTACAGTAGAAACTCCAAAAAAGTGACTCCATTTTGGAAACTACGGGATAAGGTGTCAGTTTTGTTGGTACTATTTTAGGGTAAATATGATTTTTGGTTGCTCTATATTACACTTTTTTTGAGACAAGGTAACAAAAAATAGAAATTCTGAAATTTCATCTCCATTTGCCAATAACTCTTGTGGAACACCTAAAGGGTTAACAAAGTTTGCAAAACTGGTTTTGAATACCTTGAAGGGTGTAGTTTCTTAGATGGAGTCACTTTTATGGAGTTTCTACTCTAGGGGTGCATCGGGGGGCTTCAAATGGGACATGGTGTCAAAAAACCAGTCCAGCAAAATCCACCTTCCAAAAACCATATGGCGCTCCTTTCCTTCTGCGCCCTGCAGTTTAGCCATACAGCAGTTCATGACGACATATTGGGTGTTCGTGCAAACTACAGAATCGGGGAATAAATATTAAGATTTGTTTGGCTGTTAACCCTTGCTTTGTTACTGGAAAAATGGATTGAAATGGAAAGTTTTTCAAAAAATCGAAATTCTGAAATTTTATCTCCATTTGCCATTAACTTTTGTGGAAAACCTAAAGGGTTAATTACGTTTGTAAAATCAGTTTTGAATACCTTGAGGGGTGTAGTTTCTAGAATGGGGTAATTTTTGGGTGGTTTCTATTATGTAAGCCTCACAAAGTGACTTCAGACCTGAACTGGTCCCTAAAAAGTGGGTTTTTGAAAATTTCTGAAAAATTTCAAGATTTGCTTCTAAACTTCTAAGCCTTGTAACGTCCCCAAAAAATGAAATAGCATTCCCAAAATGATCGATACATGAAGTAGACATATGGGGAATGTAAATCAATAACCTTTTTTGGTGGTATTACTATGTATTATAGAAGTAGAGAAATTGAAACTTGGAAAATTGCTAATTTTTCTAAATTTTTGGTAAATTTTGTATTCTTTATTAAATAAAAATGAAATTTTTCGACTTTATTTTACCACTGTTATGAAGTACAATATGTGACGAAAAAACAGTCTCAGAATGGCCTGGATAAGAAAAAGCGTTTTAAAGTTATCACCACATAAAGTAAAACTGGTCAGATTTGCAAAAAATGGCCAGGTCCTTAGGGTGAAATAGGGCTGAGTCCTTAAGGGGTTAAGAAAAGGTGCACTGGTGTAAAATGTGCCAGATTAATTAATAGGCACAGATCTCTTGGATGTCTGTGCACCAGAAACTGAAATCTACTGAAATCAGCTATGAACTGGTGTATAGTTCAGCTATAATTATGCCAGTCTCTTAAACTTTTGACAAGTAATGAGAAGTGCAAGAAGTAACAAATTATAGTGCAAATATGGTATGCATCATAATTTGCAAGTTTTCACATCAATCTTTTAGCATATAAGGGGATATTTATCAAGACCAGCATAGGCATTGTCATGCATCCTCCAGCAGTCCATGTGCCTAAATAGAAATAGATGGCAGCTCCGAGCTGCCGTAGATTTCTGGCTTAATTTGCTTCAGAAAACTGACATAAATGAAGATAAATTTGGGGCTGCTGCTGACCTTGCCCCCTTCCCTCTCATGTCACACTTCCTTTCTGAAAGATGGTGAGAGGGGGTGTAAAAACACCACTTGCCACTAAAGTCCCATTTAAAAAGCTTTTTAACACCATAACTCTGGCACAAATTGAATCATAAATTTCCCCCAAAGATTTTCATAAAGTTGCCACCATTGTATTAAAGTGTACCTAAGAAATATTTTTTTAAACTGTTAGAAATATTATTATCATTAATACTCAAAGGGGAATTCTATGTATGAGATAGTTATAATACTAAAACATAACCTTGATCATAACCACCAAAAAATTTTATGTATGGAATAAGATCGATAATTCCCTAAGAACAAAACCATTGCTACATGGCGGTACCTAAGTGAACGGCAGCACCAACCAAGAATGGTATAAAGTAACAACATTGTCCTACCATGTCCTGGAATGAACACGAAGATGTTTACCAGTTTCCAACCTCTCCCCCCCCCCCCCCATTTCCACCTACCGTTTCTATCTCTCCTATATTGATTAGTTTCCCAATGCAAAATATTGGGGTATGACTCAATGGGGTGAATATGGGAGGAACATCCATTAATCCATTAATTTATGCAATATACTGTACACTGCCTGTCCAAAAAAAAAGTCGCCACCTGGATTTAACTAAGCAAATAGGTGTTAGCCTCCTGTTGGATAATTACTGCATGGGCGATGATCTTTCAACTGGCAACAAGTTATTTAACCCCACCTGGTGCATTAAGTTGTTTCTCATTTCTTTAACAACCATGTCGAAAGACACATCTCGTGGTTGTGGAAAAGATTTTAGTCTGTTTGAGAAGGGTGAAATCATTGGCATGCATCAAGCAGAGAAAACATCTAAGGAGATTGCAGAAACTACTAAAATTGGGTTAAGAACTATCCAACACATTATTAAAAACTGGAAGGATAGTGGGGACCCATCGTATTCCAGGAAGAAATGTGGCCGGAAAAAAAAAAATCCTGAATGATTGTGATTGGCGATCACTTAAACGTTTGGTGAAATCAAATCGAAGAAAAACAACAGTAGAACTCAGGGCTATGTTTAATAGTGAAAGTAAGAGCATTTCCACATGCAAAATACGAAGGGAACTCAAGGGATTGGGACTGAACAGCTATGTAGCTGTAAGAAAACCACTAATCAGTGAGGCAAACCAGAAAAAAGGCTTCGATTTGCTAGGAAGCATAAAGATTGGACTCTGGAGCAATGGAAGAAGGTCATGTGGTCTGATGAGTCCAGATTTACCCTGTTCCAGAGTAATGGGCGTATCAGGGTAAGAAGAGAAGCAGATGAAGTGATGCACCCATCATGCCTAGTGCCTACTGTACAAGCCTGTGGGGGCAGTGCTATGATCTGGGGTTTCTGCAGTTGGTCTAGGTTCAGCAACAGTTTGTGCTCTAAGAATGGTTGGTCGG
The DNA here is from genome assembly GCA_033119425.1 of Bufotes viridis. Classification (NCBI taxonomy): domain Eukaryota; kingdom Metazoa; phylum Chordata; class Amphibia; order Anura; family Bufonidae; genus Bufotes; species Bufotes viridis. The sequence goes on from CM065590.1 coordinate 285,389,343, forward strand.
TGTCCTCCACGTGCTGCTAACACACCGGCCGTGTCGCTCACATCGCTGACCCAAACAAGGTTTTATGAAACAACCTTTAATACGCATAAGACTTGATAAAGGGGTCAGGAGTACCCCAAAACGCGTTGCCTATCAATAAACTGAATATTGCGAATTACCCAGTTGTGTTAGTGCGCCTCCTGTTGTCCACACACTAGAATGAAAAAGTCAAACATCTTCTCACTCCAAGAATGCGGTCAGCTGACTACCTGAACATACTGAATGACCAGGTTATTCCATCAATGGATTTTTTCTTCTCTGATTGCACGGGCATATTCCAAGATGACAATGTCAGGATTCATCGGTCTCAAATAGTGAAAGAGTGGTTCAGGAAGAAAGAGACATCATTTTCACACATGGATTGGTCACCACAGAGTCCAGACCTTAACCCCATTGAGAATCTTTGGGATGTGCTGGAGAAGGCTTTGCGCATCGGTCAGACTCTACCATCATCAATGGTAGATCTTGGTAAAAAATGAATGCAACACTGGATGGAAATAAATCTTGTGACATTGCAGAAGCTTATCGAAACAATGCCGCAGCGAATGCGTTCTGTAATCAAAGCTAAAGGCGGTCCAACTAAATATTAGAGTGTGTGACCTTTTTTTTGGGTGGCGACTTTTTTTTGGGGACAGGCAGTGTATTTGTTTCTGAATGAATGTGGTGGTTGCATCTAATAAGCCAGTCTATTAATTACCTCTCCCTATATCTATAATATGCCACAAGTGCCACTTCTTTTTAGTAACAGCACTGATCCACAGCATGAATGGCGCTGTAGTGGCTGCAGGAGACACTTCCCGGTCTCCAAGCAACCCTAGGCCAGATGCACATGAGTTTTCGCGAGATCCGACGTGACATGACGTCACTGGCATGGGAACCTGTAACGAGGCTGGTCGGCTTCTTAAGGCATGCGACGCAGGTAAGCAGGTGCTGATAACTTATACCCGAGCACTTTGTGGAGTGCACAACAAAGCAGGGAAGCGCCCTCTGGCCCCCACCTCTTTGTACTTGAATTGTGCCCAGTATCAGTTAGTGAGCCTTACAGACAGCTCATACAATAGGATGTGCGCTATCATGCAATTCCCTTCTTTATTTAGCCCTCTGCCTGCATGTAGGGAACGACAGAAAGGGCTTTCTTAGGCTTCTATTTAGAGACAGGTTCCGGATGCGGTCGTCCTTGTCAGGGCGGGTGATCCTTGGCGAGGCTTATAGGGTCGGGTCAGCTCAGCACCACCCTAGGGCGTACTAGGGATAGCATCCGGTTCCCTTATTGTTTTTCCTTCAATTCAAGGGACTGGTACCGGAAAACTGTACAGAAAAAACATGTTCTTATACTTCAACGTGTTTGTGTGCATTCCAGGACGTGGTAGGACAATGGTGTTAATATATACCATTCTTGGTTGGTGCTGCCGTGCACTTAGGTACCACCGTGTAGCAACGGTTTTGTTCTTAGGGAATTATCGATCTTATTATGAGTTTACATACATTAAATATTTTAGTGGTTATAATTAAAAGTTATGTTTTAATATTCTCATACATGGAATTCACCTTTGTGTACATTATTCCGGTGATCTTTTTTTCATTTCACTCTATCTAGTGAAATTAGTTTTGTTAACTGTTAGAAATGCCCTAATATTTTTGTAATGTACATTATTTATTTATTTCATTGTCTTACAAGCAAACGAGGCCCCTGAAGTTCGGGACTTTCTGAAGCAGTCTTCACTGTACCGCATACAGAATATGTACACTGCAGCCATATATGTGGTCTGCAGATTCTCATTTCTGGCTATGCCGGGCTGTAGTGTAGTCGAGCGAAGACGGACACGATAAGCAATTTTCAATGCAGAGCTCCTGCCTGTCCCCGCTCAGCTCCGCTAAAGCATGGCATAGCACATTATAGCAGGGTATTCTGCACCGATGTGAAATGCAGGCGTTTCAATGGAGAAGGTACAGGCAGGAGCAGTGAAGTGAGCTCTTGCGAGTACATCGCATATTGTAGAAATCAGAAACTGTCCACCACATAGATGCCGTGGTGTGTGAATTAGTATGCACTGCACTGAAATGCTCTACAGAAAGGGTGCATGCAGTGCAGGACTGATAGTCCTCATGCACACGGCCGTTGCCCGGCTGTGCCAGTATTGCGGCCAGCAAACAGCGGTTCTGCAATATACGTTCACCAACCGTGAGCACACTTCATTTACTCCATTCACTTGAATGGGTCCGCAATCCAGAAAGTGTGATGCGGAACGGAGGCACGGAACCCCACAGAAGCAATACCGAGTTCTATTTTTTTGTGGTGTGTAGACGGATCACGGACCCATTCAGGTTGAATGGGTCTGGATCCGTGTGTGGCAGCCACGCGGATATTGCCTGTGCATTGGGGACCGCAAATTCCTGTCCAGGCTGAAACAACGTCCCAATAAATCTCCTGAACTGCCGTCACATATTTATAAAAAATTATATAACTTAGCAATATATAAAAATGACATGATTTTCATACTTGTTTATGTTAATTTACAAAATTTAAGGAGTGAATATATAACATTAGTGAATATAACATTAGTGAAAGTTTAATAAAGCTAAGTGTAAATCTAACACATCAAAATGTAAGACCCCAACTTGTTACCACCCCTCTGTACTCTTACTGAAGGCTAACAGCAATTAATTCATAACTTCTAGTAGAAATAATAGAGGAATGGCACATCATACAGACAGAAGAATAGGTGCTCCAGAATTGTTATTACATGGGGAATGCATAAAGCTATTAAAACAGACATGTCAGGAGAGGTGAAAGGTCCTCTTTAAAGAGAACCTTTCATGGGTCCAGACTTTATAAGATAAGTAGCATGTTAGGTAGGGCATAAAGCAGGGATCCTATAGTGCTTACTATTATTCCTGGGCGCCGCTCCATTCGCCTGCTGTGCCCCCCGGTATTTTTCCCGCTCAGTATGTTAATTACTAGCATTGGAACAGGGAGGAGGAGACGCCAGGGTTCCTCAATGGGAGTCTCCTCCATGGCTGTGATGCTCTGCGCTGCGATTGGACAGCGCTACAGCCATGGAAAAGGAGATGCCCACTGATAAAGACTCAGTCTCCTCCTCATTGCTCCGATACTCCTCATTATAATACAAGGCGCCAAAATCAACGGGGGGCCACAGCGGACGAAATGGGCGGGTCTTTTGAAGGAAAAAAACAGCCATGGTCGCCCTATAACACCCTAATTAGACTTTTAGTTGTCAATAGTTTTTATTTAAATTTTCACAACAAAAGAAAAAAGCAATATGGCGGTCGCAGCCGCCTCAAAGTAATGCAGCATGAGAAACAGAGACATACTAAACACATTGCATACATGTAGGAGAATATATACCAGGGCACCTGCACAGGTGCTGCCAACCTGGATTGTATGGTATGTCATATGAAGGAATAAAGTACCATTAGAAGTACAACGAACACAATACAATTATAACGTATCGTAACGCAGAACTAAATGCGAAACAGGGATAAAGGGTAGGGAGGAAGGAAGTGGAAGTGGGGCGGGGGGGAGGGGAAATTGCACGCAAGTCAGCTCATAGCACACTGGATACATATAACTCCGAGGGTTGCCCCTCACCCCACACATAAATATCCAGGAGGGACATCAAGAAGCTATAAAATTATAATAGTATAATATTATAATATGCAGACTGGCAGTGGCGTAGCATAAGAGCTGGAGAGCCAAGGTACCCACCGATTGTGAGCTATCAGACGAGATCTGCTCGTCTGAGCGTACACAAGTTCACATTGCATATGCATGTTCACAGATTGTATAACATCAGCTACAGAGGGATGTTTCTTTAACTTCCACTGTCGTGCTATGATATTTCTTGCCGCACTTATGATATGTGTTACAACCCACCGCATGTCAGGGACAATCCCGATTATACCTATTCCCAATATTACAAGTTCCGGAGTTAGAATAAGACGCATTGATGTAACCTTTTTAATAATAGTTGCTATATCCCCCCAAAATTTCGTAACCAACGGACATGCCCACCACATATGTAATGGAGTCCCAATGGTACCACATCCCCTCCAACATAGCGGAGAATATCCTGGAATCATATGACTCAGTCTATTAGGAGTGAGATACCATCTCAGTTGGATGCGCCGGGCCTGCTCTACATGGTTAATACACTTAGTGCTTTTAAAGGACCAGTGCATCGCCTCCGTCCATTGATCCATAGTGAATTCCTTTTGTAATTCCTGTTCCCACCTCACCATAAATTGTTGCTTAGAATTAGTCTTGTATGGGAGAATACTGCCATAGAAAGTGGACATCCTAGGTCGCAGAGAATGAGTACCCCGAAGAAACCCCAGATAAGGCTGAGGGTCATTTATAGTAGCGCGGCATACTAGGGAGTTCAATAGATGTCGCACCTGAAGAAACTTATAAAATTGGTTATGTGGGAGTGCATACTTGGTATGTAAATATGAGAACTCTACCAAAGTAGAACCATCATACAGACATCCTACTGTTTGGATTCCTCGAGTCACCCAGAGTGATAGATCTAAATTAGGAATATGATATTCCAAAGCGACCAGTGGAATATTATCTGTAGGCACCTGAAACATATTAAGAGTGTTAGTAAGATGCCGCCAAATAAACATTGAAGCGTCCATGGTGGAGAGAGGCGTCCGAGGGTATATCTTTTTTAAACTGATTGCAGCTAACAGAGCCGGCAAAGATTTACCCCTCACAAAGGACCCCTCAATTTGGAGCCACTTCTGAGGACTTGACGGGTGCCACCATTCCAACGCCTGTTCCGCTAAGTTTGCCAAATAATATTTATACACCTCAGGCACTCCTAGACCACCATAGCGTACCGGAGGATGCAAAGCAGCTTTTGGAATCCTAGGCAGTTTCTTTTGCCAAACAAAGGTAAGTATATCACGCTGGAGCTGGGTCAGGGCCATCCTGGGCAGTAAAATCGGGAGACATCTGAAGTAATACAAAAGTTTTGGGAGTGAGAGCATTTTGAAAGCATTAATACGGGCGATCCACGATAAGTTTGTACGGGACAGCCTTACACAGTCCTCCCTAATCTCATTCCTAAGGTTGCTCATATTGATAGAAACCGTTTCCGGAACAGAGCGTGCAAGCTCTATCCCAAGATATGTCAAAGACCTATCAACCCACTGAAATGGATACTCTTGTTGCAGCTGTTTTTTAACAACATCCCTGACATAAAAGTCCAAAACTTTTGTCTTGCTATCATTCAACTTATAATATGAACAGCGAGAAAAGCAAGCCAGAGTGCTGACAACCGTTGGCAAAGAGCGCACCGGTTCAGTTAGTGTTAAGATTACGTCGTCAGCATAGAGTCCGATTACGTGAGAGGAGTCCTGTACCATCACTCCCTGAATATTGGGATTGGACCGTATCCTATTCGCCAACGGCTCCATAACTAAGGCGAAGATCAGGGGTGACAAAGGACATCCTTGTCGGGTGCCATTAGTGATTTGAAACTGATTCGACATGAACCCAGAAGCCAGTACTCTAGCCGACGGTTTAGTATACAACCCCATAATGGCCGTGCGTATGTGTCCTTGAAATCCAAATTTTTGTAATACGTGGTCCAGGAACCCCCAGTGTACCCTATCAAAGGCCTTTTCGGCATCTAAGGAGACGAACACCGTGGGGTTCCTGGACTTATCAGCCAATTGAAGAAGGTTCAACATTCTTCTGGTGCCATCCCTACATTGTCTACCCAAGACAAAACCTACCTGATCAGAGTCAACCAAGTGAGGTAAAAAACCATTGATCCTAGACGCCAATATTTTGGCATACAATTTCAAGTCTGCGTTCAGCAGGGAGATTGGACGAAAATTAGCAGGTTGATCTGGAGGTTTCCCCGGCTTAGGAAGCGTCACAATGGTGGCTGATAGCATTTCAGGAGGAATGACACCAGATGAAAAGAAACTATTGAAAACCTCTACTAAGTGAGGGGTAAGCTGGCTCTGAAAAACCCTATAATAGTCGACCGTAAAGCCATCGGGTCCTGGAGCCTTCCCCATCGGGGTCGACCGAATAGCCTTACAGATTTCTTCTGAAGTTATAGGAGAGTTTAGAGATTCCCGCTGTTCAGATGATAAAGATGGAAGATTTAGGGATTCCAAAAAAGATCTGATATCCATCTCAGTAGGCTGATGACAACTAGAATCGTCCTTAAGGTTATATAGCCTGGTATAATAGCTAGCCAGAGCGTTCGAGATATCTTGTGGATGAGTAATAGTAGCTCCGTTATAATGCAACTTCTCAATTCTCGCATTAGCAGCCCGCTGCTTCACTCTATTCGCTAGCATAGAACCCGCTTTATCACCCATATAATAGAATTTACACTTAAGCCTGCTCATGTGTTTCTCATAATCATATAACAGCAGAGAACGGAGCTGGAGCCTTTTGTCTCTAAGGACCGACATGTGAGCCGGGGATGGGTCAGTCTTATACCTACGTTCAGCCTCCTCTAAATCTGCGAGGGTTGAAGTCATCTGCGCGCCTCTCTGCTTCTTAAGGCGAGCAGCGGACTGTAGCAAAATGCCTCTCATATAAGCCTTATGGGTTAACCAGAGCGTCACCTGAGAGACATCCGGTGACTCATTAAAACCGAAAAATTCTCTCAGAGAATTACTATATTCTCTAATTCTTCCACTACATTTAAGCAAGAAAGGATTCAATTTCCAGGTTGTGGGTGAGTGCGTGGGCACTCCCGTCTCCAACTCCAGCGTGATGGGGGCATGGTCTGACCACGCAGCACACCCTATACCAGTTTTGGATATACTTAGTAACAGCTCCCTGGAGATGAGGAAATAATCTATGCGAGACTGCGTGGAACGTGAGGTCGAAATGTATGTGTAATCTCTTTCACCTCCATGATGATAACGCCAAATATCATGTAGGGAAGAGCGCTTAAGCGAGTTCTTTAAATCCACACGACCAGAGCTCGTACAATCTAGGCCCGCATCTACAGGGATGTTAAAGTCTCCACCTATTAACACTGCACCTACCTCCACCTTGTGTACTTTTTTAACCAATCTGTTAAAGAAAGCCAACTGTTTAGTATTAGGGGCATAAACAGACACTAGAGTGTATCGCGACCCTTCTATGGTACATAGTAAAATAACAAATCTGCCAGCTGCGTCCATGATGCATTCATGCAGAACAAACGCCACCGTAGATTTAACACATATAAACGTACCCGCCTTCCTTTTGGAAGTAGATGGGGAGAAAAATATGTTAGGGAATTGACGATGGGTGCACCGATGTTGATCCTGCTCAAGTAGGTGTGATTCTTGAATCATAACTATCTCACTCCCCGACTTCAAGACATCTGACCATAGCTGAGACCTTCTATACGGAGAGTTTAACCCTCTAACATTATGCGAATAAACCTTCAATCCCATAATGATAGGTTAAAGAGACCATATATCCTAAAACAAAAAATACACATCGATCCGCACATCAGCATACCCAAAGTGTACCGTGCACATGGTCTATAGTTATAAAAGACAATTGTGCCTGCGCTGAAGGAAAAAAGGGGGGAGGGGGGGGGAGAGAGGGGTTTGGGGGGAAATTGAGCCGGGAGAGAATAACAGAACAACCATATAAATTGCATAAAGAAAAAGGACAAAGTCCAAACATACATAGGTAGGAAGTCTGCCGAGAGCGGAACTAACCACCCCCTACCTTATAAGCAGACTATGGGGGTAAGGAAGGAACAGATGGAGTGTCCCTTTGCTCACCATCCACCACCAACAGTATAAACAAGAAAAATGCCGAAGAAGAGGTAAGGTACATCACTGCGGTTCCCATTCTGGATCCAGGCGGTCCGGTTTGTTCTCAACACCTTTCCTTACAAGAGTGGCCTCAGGTATCAGTCCCCATGAATGAAGAAGAACCGCTGCTGCTTGTGGAGTGAGACATACATGCTGCCGACCCTCCATAGTAATCACCAGTTTAACAGGAAAACCCCATCGATATCTGATTTTCTGATCCCGAAGAATTTTAGTGAGGTGAGTATATTCCCTGCATTTAGCCAAGGTGGCAGCAGACAAATCTGGAAACACTGAAATTTCTTTGAAGGCAGGAGACAAGGAGGGTCCCTGTCTAAGGACCCTGAGGAACATCTCTTTTATATGGTAAAAATGGATGCGCGCCACAACATCTCTCGGCACAGATGAGTCCAGACCTTTGGGTTTTGGGATGCGTTGAATGCGATCTATGATGAGATCCATAGTAGAGATATTTGGCAGCACCTCTTTCATCATGGATTGTAGGAAAGGCTCCAATTCCGCCGTTTCTACCGATTCCTGGACTCCTCTCAGGCGAACATTGTTACGTCTGTGGCGATCCTCTAGGTCCTGAAGCTTACTTTTAATAGCGGTGACTTCTTCTTCAAGCGCCTCATGGGCATCTATGAGCACGTTGTGTGAAGATGCGAACTCCGCCATTTTGCTTTCCACATGGGAGGTCCGGTCCCCTAGTCCCTGCAAATCTTTACGCAGGTCTTTCAACATGCCAGTCAGGTCCGCTTTGAGAGAGCTCCGGAGAGACTCCAGCAGTACCTTCATCGAGTCTTCAGTAAGGGGGATTGACGCAGGCCCTGCAGGGAAGAGATCCACCGACTCCCTAGCCGATCCTGGGGAGGAGGCCTGAGAGGCAGCACGCTGTGGCTGCAGGGCGGGAGAGTCCGGCGGGACCGAGGAGCATGGAGGAGTTCTGACAAAGAACTCTGTCAGTTTCTTTGGCGCTTGCCGCTTGCGGAGTTTGCCCATCTCTAGGGGACGAAGCCACCAGTTTCGAGCAGATAAGACGCCTCTACGTCGGGTCTATGTGAGCCGCTAGAGTGGTGAACAGAGGAGCTAACAAATTATGCGTCCGGCGCCATCAGCGTCCAGGCCACGCCCCCCCCTAATTAGACTTTTGCAAAACTGATAAACGGTCCTCTTTAAGGCTACATTCACACGACCGTATTTTTCATTCCGCATCCGATCCGCATCCGTTTCCGTTCTTTGCGGAATAGATACGGTCCCATTCATCTCTATGGCCTTTTAAAATTTGCGGACAACTTTCCGTAAGTTGTCCGCATCCGTGTGTCCGCATATTTCATCCGCAAAAATATGAAGCATGTCCTATAATTGTCCGCAAAAATCGGTCCGCAGCCCCATAGAAGTCAATGGGTCCGCAAAAAACGGATAATATACGGAAAGGTTTCCGTATGTTATCCGTATTTTGCGGATCCGTTTCCATATTATTATTAGAATATTTTATTGAAGAACATTTTTTTTTTCCCTCCCTCCAGTTCAGTATTTTGCGGATCCGCAAAAAACGGAAGACATACGGAAGCCTTCTTCCGCAAAATGCGGACATACGGCTTCTGTTTTTTGCGTCCGTAAAATACGGATGAAAAAAATACGGTCGTGTGAATGTAGCCTAAGTCTGGTCAGTTCCTTACTCAACAGTAAAAAAAAAAATCCATTACATAACAGTATAAAAAGTCCATAAACCTTGTTTTGAAGTGCTACTGCACAAGCAACATCATGTTTTAATAATTTACTGTTGTTTTTTTCATGTGAAGTGTAATCAATGGCAACAAGAAAAGAGGAAAGGGTGTTGCTGAGGTCAGGATTAAAATAGGAAAAATCTGGCAGCTGATGCAGCAAAATGTTCAAAGTTATTTTACGTGTTCTTCTGCACGGATGTTGAGCCCACAACTGCAGTTGCTATGTCTAAAGGCCCCTTTACAAGGGATGACAGTGCAGCAGATGGTCGGGAAGAAAGCGTTCCTTCCAGACAATCGCCTACTCACTGGTGGAGGAGACCGCAGCGATCTCCTCCTCTGTATAGGAACGAGCGATCACTAATGCAATCGCTCATCCCCATACAGACTCGTTTGCCAGCAGCAGATAGTGATTACACAGCATGATCTGCTGCCGGAAAACAACAATTTTTGTATGCGCAGAAATGATCAACAATTTGCAACTTTTTGACGACACTTTACTGAAGCACAGGAGTTGATAAAATCTCCCCTCATTGTAAATCCACTAGTAAAGATGAAAATAAAGGATGATCATTTACTTAACTGGATTCACACATGCAGACTCTGAGCTCTTACACTGGGTTCAGACCTGAGCGTTTCTAAGACGCGCGTTTTACGCGCGTTTTAGTCGCGCGTTTTTATGCACGTTTTTGGCAATAGTAAACGCGAGTTTTACGCGCGTTCGTGACTCTGGAGACTTTTTTTAATTGGTCTGGAGACCAATTAAAAAGGGCATCTCTACACTTAACGCGCGTTAAACGCGCGTTAAATGCGCGTTCCCATTGAAGTCTATGGGAGGAAAAGCGCGACAAACGCCCAAAAAAACGCTCCTGAACGAGCTTATGCATCGGGCGTTTTACAGCGCGTTTTTACGCGCTGTAAAACGCGCAAGTGTGAACCACTCCCATAGGGATGCATTGGTTTTCATGTGTTGAGCGTTTTACAGCGCGTTTGAACGCGCTGTAAAACGCTCAGGTGTGAACCCAGGGTTAGGGTCCAATCACATGTCAGTATTTTTCTTTTCCAGATTTTCGTTCCGTTTTATGCGGATCCGTGTTTCCGCAAAAACCTTCTGTTTTTACCAATTGTACATCCACATCGTTCCATTTTTTTGCAAAAAAAAATAAAAATTTGAGGAAAATATGTTGCTAAAGTACTAAAGAATTTTTTTTTCTATTTCCTGGAAATAAATACGCAATTGCGGATGACATGCAAATTACATATTGATGCATTCCGCATGTCATCCGCATTTGCGGACCTATTGACTACAATGGGACCACGGACCGCACTTTACGGACAATTTTAGGACAAGCTCTATTTTTTTTTGCGGATCCACATAACGGAATGGAACGGAATGGCGGATGCGAACAGCACACTGAGTGCTGTCCACATTTTTTGCGAGGCCTTTGAAATGAATGAAACAAATTTGCGGAACGGATGCTGATACTGACGTGTGAATGGACCCTGAGGCCTCATGCACACAGCCATTGCCCGGCCGTGGTCGTATTGCAGCCCGCAAACAGCGGGTCCGCAACATGCGGGCAACGGCCATGTGCTACTCATGGATGCCGACCCATTTAACATGTTCCATTTCTTTGCGGAGCGGACGGATCCCGGACCCATTCAAGTTGAATGGGTCTCGAACCGTCCCAGCCGCCGCACGGACGCACAACGGCCGTGTGCATGAGATGTTAGTCTGATCCAGCCTTTAACACACACATACAGATACAATACAGTACAGAATTGGAATATTTTTGTAACTCCCCAGGGTGGTGTTACCACTTCTGCACCCTGATACTATCTCTAATGGGCTAATATAATGTCATCTTATGTATTTCTGTCCAGGTACCTCAAATCTGTGCCTTTATAATAATGTTATGTAACTGTACATGTAATGTGCCTGGTTCACCAGCTGGTGGCAACAAACAGGGCAGAGCTATAGTTAGATAGAATAGAACTCACCGTTCCATTCTCCCCCCCCCCCCCTTTGGTCAGAAGTGGGCCAGTCCTGCTTGCTACCAGAAGGAGGTGGGGCAGTTCTGGTTTGTGCTGGTTGAGACTCCATGTTGGAGCTGCCAGGATTCTAACCTACTTTTTGGATGAACATAAGTCCGGCTACAAGAGTGAAGTGCAGCATAAAGAGGAAACAAAGACACCAAGGTAGCTTGTCAGTACAGCAGAGTGAGAGAAAGATATAGCAGAATTGAGTTTGCCTGCCAGTTTAATGCTAAAGCCTGCTGGAACCAAGACAAAGCCTGAAACTGTTTGGAGAAACGTTTTTTTTAAGTAGAGTTGCCATTGAACTTCATATCAAGGTCTGGACTCAAGTTATTTCTTCAAATCCCTCAATTATTCCCCCTATTTATTGCTTCGGAGCCAAAGCCTGAGTTCCAGCCGTATCCAGGTAGGAGCACCGTGACACACATAAACAGATAGGCCGTAGTATACCACTCGACATTCCTACACCTGGGTCGCATTATAGGAGGGCCCTGGGGGGAGGCGCCCATTGCATTTTTTTTTTTATATTTTAAATACTGAATCATTCCTCAGAGCTAAGAAAAGAGTTGGACACCAACACTAGGTGTGACCTGGCTATGAAAAATTAATCAACAAAATGAGTGCCCTATTGATGTAGCTGCCGCACACTGCACTAGGTGCTGGACTGATGTACTGATATTAATAAATATCCCCCACTCTCTGCTGGTGAGACAGTAAGTAACTAACTTTAAGTAACTACTTGCATTCTCCTTAGGCTACATGCACACGACCGTTGCTTGCCTCCGCGTCCGCTCCTCCTTGAAATTTTGCGTCCGTCAAAAAAAACGGATGACGGACCGTTTTTTTTGACGGATCCGATTTTTATGGCAGATCCATTGTAAAAATGCCTATCCTTGTCCGCAAACGTGAAAAAAATAGGACATGCACTATTTTTTTGACGGAATGAAAACACGGATCACGGATGCGGAACAAAAACGGTTGACCATCCGCATTTTTTGACGGACCCATTGAAATGAATGGGGAAGCATCCTATCCGTGAAAAAAAACGGAACGGACGCGGAAACAAACAACGGTCGTGTGCATGGGGCCTTATAATAACAATTCTGAAGCATCTATTTTTATGACTGTATGTTGTTTCATTCCTTTATTATACCTTCTAAAAGTTTATGAATGAATTACTAGCAGTTTGTAATGAAGGTCCAGATGTGTTCCTGCACAGTCTGCCAATGGATGCACTGATTGGATAGTATCAGACTATGCAGGGACACACTCCAAACTTTTGAAACAGCTAGCAATACACTTATAACTTCTAGAAGGAATAAAAAAGGAATGTCAAAACATAGAGTCATAAGAACACATAGGAAATGCAAGTAGTTACTAAAACAGACATGTCAGGAGAGTAGACAGCAGATCAGATCACCCAACAAACGAGCAAAATGTTTTTGCTGGACCTAAAATTATGGGCAGCAAATTGCCCTGTGTAAACAGGGATGTGCTGCCAAAAACCAATGACTCTTATTCCAATTAGCGATCATTTCTCCTAATGCAAGGGTATGTTTGCTGGAGGTAAATGCAGCTTACACTAGTGAACAATTGTTAAGACATTGGTTGCGGAACCAGTGCACCAACTGAAAAGTAGCTGACTGCTGACCCACTGGGGGAGATGCCAGCGAAAGACACCAAGACAGAACCAAGCAAGGCACAGGACATAGGAAACCATATATTTGGCAGAAGTACGTACAACAGGGAACAGATGGACAACAAAACACTGGAACATGTACAAACAGATCACTGGAGTAGGAACTACAACAAGATCACCAGAATAGAATGCAGACAGACCGAAGCCAGCACACAGATAACTACAGGCAACAGCCTGTAAGGAACTGGCAGCAGGGGCGTACCTACCATAGCGGCAGACCATTCAACTGCTATGGGGCCCAGGGCAAGAGGGGGCCCAGTCTTAGTTGGAATTATCTCCTCTTCTACTGGAGGGGAAAACTTGGTCAGGACTCTACCCTCTAAAGCAGGGATGGCCAACCGGCGGCTCTCCAGCTGTTGCAAAACTACAACTCTCAGCATGCCCAGACTGCCTACAGCTATCAGCCTACAGCTAGGCATGGTGCCAATTGTAGTTTTACAACAGCTGGAGGGCCGCAGGTTGGCCATCCCTGATCTAAAGGAACAGCTTTTAGCAAATGAAGCAGTGAAAAAATGACCCTAGGGTTTAGGCAGAAACCCTTCTGTCCTGTGTAGGCCTGGTTTGATCCCTGCAATGGGGCCATTACTTCTCTACTGCCTGGCAGATATAGAGCATGACAGAGGATTACACAGGCAAGGGAGAGGAACAGAGCAGAGGTTTAAACACAGCCATACAGCAGCAGAACACAGCAAAGGATGCAATCCTCTGCAATACCAAACGACAGAAAGGAGACAAAAAGCAACCTAGAATCAATCCACACACAGAAAGACAGACACAGAGAGAGGGGGGCCACAGACATGGACCGCCAGCATAGCTGTTAGAGAGCAAACAGTTTGTTCCTGATTAGGGATGAGCTAATCGATTCTACACAAATTGAATTCTTCTAAAAATTCTCAAACTTTAGGGTTCGAATAAATCTGAAACTTTTGCAATTATACGAAACACTCACCGCATGATTAGGTGTGTTTTTCAGTGTGTTAATGGTGCTGTTTACATGTTTAACCCCTTAACGACTGCCCGCTGTCTTTTGACGGCGGACAGTGAAGGTCCTCAGTCTGTAGCAACATCATTCAGTGTTGTTGGAGCTGACGGGGGTTAAATGCTTCTGGAGTGCTCCAGCGCTAAGAAGTGGCTGTTAGTAACTGTTTTACTGCCATGTCGGCTGGTGGGGACTGTGTGCCATGACTGCTTTCTTGCCCCAGTCCAGCCCTGACCCACATGCACAGCTCTATAAAGCTAGACATGGATGAAATTATAGAAAACAGCAAATCATGAAACCAACATACACAAGTACAAATAATCAATACATAATTTATTGAAAACATTCACATATAAACACATAATGTTGAATATCTAAAATATACATATAGCAACAATTTACAAAAAAGAACTGGATATGATCACAAAAGCACATAAATACAATGGGACTACCGTAATAATAAAGTGCAAAATGTGCTGCCTATGCTGCTAAAAAAAAAACCACTGTATATCAAAGAAAAAAGTCTAAGGAGTGTGTAAAATGGATGAAATTATCCAAATTAACCATACATATTTTCCTAAATATATTTTCCATGCTTTTTTATGTAAATATAGCAAACATCCCTATTTTGGATGTGCAATATTTAATATTTGTTCAAACCCTAAATCCTGCCTCAGCTCCCACACACAGAGCAAACAGCTACAATGAAAAACTATGTGATGTGCCTGGACAGGCAAATATAAGTGCTGCACTTTCCTCCGTAACCCTGCTGCAGGACATTTAACCAAACGGGGAAGTAGATTGGCCCATACTAGCTGTTTTCAATGCAGTATGATGGGCTCATCCAAGCGTAATGTGCCAATACTCTATGAATGAATACATTCATGGATGAGACTAAAGCCTGAGGCCTAAACTCTTCCCCTCCAGATCTCTTTCTGCTTATTGCCCTTCATTAGAAATCTTTATCTAGATTTGTGTGATTGGGGTAGATGTGCTGTACAGAGCGCACAGGCACAGCGCTGTCAAGGCAGGAGCGATCAGTAGGAAGGTAAGCACGCTCCTGTGAGAACCACAAGCAACACCATTTCAGTGGTCATTTATTTTCACCTCAATGCTCTTCAGACCAAATCATCCCTTTACATTCATTATCAGTGACCCATAAATTTATACTTTCTAACTGTAAAATGTGTATTATCTACTATTTATTGTCAATGAAAAAAGCACTTAATTACAGCTCTGGGAAAGTAAGGAACGTATGCATCTCTTAACATATGGACATGTATGATCTAATGAAACAATTCATTAAAAACTGACTTTGTGGAAGATATGACAGGTACCTTCTGTTGAAGGTATTGCACCCCTTTTGCAGAAACAAGTTCCAGCGGGCATTTCATAAAGGGGTTGTCAAGGAATACTGAATTGTTAACTGAAGCCAGAATCTCTTTTTTTTCTGCTGTGAAAAGAACCATACTTATCTCCTTCAATGGTGACGTGGACAAAGCGTGCTTGGCTGCAGCAGACCGTGCGTGCGACCATGTCCAAGCCACAGACTGGAAGGGGGACGTGGGAGCTGGCACACAGGACTGAAGCAACAGGGTGCAGGTAAGTGGTTCATTTCACAGTAAAGGCAAGGCTGCAGGCATCAGTTAAAAAGGTCAGCATTCCTGGACAACCCCTTTAAGAACTGTCAACCACTCTCTGACATCAATGTGATTTAAATCCAGGCTTTCAGCCAATTAAATTTTTTAAATCCATTCTTTGGTGAGTATCCCACAGGATAGGGGATAACTATTAGATCGGTGGGGGTCCCAAGAATGGGGGCCTCATACCCCCCGCAGCTCCCCTGAAATGATAGTAGCAGCCGGTAGCACATGCTCATGATGCTCAGTTAATTTCTATGGGAGTTCTGGAGATAGCTGAGAACCACTGGGACCCCCAACAATCTAATAGTTATCCCCCGATAGGGGATTACTTTTACCAACTGGCATACAACTTTAAGTCATTGTCAATTTGTAAAATCCACTTTTGGCTGAGCTGACACATGAATTCACATTATTCTGAAGAAGCATTGCGGATTAATTGGTGGTAAGCTGTTCTTGGCCGGAGGATGGAAGCAGCCCCAAGTCACAACATTTTCCCAATTGGTAATTGAATCTTCTGATGAAATGAAGTCTTTTTGGCAAACATTTATTGTGTTGTGGCCAAATTATTCACCTTGTCTGTCCCAATTACATTGTTTGACAAGTCCTAATGCTTGCATGGTGTTCATGAGCACAGACCAGTCTAAGCAATATGTGTACTACAGATGACAACGTTCACCACTACGCTTTAGGTACCCCATGGCTCAGTAAGTACCTGCTCCCTCATACTATACCATAACACTACATACCATAAGATTGTGGTGCCTAACCCCTTTGTGCATTTAGGTGTGACTGTACGTCTGAATCGCACGTAACTTAGCACATACAGGCGTACAAGGGTGACGATGCGGTGACAGGGAAGCAATTGCCACTGTCTCTGATAGCTGCCCGGCATAGCTCGCGGACTGGCCAATCACAGTGCTGAATGCTGGATTTGCCGTTCTGTCACAGAGCTTGTTAGAGAAGGAGAATATATGAATAAAACACCAATCTGATATAGGGATTACAGAGATCTTAACCGCAGACCATGATGGCATCAGCACCCTTGTCCCTGTATATGGGTCCACCACCCAAGCCACCAAACCTGTGTTCATACAGGAGTATAATAAATTAATGGGTGGCGTGGACCTTTTTGATCAGGTCATCAAGCCATACAGCACCATATGCAAAACTAAAGTATGGTACAGGAAGCTGGCTGTCCATCTGACCCAAGTTGCCCTGTGCTGTACAGATATGCTGGCAGTAGGAATACCTTCCTGCAATTTCAGGAAAAAGTTATTAAATCTCTGATGTTCACTGACCAGGGTGCGGAGGACAGTGCATCTGGCAGTCATGTCAGCAAGATAGATCCTGGCCAGCATTTCCCCACAGAAATCACCTCACTGAAAAATAAACAACTGAGGCCCCCAAAAAATGTTGTGTGTGTGCAAAACGTGGAATTAGAAAAGACACAATCCACTAATGTGAAACATTCCCAACAAAACCCAGCCTATGCATTCATACTTCCTTGGATTTTATTAATTTTTTTTTACTTTATATCCACCCCTTTTGTCACACATGCTGACGATTATTTTTTTATTTAACTGACCAGCCCCATAGGTCCCAAAACATATACTAGATGGAGGGTCTCTTTCACTTTACTTGCAAAGCTGGATGAGAGGAAGGAATATAGGAGATATGATTTGCCTCAGCAATTTTTCTTTTTTGCCGAGGCTATTGATAAGCTTGTTATGGGCCTATATTTTTTGGAATGGTGGGTAGGCTGGTAGTTCCCCTCCCCCAGTGCGGGATTTCCAAGTTTCCCTCAGTCACCTCACTATAAATTCTCACAATACCCCTAGATGAATATCATAAAGGGTGTCACCTCACAAACAAAACATTTTCACTATACCCCTAGATGAATACCATGAGGGTGTAGTTTCCAAAATTGGGTCACTTTATGATGGTTTCTTTTTTGGGTTCATCTCAGAGCCTCTGCAATTCTCAACTAGTGCTCTATAAATGACTGAAGTAGGCCTCACATATGCTTGCTGCTCTTTCCTACCTGAGACTTGTCTTAGTTCCAGGCAACAGCCTAGGGCCACATGAAGGGTGTTTATAAAATTAGGAACACAGTGTAATAATTAGAGAGCTGATTTTTAACAGTGGCATAAATTGGGCACAATAGGGGCATAGCACCCCTAGATAAATTGCTTGAGTGGTCATTTTTAGGGATTTTCACTGTACTGGTATCTCTGGGTCTCTGTAGATGCGACATGGTGTCCTAAAAGTATTCCAGCAAAATCTGCCCTCCAACATCTTAATAGCTCTCCTTCTCTTGCTGTGTGTTTATACAGCAGTTTATGACCACATATGGGGTGTTGTCGTATTCAGTAGAAAATGCGTAACAAAGTATGGTGTGCATTTTGTCCTATTACCCCTTGTGGAACAGCAAAATATGGGGCTAAAACAACATTTCATTGGAAAAAATGGAATTGTTTTATTTTCACAGCAGAGTGTTAATAAATTCTGGGAAACACCTGTGGGGTCAAAACAATCACCACGCCCATAGATAAATTCCTTGAGGGGTGCAGTTTCCAAAATGGGGTCACTTTTTGTGTGTTTTCACAATACAGGTACCTCCAAAAACCAAATGGTGCTCCTTACTTTCAGAATCCTGAAATGTGGCTATAAAGAGGCTTACCACCACATGTGTTGTGTTTCTGTAAAATGCAGAATCAGGGTAATGAATCTTAAGGTTTGTTTTGCAGTTAACCCTTGATGCGTTACAGGCACAAATGGGTTACAATGGAAAAGTAGCCCAAAAAAATGAAATTTTGAAATCATCTATTTACCCCCAGGACTGTGACAAGGAGACATCCTCTGCGACTGGAGGAAAGGTTTGTACACAAACATAGAAGAGGATTCTTTACAGTTAGAGCAGTGAGACTATGGAACTCCCTGCCTGAGGAGGTGTTGATGGTGAATTCACTAAAAGAGATCAAGGGCCTGGATTTGAGATTTTCAAAAATCCGATTCTCCGGTTCGCCAAATTTTTTGGGGAAAATTGGCTTCTACCTCACAGTATTTTTTTTTGCCTTCCGCTGGATCAACTTGCAGGATAAGGCTAGGGCTACACGACGACATGTGTCGTGCGACAATTTTTAAAATGATAGTCTATGGTGCCGCACTGCGACATGCTGCGACTGCGACAGTCACAGAAAAATCCATTTTGGATGTGTTTTTTGCGACTGTCGTGTCGCAGTAAGTCACATGTCGCAGTGCGACACCATAGACTATCATTATAAAATTTGTCGCGCGACATTGGTGCGACAAACAGGTTGAACTGGACTGACAGATATCTTTTTTCAGCATTATAAACTATGTTACCTTCCTGTTTCTTTAATTCTTGAGGAACATCTAAAGGGTCAACAAAGTTTGGGAAATTATATTTGAATAAATTGAGGGGTGTAGTTTAATAAATAGGGTCAATTATGGGTGGTTTCCTTTATGTACGCTCCTCAAAGTCACTTCAGAACTGAAATGGTCCTTAAAAAGTGGTTTTTTTCTTGAAAATTCTAAGCCTTCTAACATCCCTCATTTACAAAATTATGCCAACATATAGTAGACATATGGTGAATATTAACTAATAACTATTTTGTTAGGTATCACTATCTGTTTTAAAAGCAGAGAAATTCAATAGAAAAATTCTAATTTTTTCTAAATTTTCGGTACATTTCAGATTTTTTAATAAATAAAAATATAACATGTCAACTTACAAGAAGTACGATGTTTCATGAAAAAACTATTTCAGAATTGCTTGGATACGTTACAGTGTTCCAAAATTATTACCACATAAAGTGACACATGTCATATTTGAAAAATAGGGCTTCGGCATTCGGTCCAAATTGGCTTTTGCTTGAAGGGGTTAAAAGGGTTTCTGGCCATCACCCTGTTTTCCCAGAGGGACAAATGGCCAATCAAAAGCAGAATAGGATTTTTTTTAAACAAATTGGACAGCTTACAGTGCTTATATTTACTGGCAACTACTTATACTCGGTGCTATTATAATTTAGTTATCAGTTATAAATGAATGACAGACAGGGGTCCAATCTCTGGGTTCACAATTACCGTGGATAAGGGGCCCCATGTCCCTATTGCGACCCAGAATATTACCTGTGTTCAGGCGCTCTCCACAGAAGTCAATTGGATCCTTAGAAATAACGGACAATAAGTGCTTTGCGTTTTATCATTAGCACTCTTCACATGCTTCTCAGAATAAGATCAAGGGGATAAACGACTGGGCAAAAAAACAAGATGGATCCTGTAAAAAAAAAAAACTTCAAACTGCTCATACGGTGGACTGGTGGTTGACTGCTAAAAGGGATTAATGGTATAAGCTCTACATTATAATTTCCTAAAGCTGCATATAGGAGGGAGACAGTTGATTTGCCAGCCCTATTCAGTTTCTAGGTATGGGCTGGTTCCACCTGTTCTGGTCTGCGGGCTGTGTGGAGTGTGGTGTGGAAGTGGCAAGGAGAAGCAGCAGTGAGCAGTATTATCAGACCTCAACAAGCACCAACCTCTACGAGAGAGCGTTTTAAACCTAACAGGTTTAGTGGCCATTTCCGCGGTGCACGCCAGATGACGGGAGTGGAGCGGTCTCCTCAGGGAAGGTTTGTAAATGTGCACACACCGCCGGCTTCATAACTCACAGAGGGGCACCTGGCAGTGCGGTACAGTGGCAATACACAGGGGACTGGCATGGTAGCAAATCCTTCATAGGGGCCCGGCCTGGGGGACAAAATCCTGAAATATATAGGGGCAAAGTGAAAAAAATTAAATATATACAGAACGGGCAAAAAATGAAATATATACACAGGGGACAAATTTTATATATACAGTGGGGGCAAATGTAATATATACAGAGGGGGCAAAATGGATTTATATAAAGGCAGGGGAGTAATGATCGTGGTCGTTATTTGGGCCAGGTGGGGGGGGGGGCAATTCAAAGTTTGCCCCCGGGGCCCAAAAAACTCTAGTTACGCCTCTGTTTCACTGATTATGTTCGGGATAGAAGTTCCAAGCTCCCTCCCATAGAAAAGAGACAGATTGATCATCTGTTAAGGAAGGACTACACTTTCAAGGTACTGTCACCAACAATGCCACAGAACTGCATAGTGACACTGACATGGAACCCTGCTTCGTACTAAACCCACTGACACCAAAGGCACCGCATCTACTACCAGACAGGGACCCCAAACCAGAATGTGCCCCAAAGGAAGAAAAGGTGAGCCACTGTGAGTACTACTACCACCATCATTGCTGCCACTTCCGTCATCTCGCTGTCCCCCACTGGGCTTGCTGCACTCAAAACAGAAATTATGAAGACGGTTGCATATTGATGCACTCTGGCATCAGCTGGAGTTTCATTCAAACGTTGATGATCCATCACCTCATGCATCATAATAATATTTTAAAAAAAATATGAATGGGTTCAAATACTCTAAGATGTTTGCTAGTCTTTTTTCAAAAATGCATGCATGGATATTACATATTTGATTTTGATTTTAACAAGTATAAAGAAAGCTTTAGGGTGCTATGAGATTTACAGACCACCCCACGGCCAAGTTGTGGCTGCTATAAAGCCACAGTTTTGGGCAGCTTGCTGATAAAAGGAGTGCTTACTTATTTCCCTCACTCCGCGCAGCCATTAATAAAGAGTAAGCGGTTCTTTCATCAGCAAGCCATGTGGGTCAGGATTCCCTTATGCCATCATGTTCTGACCATACAATAACCTGGCAGAGCAAAAGTTAAGACAGCAAAGTTAAACAAGCATCTCCAAACAATGTAAAATAAACATACTGTAACAGCGGCTGCTGTGCGCTGCTGATCCCCTGCTTACTGCCGTGGTCCCGAGCGTCGTGTTCAGCGGTTTTCTGCGGCCGGTGCGTCCCATTCACTGCTGCAGTCCTGGGCTCTGTCTGCGTCGGTGCTGTTCTGGGATCCGCTTCACAGTTAGCTCTCAGGCCTGGTCACAGTATGCTTGCTGCTTGTTCCTGCAGCACTTCCTTAAGGGCCAGTGCACATCAATTCCTGAGCTTTATGAGTTTGGTCATGTGACCTCACTGACCTATCCTAGCCTTTCTGTGCATATATAAGTGGCTCAGCCCCCTTCCCAGATGCCTCAGTTTCAAGGTCCTTGCGTCCTGCTAAGGTTTCTGTTTTCAGCTTGTGTTCTCGTGTTCCTGATTGGTATCTGTATTCCTGGACTCTGCTACCTGTTATGTCCCTACCTGCTTGCCTTGACTCTCCTGTTGCCGAACCGGATTGCCAGACCTGTACCTGTGCCGCCTGCCCTGACCTTTTGCCTGTCTGACTACGCATCTGCCTCATCCTTTGGTCCTGCACCTCTGGTACTGTTCTCATGTATCTCCTGGTCCACCTGGTAGCGACCTGGTGTTCCGCTCGGGAAAGTCTATCCCCACCATCAGGGGTACTGTGAAGATCCAGGGGTTCACTTAGACAATGCCCTTAGAGGAGGTAGGACACGTGGCACAGTGGGTTCACACCCGCTGGTTCGTGACACATACAGGTGAGCGATATAATGGCTTACATGCAAAAGCAGGCAAACAAAATGTAGCAGCATACTGCTCCATGCGCAAAAAAATATAAAAAAAAACATTAAAGGCATTGCCCGAGCTTTACTAAGTGATGGCCTATGCTCAAGAACTGATCGGCAGGGGTCCAACACCCTGCACTTCTGCTAATCAGCTGTTTGGGTTCAGCTCCTTCATCGGAAATCAGCATTGGAACTACACAGATAAAAACAGCGCTGTAGTAACAAACTCCTTCCACTACAAGGTTGACAGAGCTGTTTAGTTCTGGCACCAACTTAGAACACCAGAGCTACAACTGAACAGCTAACTGGTGAGGGTACAGTGGGTCGGACTCTTGCCAATCAGCAAATGATGGCCTGGACTGAAGACAGGCTATCACTTAGTAAAGACTGGACAACCCCTTTAAAAACATGGATTATACTGAATTGCCTTACAGCTATACTTACTGTGCATGAAAATTTTAGGCACTTTGGACTACATTGGATAGCACCCTAACTGTTTATATTTAAGGGATGGAAATTTGTGCTGATCACCTGTGTGATCACAGATGAGAAGTACAGACACTCATCCTCTGTAAATGCACAATGAAGTTAACTACTCTCTGACTTGCAAATGTAATCTCAAAAAACGTGAGGAGCTGATACACAAAGTATATTAAGAAACATTAAGACACTGCAATTAGATTGGATATTTTATCAGAAACAACCCCTTTTTATACTGTAGAGATCCCCTGATAGATATAAGTCCCGCTCCAGGTGAAAAGCTCTTTTTGCTGGGGTGGGTGGGACTTGTCTGGCCAGACATTCCCCCCATGGCAGCCGCTAACTGCAAAGGATATGTAGTATTACATGTCGGGAGATGAATAGCCATCCAGGTAAAGCATTGACAGTCTATCAGAGTGAAGGTTGCTTGTATGGAGTGGCTCCATTCTGGCATACACAGGTGAGTCCTCAGTGCGGTACACCCCTCTAACACCCTAATAGGGCATATGGACAGGAGTTATCTTCAAGAGACAATACCCTTAACAAGATTGTTTCAAACGATATAGCCCTCTGATAACAGACACAATAATAGACGCAACACGAACAATAGACACAAACAAGAATACAACTTTCTATTTTTGTGCTGTTATGTAAATTAGAAGTCATGTGGACTTCTTCAGTTTGTGCTGTATATATTTCATGTTGTTAACGTCTATATGCTGTTATACAGATTTACACACCAGCATTGTAAATAGAAGTTGCTTAGTGTATAAGATCTTTCTAATCCCTAAATTGGCTCTTAAAGAAAATATAATGGTCTACCAAATAATCCTGAGCTGGAAAGCAGCAGACACGCCAATATGTGGTTAACTTTAGGTCAGGACTAAAAGGGTCTTTGGTGGAGCTGCGAGAGCCTGTCGTCTTTCTAATGATGTTATTAAGCTGTTTTCAATCAGGCAGTTCTCCTCTCTTCTTCTGCTGTGTCTATTATGAACCATCCCTAAGGGCCTGAGCCTGAAGAACACTGAAGCAAATGATTGGAAAATCAAACGATGCTGTCCATTACTCACGTTAACGGACTTTTATAATGGAGTGTACCCCTCTTACGCACAACTCCTGTTTACTCTTATTAGGAAATTCAGTATGTCAAGAGAGACATACTTCCGTCTTAATTTATTTCTGAAACATGAGTAAAACATATTAGATACCACAAAGAACATGTAGAAGTAATCCAAATATGTACAGAGCATAAATCTTTCAGTGCTATAATACTATTACAGCTTTAATGGGTCTACTCCAGGCTGTGAATCAAGATATTAGTTGTTGAGAGTACTTGGAATATCTTATTCAGCTATCTTGTAACTACTTCCAATCTGCATAAGTGAACATGGTCTATATGTAAAACATTCACTTTCCTTGCAAGCTCCCCAAGTTGTGTAAAGTGTAACTGTTGGGTCCGTTCATTAGTGTAGGGGCAGGGATGTTAAACATAATATATAATATACTTTATAGGGGAAAGTTGTTTTCTTTGTACTAGAAAACAGGAGGTAGAGTCTTTTAGCAAAGCTCTAAAGGTGCATTTACACATGCTGAGGAGCAGCCAATTGCTGGGAAGCGTTCCATCCCGACAGTCGGCTGCTTGTTCTGTGTGGGTGAAATGCTGCATTTACATGTAGCAATCCCCTCTACAGTATGAGGACGAGGGATCTCTATTGCGGTCGCTTGTACTCACACAGCTGGATTGTTTCTGGGCAGCTGACCTTTGTTCAGTCTGCTGTCCAGAAACGATAATTTAGGTGCCTGCACGAACGACAGGATCAAGTTTTGCTTGTTCATCGCGTGATCGGGAGCACATTTAGAGGGGCAGATTGTCAGCAATAGAGTTGAGCGGATTCGAGAAGTTCGGATCCGAACTTGACCCGAACTTCATCCCGAACCCCATTGAAGTCAATGAGGACCCGAACTTTTGGGCACTAAAAAGGCAGTAAAATAGTCCAGGAAAGGGCTAGAGGGCTGCAAAAGGCAGCAAAATGTAGGTAAATGACCTGCAAACAAATGTGGATAGGGAAACGAATTAAAATAAAATAAAATAAATAAAAATTAACCAATATCAATTGGAGAGAGGTCCCATAGCAGAGAATCAGGCTTCAAGTCACCCACCAATGGAGAAGGTCACTTTCTGTTATTTCAGCCCCAGCACCCAGACAGCGGAGAGAGGTCCCATAGCATAAAATCAGGCTTCATATCACCCACCACTGGAGAAGGCCACTTTCAGTTATTTAGGCCCCAGCACCCAGACAGAGAAGAGAGGTCCCACAGCAAGGAATAAGGCGTTATATATGATCCACCACTGGAAAAGGCCACTTTCAGTTATTTTGGCCCTAGCACCCAGACAGAGAAGAGAGGTCCCACAGCAAGGAATAAGGCGTCATATGACCCACCACTGGAAAAGGCCACTTTCAGTTATTTTGGCCCCAGCACCCAGACAGAGAAGAGAGGTCCCACAGCAAGGAATAAGGCATCATATCACCCACGACTGGAGAAGGCCACTTCCAGATATTTAGCCCACGGCACCCAGACAGAGGAGAGAGGTCGCATGGCAGAGGTTCAGGCTTCATGTCACCCACCATTGTAACAGGCCACTTTCAGTTATTTAGGCCCCGGCGCCCAGATTGAGGAGAGGTTCATTCAACTTTGGGTTGCACCGCAAGATCATGGTAAAGTTAAAAAAATGAGGATTCAATAAAGAAGTGCCCCGGAGTACAAGAATACATGGTTGAGGGGGAGGCAGTTATAAATGTCTATTCTGCACAAGGGAGGGAATCCATGCCTGGTTCATTTTTATGAACGTCAGCTTGTCCACATTGGCTGTGGACAGGCGGTAATGACGCCCCCTGCCGTGCACACGAATACACGTTCAGACAAAACGCTGGCTGCCGGGCAGGCCAGCACCTCCAAGGCATAGAATGCTAACTCTGGCCACGTAGACAATTTGGAGACCCAGAAGTTGAATGGGGCCGAACCATCAGTCAGTACGTGGAGGGGTGTGCAGACGTACTGTTCAACCATGTTAGTGAAATGCTGCCTCCTGCTAACACGTTCTGTATCAGGTGGTGGTGCAGTTAGCTGTGGCGTGGAGACAAAACTTTTCCACATTTCTGCCATGCTAACCCTGCCCTCAGAGGAGCTGGCCGTGACACAGCTGCATTGGCGACCTCTCGCTCCTCCTCTGCCTTTGCCTTGGGCTTCCACCTGTTCCCCTGTGACATTTGGGAATGCTCTCAGGAGCGCTTCTACCAGCGTGCGCTTGTACTCGCGCATCTTCCTATCACGCTCCAGTGCAGGAAATAAGGTGGGCACATTGTCTTTGTACCGAGGATCCAGCAGGGTGTCAACCCAGTAGTCCGCACACGTTAAAATGTGGGCAACTCTGCTGTTGTTGCGCAGGCACTGCAGCATGTAGTCGCTCATGTGTGCCTGGCTCCCCAGAGGTAAGGACAAGCTGTCCTCTGTTGGAGGCGTATCGTCATCGTCCTCCGTATCCCCCCAGCCACGCACCAGTGATGGGCCTGAGCTGTGTCGGGTGCCACCCCGCTGTGAACCTGCTTCATCCTCATCCTCCTCCACCTCCTCCTTATCCTCCTCGTCCTCCAGTAGTGGGCCCTGGCTGGCCACATTTGTACCTGGCCTCTGCTGTTGCAAAAAACCTCCCTCTGAGCCACTTCTAACAGACTGGCCTGAAAGTGCTGAAAATGACCCCCTCGTCCTCCTCCTCCTCCTGGGCCACCTCCTCTTCCATCATCGCCCTAAGCGTTTTCTCAAGGAGACATAGAAGTGGTATTGTAACGCTGATAACGGTGTCAATCACAGCCATGCCATTAGTAGGCATGGCTGTGATGGCTTCTTAGGGCAAGAAGTTAAACGCTAGCTGATTGGCTGCTGTGCAGCCCTTCAGAAAGCGGGAAGAAATCGCAGAACAACGGACCCGAACCCGAACTTTTTTGAAAATGTTCGGGTCCGGGTCTCGAACACCCCAAAATTCGGTACGAACCCGAACTATGCTCGAACTATTCGCTCAACACTAGTAAGCAACAAGTGTTCACAGGAACGTTTGTTCCCAATAATCTTCCCAATTATTGCCCTGTCTAAATCCACCTTAACTGAGAATTGCTAAGGAGAGGTTATCTTCAGTGTTTTACTGAATGCTGAAGTTGCCTGTCATATAGGTACAGTGTCACATAGGCACAGTGATGGCCTGTGATAGTTGGGGCACACGTACATAGTCAGGGACTTGGGCGACGACAAGAGGCAGGCTGTAAGCCACTGTATGTTGTGCGCAGACATCTTCAGCATTCAGCAGAACTGAAGACAGATTCTCCTAAGCAACACTTAGGGCTTTGCTAAGAGGACTCTTTACATCCCGTTTTCTAGGGGGAAAAAAGCTTTCCCTAATAAAGTATTTTAGAGTATATTACAAAAGTCTAACATCACTGCCCCTACACAATATAAAAAATAAACCGAAACAACAGCTACAGACAGTTTGCTGCAGAACATTTGAAAAGTATAAAGAAAGAGAAACGTTTGTGGGACTTCACACCATTATAACTTACACTTTTGAAGTAGGTCACAGAACGACAAATCCAGGTAAGCAATGTACGGTTAAACCTAAGGCTTATTCAGACAACCGTAAATTTTGTAGAACGGATGCAAACCCATTCATTTCACGGGGGCACAAAAGATGTGGAGAGCACACCGTGTGCGCTCAACATACGTACTTCCATTTCGTGGCCCCGCAAAAAAGATAGAATATGTCCTCTTCTTGTATGCAATTGCGGACAAGAATAGGCATTTCTATCAAAATGCAGAACGCACACGGCCGGTATCCATGTTTTGTGTATCCTTATTTGCGGACTGCAAAACAGATACAATCACCTGAAGGAGCCCTTATGATGGGTTTACACAGTGTGAGAAGCTGCACTGGGGTTCTGGTTTAAATCTGACGAAGGGTAACATATGCATGGAGTATGTATGTTCTCCCTGTGTTTGCATGGGTTTCCTCCCACACACTAAAAATTTACCAATAGCTTAATTTGGATGTTAGTGTAAACCCTAATGGGGACAGTGAGCACTGACAATCTATGTACAGTGCTGTAGAATATATTGGTGCTATGTAAATTAGTAAAATAATAAAGAAATTCACATTCATGAAGCCAAAATGTTTTTCTGTTTTTAATAACAGCACTGCATTTGAATCAGCAAAATGTAAAGCTTTGGCACACATTCTAGACAATGTTCCGAAAGTACATATGTTAGCTATTAGAACTGTCAAAGAATAGCTAAAAAAAAATTGAGTGCAAATGGGTTTTTGTCAGTTTATAAAGCTGAGCTCTACTTACATACTTCCGTCATTAATATGGTAAGAATAGCCGTGGGAGGTTTCTAAATAAAATTAGATAAATCTGTAAATCTACTTTCCCACAGTTAAACATAAATGGGTCAGAGAAAAAGAATCCCCAGATGTAGGGTCTTTTTATACAAGTTTAAAGGATATTAACTATTGGGTACTGAAACATAATAGTCATATACAAATATTGTATCAACTCAGTCTCACATAAGGAAATATTGATACATCCCTTTGCCTGGTAACAGGGTCAAAATGGTCCACCAGGGTACTAGAGGATCCTTCGGTGGGTAAGCCTTTAGGATCATATCCACTGGTGAGGCCAAAGAACCCCAATCCAACACAGCTGATAAATTTGGTGTTCCTATTGTGTTTGTATTATATATTTTTTCAGTTGCGCAAAATAATTTAAACTTTACTCAGCCAAAAATTTTATAGGGCATCTGTCAGCAGATTTGTACCTGGCTGACCTGTTACATGTGCACTTGGCAACTGAAGACATCTGTGTTGGTCCCATGCTGATATGTGCCCGCATTGCTGAGAAAAATGGAGACCGCTGCAATTTCATGCAGCAGTCTCCTCCACAGAATCATTATTTGCTGGCAGTAGCATGTGATTAGATGGCACAATCTGCAGGCAGCAAACAATGATTCTTGTGACTGCATAGATGCGATTACCAGATAAACGAGCATTTCGCTCCTTCATCAGGCAACCAACGGTACCTTTACACTGGCAGATCATCGCAAAAAGTGTTCCTGCAAACTCTTGTTATCGATGATCTGGCCGATCCTCAGCCAGTGTAATACAGCTCAAATGTGTATGGCCAACTTAAAAAGAAACAGTGATGTTGTGTATGCAGTCCTACCCATGCGCAGCATGCTACAGAACAGGAGGACCTGAGCAGATAAATATATAGTTGTGCGGGAAAAGAGCAGGTATAACCTGTATTTAAGTCATGATAATCTGTGAGCTCAGAAGAGCAGACATATATATGACTGAAATACAAGTTACATATCTATCTGCTCTGCTCCTTCTGCTCTATAGCATGCTGCCTTCAGATCAGACACCTTGTTTAACATGGCAAGAACACTTTAAGGCCCAATGTTTCACACCTCCAAACCTAATGCCATAGCAAAGAATAATTGTGAGTCTACCGTCACTTCTTTGTACTGAGACATGCACGCGGGATATATGGCTGTGACTGCAGATCACTACCGGATATCTTACAATTTAGTTTTTTCACTATCTGGTAATGCCATGTGCCATAAACAAGACTGCATATACATACATAATTATATACATTTACATCAGTGCTTTGCAACCTGTGACACTTCAGCTGCTGTGTATGCTATTGGAAGAACATACTGCACAATATATAGACATGTACTGTAAAAAATGCCAGTCAGCTAAGCATGCTGGGTAACACAGTTCAGAGCTGACAGCCCTGCGGGTTGACATAACCCCTGGATGCATGTGTAGATGAGTCCATTAATTAATCAGGTTCATAATACATTCTTTCAAAATATTTTCAATGCAAAATATTTTTTTGTTCTAAATTTCTACTTTTCTCTTTAAACAAACATTAAGAGCAGAGATGATTCAGTTCAAGAGATAGTTCTGTCCATGTTTCTATAGGGGATCAAATGTCCAAATGTTAAAGAAACTGAAAGCAAGCCACCAAAATGAATTAACAGGATGAAAATCAAAGATGGTGGAAGAGCCTACTATTGAGGTTGCTCGGAATTATAAAAGACACTGGAGCCAATATACAGCAATTACTTTTTAAAAGAAAGCTGTGAATCAATAAAACAATCTCATATGGGCAGTGTGCACAAGTCCCAGGAGATTTTCTTAGGTCATAAAAAAATAACTCTTCCAAATGGTGTAAGAACTACAAGACTCAAGTCTGAAGGACTACTAAACTGTCTTGTCCATGCTATGGAATGTGAAGGTTTGGTACTTTGCCATCTGAAGCTTTGGCAGTGGCACACAGAATAAATAGAGCGATAGGGTGTATGCCCGACCTACTGCTTCATTAGGATTCAGGAACAAGACCCCTGTTCTCGGAAATAGAGGGTTGTCAGATTCCCACCAATAAGTTAGTTAGCCCCTATTCTGCAGGTTTATTCATTTATTTTATGCACTTATATAGCGCTGACATATTCGGCAGCACTTTACTGTCATTAGCATCAAGCTAATGTAGCTCACAATGTAAGTTCCCTATCAGTATATTTGTAGTGTGGAAGAAAATGGTAGTACCCGGAGGAAAGCCAAGCAAGTACTGGGAGAATATACAAACTCTATGCAGATGTTGTTCTTGGTTGATTTCAAACCTAGGACACCTGCCAGGCACCAGTGCTAACCACTGAGCTACCGTGCAGATATGGGATAACTACAATACATGGAAAAACCCCTTTAGGAGAATTATAGTCATATTTACAGAACAAGAGTATACTAAGGATTTGAAAATTCCCAGGGATTTGTTATTCACAATAAATCTGCCCCATGTAAACACAAGCTTCAAACAGATCTGTCATCATACTATGCAGTCCTATATGGGAACAGGTCAGATGCTCGATCATTCTATTATACCAAATAGATGCTATTAAAGAATACATCACACTCATACTTGTGGTATATCGCTAGGGTCTATTAGCCAAAAGGCACAATAATTTTTGTGACGTTTGGGTGAATAGTGTATCTGACCTGTCTGCATACTATGCTGCTATTAAAGTGACTCTCCATTTCAAGGGAAAAAAATTACATTGACTAGGGAAAGAACAAAACACTAACAAGGTGACCTTTTCATCTTTTTAGCTGCAGATCTGCTAATTCTCTGGCTTCTTTTCTGCCATCCAATATGGCCCTTAAGAAGCAGGAACAGAGCATAGTAGTAGCTTTGACTATAAGATGTGTCACAGTGGTTTCCCTCAGGCCGTTGTTCCCAAGGTGCAGTAAATGGAGGGTGCACCATTTCTTCCTTTGGGGCACACCCTGTAGTTGGGACTCCTGCCTGATGGTAGTTTGGGGTGCCCTTGATGTTGGTGGTTGTATGAGTGCCTGGCAGAAGGTTTAGTAGTGTAATGGGCAGCAGCAGTGGTAGGAGTCAGTAAACCAGGCCAGAGATAGAAGAATAAACATGTATTTTTACTTGAGTGCAAAACAGGAATTGCAGTACATCCAACAATAATCTGTACACAGTGCAAATCCTTTTCCCAAATTGAGAGGTATGGAGGCTGGCAAAGTTGCAAATAATGGCACTTTACTAGCATCTCTGGCTAGTAAATGCAATCTGGCAAATGTGGCTGTGGGGTCCACTGTGGGATACAGGTCTTTAGAGGCATGTCTGGCCAGAAAGTGGTAATGGGTGTCTTAACTGTAATCCCTCACAAGCAGCAAAGTCTGTGTTAGCTGAAACTGCAGTTTACCTTGCTAACTCCTGTGCTTAAGCCATGCAGAGTTAACGGTCTTGTATTTCCTTCTCTCTCTCTCTTGCTTGTTCTGTAGCAGAAGTAGTAACTCTCTCAGAGAACAGTTTCTGGATCTGAGGCATAAGGAGCAGGAGCACAAGCCTTGCTTCCTCTCTCCTGACTCACTGGACTCTATCTACTAATCTCCACCTTTACAGAGGAAGTCAGACCAGACAAATGCTGCCAAGAGGGAAGGGACAGAGTGATTAACCCTCTCCCTGCCAACCATACCATGTCATGCTGGCTGTCAGACCAGTCAAATGCTGCCAAGAGGGGAGGGACAGTGATTAACCCTCTCCCTGCCAACCATACCATGTCATGCTGGCTGTATATTACCTGACATAACATTACAAACCAAACATTTGCAGATACTCCCTGTACTGGAGCATTGCAGTAGCACAAGACACTTCCTACTTGTCAAGCCCTGTTCTCGGATTGGCCAGCACTGTTTATTTGACAAGCGCTAGCCAATCCAGGCAAAGCAGGAAGTGTCTTGGGCTACCAAACACACAATATGTATCTGGAAGTCTGAGAAGTGCAGCTATTTTGGATACAGAAAATGGGCCCGGGAAGTGGCAGATCTGCAGCAAAAAAAGATGAAAAATAGGTCACCAGGTAAGTGTTCTGTTCAGTAAATGTGAATTTTTTCTTTGAACCAGAGACGGCACACATAAAAGAGTCCACTTTATTCATGAGTTTCCATGCTCCCAACCAGGGGTGAGTGAGCTCAACTGGCAATTTTTCGCAATGACAGGTAGGTGGCAGAGCGCTCCATTTTTATAAATAGTAAGGGTCCCAGCCTCAATATGCTATAAAAGCCTTTGGACTGGCCAGGACAGTGTTTCTGGGCCTCTGTGAAATATAAGAAGCACTGGTATGGGTCAATATAAAATAAATTATAAAAATAAAACACAACCTTTTCTAAATCCAACATGGCTGATCCTTCTATACCACCCTCCACATGTGTCAGCAAGGAAAGGCTGGAGGACCCCCATATACATTAGATGATTGGCAGGTTCAGATGTTTTCTAATGTGTATGGCCAGCTTAAAACGGAAAAAAATTAAAATAAATGGTGATTTGCTGGATAGCATATTAGCTAGTTTTTAACACATACAAACCTATTTGAAGACCATAAGACTTCACCCTGTAAATTGATTGGCAGAGGGCAACATTGCTAATGACGAAGAGGTAAAAAAACTGCAGGGAAATGAAAAGGTTAATGTAGCGCTTTTACGTTAAACATATTTACTCACATTTTATTTATAAATTAATATCTACTTTGATCACTTACAGGAAAACAATCCTCTTGATATTTTCAGAACTTTAGCCTGTATGAACAATAGATGAAACAAAGCCAGGTGCTAATACTTTTGAGAAATCTCTCTTCACATTGTGAATTTTTGGAAATGTTACAGACTTAATGTTTCCCATAACAATTATATGCCAGCAAAGTCATCACCATCAGAATGCAATAAGATTTTAATTAGGGTCAAAACTTCAATGTCAGCCCCTGGCGACTCCACAAAGCACCATTTATCATACAGTAGAATGACAGGATGAATTATGGGTTCCAATCAAGATCCTGAAGAAATTCTGTTACAGTACACAGGGCAATCACATTTCATTATGTTTCATGGGCCATGATTGAAGGATTACAGTGCCACCTGCTGTCCGGTTAGTGGTGTATACCCAAAATAGCATTAGAAAACTAATATAAAGAAATGAATAAAAATGCAAAGCAATTCATAGATTATGTGTAGGGATGAGCGAATCGACTTCGGATGAAACATCTGAAGTCGATTCGCATAAAACTTTGTTTCAATACTGTACAGAGCAGTTTAGACAGCACGATCTCCTGCCGGCAAATCGTGATCTTTCAGCATGCTGAAAGATCGCAATTGTCCAATGAACAAGCATTTGCTCATTCATCTGGTAATCGGCGGCAGTATTCAACTGCCAGATGATAGCTGAAGTGCGTTCCTATGAAAGCTCATTAGTGATCATCTGGCAGAAAATCTGCCAGTGTAATACAGGTCTAAGTTATCGTGCCCTACTCAGCAGAAGAAATTCAGGACCTGCCCCCTCTGAGGAAGTCTGTAGTCTGACTGCATCAACAATTGCCTTGGTAGCCAAATTCTGTACAGTGTAAAGCCTACTACAAGGATTCTCCAACCCTACATGCTAAGGACAAGTGACAAACCTTTGAGAGAAGAAACCAAAGAATCTATAGACATTTTAGGACCACGAGGGACAGTGAGTGACAGTAAAGGTAACACACGTCTTTGGTTCGGGACTTTACTGCTTGTAGAAGGGATATATTGCTTCGGAACCCCCCACACTTTGGAGACAGACTAGTCATTAAAGGGAATCTGTCAGCATCATATTGTCTTTTTTCTTTTTTCATGCATCCTAATAAAATCAAATACCTTAAATCCATATGTGTGGTTCATTTTCCTTTTCGTCCAGTAGTTTCTATAAAAAAGCGCTTATTCCGATATGCAAATTAAGATCCAGGGAGCCCAGAGGGGCGTTCCTCCTATAGCAAGTAGCCCAGGAACGCCCCCCTGATGTCATGTGCCCGCCGAAAATTTCAAAACCAGAACACCTCCATCGGCCTAAATCGCCTCCCACAGGCGAGTCTAAATGCTCCGCCCCTGCGCCAGGTCCTGTCTCCTCTTCTCCTTGTAAGGGATGCGTCTCCCCGGCCGGCCTAAATCTCGCGCAGGCGCAGTACCGCTGCTCGCCTGCGCGATCATCAGTAAACTGAGGGCAAGAGCCTCATCGGCGTCACTGGGCATGCGCCGAGCCCAGTGACGTCGTCCCTGCGCACAGATCCAGCTGGATGCGCACTGGGCATGAGCGAGATTTAGGCCGGCCGGCGAGACGCATCTCTTACAAGGAGAAGAGGAGACAGGACCTGGCGCGGGGGCGGAGCAATTAGACTCGCCTGTGGGGGGCGATTTATGCCGATAAAGGCGTTCTGGTTTTGAAATTTTCAGCGGGCACATGACATCAGGAGGGGCGTTCCTGGGCTACTTGCTATAGGAGGAACGCCCCTCTGGGCTCCCTGGATCTTAATTTGCATATCGGAATAAGTGCTTTTTTATAGAAACTACTGGACGAAAATGAAAATGAACCACACATATGGATTTAAGGTATTTGATTTTATTAGGATGCATGAAAAAAGAAAAAAGACAATATGATGCTGACAGATTCCCTTTAAATCGAAGATCTTTTGCAACCCCACACAAAAGTCACAAAATGTTATGCAAATGGTGGCTTGCACAAACATTTGCGACATTTCGACTGCAGAAAACTGGCATGGTGTTTGATAAATATGCTCCTCTTGATTTTAATGCATTTATACTGCCCTACAGACTTCATTTAGTCACAAGGGTAAAAAACACGGTTAAAATGCTGTGAAAAACATGGAATATGTCTAAAAAACACTGAATGAGAAACTAGGTTTAAACAGGTTGTCCAGGATATTAAATACATTTGACTGCAGGGAACATGCTAAATGAACCAAAAATATGCCTATACTGATCTGTTAACCCCTTCAGGACCTTGCAATTTTCTGGTTTAGTGTTTTCGTTTTTCACTTCCTGCCTTCACTGCGCCCTATTTTAGTTTTCTGTTCACATAGCCGTATGAGGGCTTGTTTTTAGCGGGACAAGTTGTATTTTCTAATACAACCATCCACTATTGCATACAATGTAATGGGAAGCTGGAAAAAATTGGGAGGAATTTTATTTTTTATGCATTTTGTTTAGGCATTCCCAGTTAAACTGACATACCACATTTATATAGTTTATCTTGTGTTTTGATAGTGAAAAAAAAAGATCTTTTCTTCGCATCACTATTTTCGGACCCACATAACTATGAGTGTGAGGGCTCATTTTTTTGCAGGGGGATATGTAGCTTTTCATTGATACTATTTGGAGTGTGTATGACTTTTTGATCACTTTTTATTCAAAATTTTGGGGAGGTAAAGCAGCAAAAAAAAGTTGGATTAGCCAATTGATTTTTTTCTGTTACGGTGGTCACCAAATGGGGAAAAAATGTTATATTTTAATATTTTGGCCATTTGCTAATAATGATTTTTTTTATTATTATTATTTTTAATACGGGGGAAGGGGGATTACCAGGGGTCCAGGGTACCACAATGAATGAACGGCTGACCAATCTTTGTGCATCTCCACAATTAATGACAGCATCTGAGGAATTATGTGTCTGTAATCACCAGTATTATCGCCAATCATGGACAATAGCTCCAGTTGTATGTTTAACGGGCACTATGTTTAAAGACTTTCACCGTACATGTACAGTGGTGATCGAGTACTCCCCACTGGTTTTTGTTTACTTTGCTGCAGCAATAATGTGCCATACATCCTCATTTACTCCAAAGTAAAAAGCAAGAGACAGAGACCACCAGAGTGGTGGCATTGAAGCATCTGGGGATTTAACAGTTGAGAATTGGTTCCTTTTTTATTTTAGCACATTTCGTGATGTCAGAAAACTGCTTTAACCCCTTCAGGACCCTGCCATTTTTCACCTTAAGGACCAGGCCATTTTTTGCAAATTTGACATGTGTCATTTTATGTGGTGATAACTTTAAAAACGCTCTCAGATTGTTTTTTGTCACATATTGTACTTTATGACAGTGGTGAATTTAAGTCAAAATATTTCATTTTTATTTATAAAAAAATACAAAATGTACCAAATATTTTGAAAAATTTCTCTGCTTTTAAAACAGATAGTGATACCTCCTAAAATACTTTACATTTCCCATATGTCTACTTCATGTTTGGATCATTTTGTAAATTACGTTTTCTTTTTTTGGGACGTTAGAAGGTTTAGAAGTTTCGAAGCAAGTCTTGAAATTTTTCAGAAAACTTCCAAAACCCACTTTTTAAGGACCAGTTCAGGTCTGAAGTCACTTTGTGAGGCTTACATAATAGAAACCACCCAAGGTATTCAAAACTGATTTTACAACCTTCCCTTACCCTTTAGCTGTTCCACGAGAATTAAAGGAAAATGTAGATGACATTTCAGAATTTCACTTTTTTGGCAGATTTTCCATTTTAATCCATTTTTTCCAGTAACAAAACAAGGGTTAACAGCCAAACAAAACTCAATATTTATTGCCCTAATTATGTAATTTACAGAAACACCCCATATGTGGTTGTAAACTGCTGTACGGGCACACGGCAGGTCGCAGAAGGAAAGGAACACCATATGGTTTTTGAAGGCCAGATTTCACTGGGAAAATTTTAAGCTGCCATGTCACATTTGAAGCCCCCATTTTGGAACCTACGGGATAAGGTGGCAGTTATCTTGGTACTATTTTAGGGTACATATGATTTTTGGTTGCTCTATATTACACTTTTTGTGAGGTAAAGCAACAAAAAATTGCTGTTTTGGCACCGTTTTATTTTTTGTTATTTACAATGTTCATCTGAGAGGTTAGCTCATGTGGTACTTTTATAGAGCAGGTTGTTACGGACGCGACAATACTAAATATGACAAATTTTTCTGGTTGTTTGTTTCAGTTTTTACATAATAAAGCATTAGGGGCTCATTTTTTCGGTATGGGATGACAGTTTGATTGGTACTATCTTGGGGTGCATATGACTTTTTGATTGCTTGGTATTACACTTTTTGTGATGTAAGGTGACAAAAAATTGCTTTTTTTACACGTTTTTTATTTACGATGTTCACCTCAGGGGTTAGGTCATGTGATATTTTATAGAGCAGGTTGTTACAGACGTGGCGATACATAATACGTATACTTTTTTTATTTATTTAAGTTTTACACAATAATATCATTTTTGAAACAAAAAAAATCATGTGTAGTGTCTCCATAGTCAGAGCCATGTCTTAGGTGGGGTATCATTTTTGCGGGATGAGATGACAGTTTGATTGGCACTATTTTGGGGTGCATATGACTTTTTGATCACTTGCTGTTACACTTTTTGTGATGTAAGGGGCTAGGTATGGTGGCAATACCTAATATGTCTACTTTTTTAATATTTAACACAATAAAAGCATTTTTGAAACAAACAAAATTATGTTTTAGTGTCTCCATAGTCTAAGAGCCATATTTTTTTTTTTTTTTTTTTTTTTGGGCGATTGTCTTAGGTAGGGTATTATTTTTTGCGGGATGATTGGTATTATTTTGGTGAGGTTAGATTGGTATTATTTTGGGTTGCATACGCCTTTTTGATTGCTTGGTGTTGCACTTTTAGCGATATAAGGTGACAAAAAATTTTTTTTAGCGCAGTTTTAATTACATTTTTTTTTGACGGTGTTCATCTGAGGGGTTAGGTCATGTGATATACCTAATATGTCTACTTTTCTTTTTTACTTTATTTTGGGAAAAGGACGCTTTTTTAAAAAAAATTGAAACTTTAAATTTTTTTACAATGCATTACGGTACTTCTGTATTGTAATGCATCATCTGTAAGTGTATTACACAGTGTAATACACTTACAGCTTCCTGTCTGTGAGATCCAGTGGGCTGGATCTCACAGGCTGTCACAGAAGGCAGCCACGATGCCTAAGGAAGGCATCGGGCTGCCTTCCCTGCCATCCGGTCCCTGTCATAGCAACGCGGGGACCCAATGGCCACCCCGCACGTGCCGCGGTCAGCGCTGACCGCGGCAGTGCTAGGGTTAATGCGCTGGCATTGGTGTTTTCACCGATGCCGGCGCATACAGTAGGGGTCTGGCTATCAGTGACTGCCGGACCCTTGCCGCTGATTGGGCGGGCGCAGCTCCTGCAGCTGTCCGATCAGCCCGCCGTCCTTAAGGGGTTGTGTCACTTCAGCAAATAGCATTTATTATGTAGAGAAAGTTAATACAAGGCACTTACTATGTATTGTGATTGACCATTTTGCTTCCATTGCTGGCTGGATTCATTTTACCATCACATTATACACTGCTTGTTTCCATGGTTACGACAGTGGCTGCGCTTGCACACTATAGAATAAAGCACCAGGTAATGTGAGCACCCACGGTCCCAGCCACCAGAGAGGCTAGCAATTTTTCCTATAGTGTGTAAACACGGCCACCGCTGATGAATTGCAGGGCGGTCGTAACCATGGAAACGAGCTGTGTATAATGTGATGGAAAAATGAATCAAGCCAGCAAAGCAATATGGACAATCACAATACATTAGTAAGTAGCGTGTATTAACTTTCTCTAAATGACAAATGCCATTTGCTGAAGTGACACAACCCCTTTAAGGTAGAGTTCACATTCACTTCTATGGGATGGCTCTGTCCTATTCACTTGGATAGAGCCGTCCCATAGAAGTGAATGGGGCTGCCATACTTGTACTTACACCTGCCTACCACTGGAATTGCTGCGGCCAGCGAGTAAACAGTGCAAATTAGGCAGGCGATACATACAGCCGATCGGTGTGGGTGCTGGGAGTCGGCCCTCTGCCGATCTGGTATTGATAATATAACAATATTAATAGAACAGATAGATGCACTCTGCGGTCTTACTAACCCTCATTCTGATGTTAAAATTGAGAATTAGCCAACATATCCTACTGTGGAGGACATGTCTGAGCCCGAACACTGCGCCAAGGTTTCTCAAGTAGCTCGGGTATCTGGTATTGATGACATATCCTGAAGATAGATCATCAATAGTAAAAAGCAGACAATCCCTTTAATGTGCAATGGTATAGTACTGCTGAAATGAAAAGCAGGCAAAAATTCTAAAAATATATATATATAATTTCTATGAATATTGAGTTAACAAAATATTTCTCTTTTGATGGCAGTGTCCCTTTAAGAAAAAACAAAAAGGGTTCCAGCACTTCACTTACGTTGCAAGCCAATAGTTTATTGTGGTGGTAAAATAGTTTTACAAGTCGATCCCCATAATTGTCGTGCTCCTGTACAGTTGACGCGTTTCGGACATCAGTCCTTACTCATAACTCATCACAGTTGAGTAGGGACTGATGTCCAACGCATCAACTGTACAGGAGCACAACAATTATGGGGATCGACTTGTTGTAAAACTATTTTACCGCCACAATAAACTACTGGATTGCAACGTAAGTGAAGTGATGAAACCCTTTTTGCTTTTCCTATTGTCAAGAGGTCTTACTCGTGTTCCGTTGCACTGAGGGTTAATTGCACAAGACAGGTGAGCTGGATACCCATGTATATTTGTACAGTGTCCCTTTAACTCTGTGTACTGTATACCTTGCATGTTACTACTTAGTAGTCCAGTTGTAATCTAACCGATTTTACTCCCATGGCAAGAACTAGCATAATCTGTTTCATGCTCAGCATATAATACATACTGACACTGTACTGCACCTCACAGCGAGATAGTTATTATGGGGAACTTCAACTACCCACATATAAATTGATAAACTAAAATCTGTCGATCTCATAAAAGAAATTGTTTATTTGTCAAAAATTAACCCAAGCCAATCGCTTAAAATAAATAATCATGTTGTTCTCATCCCTTTCCCCAGTGCTGTACTCTACCGCTGGTCTGGTCGTCCTGGCGCTGCTTGTTCTCAAACTGTAGTGGTAAGATATCATATACGGCACGTGACCACTGCAGCCAGTCAGTGTCCAATCCCTTTAACCAACAGACTTGTCAATAATAAAGATGCAGGTTGGGGGGACTCCGGGAAATAGTAACCGCATTTCTGCCTTTCATTCAAAAAGGTGTTTTACTGGGGAGCTACAAAAACGCTGAATTTGAAGAAGGTAAAATTTGATCAGCTTAGGGATGCCTTTAAAGGGGTTATCTGGTAAATTATATCTGGATAGGTTATCAATATCAGATCATTGGGGTCCGACACCTGGGACCCCTGCCGATCAGCTGTTAGAAGAGGCCGGCGCTCCAGAAGCGCCACAGCCTCTTCCTAGGCCATGTGACGTCACCATACACTGGTCGCATGGCCAAGTTGCAGCTCATCCCCATTGAAGTGAATGGGGCTGAGTTGCAAAACCAAGCACTGCTGCTGTACAATGTACGTTGTTGTGCTTGGAAATCTGCTTTGCGTGGTAATAGCGGGACTGCAGATTATTTAAACCAATAATAAAACAGTAATGTTTGGCACTAAAAGTTAAAAGAGTATTAAAGAAGCTCTGTCACCAGGATCAACCCTTTTAAACCAGGCATATAGCCTGGTAGGGTTGATCTAGCTGAGTAGAATGATACAACAAACAAAACGGGAAATAAACGGGTCTAACACCCTTCCCTGAACCGGAGTGCTGCCTTATCATTTGCTTTTTTGAGTAAAATGATACCCGTATTGTCTTTCTAGGTCCTGGCGTTGTAGAGAAATTTAGTATTTTATTTTTATGCAAATCAGCCATTGGAGCACCAAGAGGCAGGCTTATGCCGTTTGAGCACCACTCCAGCGATGCCCCTGGTGCTACAAACATGTAGATTAACAGCGCTAGACTTTAAATGCGCACTCGTTTGCAAACATGCTGCCGAGCAGTGAAGATGATTAGTGCGCACACGCCCTCTATGTCGTTACACTTGGATGTGGAGGCACCATCTGCACCTCCACTTCCGGATGTAATGTCATCAATGGCGCATGCACACTAACGATATAGCGGTCCATAGATAATACTGCAGGCTACAAATGCTTGTTGGCCAGTTGGATAATATAACTATAGCTCATCAAATAGCAAGTTCTGGAACTATAGACATCTCGACCCAGCATAAAATAAGCCACAATCAGCTACATCAATGGCAAATGAATATGTTATGATTCTTGGAACAGGGCGATATATAAAACTATTGTTTTTGCATAAGATGTGCTATTATTGTGCAAAAGTATTTAAAAAAAACTATATAGATTTGGTATCGCAGTAACAGTTACTAAATCTATATAGTTTTATTGTTTTTTTTACTGAACCATAGAATGAAAGTAACCATAATAATAGTTATAGCCAGAAAAAAACAGCGTGATATTTTGTACTCCTCGGCTAAAAATACTTCTCAAAAATCCTAGGAGTATTTTTGCTCAGCCAGAAAAATATAGTGTGACCTCTGGTTACGAGATTACTGAAGATGGCTTGTTGATCCGGGGAATCATTTTTATTGACAGATCTGGAGACAGGAAGCAAATATATTTCCCTACGGCCGGGTTCACATCACCAT
The DNA here is from genome assembly GCA_033119425.1 of Bufotes viridis. Taxonomy (NCBI): domain Eukaryota; kingdom Metazoa; phylum Chordata; class Amphibia; order Anura; family Bufonidae; genus Bufotes; species Bufotes viridis. The sequence goes on from CM065590.1 coordinate 285,431,375, forward strand.
TTTGCTTTTCATTCTTCGGATCCGTCAGAAGAACAGAATTTTTTTTTAAAAAGGATCCTTTATTTTGAGCATCCATTTGGCATCTGTTTTCGTCAGTTCCTTCAGAGATCTGTTATTTTAGAAAGGAGAAAAAGTCCTGCGTGGAGGGACTTTTTCTCCTGTCTAAAGTAATGGATCGGTGATGGAACTGACAAAACCGCACCAAATTAGTACAACGGATGCTCAAAATAAAGGATCTTTTTTTTTTTTGTTCTTCTGACCGATCAGAAGAAAGGAAAACAGTGATGTGAACCCAGCCTAAAATAAGGACAATTGGATTCTACGGGTTCTCCGGGAATTAAGAAAATAAAATTACTAAATACTTAAATATTACTTTATTATAAATGTATTCCCAAATACCTTTCATTAGTTATAATGGCTTGTTTTGTCTGGGGAGCAATCATCTGGGGAAATAAAATGGCTGCCGTCCTATTAGTCCACACAAAACCTGCCCCAATCATACAGGAGGACAAGTTTACAAGAGGTAAAGAGCTGCCTCCTCCTCCTCTCCTACTTGTCAGGAATTATGATCCTGATTCCTGAATACAGCTGATAAGATCTTTAGCTGAATCTCTGTAGGAATGGAGTCCACGAGGAGACTTCAAAACCCAGAATGAGAAGGAATTTAAATGAATAAATAAAACATTTTACTGAAGCAGTCTGCTCAGCTTCTCCTGATAACTACCACGTTGCCTGCAGCTCAGACACCCTGTTCAATCTGACAGGTTCCCTTTAAAATGAGCCTCTAGGAGCAATGGGGGAGTTGCCGCTAGGGATCGATCGATTATCGGATTTACCAATATTATCCCCCGATATTCGGGATTTTCAAAGTTATCGGCATCTATGTTGCCAATATGCCGATAACGAATCGCGCTGCTATCAGCGCGATCCATGTTCACTCAGCAGCACAGGGGAGAAGGAAGAAGTGTCTCACTCCCCCCTGTACCGCTGCCACCAATGAAAGGAGAGAGGAGAAGAGGGGCTGTGGCCTCTGGGCCACCAATGATGTTAACTCACTCATTTATTCAAATACAGGAGGCGGGTGTTAACCCCTGCCGCACCTCTCATAGAGGTCTGGTGCGGCTGTATTTGAATTAATGGGCGCGTTATCTTCATTGGTGGCGCAGTGCGCCCTCCCCCCACTATTAAAAACATTGGTGGCGCAGTGTGCCCCTCCCCCCCCCAGTATTAAAATCATTGGTGGCAGTGGCCACAGAGGCCCCTCACCTCCTCTCATCGGTGGCAGTTTCTGGTCGGAGCCCCAGCAGTGTAAGCCTGGGGCTCCGATAGGTTACCATAGCAGCCAGGGCGCTACTGAAGCCCTGGCTGCCATGGTAATCTCCCTGCTGCTGTGTGCATTATGCACACAGCAGCAGGGAGAGTGTGAAGTCCTATTCACCCTAATAGAGCTCTATTAGGATGAATAGGACAAGGGATTAAAAGATCCCAGGTTCTAGCCCCTAAGGGGGGGAAATAGTTCTTAAATAAAATAAAAAGTTAAAAAAACAGTAAAAAAAATATTAAGTATAAATATCTAATCTATATATCTAACATTTTCTATATATATATATATATATATATATATATACACACTACATACAGTATGTGTGTATATATATATATATATATATATATATATATAAGCAGCTCTTTATTTAACAGCAGATTTGTGTAGGATTTTTTTTCTACAATGAAAATGAACAGAATATCGGTATTAATTTCAGGCCGTATAAATCGGCCTGAAAGTTAACAGATTATAGGTATCGGCTCTAATAAATCAATATCGGTCGATCCCTAGTTGCCGTTACACCTAGAGGCTCAGCACTCTGCAACTGCCGCACCCTCTGCACTTTCACAGGGCCAGACAATGTAAACGCTGGTCACGCCTGGCCCTGTGGCAGGTATGACCAGGGCTGACGGTATCTCAAGTAGGGTGACTTGGGGCAGTGATCTCATGAAGGGGTACAGTCCATAATAGTCCATAGAAAGTTGTAAACAGTTCACGAGTGAAAATTGAAACTAGTCTGTTCTGTATGCTTCTATGAGGTCTGATCCCCAAACCATTAGTAAGCAGTCCTCTAGTAGTCTGTTGTGTAAGCAGTGTAGAAGCTAACGGAGAGTGAGCAGTAGCCTATGTGCTGAGAAAGAAGCATCCAGGGAGACACCAACCTTGTTAAAAAGCTGCCACAAAAGCAACTGTGCCAAGAGACAGCCTCTGAGGGAGAGAAGAACAGAACCTTTACAGAGGACCATTAAACGGGACGGTGTGGACAAGAAACCTGTAACCCTAGGTACACACCTAAGCGTTTTTCAGCGCGTTCAAACGCGCTGTAAAACGCACAATATGTGGAAAGCCATGCTTCCCTATGGGCATGGTTCACATTTGGGCGTTTTACAGCGCGTTTGAGCAGCGCTGAACATGCCAACGCTGTCGCTTCAGCATGAGCTTCTTTTGGGCGTTTTAACGCGCCTATGGACCATGCTGAAATAGGGGAGAATCACTGAATCGCGCGTATGATGCGCGTTTCTTAGTTACAAAAACGCGCATCCAAAAACGCGCGATTCAGAAACGCTTAGGTGTGTTCCCAGCCTAAAGGTAATGCACGTGTAAGGCTGTGGTCTTCACTGCACGTGGATTGGGTCATTTGCCTCAGGTGCCCTTTATTATTATAAAGCCAGATTGGCCATGTGTAGAGATGAGCGAACTTTAAAAAAAAGTTCGGCGTTCGGGTTGTGGTAATCGCCGCATCCTGTTATGGATTCCACTATCGCGGCATATGGAATCCATAAGGGGCGGCTTCCACGAACCCGAACTGTTGAACAGCCGAAGGACCTGGGGTGACGTCACCGTCATGTGATCAGTGCAGGGGGTGTGGCTCTGCACGGGATCAAATCCAGTACTAAGCCACGCCCCCTGCACTGATCACATGACAGTGACGTCACCCCAGGTCCTTCGGCTGTTCAACAGTTCGGGTTCGTGGAAGCCGCCCCTTATGGATTCCATATGCCGCGATAGTGGAATCCATAACAGGATGCGGCGATTACCACAACCCGAACGCCGAACTTTTTTTTAAAGTTCGCTCATCTCTAGCCATGTGTTAAAGGGCTGCACCCTGCAGTTGGGTGTTGCAAATGTATATATAGAAATAGCATGCCTTTGGCCCATTAGGGAATGGAGGCATTATTAATGCTGGGTGGCACTAATGGGGGCATTACTATTACTGGGGGGCATTAATATTATTGGGAGCCACAGTATGACAGTGACTTAAAGGGGTTGTCTGGGTTCAGAGCTGAACCCGGCCATACCCAGAATTTCACCCAGGCAGCCCCCCTGACAAGAGCATTGGAGCAATTCATGCTCCGATGCTCTCCTTTAATTCCATCTTGTGGAGTCCCAGTGACCAACCGGGCTCCCAGGCGGAGGCTTACACCCAGGAGTGAGCCCGTTGACATCACCCACACTGATGGGCTGGTTTTAGCACTGATCCGGTGACGTGTCATGGTAAATGTCAATTGTATATGGTAAATAAAAGAGCCCTTGTCCTGCACAATACTGTGCAGGGCAAGGGAGCATTTCTGCTCCGATGCCAACATCAGGGGGGCTGCCTGGGTGAAATTCTGGGTATGTCTGGGTTCAGCTCTAAACCCGGACAATCCCTTTAAAACCCTGTGTTAAGCCACGCCCTTAGTCACACCCCCTTTGGCCCGTATTTTTTGTTGGGAATGGTGGCAACGCAACTCCATACCCATTTTTTTAGATCTGTGTTGTGAAAAAGACAATTGCCATGTGTTCTAGGAACGAAGTTTGCCTGCAGATTGCAGCTAGAAAACGCAAACCTGTTTTTTTTTTCGTGTTAAAAAACACATGACAGAACCAAATTCCTGTGTAAGGACAATTATAGCCTTATTAAAGGTGATATATCCGTATAGTGCGCCACTACCACACTATAAGCCTTCGTGACCAGCCAGCGGGCCGGTGTGCGCACAACGGCACCACCGCGCAACCTACACCTTCTCCCGCTACTCGTAATTGGCGCCCACAGCCCGACCCAACCCGCACAGCAGCCAACCAATCAGTATTCGCCTACTATCCATCGCCGCTGGCGTGACGACGTGAATATCTCTGACGCGTAAGCAGCAAGCTGACTGCTGATTGGTGGACGTTAGCCAGCTGTCGCTGACGCTAGGAGAGCATGATGGCGGCGACAAGCAGTCTGTTTTCGGACCTACGGGAGATAAAGAAACAGCTGCTGAGTATAAGCTGGCTGTGCCGGGAGCGCGGGCTCATGCACAGCGTTAAATGGTGAGAGCCTGCTCTGCATGCTAGAACATAGGCTTAGTGTAATATGTAGGCCTGCAGCCACTGACAGGTCTTATTGAGGTGTGCAGCATTGTCTTGTAAAAGGATAACTGACCGCATCAGTAGCCCTGTTCCACTTCATAGCCAAAAAGATAAAACGTCCTTTTTCTGTCCATTTCACAGACAAGATTAGGCATTTTTAATATAGGGTGGAATGGGAAAATGTGTGATGCAGACCTCAAAATGGATATAGTCGTGTGCATGGGGCCTTAAAGGGGTATTCTTATACTGGACATATGCAAATCCTTAGAAAAGAGGCCGCAAAGTGCCGGAGGATTCGCCACATGTTCGTGGCCGTCCTATGGGATCACTGGAAATAGTCATGCTGGCTCGGCTGTTTCTGTACGCCCCATAGAAGGGAATGGAGCGGTGGTCGCGCTTCCCGTTCATTTCAATGGGACTTCTGAAAATAGCCAAACGCACCACTCGGTTATTTTCAGTGCCCTCTGGGGCTTTGCAGGCTTCATTCTAAGGCGACTTTCACATCTGCGTTTTTTCTGGATCCGTCACGGATCAGCAAAACCGCTTCCGTCATAATACAACTGTCTGCATCCGTTATGAGCGGATCTGGTTGTATTATCTCTAAAATAGCCATGACGGATCCGTCTCTAAAACCAGGGATGCTTAGGGCTCTTTCACACTAGCGTTGTTTCTTTCCGTCCTAGAGTTCCGTCGTCGGGGCTCTAGGACGGAAAGAAACTGATCAGGATAATCCTAATGCATCCTGAATGGAGAGAAATCCGTTCAGGATGCATCAGGATGTCTTCCGTTCAGTATGTCAAAGTTTTTTGGACGCTGACAAAACCGTAGCATGCTGCGGATTTGTCTCCGTCCAAAAAGCCGGAAGACATGCCGCAATGCCGGATCCGGAATGAATGCCCATTGAAGAGCATTATTCCGGATCCGGCATTAAGCTAAACGTCGATTCGGCGCATTGCCGGATCCGATGTTTAGCGCTGCGCATGCGCAGCAGCCATTCCGATCGGTTACCATGGCAACCCAGCAGTGTACTTACCTGTGGTGCGGCCGCCGGGCGCTCCATTATGACATCACAGGTCGGGCGGCGCATTGATCTATGCGCCGCCCGGACCTGTGACGTCATTAGGAGCGCCCGCCGGCCGCAGCGCAGGTAAGTACACTGCTGCTGAGTACCATGGCAGCCAGGACTCCAGTAGCGTCCTGGCTGCCATGGTAACAGTGAAAGCATGTTGAAGACTGATCAGGAAACTGATCAGTCTTCAGATGCTCTCCGGCCACTTGCGTTCTGACGGATCCGGCGGGACGGAAGTGCCCGCCGGATCCTCAGAACGCAAGTGTGAAAGAGGCCTTAACCTGCAGCCCTCCAGCTGTTGCAAAACTCCAACTCTCTGCGTGCCCACACAGCCTACAGCAGGACATGGTGGGAGCTGTAGCTTTACAACAGCTGGAGGGCCGCAGGTTGAGCATCCCTGTCTAAAACCATTGTAAGTCAATGGGGGGACGGATCAGTTTTCTTTTGTGTCAGAGAAAACGTATCCGTCACTATTGACTTAAGTTGTGAGTTATGACGGATCCGTCTTGCTCCGTATCCAAGGACGCACTCAAAAACGCTGCTTGGGAACGCAATGAAATTAAACAGTAGGCATTCTGGCGTACTCCCTTGTCTTCAGTTCAGTTTTGTCCCCATTGACAATGAATGGGGACAAAACGGAAGCGTTTTCCTCCACTATTGAGAGCCTATGACGGATCTCTATAGCGAAAAGGGAAAGCGCAAGTGTGAAAGTAGGGAAAGTATAGGTGTGGGACCCGCACCTATCAGATATTGGGGGCATATCTTAATGATATGGTCAGGGGCGTAACTACGAGTGACTGGGCCCCACAGCAAATTTTTGTATGGGCCCCCCCCTTCGCGTCGCAGCCTGTGTGGGCAGAGATAAGGGCCATGGCCCAGGGTGCAGACAGGGGCCACGGAGGTGCAGACAGGGGCGGGGGGGGGGGGGGGCACAGAAAGGGCCAGGGTGGCGCACACAGGGTCCAAGGGGGCAGAGACAAGGGCCAGGGTGAGCACAGATAGGGGCAAGGGAGGCGCAGACGGAGGCCAGAGGGGCACAGACAGGGGCCACAGACAAAGGCTGGGGGGCACAGATAAGGGCCAGAGGGGTGCAGACAGAGGCCAGGGAGGCGCAGACAGGGGTCAGGTGCGCATACAAAGGCCAGGGAGGCGCAGACAGGGGTCAGGGGCGCATACAAAGGCCAGGGGGCGCAGACAGGGGCCATAAAGACGCAAACAGGGGCCAGGGAGGCGCAGACAGGGGCCTGGGGGAGCCACAGGCCAGGGAGGGTACAGACAAGGCCCATAGGGGCGCAGTCGGGTCAGGGGCTGTGCTGAAAAAGCCAGGGGGATGCACAGACAGGGGACAGAGCTGAAAAGGGCAGGGGGGCCTGTGAACTAGGGGCTGGGAAAAGATGGTGGGTCCACACCACTGAGAGCCAGGACAGGTGAATGGAGGAGCGGCAGCATTGGGGGGGGTCATTGGAGGGGGCACCGCACTGTATGTGTAAACTTTATTAGATAAGCAACCAGGAGACAGGAGTCCATGACAGGTGAACAGCGCAGCAGCACAAGATGACAAAGGCAAGGGGGGCAGTGGGCACACAGGCAGAACAGCCGGCATAGACACATACTGTACCTGAAAAGCCCAGCACAATGACTGATGTCCGTTCGCTGCTCTGCTTCCTACCATGCTGCTCCTGACCTCTTCTTGCCCGTAGTCGCGCTCTTTCTCCCGCCTGCCGCTCCCTCAGGTCAGGACTTACTTAGTGGGGGGGGGGGCGGGGGCTATGGGTTCATTAGCGGGGGTTCGCCTAGTCGGATGATGGACAGGCCGGTGCACTGTATGTGAAGGGGCCCGGGCCCGGCCTGGACTGACAAACTTTATTATAATTAACTCTAGAGAAACTTGGTGTCATGCTGCCGGGTGCCGGGCCCCGAAGCAGCCGCTTCCCCTGCTTCCCCGATAGTTACGCCACTGGATATGGTCCCAATGTCCAAGATGGGAATATCCCTTTAAGCTGTCGATTTGAGGCTGGTAGCTGAGGAATCTTCTAGCTCAGCTCACTTTTTACTTAAACAGTGTTCACCCCTGCTCTAGGGACCTTCACGTATCACATGTGCTTCAGTAGGAACGAGTTGACAGGACTATTATTGACTGTACATAGAGCCAAAAATTGCACATGTACATTTCTGTTTATTATATCGCCAACCTATTCCAGAGAGCATTACATAGATTGTAATTACTCCTATCCATCCCTACTGATGTGAGACTCGCATCTACTTTCCAGCTATTACACATTGGGGCTAGTCAGTGCAGAAAACCCATTGAGAACATACACCTCCATGCTGATGTTCTCCTTTGATAGATTTATAACGAACCCCCTTGCGCAGTGCCAGTCAGTATGGAGAGAACCAGCCTGGAAATGGGCATGAAGCAGCGTGAGGCTGGATTCAAATAGAACGCAGGTCTGTCTCCATACTACTACTCCTCTTCAATCCAAGCAAGCGCTGCACCGCCAGGCGTCATTTTTACAGTGAGGTAGATCCAGTCAGCTGCTCCATCTTCTTTTTTTTTTTTTTCTCCAGTTTTAATGAATTCCTCAAAGTGACTAGAGTAACATTGTAAAAATATGCACATCATCTTGGTTTCTTCCCCACCCAGGGCATCTGAATTGGCTTTTTCTTTGGAATCTATCCCTTTAAATGAGCTGCCGTCCACCCCTGCACTAACAGAGGTAGGTTGAAAAACACTTAGGGGGTCATTTATCAAACTGGTGTAAAGTAGAACTGGCTTAGTTACCCATAGCAACCAATCAGATTACTCCTTTCATTTTGGACAGCTCCTTCGGAAAATGAATGGTGGAATCTGGTTGCTATGAGCAACTATGCCAGTTCTACTTTACCCCAGTTTAATAAATGACCCCTGATCCATAAGCAGTTAGGGCTCTTTCACACGAGCGGATGCCGTGTGGGTGATCTGCTGCGTAAAAGAGTGCCAAGCCCCGTTCCGGACAGCAGAGAGACAGAATAGTAACATGATTGATAATGCTCTTTGCCTCTCTGACCTTTTTACTACAAAATCACTGAGATAAAGTTGTCACCGTGATTTTGTAGTAAAAAGGTCACAGAGAGGCACGGAGCATTATCAATCATGTTAATGCTTCAAGTCTCTGCTGTCCAGAGCGCGGCTTGGCACTCTTTCACGCAGCGGATTACCCGCATGTCATCCACTCGTGTGAAAGAGCCCTTACAGATCATAGTTGCCCAAATCTGCAGAGTTTGACTGGATCGTCCAGCCATCTGATGTGTAAGGGGCAACTCGTCAATCACTACAGTGACATGCCATTCCAGCACAGGATTGGCCTCACTGGTCACAGGACCAGTTCACGTCCTGCAGGGGACCAGAAATGAGGCAGTGGTGTGGGAACGGCAGGATGGCAGACTGGTGATTGTTTTTTTTTTCTTTTGGCCACAGCAGTCACAGGGTCAAGTCATGTCTGGCAGGGACTGGGAGTATTGTACAAGTATTGACTATTGGGGTTGCTGGCTCCTAGGCTGGACCATGCTCCAGGACATTCTGCCATCCTGAGGGGAATTATGCTTATTCTTATAGCGTTATTAATAATTTATATATATATATTTGTATTTCAGGAGGATGCACAAGATCTGGATGCATACACACTGGCAAAGTCTTACTTTGACTTAAAAGAATATGACAGAGCTGCATATTTCCTTCGAGGGTGTAAGAGTCAGAAAGCCTACTTTTTGTATATGTACTCCAGATATTTGGTAAGTGAGCAGTTAAATAAATGCCTGACTTTGAATAATTTCTAAAATTGTTATTTATTATGAAACAAGCAATAGTATTTGAATTAGACTGGCTTTTCAAAGAGGTATTTCAGCAAAAGCAAGCGATCCTCTATCTGCTGACACCCCACAGATCCTGAAAATAGTGTCTCTCCCATATGAATGGAATGACAGTCGGGCATGCGCACCACTGCTCCAGTCATTTCCATGGGACTGCTGGAGATGTCCTGCAGTTCGGTAGCATTACAGTGGTACAGTAGTGTGCATGCTCGACCACCACTCCATTCAAATGGGGAGGTCTCATATTGGTCAGACCTTTGCCGATATAAGCTATTCCTAATTCTAGTTGTAAACCTAAATACCCCTATAAAGGTGTTCTCTGGGCTATTTATAAAAACAGTTATTTCTAATATCCTGTGGAAGGAAGTTCGTAAGGTTAATACTTACCAATCCCTCGCTCGCCGATGACCCTGCTGTGCTCACACAGGGTGCAGGCTCTTCTGCCTGAGTCTCGACTGGATGCGTACGCTTCTGTTCCTGCATATCAAAGTAAATGCAGCTGAACAGTAAAAGAAGTGCACACATCCGGTCAGGACCCTGACAGAAGAGCCCGCACCCTGTGTGAGCGCAGCAGGATCATCGGCGGAGCGAGGGATTGGTAAGTATTAACCTTACAATCTTCCTTCCACAGGACATGAGAGAGAACTGTTTTTATATATAGCCTGGAGTACACCTTTTATTATTGTAATGCGATGTGAGGTGCTCCCTGTAGCTAGTGTGCAGCACAAGTATCTACAAGGAATTATGTGTAATGGATTTCTTTATGCGTGATATAATTCTGTCTATCAGATGCAACTGTTATGTTTTATTAGCCCTTTTTCACATTTGTCCTGTCTATTTGGGTTTCTGGTATAATAGTATGGTCTATATAGAATGAAAGAATTCAGAAACATTCTTTATATCATAATAAATGACTATTTTGCCTTTTAGTCCGGAGAAAAGAGGAAAGATGATGAGACTGTAGACAGCTTGGGTGAGTACAGAATTTAAAATTCATAGCCTCCAGAAATGCAGGGGAGGTTGGTCCGGCCTCTCCTTCCAGGTCTCGAATAGCCTTGCTAACACCTCTCGGGGTAGAGGGAACCCACCTGGCTGAGTCAGAGCCTAAAGGTGGATTCTCTGATGGCCTGGGTTCGATCGTTGGTTTCATCCTCATCCTTCCTACCCTATAAGTGGCCGTGCCAGTAACTCTTATGTGGAGGTCCCCTGGCTTGCTCCTAACCCTGATGAAGTGGGTAATGCAGCTGGTGGTTACCTCACTATGGACGGCTATGGGTTCATGGAGCTTAGATCCACTGTTCCTTAATGGAGTTCAGCAGGATCGCGCCTGAAACAGTCAGCAGCTGGAATGGGGCATTTTCTTTACTCCTTACCAACACTCCGTATGCAAGTACAATGTTTCGAAATGTTGCAAACATAATTTAGCTTGTTTTCTTGTGTTTTTTTTAATGAGATATTACGTTTGATAAAGGTCAAATAATGGAAGTCTTTAAAGGGGTTGTTACATTACAAGCACATTTTAAGGTTGCCTCCATTGTCTGATTCAGCAGCTAAAGCTTGTGTATCGTAGGTATTGTGGGCAAATTTACAGCTGTGTTGTGTGCCTGCCAGGCCCCATAGGCATTGATTAGATTGGCACAGTGTGTGCATCACCACCTCTCCATTGCTTAAATGCAGTGAGGAAAGTAGTTTGGCGACTATTTAAAGTGTAACTGCCATTTCACTTTTTTTTTTTTTGTGTAGGGGCAGTGACGGGGAACATTTTTGTAATTCACTTTATTTAGCCAAAATGTTTATTTTCATTAGAACTGTCCCATAGCAGCGCTCTCTGAAAAGATCGTTGCTATGGGCCATCTGTCTTCTAGGAGAGATGGGCTGTGTGGCAGCTGCGGGCTTCCGCCTGCCCTTCTCTCCTGCTGTATTGTATGTAAAACTTAATTCTATGCCCCCCCCTTGTATTAATTATAATCCTACACTTACCAATCTGCGTTCCCGGCCGCTATTAGTGAGCTTTCCCCCCCTTCCTGTGCTGCCTGTACTGAGCGATTTCTGCTCACAGGCACTTTCGGAAGTAGCCGCCGGAAAAGATGCCTGTGTTCACCAGAATGTGAGGCACTCTTGGCAGTGTCTATCTGCACTAGCTTATAGAGGAAGGTCCTGAACGGCAGACTCACCCCTAACTCACCTTTTAGCAACTGATATTCCCTTTAAAGGGACACTTCAGTCAGAAAAGTGTATTTTTTAAATAAATATTCATTCAAAGCAGTCAACACAAATGATATGACTCCCTATATAGATGGGTAATTCCGGTAGGTCCAAGTTATCCCCTATCCACAGGATAGGGAATAACTATCAGATCGGTGGGGGTCCTACCACTTGGACCCCCACCAACCACAAGAACGGGTCCCTGTACCCCCAGCAGGCCCCTTGGTGCTCCCCTTAAATGACCGGAGCGGCCGGTCGCACATGCACGCCCACTCCATTCATTTCTATGGGAGTTCCGGAGATAGCCGAGCACTTTACTTGGCTATCTCTAGAGCTCCCATACAAATGAATGCCGTTCCTGTCATTTTAAGGGGGAGCAGCAGGGGGCCTGCAGTTCTCGTGATCTGTGGCGGTCCCAGCGGTAGGGGATAACTTGTACCTACTGGAATACCCCTTTAAGCCTGTATTAGGTAGATTTTCTGCCAGGTGATTGCTAACGATCGTACATACTAACGGTCGTTAACAATCATCTGGCAGTGTAATACTGCCAATGATTACCCGATGAACGAGCGTTTGCAATCCAAAACGTTTGACAGGTTTAAAAATTGTTTGCAGGCGGCAGTGTCTAATTACGATCTGCTGCTAGCAAACAATGATTCAGTATAGGGAAGAGCTATGGTATAACAACCGCTCTTCCCTATACTGAGGAGGAAATCGCTGCATGTAAAAGTAGCAGTCTTCTCTTCTAGTGAGTAGGCGATTGTCGGGAAGGAACGCTTCCTTCCAGACAATCGCCGGCAGTATTGGGCTGTCTAATACAGCCTTGAGACTGTATTAGACCTGCAGATTTTGCAAGTGATTGTTGGGAAGGAAGCGTTCCTTCCCAGCAATCACCTGCTCATTAGTGGAGGAGACTGCTGCTATTACATGCAGAGATCTCCTCCTCACTATAGGGAAGAGCGGTCGCTAATGCCATCACTCGTCCCCGTACAAAATTACTATTTGCCAGCAGCAGATTGTGATTAGACACAATGCCACAGGCAAACAATGATTTATTTTTTAACCTGCTGAAAGATTGTGCTTGCCCGATGAATGATCATTTGCTCGTTCATTGGGTAATCGGTATCAGTATTACACAGGCAGATCTTCGCTGACAAGCGTTCCTACGAATGCTTGTTAGCGATGATCTGTCCGATTATCACTAGGTGTAATACAGCCTTTAAGCAGGACTGCCTGTCGTGCTAAAAGTCCAAAGAGGAAGTAGGAACCAGGACAGGAGGCAGAATACGTGTTACTCAGAGTTCATTATGGAATATTACTGTCTTTCTAGGCCCTCTTGAGAAAGGACAGGTAAAGAATGAGGCCCTGCGTGAGTTGCGAGTGGAACTCAGTAAGAAGCATAAGGCCAGAGAGTTGGACGGATTTGGTCTTTACCTGTGAGTTGCTGAGATGTTTCCCTGTATTTATTGATGTCCGCAGACTTTGTTTTAAGAACCTTGTACTTCTTTGCTGTTTTTCAGCTATGGGGTGGTTTTACGAAAATTGGATCTGGTGAAGGAGGCTTTGGATGTTTTCGTGGAGGCAACACACGTCTTGCCCTTACATTGGGGAACATGGTTGGAACTATGTAACCTAATTACAGACAAGGAAATGGTGAGATTAATTAGCAAGGAAAAGATAACTGTATTAGTTGTGTAGACTGTTACAAATATCCATCTACTAAGACGGCATATGTGGTGCTGCACATCTGAGTGTGGGCCCCCTAGTCTGGAGCCCCATCGATGATCTGTCGAGATCATCAAAAATTGCAGCAAAGTCAGGCATTGGGATAAAATAAAGAAATCGCTGCACCTCAGAAAAAAAGTGGGGGGTTCAACAGGAAAATACATTTTTTTTTTTTATCTTTATACCAGTGCCTGCCTTTGCCCCAGTTCTATGATTTTAGGAAACCCCTTTTAAATACAAAAAAAAATAAAAAATTGTCTCAATTTTTAAATTGGTCAAGTGGGCCAGTTTGTAAAGGATCGTACTGGATCCTTCATATCTAGATCCTGTTAAGAAGCTTTGACGACAGAGCTTGTAGTGTTTATTTCCAGGAAAATCACTGTACAACTTTCTTTGTAGCTGAAGTTCTTATCCCTGCCAGACTGCTGGATAAAGGAGTTTTTCCTGGCACATATATACACAGAGCAGCAATTGATCGAGGAAGCTTTACAAAAATATCAGAGTCTCATTGATGCCGGATTCTCCAAAAGTACCTACATTATTTCTCAGATCGCAGTTGCTTACCATAATATCAGAGGTAGGTTTGCGGGGTTCTGAATATTTTCCGCTTCACAGCTCTCGTCTACCTCATGACCTAATGGTTATTTGCTTTTGACAGATATCGATAAAGCCCTTTCTATTTTCAATGAGTTACGAAAACAAGACCCTTACAGAATAGAAAACATGGACACTTTTTCTAACCTGCTGTATGTCAGAGTAAGGAACAACATTTTTTGGGCTTTAATTTGTCAATGTATGCAGTCCCTTTCAAACACATGATGTGATGTTATCTCATTCTAATTTTCAAGGGTCTTAAACCAGAGTTAAGTTACTTGGCACATAACCTGTGTGATATAGACAAGTATCGTGTAGAAACCTGCTGTGTGATTGGTAAGTAGTCCAGATTTCTAGGCAATAATATCATTTGGGTCTGTGCTTACCTGAAAGTATCGTCTGTTACTTGTAGGGAATTATTACAGCTTACGCTCTCAGCATGAGAAGGCAGCGCTGTATTTTCAAAGAGCCTTAAAACTAAACCCCAGATATCTTGGTGCATGGACCCTAATGGGTCATGAGTATATGGAAATGAAGAACACCTCTGCAGCCATACAGGCTTACAGGTAAGAAAATGACTGCCTCAGATCTTCTATATGTTCTGTGTATCTTTGTAAAGGGGTGTTCTTACCTTATTAGCTCTTATGGACTTCATAAAGGTTGGGATTCTGCATTCAGGACCCCCCCCCCCCCAATATGTTTAAAAATGGAAAGCTACTCCCATTCTGGCAGACCTGCATCTATATGGGCAGCCATTCATAGACTGGAACACTAAAGTATTGTGTGTGATATAAGCCTGTGTTTCCCAACCAGTGTGCCTCCAGCTGTTGCGAAACTACAACTCCCAGCATGGCGGCACAGCCAAAGGCTGTCCAGGCATGCTGGGAGTTGTAGTTTTGCAAAAGCTGGAGGCACACTGGTTGGGAAACACTGATATAAGCAATAGAGCGATACCCAACAAAAAAAAAAGTTTAGGTATCAGAAAAAAAAATTCTAATTCAGATCACCCTCCTTTCCCAATTTTACATATACAAATAAACAATAAATAACAAAATTGGTATTGCAATTGTCTAAATATGTCTATGCTGGACATATTAGATGCTTTTCCCTATGCCATGACTTGGTTGGTTTATTTCAGACCAATCCTTTGCACCACAATTGTGGCACATTTTAAGACTCCTGTAAGGGACATCTCCTTTTCTAGACACGCTTCCGAATTGTCTAGTGAGGCGCAAAGTGTGTCTAAAACACATAGTCTGGTGCAAGAGATGAATGCCAGTTATTTGGGGCAAATTGAGCCATAATTCTGTCACATTTTACTTAGTTAATCCCCCCCCCCACAATGTTCTTAATTTGAACGGTTGTCTAGATTCAGTAGCTTGTGTGGGTGTTTCATATGTACTGCTGTCAAATATACATTGGGTATTTTATTTTCTTACAGGCATGCGATTGAGGTTAATAAGAGAGATTATCGAGCATGGTATGGTCTGGGACAGACCTACGAGATCCTAAAGATGCCATTCTACTGCCTGTATTATTATAGACGTGCCCACCAGCTACGGTAATGCATGCTCTGTATATATGATTTTAAAAAAAAAAAAGAAAGAAAGTTACACTATGCTTCATATTTATAATTATATGTGAATTTGACCAAAACAGATGTTTGACCCTTTTCTCTTCTGGATCTGTTTTCCCATCTTGAGATACACAGTAATAAATCTGAATTATAAAATAAAAAATATTATACCCCTACAATCATATGCAACCCCAGTTCCAAAAATAGTGGATGCTGTGTAAAAGGTAAATAATAACAGAACGCAATGATTTGCAAATCTTGTAGACCCATATTTTATTTAAAATACAGTGCCTTGCAAAAGTATTCACTTTTTTATTTACTTTTTTCATGTTTTGGTGCCTCACAACCTGGAATAACATGGATTGTTTAAAGATTTGCATCATTTAATTTACAGAACATGCCCACAGCTTTGAAGATGTTTTTTTTTTTTTTTTATTGTAAAGCAAACAACAAATAGGACAAAATAACAGAAACAGTCAATGTGCATAACTATTCACCCCCCTAAAGTCAATACTTTGTAGAGCCACCTTTTGTAGCAATCACCGCTCCAAGTCGCTTTGTATAAGTCTCTATGAGTTTGCCACATCTTACCACTGGGATTTTTGCCCATTCCTCCTTGCAACACTGCTCCAGCTCCTTCAATTTGGATGGTTTACACTTGTAAACAGCAATCTTTAAAGGGTTTCTGTCACCAACTTTTGACATTATAAGCTGTCTGACATTAGCTATGTGCTAATGTCAGACCAGCTTGATAATGTCTTTTTTATAAAAATCCGCTGTATATATAGTCTGAAAAACTTACTTTTATATTATGTAAATTAGCCTCTAGGAGCAGGCGTTGCCTGCTCCTAGCGGCTCCGTCCGGCAGACCTGCTGGCACGCCCCTTCACACTTTGATTGACAGTGCAGGGCAGCGTCCTCCTGCACTGTCTCGTTCTGAATGCGCGCCAGCGCTGCCGCTCTGTATTCGGCGCAGGCGCGGTGAGCAGAAGGACGCTGGTGCCTGCTGTCCTCTGCTCACGCGCCTGCGCCCGAGTACGAGCGGCGGCGCGGGCGCGATCAGAGCGAGACAGTGCAGGAGGATCGCTGCCTGCACTGTCAATCAAAGTGTGAAGGCGCCAGCAGGTGCGTGAGCCGCTAGAGCAGCAACGCCTGCTCCTAGAGGCTAGTTACATAATATAAAAGTAAGTTTTCGAGACTATATATAGCGGATTTTACATAAAAGACATTATCAAGCTGGTCTGACATTAGCACATAGCTAATGTCAGACAGCTTATAATGTCAAAAGTTGGTGACAGAAACCCTTTAAGTCTGACCATAGATTTTCTATTGGATTGAGATCTGGGCTTTGACTAGGCCATTCCAACACATTAACATGTTTCCCCTTAAACCACTCAAGTGTTGCTTTAGCAGTGTGTTTGGGGTCATTGTCCTGCTGGAAGGTGAACCTCTGTCCTAGCCTCAAATCATGCACAGAGTGGTACAGGTTTTGCTCAAGAATATCCCTGTATTTAGCACCATCCATCTTTTCCTCAACTCTGACCAGTTTCCCAGTCCTGGCTCTGAAAAATATGTTGTTACGTTGGGTGATGTGATGTGTTGGGCTTGCGCCAGACATAGCGTGTACTTTGATGGCCGAAAAGTTAAATTTTAGTCTCATCAGACCAGAGCACCTTCTGCCACACATGCCTTTTCGCAAACTCACAAAGTGCCTTTTTGTTTTTTGCTGAAAGTAATGGCTTTCTTCTGGCCACTCCGCCATAAAGCCCAACTCTATGGAGTGTACGGCTTATTGTTGTCCTATGTACAGATACTCCAGTCTCGGCTGTGGAACTCTCCAGGGTTGCCTTAGGTCTCTGTGCTGTCTTATTAATGCCCTCCTTTCCCGGTCCGTGAGTTTTGGTGGGCAGCCTTCTCTTGGCAGGTTTGCTGTTGTGCCATGTTCTTTACATTTGGTTATGATAGATTTGATGGTGCTCCTCGGGATCATCAAAGATTTGGATTTTTTTTTATAACCTAACCCTGACTTGTACTTCTCAACAACATTGTCCCTTACTTGTTTGGAGAGTTCCTTGGTCTTCATGGCAGTGTTTGGTTAGTGATGCCTCTTGCTTAGGTGTTGCAGCCTCTGGGGCCTTACAAAAATGGTGTGTATATGTAATGACAGATCATGTGACACTTAGATTGCACACAGGTGGACATTATTTCACTAATTATGTGACTTCTGAAGGTAATTGGTTGCACCAGAGCTTTTTATGGGCTTCCTAACAAAGGAGTTGAATACATATACACATGCCAATTTTCTGTTTTCTATTTCTAAACAATTTTTTTTTAAATATATTTTTCTCATTTCACTTCAACAACTTAGACTAATGTGTTCCTGATCCATCACATAAAATTCAGATTAACAAAACATTAAATTTAAGGCTGTAGTGTAATAAAACATGAAAAAAAAGTCAAGGCAGATAAATACGTTTGCAAGGCACTGTAGATCATAGAACACATATCAGATGTTGAAAGTGAGATATTTTACCATTTCATGGGGAAGAAAAATCTCATTTAGAACTTCATGACAGAAACACATCTCAAAAAAGTTTGGACATGGCCATGTCTACCGTTGTGTAGCATCCCCTCTTCTTTTAACAACATTCTTGTAAATGTTTTGGAAATGAGGAGACCAATTGCTGGAGATTTGGGTGAGGAATATGCCATTCTTGTATGATGTAGGCTTCTACCTGATCAACAGTCTTGGGTCGTCTTTGCCAAATTTTCATTTTATGATGTGCCAAATATTGTCTGTTGGTAAAAGTTCTGGAGCACCCAGGCTATTCTTCTGCAGAGCCATGGTGTTGTGATGGATGCAGTATGTGGTTTAGCATTGTCTTGCTGAAATATGAAAAAGACATCTCGATAGGAGCATATGTTGTTCTAAAACCTCCATACACAGTTCATTATTGATTGTACCTTTCCAGATGTGTAAGCTGCCCATGCCATAGGCACTAATGCAACCCCATACCATCAGAGATGTAGGCTTTTGAACAATGTACTGTTCACAAGCTGGATGGTCCCTCTCCTCTTTAGTCTGCAAGCATGGCATCCATGGTTTCTAAAGAGTTAAAAATTTGATTAAGCTGACTACAAAACAGTTTTCCATTTTACCTCAGTCCATTTTTTTTTTATAATTGTATTTTTATTGAGATACAACATCATAAATCAGTTTCAACTGTTTGCACCATTGCACATTTTAAAGTGAACAGGCACAGTGCATAAATAGAACAATTAGATTTATATAGTTACTTCCTCAGGAATGCTCTTCTACTGGTAGGATACCGCTGTTTCTTTTTCTTAATTTATTTCCCTTTTAAATAACTGAATATGACAAGATTTTGGATTTTCACATAGGGCCAGATTTATCATTACACTTCCATCTTACTCCACTTTTACATCTGCCCAAAGTCACTTTTAGTTAGTCAGATTTATTAATGGTCCTTTAATACTGTGATAAATGTGGATTGACGGTAGCAGTTTATCCTTCAGTAAGCGGCTTTACAAAAGTCGCACGTCTTTACAAAAAAGTCGCATGTTCTATTAAAAAGTCGCATAAGATAAGCATGGTCCTCCCTGGAGTGAAATTGCGCATTTTTTTGCGAATTTTTTGCGACTTTTTAAATGGTTGCAATAGTAAATCTGTCTAGAGATTCATTTACATAAGACAACACGCCCACTTTCACAAAACTGGAGAGCTTAGTGCAGAGCTTGAAAAAGTCGCAAAAAAATGCGCAATTTTACCGATTGCGCATTTTTTTGTGACTTTTTCACTCCATTAAAGTGACTTTAGCTAATGATAAATCTGGCCCATAGTCTTTATTGACTTTGTCTGGTTTGCATTTCACATGTCACCTGATGTTATATTATACCTCAGTCCATTTTAAATGAGCTTTGGCCCAGAGAAGACAGCAGCGTTTCTGGATCGTGTTGACATGGTTTCTTCTTTGCTTGATACAGCTTTAACTTGCATTTGTGGATTGCACGGCAAAAGTGTTCAATGATTTCTGGAAGTGTTTCTGAGCCCATTCAGTGATTTCCAGTACAGAACCATGCTTGTTTTTATTGCAATGCTGCCTGGGGGTCCATAGATCATGAGCAGCCAATATTGACCCTTGTCCTTTTGAGCTCATGGATTTCTCCAGATTTAATAAAAAAAAATTTGATATGTACTGTAGTTGGTGGGAAACTTGGTCTTCACAATTTTACGCTGAGGAACATTTTTCTGCAATTGTTCCACAGTTTTCAGATGCAGTTTTTTGCAGACTGATGAACCATCTGCCCATCTCTGCTTATGAGAGACTCTGCCTCTCTAACAAATTCTCTTTATACCCAGTCATGGGTAGATGGTTCAATTATTTGAGATGTGTTGCTGCCAAGTTCTAAAGTGAGTAAAAATGTTTCTTCATGATATAGTATGTATCACTTTTAACTTCTAATATGTGCGCTATGATCTATTTTAAATAAAATGTATCTGAGGTTTGCAAATCATTGCATTCTGTTTTATATACATCTACAGTATTTACATCCCAACTGTTTTAGAGATGAGGTTGTATTTATTTGAAAGTGGACAAGTGGTATGTTGTCAGTCATGGATGCCAATAAAGGGCACCTCCATGCAATTTTGCATCCCTGTGTAACATGTTTGGGGGGTGTGGAGAGCTGAGCGCTCATGAATATCCAGGACTCAATGGCATGTGATGGAACTGAGTCAGTTAGAGAAAGTGACCCAGCATTTGGCTAAGGGACTCAGGGACTGACTCGTGTGTATACATGAACAAGGGCTGGGGCTCTCATTATTAATAATGAACAACTGACAGCATTTGATATGTTAGCTGGCATCCGTCCACACCAAAAGCTAGATCATGTAGGATGAGAGGGGTGTTTGGCCCAGTATCACACCTGTGGTGTCTATACTACTCAATAGTACAATTGCTGCCTGTAAATAATTATGGCAGTCACTATAAAATGTATAATATATTAAGCAAAATAAATAAAAGACAAAAATGACAGCAGGGCTCACAGAATAAAATTAGGAACAAATAATATATCTGGTCATCTAATGCATTATAATGGACACTACGGAGTAAAGTGCAAACTGCAATGGACCAATAATATTAAAAGGGTTGTGCAGAGGTTTTATATTGATGACCTATCCTCTGGATAGGTCATCAATATCTGATCATCGGGGGTCTGACACCTGGCACACCTACCGATCAGCTATTTGAAGAGGAGGCGGGACTCCATGCTAGCACTGCTTCCTGTTCATTATACTATGCGTTATCTCAAGTACTTTTTTCCAAGATGATGGGCAGTGTACTGAAAAGGAAGTGGTGCTTGCATATGCCAGAATATTGTCCGTGCACAAAAGTTTGTCTGCACCAAAATATAACTGTAGTCTTAAATTGGTGCATTTTTGACTGGTGGAAGTGTGTCTAGGCCATGCCCCTTTTTCAGTGAACCCACGCCCTCTTGACAGACAAGGTGTAAAATGCGTCGAAAAAAATGTAAAACTGTTAGTAAATGTGATTCAAAGCGTGGACACCAGTTTTATAGCACAAAATGCATCCAAAAACCTGGCACATTTTCAATAGTAAATGTGCCCCAATGTTCTTTTAAAACAATTCTTCTTCCCGTTTGACCTACAGTTACTGTCTTCCCTACATTCTTTATTGCAGAAAAGGATGAAATTAGATCTCAGTAGAAGCAGCCAAGTAAAACACTTGTCATCCTGTGTGTAAAAAAACAAAAACCTTTCCTTCTCCTTTCAGACCGAACGACTCTCGGATGCTTGTTGCCTTAGGTGAATGTTATGAAAAGCTCAACCAACTTGTGGAAGCCAAAAAAGTATGTTTGAAGGTTTATGCAATAAAATGTAGAAAGAAATAAGAAATGGGCTGCACATCGATGTTCTACATTAATCTGTTACTGCTAAGCAAGATGTATAAACCTGAATGTGAGGTTGTTAGTTTGAGGGTGTACCGTATATACTCGAGTATAAGCCGACCCGAGTATAAGCCGACCCCCCCCCCCTAATTTTACCCTAAAAAACTAGGAAAAGTAGTGACTCGAGTATAAGCCGAGGTGGATCTGTGGATGGCACTCTTATGGGGGGATCTGTGGATGACACTGTTATGAGGGATCTGTGGATGGCATCCACAGCCCCCCATCCCATAACAGTGCCTTTTACA
Organism: Bufotes viridis; assembly: GCA_033119425.1. Classification (NCBI taxonomy): domain Eukaryota; kingdom Metazoa; phylum Chordata; class Amphibia; order Anura; family Bufonidae; genus Bufotes; species Bufotes viridis. Next base: position 285,453,010 of record CM065590.1, read on the forward strand.
GCCCCCCCCCATGCCATAACAGTGCCATCCACAGCGCCCCCATCCCATAACAGTGCCATCCACAGCCCCCCCATGCCATAACAGTGCCATCCACAGCCCCCCTTCCCCCATTACCGCTCCTAAATACCTCCTCACATGCTCCAGGCAGGCCGGGCAAGCGCAGCGGTGACGGCGTCACGTGCCTGCGCCCGCCTGCTTCATTCATAAAGCAGGCCGGGCAGGCACGTGACATCAGTCAGTTAGCAGTGAGCGCACCGGCCCCGCTGCAAATGCCCGCCCCCAGCTCCTCCTCCCGCTCCACTGTCCTTTTACGTGTATGACTCGAGTATAAGCCGAGTTCGTGTTTTTCGGCACAAATTTTGTGCTGAAAAACTCGGCTTATACTCGAGTATATACGGTACTTTATAAACGTCTTAGGGTCAGTTTATATGGGCACAATATAGAAGGTCGAATGGCACTAGTTTTCTTCCATATTAATAGTGAAATTGTCTGTATGTTGACACGAGGGATCATCTATACATTCCTATATCCATATCCATCTTGAATTAATGTCGCACCACAATATGCTGTCTGCTGGCAGGCAATGGTTTTGCTGTCCGCATAAAAGATGCAATCGAAAACATTAGTGGACATGTTTACATGGGGCAATGATCGTGAGAGAGCGTTCATACAGACGATTATTTGGGCAGTCATGACCCCGTGTAATATAGGGGCCGATAGGTGCAGTTTAGCTTTTACACAGATAATTTGGCTGGTCCAGTGGGGTGAGATGTATCAAAACTGGGGCAAAGGGAAAAGTAAAGTATTAGTTGTCCATTCCACCTTTCATTTTAAGAGACCGTTTGGAAAATAAAAGCAGCAAACTACTCTACTGTTCCTTTGCACCAGTTCAAATTGTGGTAACTAAACATTGATGCCCCTGCCAGTCCGTGACAGACCAATGTTGCTTTGTTCTTCCATGACAGTGTTACTGGAGAGCTTACGCTGTTGGTGACGTGGAAAAAATGGCTTTAGTTAAACTGGCAAAGTAAGTTTCTTGTTTTCTTTTTTATTATTTAAGATTTGTTATTTTTTGATTGTTTTTAGAATGGACTATTTTGTTTAAGATAATTTAGGAAATGACACATTTCTCCATAAATTAGAATAGATAATCATTGCACTTTTCAGATTCTTGATGACTGATGCTAAATGTCGCCCCAAAACCTGTAATAAACAGGTGTAGAAGTGGCTCATTCTTTTTCTCCACCCAAATACTTCGCTTTGTCAGCTGTAGTACCTATTAGAGCTGAGCAGATCTGTGAGAATTCCTGGTATGGAGCCATAACGAGGTCCCCATTCTCATGATTGTGGGGTCCCAGCATTTGAACCCCCACCTATCTAATAGTTATCCCCTAACCTGTGGATAGGGGATAACATCTAACAACTGGAAAACCCCTTTAAAAGCAGGGAAATAAAAAAAATTGTTATAAGTATGGTGCATATATGGGTATACAATGGGAATTGGAGACGCTGGTGCCCTGTTGCATTGATGCAATAATTCATGCTAAAGGAGGCCCAACCAAGCTGATTATTTTTTCTGTGCCATTTATTTCTAAACACTAAATTCATTATCAGCTGCCCACAATTTGTTTCATTTATTTATTTTTTCTTCAAGACTCCATGAACAACTGAATGAGTCTGAGCAGGCGGCACAGTGCTACATTAAATATATACAGGATATATACTCTTGTGGGGTAAGTGTTCAGTTGAAAAAAAAAAATCTTTAGTCAACCGATGTGGACCACCTCACAGCAGTTGACATTGTTTTTTTTCCAGGAGATAGTAGAACATCAGGAAGTGAGCACTGCATTCAGATACCTGGCTCAATATTACTTCAAGTGTAAACTTTGGGATGAGGCCTCAGCGTGTGCCCAGAAGTGTTTTAATTTCAACGACGTAAGTACTTAATTTATTCTCAACCTTGTAGCTGCCTGGTGGCGGTATTGGGACCCTTCGTGTCTAGTTGAGTAAGATGAACAGGACAATTTTATTTCTTGTGCTTCCCATGATAGCTGTCACTTACAACTCACAAATGTCTGAGATAGAAAATTGCTGAATCTGATTTGTTGATGCAAAACAGCAGTGTTCCCTGTAGCCTATCTGTATAAATCTTGATGATGTTATAGATATACCTATGATGTTTGGTAAGTAAGACTGGATTATAAAACAATTAGTGGCTTTGCTGAACAATGGGGGAGGTTTATGAAACATACCTTTGCTATTATGAGCTTGTCATTGCTGACTCTAAAACCAACTCCAAAGATTTGTCCAGGCTTTTCCCTAGATAATGGTGGTTAATTGCATCTCGATGGGTTAAAGGGGTTGTAAGGTTTTCTAATATTGTTGGACCCATCCTCAGGATCGGTCATCGGTATGAGATCGGTGGGGCTCTGACTTCCAGCACTTCTGCTCATCAGCTGTTTGAAGAGGATGCAGGGGTGCTAGGAGTCGACACCCGCCTATCTGATATTGATGATTTAGGGCTCATGCACACGACTGTTGTACTTTTGCAGTCTGTTTTTTTTTTTTTTTTCTCTGATTTGTCATCTTTCATTCCGTTTTTCTACAAAACATATCCATATGGTTTCCGAAACAGTAACTTATTAATCACCAAATGACATGAGCAATATGGGCTGGGCATAGCATTTCTACAGTATGGATCCGTGAAATACGGATGACATGTGGATGTGTTCCGTGTGCGTTCCGTCTTTTTTGCGGACCTATTGACTTGAATGGGGCCTTGGACCGTGATTTGCGGACAATTAGACATGTACTACTTTTTTGCGGAACTGCCATGCAGACAAACGGAAATGGAACGCACACGGAGTAACTTCCGTATTTTCTACAGCCCCATTGAAGTGAATGGTTCCGCATACGGGCCGCACGGGGAACGGAAGCAGAAAGAAAATACGGTCGTGTGCATGAGCGCTTATGCTGAGGATATATCATCAATATCAGAAAACTGGATAACCCCCTTTAAGAAACTCGATCAATTTAATTTGCACCATGTTTTCTTTTTACTAGTTGTAGATGTCAGCCATACGTCCACTTTAAAATGCTTGTAATTTTGAAAGAAGATTTTGCTGACTAATGTTGGAATTAATGGGATGCTTTTGAGGAGCTTGCCTAGAGATGCCCTCAGCCATTAAAAATGTCATGTTATCTCCTACTGTTGCTGAGGTGCTGACATACAGCATTACTGTTTCAGACAAGAGAAGAAGGCAAAGCACTTTTGCGTCAGATTCTGCAGCTTCGTAATCAGAATGAAAGCCCCTCCGCTGACCTTCCAACCAGTGCTCCGTTTTTATTCCCACAATCTGTGTCTGCCAGCAACACGCCAACAAGAAGAGTATCTCCTCTGAACCTTTCCTCAGTGACGCCATAGTAGCATCCTCCAGGAGGATCCTTGGTGCTATGCTTGCAGTAAAAACAGTGCAATAACTATGGAGTGATGTTGCTTCTATTGAAGTGCACACAATTTCCACTCGGAGCTCGTCTGTTGAGAAAAGAAATCATGCTGCCAAACAGATATTGGACTGGTCAGGTTTGTGCTGGCGCAGACAGAGCTTCAGAGAGTCATGTGAGAGGCAGATTTCTTACTTTAAGATTGTCTGCATTACTCATTTATTGTCAATAAACTTTTTATACTGTCATGGTAGGATTTAAATAGGATCCCTAAACAAAAGGGATCTTTCCTTTTTTGTCTGTAATGCTCCAAATCTTAAAATCCCCTCTAGGGGTAAGGGAATGAGAAGGTATGACTCTTGATTGTATTTCAGTTGTCCTCTTCTTCTGCCAGAAGGTTCTTTATTCTTATAGCAAAATCCCTGGGAGTTACCCCTTACACATTACCATCCAGTAGAATTCTGACATGTCTTGGACCTATATGTCTGCTCAGCATACCATCTGGAAAATTAAGAATCTCTTTGTCTGAATAAATGAGGCTGTATGTAGCCATCTGACTTATATACAGTGCCTTGCAAAAGTATTCACCACCCTTGACTTTTTTCGTGTTTTGGTGCCTCACAACCTGGAATTAACATGGATTGTTTGAGGATTTGCATCATTTAATTTACAGAACATGCCCACAACTTTGAGGATTTTTTTTTATTTATTGTGAAGCAAACAACAAATAAGACAAAATAACAGAAAAAGTCAATGCGCATAACTATTCACCCCCCTAAAGTCAATACTTTGTAGAGCCACCTTTTGTAGCAATCACCGCTCCAAGTCGCTTTGTATAAGTCTCTATGAGCGTGCCACATCTTACCACTGGGATTTTTGCCCATTCCTCCTTGCAAAGCTGCTCCAGCTCCTTCAAGGTTTGTACTTGTAAACAGCAATCTTTAAGTCTGACCACAGATTTCTCTATTGGATTGAGATCTGGGCTTTGACTAGGCCATTCCAACACATTTACATGTTTCCCCTTAAACCACCCAAGTGTTGCTTTAGCAGTGTGTTTGGGGTCATTGTCCTGCTGGAAGGTGAACCTCCGTCTTAGCCTCAAATCACGCACAGAGTGGTACAGGTTTTGCTGAAGAATATCCCTCTATTTAGCACCATCCATATTTTCCTCAATGGGATGGTGTTCTTTGGGTGATGTGATGTGCTGGGTTTGCACCAGACATAGCGTTTTCTTTCATGGCCGAAAAGTTCAGTTTTAGTCTCATCAGACCAGAGCACCTTCCTCCATACATTTTGGGAGTCTCCCACATGCCTTTTTCGCAAACTCACAACATGCCTTTTTGTTTTTAGCTGAAAGTAATGGCTCTCTTCTGGCCACTGCCATAAAGCCAAACTCTATGGAGCATATGGCTTATTGTCGTCCTATGTACAGATACTCCAGTCTCTGCTGTGGAACTCTGCAGCTCCTCCAGGGTTACCTTAGGTCTCTGTGCTGCCTCTCGGATTAATGCCCTCCTTGCCCGGTCCGTGAGATTTGATGGTGCTCCTGGGAATCAAAGATTTGGATATTTTTGTATAACCTAACCCTGACTTGTACGTCTCAACAACATTGTCCCTTACTTGTTTGGAGAGTTCCTTGGTCTTCATGGCAGTGTTTGGTAGTGATGTCTCTTGCTTAGGTGTTGCAGCCTCTGGTGGCTTTGAAAAAAGGTGTGTATATGTAATGACAGATCATGTGACACTTAGATTGCACACAGGTAGACATAATTTCACTAATTATGTGACTTCTGAAAGTAATTGGTTGCACCAGAGGTCTTAGGCTACGTTCACACGACGACAATTGTCGCGCGACAATGCTTATAATGGGAGTCTATGGTGTCGCATTGCGACATGCTGCGACTGCGACACGACAGTTGGAAAAATCCATCCCGGATGGGTTTTTCTGCAACTGTCGTGTCGCAGTCGCAGCATGTCGCATGTCGCAATGCGACACCATAGACTCCCATTATAAAAATTGTCGCGCGACAAAATGTCATGCGACAAATGTTGCAGTGAAGTTGTAAGTCGCGCGACAATTGTCGTCGTGTGAACGTAGCCTTATGGGCTTCCTAACAAATGGGGTGAATACATACACACATGCCAATTTTCTGTTTTCTATTTCTAAACAATAGTTTTAATTATATATTTTTCTCACTTCACTTCACCAACTTAGACTATTGTGTTCTACATAAAATTTAGATTAACAAAACATTGAACTTAAGGCTGTAATGTAACAAAACATGAAAAAAAAATACTTTTGCAAAGCACTGTATACAAGACATTACAGATTAACTATATGATTGCAAAGAATATATAATTCAGAGATTTACCAAACAGTCCATCAGGTACATCTTGCATAAGGAACATAACTAATTATATTCAATCCCTTCACAACCTTGCAATTTAGCTGTTTTCTCTCCCAGCCTTCCTAGAGCCCTAGCTTTATTTTTCTCTTCAGATAGTTGTATTTTGTTTTTGCAGGAAAAGCTGTACTTTCTAATGGCACCATTTAATATTGCATACAATGTAGCAGGAAACTGTAATTGGAAAAAGAAACTATTCCACAACAGTTTTATGGGTTTTTTTCTAGCGCCTTCCCTATGTAGTAAAACTGACCAGTTACCTTCATTCTGCGGGTCAGTACAGTTAGTGATACCACATTAATTAAGTTTTTCTTGTGTTTTAATACTGACAAAAAAAATAAAAACTTTGGAAAAAGTTAGTCCAGGGAGCTTAGTGTGGGCTCATTTTTGCAAGACAATCTGTAGTTTTTATAGATACCATTTTGAGGCGTCTGTGACTTTTTTTTTTTTTTTGGAGGCTATGCGATGGCCTTCACCATATGGGATAAATACTTTGATATTTTAATAGTACAGCCATTTTGGGCGCAAATAATTTTTTTTATTTTTAATACGGGGAAAGAGGGGTGAGAGAGATAGATATTTATACATTTTTTATTTTTTAAGTCAACGTGTAATAATCAGATCACTTCTTCCATCTGAAGAATGCAGGCTATGGTAGATAGCCAATATATACCTATGGAGCACTGCCAACTGCAGCTCTTCATAGGAATATACCTCTGGTAGGTAGGCATGGTAACCTCAAGAAGGCTCCAGGCTACCACAACCACTGAACATCTTCCCTGACCTCAGCACGGCGAAGCCACCTCACCTGCCGTGGTCACAATTGATCACCGCATCTGAGAGGTTAAGGCCCTATTCACACGTCCGCAATGTCGTCCGCATGTATTCTGCAATTCTGCGGAATACATGCGGACCCATTGACTGTGAATGGGGCACGGAACGATGCGGAGAGCGCACACTGTGCTCTCCGCATCAGTTTTTGCAGAGCGTGCCGCCGATCTTACGGCCGCAGCTCCGCAAAAAAGTAGAGCATGTCCTATTCTTGCCCGCAATTGCGGACAAGAATAGACATTTCTATGGGGCTGCCGGCTGGGTGTGTTAATGGATCCGCAATTTGCGGATCCATAAACACTACGGACGTGTGAATAAGGCCTAAAAGTCTGCAATTTGCATTTCTCCAATCTGACATTCGTCCTGTGTGTCTTCAATTTAAAACAGCAGAAACCCAGCGGCAATGTTGTCCACTGCACTCATGGGTGGGCGCAATTTTTAAATACTGGGCTTTTTGCCTTACATCTACGGCAGAGGTCTGGAAAAGTTTAACCGTGATCTAAGATGTAGGTATACTGCACCCTAAGGCAAAAATGGAGGTGTGGCGGTCTGCTTCCACATGTCATTTCTCCGGTATGGTTCACAAAATCAATTCTGTTGGACAATAGTCCGTTCATTCATGTGCTGTTTACTCTTACCCATTTTAGTTAAAAGGCTCATATTAAACTGTGGATCATTTGAAATCTTCTATAGATATTGGATCAAAGTATCTTATATCAAAGTGATATACTTATTGGACTAAAAGTAAAAATAAAAGTGAAAAACTTTTAGTAATTTTTTTTAAAAAAAATACACAATTTTCCATTGGAAAAAAAAAATGCTTTTCAGTGGAAGAAAGTTGCAAAAATAAAATCCACTCCAAGTATTTGGTATTGACACATCCATAACATGCGCTATACAATTATGTAATTTTTACCCACAGGGTGAGTGGCATGCGAAAAATATATATATATACATACCATGTCGTCCTGCAAAAATCAAGCTCTGTAGAAAGGAAAATAAAAGGTCGATGTGGCGATGCAAAAATATTTTTTTTTCAAAGTGAATTTGTTTTTACCTGTAATTTTGCTTTCTTCGTAGGCAGCACAGAGCAAGATAGTGTCCACCAGTCTCCACCCAGAATACTAATGACAGAATTAGCACATATGACCACTTCCTATAAACTGCCTCCTCCCTTAGAGTACATGTGTAATAGGGACAAATTGCTGCAAAAAGATTTATTGGGAGGGATACTGATGCGCGGAATTCTTTAGTTTTTTTTTTTTTTCCAAAGAGATTACCTCAGCTCCTTTGTCATATAGTTTTTCGCCCATTTTCCTTGGGGGACACAGGATACCTTGGGTATAGCTCAGCTCCATAGGAGGCGTGACACTAAGTAGAAACTGTTAAGCCCCTCCTTCAGCAGCTATACCCTCAGCCTCGAGTGAGCCTGTTCTCATAGTGCTGGCCGTACGCATGCCCTCCTTCCATAGGCGGCATGGCGCCCCCTGGCTGGGGGGCTGACCAGGCGCATGTTTCCCTTCTAGACGGAATACTGCACTTCCCTGACTGCGGGCTGGCCATGTGCACGTCCCCCTTCCATAGGCGGATTCCTGCACGCTCACCGGATACGGTGCTGGCCATGTGCACGTCCCCCTTCCATAGGCAGACGCTGCTCTCACTGGATTCGCTGCCGGCCATGTGCACGTCCCCCTTCCATAGGCAGACGCTGCTCTCTCACTGGATTCGCTGCCGGCCATGTGGACGACCCCCTTCCTTAGGTGTTATGCTGCACTCTCACCGGATATGGTGCTGGCCATGTGCGTACCCCCTTCCTTAGGCGATATGCTGTACTCTCGCCGGATACGGTGCTGGCCATGTGCACGTCCCCTTTCTATAGGTAGAACGCTGCATCCTCACTGGATTCTCTGCCAGCCATGTGCTTACCCCCTTCCTTAGGCAGTATGCTGCACTCTGACCGGATACGGTGCTGGCCATGTGCACGTCCCCCTCCCATAAGCGGAACACTGCACTTTCGCTGCCGACCATGTGCATACCCCCTTCCTTAGGCGGTGTGCTGCACTCTCGCTGGATTCGCAGCTGGTCATGTGCACGACCCCCTTCAATAGGCGGTGTTCGGCGCTTTCACTGGATTCGCTGCCGGCCATAGGCATGCCTCATTCCCTCAGACGGCATACATGCATTCCTTGCTGCCATCAGCATGGCCCTTTTCCATGGGTGGAATGCTCGCATCTCCATTGGATATGGTGCTGTCCTTGTGCATGACCACCCCTCATTCTGTGGCCGGAATTTGACATGCTCCTGAGACTCGCGGCTGTCCTTGTACATGCTGTGCTGGTCTCGTGCATGTCCCTCTTCATTGGTGGAGTAGTTGCACTCTCACAAAATTCAGTGTTGGTGGATTATTACAACATCACTTAATACGAGGATGACCCTGTGCATGTCCTCCTTCGCTAGGCGCACCTCCTGAGTTCCTACTAGATACCGTGCGGCCATGTGCATGACCCCCTTCTGGGCGGAATGTGGTATGTCCTACTTCTATGTAGTCGGTACTGGCCTTATGCACTCCCCCCCCCTTTTTTTAGGGGTGGGCCTTTGCGCTCCTGCCGAATGCAGTGTTTGCCGGGTACATTCCCCCCTTGCTGGACGGACTGTTTGCGTTCCATCGCATGCCGTACTAGTCTTGTGCATAACGCCCTTCCAGGCGGCACTTTGCACGTCCGTAGATACTGTGGGACAGTGAGTGAATGTTCTTGTGCGTTGGTTGGGCCGTGTAGACCTTCTCCTCCCGTGGTGGGTTGGCCTTCTCACTGCTTACGGGGCTGCTAGTACGTATGCCTCCCTTCCTCCTGCGACATACGATGCTAGCCGCAAACCTTACACTCTTCTCTAAAGAGATCATTCTGCTTCCACCTGACCTGCACGGGCTCTGCCTGCTCTCTACTGCACTGAGCTAGGCGGTGCGGTTCCATTGTGACGGTATCTGCTATGTTCTTTGGCCCTTCCACCTGGGAAGTGTTGTGGTTCCTGGATGCGTAACCATTCGTCCTCCCACTGTATTACTTCTCTGCGCAAGCGGTCGCAGGGACGGAAGTGCTGTTTGCAGCTCCCCCCGAATTCACGTTGGCTCTGGCGGGACTACGGTTCCCTCTCCTACTGCCAATTTCCTCCTCTTCGGATACTGTGTGGTATGAGGCCTTCCTATGGGTGCTCTCTGAGCTTCAGTTCCACTCAGGGAGGTGTTATGCGGGCTTCTCTTCTCTGGGAGGTCACCCAACTGCTCTTGGGTGCTCGATTATCCAGGTCCGGGGGACCTCCACACTTTGAATTCTTCAGGGTATTCGCCTTCTGCGAGGCGGTGAGCCAGGTGACTCACACTGTACCGGGTGTTCTGCTTTGAGCTGTCCTACTACGACTACCCTGTTACCCGCCCCTCCTTCGGTTGGAGGGTGTTAGCCGGCCTCTGTCTCGACTGCTTCTTCTTGCCGGCTCTGTTTTGGCTTCCGCTTGGGGCATATCACGCCGATGGGGCTTCCGCCGTTCAGAAATAACAATTGTCAGTTCTAGGACCCAAGCGAAGAAATACGCACCTGGAAACTTACAATCAATGAGAGGACTTGGTGACGCCTAAGTGGATAGGTAGAAATGTCTGATCAACCCAAAGTAGGGAAACTACCAGACTGAATAGAATGGTCAAGCATTAACAAGAGTACAGCATCTCAGTCCACAAACAGGATAACTATGCCTCAGGTAATAAGATGTTACCCTGACAAAAAGGAAGGACCACTGCAGAACCTCATGGAAGAAAGGAATCAATGGGGACCCAGTTGGACAGAAGAGCCAGTCCTGACATCTTATTTTGCAGCTGTTGCAAGGAGGGTCCTTATTTTAAAAGGCATCTGTCAGCAGATTTGTACCTATGACACTAGCTGACCTGTTACATGTGCTCTTGGCAGCTGAAGGCATCCGTGTTGGCTCTATGTTCATATGTGCCTGCTTTACTGAGAAAAATTGTTAGCATATGAAAATGAGCCTCTAGGAGCAACAGGGGCATTGTGGTTACACATAGAGGCTCCGCTTTCTCTGCAACTGTCACACCCTACACTTTGACAGGGTCAGGTGTGATGACATGTTCACTGCCTGGCCCTGTCAAGGTTCAGATGGCACCGAAGTTGCAGAGACAGCAGAGCCTCTGGCAATGCCCATATTGCACATAGAGGCTAATTTGCATATATTAAAGCACCATTTTTCTCAGCACTGTGGGCACATATGAACATAGGACCAACACAGAAGCCTTCAGCTGCCATGTGCCCATGTAACAGGTCATCCAGTTTCATAGGTGTAAATCAGCTGACAGATGCCCTTTAATGGTGGAGTGGACAGTCTCCTAGAAGGGGGAGCAGTCAGAAAGGAGAAATAGCCAGAGACAGATTGTGTTCAGACTGGCTCGGAAGACTGAAACGGGAGCAGGTGGGTGCCTGGATGGCATCTTTCGAACCTGGCTATCAGGACTGAACATGGGGAGATCCAGTAGTACACAAGGGCACCAAATCAATAGTAAAGGTTTGTTTAGCTGCTAAGTGTCTACATATGAAGTAAAAGCTAAGTATGCCATCTGGTAAAAGAGGATATTCTGCAACTGCACAATTACTATATAAGTGTATATTACTAAATATTATGGTACCTGTATAACCACAGAGAATAAAGTATCTCATAAGCAACATATAGTAGCACCCACAGTGCCCTTCTAATACCACCCAGTCAGAAAAAACACGTCCAATCACATTATGCTTCAAAAACACAGTCACAAATAGAAACCTCTAAATTACTTGCAGAAGTGATGTCCGTGTTTGCTTGTAAGGATTCCTATAAATAAAATACTGCAGGAGCAGGAGGCTAATGTGAACACTGTGGGGGGGGCGTGGCAGTGACTTGCGGGCGGTGCTGGGGGTAGGGAGGGAGAAGCTCCTTACTTTGATTTTTAGTATAAATCAATCTGTGCCTTTCTTTTAGGCATAAGGAGGCTTCTTTATACTTTGTTTTGTGTTTTTATAAGGGATACACATTTTTTATACGCTGGAGGGTGGAGTGCTGGGTCCCCTCCTCTGGGCGGAGTTTTGGTCCTTAAATACTTTCTCAGCCCAGCTTTCTGGGCTCTGTTGCGCTTTACCCAAGCTAGCTTCAGAGCTCCTCCGCATTAATCAGAAAGTTCTGCTTTCTTCTTTCTTGATTCTTTTCTACTGTCACTTGCTCCTGTTGTTGGTGGGCGTTTCTCTCGTAAAAATTTTTTCTGCGGTACGATGTTCACAGTATTAATATTCTTTTCTGTTTTCAGAAATGTCTTCTCCCAGAGAATCGGACCAGCAACGCAAGTCGTCCGCCAAACGCAGACATTTGGCCTGTTACGACTGTAACACCCCTCTGGAAGATAGCTTTCCTTACTCCAGATGTGACAGCTGCCGCTCCCGCACCATCTCTGAACCCACTATGCAGGATATGTATTCGTGGGCAAAAACCTATGTGGATGACTCCATCAAAGGAGTGGTGCGGCTGCTTAATGAGAGGCTTCCGGTTCCGCAGGCACCTATGGAAACCTCCGCTCCCGTGGATAGGCCTATGCCTTTCTCCGTGGATTCCTCCTCGTCCTCATCTGAGAATGAGGAGCCGACTTCATATTTTTTCCCACCAGAAAAAACACAAAAGCTTTTGAAGTCCATCCGGTCGAGGGACCAGGATGTTGACATGGGGGAGCCCTCCGATCCCGCCGGACGCACCCAGCGTGTCTTTAAGGCGGATGAGACCCTCCTCTCTGTGATGCGCACAGAGTGGAAAAAGCCTGAGAAAGGCCCGGTCCTCACCAAACGATTCAAGCTTATGTTTCCGATGGCAAAACCCTTGGTAGAATCGTGGGGTTCCATTCCCAAGGTGGACATGGCAATAGCCAAATTGTCCAGGCGTACACTTGTCCCGGCAGATGATGGGTCTAGTCTGCAGGACCCTCTTGATAGAAGAGCTGAGTGTACCCTCAGGAAAAGCTACTCCGCCGCTTCGGCCTCCGCTTCTACTTCCATCGCCTCCACCGAAGTGGCATCGTTCCTGCGTTCAAGCCTGAATCAGATCCAGTCGGACATCGACCGAAGTGTCTCCCGGGACGACATACTGGCAGCATTCAAGGCGGTTAACCTGGCAGTGGATTTCCTGGCTGATACCACCCAGCTACAACTTAGGTTGGCGGCCAAAACTATGGCTCTAGTTTCAGCGGCCAGAAGACCATTGTGGCTGAGACCATGGAACGCAGATAATGCGTCGAAATTTAATCTGTGCGCCCTTCCTTTTGAGCCAGACCGGCTGTTTGGATCTGAGCTTGATAATATCATGGAGGGCCTTTCAGATAAGAAAGGCAAAAGTCTCCCCCAGCAGCCCTTTCGAGGGCGCGGAGGTCAAGATCGTGGAGGCAGATCTCGCCGTCAAAGCAGGGAACGTAGCAATTGGGGGGGGCAGTCTCGGACAACCTCGAGACGCTCCCGCAAACCCACCAGGGAGGCTAAACCCTCCTGACTGCGGGCCTCCCCGAGGCTCTTGGTTAAACCCTGCTGCCTCGGCCGTTACCCCTCTGGATTTTCCCGTCCCCCTTCCCCACCTTCCCGTAGGGGGGCGCCTGTTTCACTTCAGGCACGTATGGGCCCAGCATATTTCGGATCCCTGGACGCAAAGTGTAGTGGCTTCAGGTTACAAGATAGATCTCATCTCTCTCCCCCCAGAAAGATTCATTGCCACTCGAAGTTTTTTGCCGAACAGACAGAAAATTCTAGAGTCCTACATCCAGGACTACATATCCAAGGGGGCCCTGGAGGAGGTACCGGCAGGGGAACAGGGTCTAGGCATTTATTCTCCAGTCTTCCTAGTCCCCAAGAAAACGGGAGATCTCCGGATGATCATAGACTTGAGGTTTCTCAATCGCTTTGTGAGAAGGACAAGGTTCCGAATGGAAACCATCCGGTCGGTCAGCCACATCCTCAAGCCCGGGGATGTTATGGCTACTTTGGACCTCAAGGATGCTTACCTCCACATCCCGATCCATCTCACTTCTCGGAAGTTTCTCAGGATCGCGGTCCAAATTTCTGGAGTTCGTCTGCATTTTCAATTTGCCGCTCTCCCTTCGGAATCTCTTCTGCCCCCTTATCTTTACCAAGGTAGTGGTATCCGTAGTGGCGGCTCTGAGACTCCAGGGACTGACCGTTATCCCATATTTGGACGATTGGCTACTCTTAGCCTCTTCTGTCCCAATACTCACCCATCATCTTCAGGTAGCCATTTCCTTTCTGCTCCGCTTAGGCTGGATTGTCAAGTGGCAGAAGTCGAACGTGAGCCCATCGACTTCAATCCAATACCTGGGTTTCATAGTGGACTCTGTAGAGATGTCCCTCCGGTTGACCCCAGAGAGGAAGTCCCGCGTTCAAGACCAAGCAAGATTTCTTTCGGTCCCACGCCGAGTTCCGATTCGAACTCTTATGAAGATGCTGGGGCTCATGTCAGCGGCTGCGGATGCAGTCCCTTGGGCGTTATGGCACCTCCGTCCCCTTCAGTCAGAAGTCCTGGACAAGTGGGACGGCAGCCCCTCGGGGTTAGATTCTCTGTGCTCCCTGTCTCGTCAAACCCGAGGTTCTCTCAGATGGTGGGTTCATCTGCCTCCCGGGAAGTCTATGACCCAACCAGTTTGGCTCATATTGACTACGGACGCGTCCCTTGTAGGCTGGGGCGCTCACCTAGACGGATCCACAGTTCGGGGATCTTGGTCTCCACAGGAGAGGCATCTATCTTCAAATCTTCGAGAGATGCGTGCTATCCGGCTAGCCCTCAGATCCGGGGCAAAGCGGTGAAAGTACAGTCAGACAATATGACTGCGTTGCTCTACTTGAACAAGCAGGGAGGCACGAGATCACTACCTCTTCTTTCAGAAGTCGGGGTAATTCTACGGTGGGCAGAGCTGAACCTAACCCATCTATCTGCCACTCATATTCGAGGCTCTCTCAATATGATCGCAGATCGCCTGAGTCGTGGGCTTCCAACCATGGAATGGTCGTTACATCCGGAAATCTTCAGGCAGTTGGTTCTCAGATGGGGCATGCCAGAGGTGGATCTCATGGCCACCAGGTTCAACGCCAAGGTACCGAGGTTCTGTTCCCTATACAGGGAGGACAACCCACTGGCGATAGATGCTCTGACGATACCGTGGAGGTTCAGGCTGGCCTACATCTTCCCTCCCTTTTCCATGATACCGAGGGTATTGATGAAGATTCGTATGGATCAGGCCTCGGTAATAGCCATCATACCGTTTTGGCCCAAGAGATCCTGGTTTACCCAGCTCATTCAGATGAGCCAGGGACAATATTGGAGGCTCCCCAGAGCAGACCCTGGTGTCGTGGGACACGCATCTCTGCCCAGATCTGCACAGATTCAATCTGACAGCCTGGAGGTTGATCAGTCCCTTCCCAGAGTAGAAGGGCTATCTGAGTCGGTCCTGAGAACATTATCGCATTCCAGAGCGGAGTCAACAAAGAAGGCCTATTCTCGGATCATGAGAATCTTCACCTTATGGTGCAGCTCCAAACAGGTGGCGTCTGCAGATCCGCCCCTTCCTGCGATATTGCAATTCCTTCAAGATGGTCTTGACAAGGGTCTCTCTCCATCTACACTGAAGGTTCAAGTCTGTGCTATCTCAGCCTGTCTCGACAGGCCATATACTCGGGACCCGCTCATCAAACGCTTCCTTAAAGGAGCAGAGAGAT
The DNA here is from genome assembly GCA_033119425.1 of Bufotes viridis. Classification (NCBI taxonomy): domain Eukaryota; kingdom Metazoa; phylum Chordata; class Amphibia; order Anura; family Bufonidae; genus Bufotes; species Bufotes viridis. Next base: position 285,468,476 of record CM065590.1, read on the forward strand.
TGAAGCCTACTATCGTAAAACCAATTCCTCAATGGGATTTGTCTGTGGTGCTCAGGGGTTAGCATCTCCCCCTTTGAGCCTTTGGAGGAGGTAAGCCTTAAATATCTAACGCTTAAGGCTGTTTTTCTTCTGGCTATAACTTCCGCCAAGAGAGTATCGGAGCTTCAAGCCTTCGCGGCTATCCACCCTTATATCATTTTTTACAGGACAGAGTCCTTCTAAGGTACCTGCCTTCTTTTAGACCAAAAGTTCCAACTTTTCATAACATCAATCAGGTGATTTCTCTTCCGGTGTTATTTTCTACCACCTCCTCTGATGCTCCTGTCAAACATCCGTTAGACATCTCGAGATGCCTCCAGATCTATGTGGATAGATCCAAGGAGTTTAGAATAGACGAGAACCTTTTCGTTCTATTCGCCGGTAAGTCTAAAGGCCGCAAGCGTCTAAGATTTCCATTAGTCGCTGGATCAGGAGGCCATCAGGGAAACCTTTGTTTCCCAGTCTTTAGATCCTCCAGAGTTTGTAAAGGCTCATTCAACTAGGGCCGTTGCTACTTCTACAGCAGAGAGAAATCTTCTCCCTCTGGAGATGATCTGTAAGGCAGCTTCCTGGAGCTCTCTGTCTACCTTCATCTCCCATTATAGGGTTGACTTGAAGGTGGCTGAGTTTTCGGCTTTTGGGCATTCAGTTCTTTCTTCTGCCAGGCATGAGGACCCTCCCTAGGGGTTTCTTCTTGCTATCTCCCCATCTGTGCTGCTGGTAGGACGTAAGGGGAATCGTTAATTTCTAACGATAATTTGTTTCCCTTAGTCCTAACACCAGCACACAAATTTTCCCACCCTATCAACATATTCTTGTTACAGACACTGTGGGCTGGGGGTTGCTCCCCTCCTTTTAGGAGAGCTGGAGTCTTTTTATTGGTTGTTTTTCTTTTGGGCTCATTAACATTCCGCCGGTCCTACCAGTCCACAGGGGCAATTAACCCCATCTGTGCTGCTGTTAGGACTAAGGGAAACAAATTATCGTTAGAAATTAACTAATCCGGTGGATATAGCTGGTTGGGTGACTTCACCATTGCTGCTATGGAGGCCAGAAAAGGGACCATCCAATCTGATGCATTTTTCTTCCTCGGGGGTGCTGATTCTTTCCGCTCTTCTTGTTTAAAGGGGTTGTCCGAGTTATATATATATATATATATAGCACTGTACATCTGATGGGCAGCAATATATAACTAAGCTAAGCAAGATTTAGGCAAAAAAATAAAAAATTCTACAATGAACAGAAATATAAACGCAACACTCAGTCTTGCTCCCATTTTGCATGAGCTGAACTCGAAAATTATTTTTAACATACACAAAAGACCTATCCCTTCCAAATATTGTTCACAAATCCTGCAGTCAGCATGCCAATTGCAGGCTCTATCAAACGTTGCAACATCTGTGGCATTGTGCTGTGTGACCAAACTGCACATTTCAGAGTGGCCTTTTATTGTGGGCAGTCTAAGGCACACCTGTGCAATATTCATACTGTTTAATCAGCACACACCTGTGAGGTGGGATGGATTATCTCGGCAAAGGAGAAGTGCTCACTAACACAGATTTAGACAGATTTGTGAACAATATTTGAGAGTAATGGGTCTTTTGTGTATGTAGAAAATGTTTTAGATTTTTGAGTTCAGCTCATGCAAAATAGGAGCTAAACCAAAAGTGTCGCGTTTACATTTTTGTTCAGTATATGTCCTCATTTCCCTGGTTCTCTTTTGGCCCTTTGTTTACAGTACCTGCAGTAACAACAATCTGAGGTTTTCCTCCACATGCTCTGCAAAGGGAGTAAATAGTGCTGCCCTGAGTGACATGTCTTACTGCTGAGAGCAGCCTGTTGTATGTGTAGGACTACAAGTCCCAGCTCTACAACGACACTGCTGATACACACAGGATCTTCTCCATACCTGTTTTTGTGCAACTCCTCTAGTCTGTCAGCTCCTGTGCCCAGCATTTGTCTTCTCACTGCCTGCAGCTACTCAGTAAAGCCTCTAGCCCTGAGCCTGTGTTGCTTAAGGGGTTAATCTTTTCTGAATAATCCAATGGGGTGGGAGACACAGGGCAGATAGCAGTGCAGGGGGTTGTGGCCAGCAGTGAACAGACATCTGCTCTCTTAGGCTCCATTCACACGTCCACAAAATGGGTCTGCATCCGCTCCGCAGTTTTGCGGAACGGGTGCAGATCCATTCATTTTTAATGGGGCCGGAATGGATGCGGACGGCACACTATGTGCTGTCCGCATCTGCATTTCCACATCCGTACTTCTATTTTTTTGCGGAAACGGAACATGTCCTATTCTTGCCTGCAATAACGGACAAGAATAGGCAGTTTCTATTATAGTACAGGCCATGTGCACATGGCTGGTGTCAGTGTTTATGGAACCTTAGGCTTGTGCACAGAGCAGGGAGAGAAGCTGACATCACAGGTCATGTGACCCTCAGTGATATCTGAGAAAGCAGCAACTGGAGATGGGGGTACTTCGGCACTACAGCTGCTGTGAAACTACAACTCCCAGCATGGAAACCTATTTGGCTGTTTTAGTAACTCCCACAGAAGTGGAAGGAGGATTCTGGGAGTTGTAGTTTCAGAACATCTGGGAGTGCCGGAGGTTGCTGATCCCTGCTCTAGGCAGTACAAGAAAAAAAAAAAAAAATGATAGAACCACATTTTTTTATGGAGTGAAAAAAAGATTATTTACCTGCCTCAGGTGCTCCAGGACCTGTGCCAAGCTTCCATCTCCTCTGCTTCTGGTCTCCCCTAGACTGGAAGTGTGACAAACACCTGTGCTGCCAGTAAATCGATGACCTCCGTAATGCCAGCAGTCATGGGCTGTGTATGACCATTTCACTGCTGAGGCCACAGATTAATCAGCAGTGGTGATGTGTATGTAGACCGCACATTACAATTCCATTCCAGCTGGGAAAGTACAGGAGAAGGCAGCTCGACCCTAGAGTGCCTGTGTGATAGGAGTTTTTTTTTTACTTTTGCATTCTGCCCAACTGTGTCCACAGGGGTTCTGGAGAACCCCTTTAAGTCCTTACATGTTATCCTATGTGTCCAGGTGTGCTTGCAGCATCTACCCTATTTATTTGTGATGTTCTTGCAAGGAAGGGTATATGTTGCTTTAACCCCTTGGCACCCCCTCAGTACTTTAAAGATGGCGCTCGCTCACAATTGCAGCGGGCACCATAGCTGCCAGGTTTCTGCTGTTTCAAACAAGAGAGATCTGGGGGCAAAGGTATGAAAGCAGCCATAAACATGACCATGGCATCTGAGCGGTGCAGCACAATTGTGAGCCTGTAACAGCGTTCCCTGGCCAAGACCGGGGGAGCTGTATGATCCAGTAATAGTGCGGCGTGCAAGCAGGCATCAATACAGAACAGCAGGTGGCAGCACTGTATTGGTAGCAAATTATGTGTTCTGTGATGGATAAATACCCAAAGAATACAATTGGCAATCTAATGATTAACAGTTATAGTTCACCTAGGGTGACTTTTTAAAAAAGTTTACAAAAAATGAGCCCTCATAGAGGTCTGTACACAACTACAAAAAAGTGATAGGTATCAGAATATGGTGATAAAAAAATAAATAAAAAAAAATGCAGACATCTGCTCTCTTAGGCTCCATTCACACGTCCACAAAATGGGTAAAACGCAAGAAAAAGTATACAAGTGTGGTAGTGTTGTAATAGTAGTGACTTGCCGCACAAAGGGACGGTGCTCAGAGATATACGACTCCAGACACCCCAACAGCTACGCTAGCAGAGGCCACATGGTGCAGACTTCTGTATAAAACCACAGCTAGAATTACATATGAGCTCAGATGATCAGGGAGCTGGAAAGAACTGGAAAACTCCCTGTAGAGAACTGTACAAAGGTGATTTATTGTGACAGCGTAAATACATGATGAATATTGCACTTATGAACCGCTTCAACTTCAAAACTGGAATGAAAAAATAAAAACTTCTAATTGTAAAATGTCCCACAAGCTGTGCATGAACTTACTTATAAAACGGGGGCATAAAATAAAATATATTGTAAGCAGTCATACATAGAAACAACTTCTGCATAGTCTTACACACACGCATCCCGGTCCCTTCACTATAGAGGATATAGAGCCTACTGAGATATGAATGCAATATACAGTTACTGCCATCAATTAGCAGCAATAGAGCGCTCTTTCAGAGTCCATTAGCAGCAGACCACATTCAGTATTTGGTACCAAACGCAATCGTTTTGAGTACAGGGGATCGTCGAGCTCGCAGCACCCGGCTATAGGGACCGTTCTCCACTTGTGCTTTTTGTCCAGGAGTCCTGGACAGGAGGTTGCGGAGAAAAGGTCGTTTCTCTGAACTTTGCTTCGGTTGTAGATTCTCATTATTCACCATGCGTTTTAGGCCGGAAGATGTTCCTTGTAGTCTTTGCACAGTATTGTACTGCTCGGCAATGCAAATTGCTTTCTTCCTCAGATCCATCTTCACCAGAACCATGTTGTTTTGCAGTTCCGATAGAGTCTTTTCCTAACAAAATGTACAATTTGTGTTAGAATATAACAATTGGCTCTCTGTTTAACGCCTAAATAACTAAGCATTTAATAAACTCTATTTTCAGCATTTAACATGCACTCATTGACGGAAAAAATAAAATAATACACATCTAGATAGAAGTATAAGATTTCTGCAAAACTCTGGTGGTCTGATAAGACAGTGAGTCTTCTCACAAGAGGGCATAAAAGTGCTTCCCCCACTGCCCTATAAAAAGTCCCCCAGAGGCTACTATTGGGAGCCTCTTGATAATGGATCACTCACTGCTAGACATATACTCAAAGACATTTTGCCCAGTTGACAGACAGAGGATGACAATCATTGGACTGAGCACCAATTTCGATAAATTGCCTGCCACCCAGGCTATAGTTATGAGGTGTTGGGGGTAGTGGTTATTTTAGGCTGGGTTCACACGGGCGTGACGGATTGGGGCCGGATGCGTGGCGGAAAACCTGCGCGAGTGTCCACGCAATTTCAGTCAGTTTTGACTGTGATTGCATTGCGTGGTGATGGATTTTGTGACGAGTGCAGCGACGTCAAAGGTCCTTTGCCTCCCAGGTCCTCAACCAAAGACAGAAGACCAGCCGGGCTGCGCAAACAAGTGGAAGAGGAGAGTTTAATTTATTTTAACCCCCTCAACCCACATTTTAGGAAGCATTCTATATTAAGAATGCTATTGTTTTCCCTTATAACCATGTTATAAGGGAAAATAATACAGTGAATAGACGTTTATCTCCTAGCAACCCTGCGTGAAAATTGCACCGCATCTGCTTGCGATTTTCATGCAGACCCATTCATTTCTATGGGGCCTGCGTTGCGTGAAAATCACCGCTCATCTGCACAGCCCCATTGAAATGAATGGGTCCGGATTCAGTGCGGGTGCAATACGTTCACCTCACGCTTTGCACCCGCACGGAAAACTCGTCCCGTGTGAACCCAGCCCAACCGGCGAATAAGCTCCAGACAGCCCACCAGTGGAAAGGATTGTTTGATCTGCCAACAAGCTCGAGCAGCTCCCACAGTTTTGTTGCCCACAATCCAGACACTGGTGGCACACATTCCTGTCTCTGCCCAAGCCATTTCCAGGTGCTTAGAAGGAAATTTGTCATGGTGCCAATTATGTGTCCTGTGATTGACAGTCAGCCACTGTCACCTTTGTTTGCAGTGGTGCCATGAACGAGAAAGCTTGACTGCTATGGACTGGAATCGTATTGACCTTAGTAACAAATCCAGGTTCTGTTTGAGTTCTGACTACGGTCAGGTTTGAGTACAGAGGCCTGGTGGTGAGCGTTTCAATCCTGCCTCTGCTGTGGAGTGATATACTGCCACAACTGCTGGTGTGAAGATGTAGGGACATTATTTTTTGTCCCCATCAATGAGTATACAAAAGAAAAGTGTGCAAACTAATATTGGGCAAGTATATGTCATATGGAAAAAAACACATGTTTAAACATATGGGGTAAAGAAAGTTTCTTTCTTACAAAATTGTTAGATGGCTGGTATGGCCATATTACATTCTGAAGGGGTTATCGCCCAGTTTTTCACCTTGTATCTGTGGTTATACAGTAATATAGTTCTCCTATTATATCCATTTACAAGTAAGCAGAAAAGGAGTCTGATATGCATCAGAGTTCACAATTACATTTTGGGAACCGAAACCATGCTGATCATATGTACAATAGACAGGGACACCTATGGCACAAGCATGTATATTCTTCAGGAACTTACTCTAACTTCGGCATGCAGTCATGTATACGTTCATTTACATGTTGGGGTAGGAAAATATACTACCAGCTTGCCATAAACTGCTAAATATTTTGCAGATAGTTCATTATTTCTAGGCACATGGCTCAGACATTATCTGAATACACAAGGACAGAAACATACCTGTTTAGACAAAATCTCATCACAGCCAGCCAGGGCCTGTCTCATCCTCTCTCCTCCAGTTGTATGGCAGCACGCACGATCAACCTGCTGTAAAGAGGCCCCAAACTTCTGAATTTCTGTGCGCAACATTCTGATGTTCTATGGGAAAAAAAAAATAATACAAGATAATAGCTTTGAGATTATTCGTTCTTTGTAGGCACTATCCCGCCACTAGAAGTCCTCCACCCACAGATCTACCCTATGATTCTCACCCATTAAAAAAGGAAGGGAGCAGGATTCTGTGCAAATGAAGGCAGGGATAGATACTACATCAGATTCTGGAGAGCAAGCAATTTGCTTAAAAAGTCCCAATCTGTCATGTAGATTTTTTTTGGATCAGTATTGTCCATAACAGATTAGAGCCCCCAGGTCTCTGAAGTAGAAGTAAAGATCTTTGCTTATTACGCTGCTTACTTTGTAAAAAGTACAACCTTAAAAGGGAATCCCTCACCTTAAAAAGAATGTCACCTCTCCTGACATGTCCGTTTTAGTAAGTTATTTCCCATGAAATCATTCTGAGCATCTTTTTTTATTCCTCTGTGTGGTACCATTCTTCTGCTATTCCTTTTGAATAATTGACAACTAGGGGTTACCATTCTCCTTCACAATGGGGTGCGTGTCCCTACACAGTCTGTCACTGGCAGCACCGATTGGACAGTGTCAGAATGTGCAGGAAAACATCCCCAACTGGTAACAGTGGTCAATTTAGTCAAACTTGTAGTAGGAATAACAGAGGAATACTAGTCATAAGACTAGATGCTCCAGAATTATCAGCTCATCTAGAAGGCAAGTAGTTGCTAAATTAGATGTCAGGCACAGAGACAGGTCCTTTAATCTACAAGCAGCCAGTTTAACAGCAGGAGGAGCTGAGAAAATTGACTAGACAGAAAAAACAGATTTAAAATGAATAAAATTGCAAGTTTTAGTAAATATTTTCCCACAAAACTACATATCAATACGCTCAGATCCTACTGCTCTGTAATATGCCAGTTGTGGATCAGACATCATGTTCAAGGACACAGGTTCCCTTTAAAAATTGACAATTAACTGCACTAGTTTACAAGAAGGAAACTTCTACACAGAAAACAAGGGGCCCCATCATAATGGGTGTAATGCAAGCAAAGAGAGACAGGAAAGGACTGCAAAGCAATGGAATCATAGTTGCTCCCCAGAACCTTATAGTGAGTAAAAAGGTGTAAGCAGACAATCAAGACGGTTACCCAAAGAGCTCTTGTGTGCTGAAAATCTGTGCACTTGTGATGAGAGCCCAGAAAATACTGTGGGAAAAGTAAAATATAGGAAACATTTACAGATATTTAAAAAGACTTCAATCCCCACAGATTGGGAATGACTAGTAAGCTATCGAGTGAGATGATGTTCACATTTAGTCCGAAAGACTAAACATTACGACGTGTGGTGCACGACCATACTGGCTAGATAACAGTTAAAGGGGATATTCAGGAAATAATAACCTATCCTCAAGATAGTTCCTCATTATCACATCGGCAGGGGTCAGAGTCCCGCCTCCCCCAACGATCAGCTCTTCCAGGGAGCCGCCTGCTCCCAGCAGCTCCTCAAGCAAAGCGCCGTACAGTATAGCAGCTGTGCTTGGTAGTGCAGCTCAGCCCCATTCACTTCTATGGGGCTGAGCTGCAACTACCATAGGCTGTGTCACCGATGTGCAGTGACATCACACGGCCCAGGAAGAAGCCGCTGCGCTCATGGACCGCTGGCCTCCAGGAGCCACTAAAAGGCGAATCCCGGGTGTCAGCCCCTGCTGATCTGATATTGAAGACCGATCCTGAGGATAGGTCATCGATATTAATTCCTAGATAACCCCCCTTTAGCCAAATGAGAGCAAAGCTACAGGTTGCCACACATCTGGACAAATGAAGTGTTACATAAAATCAAAATGACCTGCGCACAGTCTCCTTGGTAGCAGTGGTGCAGTGTGATTACAATTGCTGGTCCCATTCACTTGAATCGTAATTATACTGCACCGCCGCTACATAGGAGATGACACACGTGATTGTTAAGAAGCACAAACCCTTTGAAGAGCTTGTTCCACAATGAAATACTTTGTTTCTCTGTTAGATCACACAGTTCAATTGGACTAAACATGAACTGAAATAAACCTCCTGTGTCTAGTCACTGATGTTATGCATTTATGGCCCACTGTCGCAGAGATGCTGAGAATAGGTCATCAGTATTAAACCACTGCACAACCCCTTTAAAAGGGTTCTCCGGGAATTAATATTACTTTATGATAAATATATGCCCAAATATCTTTCATTAGTTATAATGGCTCATTTTCTCTGGGGAACAATCATTAGGTGAAATAAAATGGACGCCATCGTACTAGTACACACACAACCTGTCCTAATCACATAGCAGGACACAGCCACATCCCCACCTCCTCTCTGTGCTTCATGTCCCCTCATGAACGCCATTCCTACAGAGATTCAGCTGAAGAGGATATTAAACTGTATTCAGGGTCATAATCCCTGCCAAGCAGAGCAGAGGAGGATAATGAGGCAGCTCTTTAGCTCAGTGTTATGAAGTAACTTGTCCTCCTGAGTGATTGGGACAGGTTGTGTAATAGGACAGCAGGCGTTTTATTTCTCCTGATGATTGCTCCCTAGACATAAAGAGCCATTATAACTAATGAAAGGTATTGGGGAATATAAGTAATATTTACGTTTTTTTCATTTTCTTAATTCATGGATTACATGAGTACAATAAAGGAATTCAAGAGGGGCCTGGATGTATTTCTGGAGTGTAATAATATTACAGGCTACAGCTACTAGAGAGGGGTAGTTGATCCAGGGAGTTACTCTGATTGCCTGATTGGAGTCGGGAAGGAATTTTTTTTCCCCTTAAGTGGGGAAAATTGGCTTCTGCCTCACATTTTTTGCCTTCCTCTGGATCAACTTGTAGGAAACAGGCCGAACTGGATAGACAAATGTCTTTTTTCGGTCTTATATACACTATGTTACTATGGAGAACCCTTTAAGTAGCTGCTTTAGTACTGATAGAAATGGTGTTGCCAATTTTTTCACTAGTTGTTGTTGAATCCTTACAGTCATTCACTCCTCCATAAAGTAGTATTGTGTCCATTCCAGCTACACTACAGGCAAAACCAGCAATTCAGACTGCATGCTTTTTATTGCCCAACAAAGGTAGTCACTGGCCATTTATATTAATCTGAATATAATATCTTACCGTCTGTATACAATGCATTTGCCATTGCATATCGCCACCTTGAGGCAAGAAAACATCTACAGACTTACCTTTTGTCCATCTTCAATTTTCCGATCTACATCAGCTGTAAAAGTTCTGGTAGATGAAGGTGGTTCTTGAAATGCTTTAAGTTTTTGTATTTCTGTAGTAGAAAAGCAATGGTAAGCAGCCAGTTCCAGTAATACACTGTATGCACTCTGTATATTAACCTTTTTCAGCAGCACCCGGGATGTGCTGTTAACAATATGCAAACTGTATGGGGGGAACAAGATCATAGGAACAAGTTTGCCCTCATTCAGTTTTGCACTGGGCCATGTAGAGACAAGCTCCGATCGGCTTCTATATTTTCAATCAGGGCTGAAATGGCATTGTCTAAAAGGGACACCAAGTTATACAACACAAGTCTCCTGAAAACTTAGTAGGTGCACTGATATTTTATTTTTTCGCTTTTGTCTAACGTTATACCAATTATTGGTTGGCTTAACCCCTTAAGGACACAGACATATTTCACCTTAAAGGGAACCTGTCACCTGGATTTTGGGGATAGAGCTGAGGACATGGGTTGCTAGATGGCCTCTAGCACTACACCCACTTTTTAGGGACCAGTTCAGGTCTGAAGTCACTTTGTGGAGCTTACATAATAGAAACCACCCAAAAATGACCCCATTGTAGAAACTACACCCCTCAAGGTAATCAAAACTGATTTTACAAACGTCATTAACCCTTTAGGTGTTTTACAAGTTATTGGCAAATGGGAGATGAAATTTAAGAATTTAGATTTTTTAGGCAAATTTTCCATTTTAATCAATTTTTTTCAGTAACAAAGCAAGGGTTAACAGCCAAACAAAACTCTATTTATGGCCCTGATTCTGTAGTTTGCAGAAACACTCCATATGTGGTCGTAAACTACTGTATGGCCACACGGCAGGGCGTAGAGGGAAAGGAGCACCGTGTGGTTTTTGGAAGGCGGATTTTGCTGGACTGGTTTATTTATTTAGCTGTGTGTACAGCTGTGCTGTGGACCGCAGACACCCAATGGAGGATGAGAGAGAGCCTGAGAGTTAGGGAACCACACACTTATATCCAAACTGACACTAATTCAAGAATTTTACATGCTGCTTAAGTTTTTTTTAAATGAATGATTTCTGCAGGCATTCTGTTCCGATCACTACCGGCCGCGCGATGGTGATCATAAATACACATGACGTATGTCATGTGTCCCTAAGAAGTTAAAGGGAGCACTCACATGACCATATCCGTTTTGCGATCCACAAATTGCAGATCTGCAAAAACACAGACACTGGCCAGAACGTAGCACCCTTTGTAAGAAATGCCTATTTTTGGCCGCAAAACAGACAGGAATAGGACATATTCCATTTTTTTTTGTGGGGGCACAGAATAGACATATGGGTGTGGATCGCCTCTCTTAAGGCCCCACTGAAATACATTTTTTGTGGATTGAGAATACTGTTGTGTGAATTACCCCTTACTGCGAGAATTTTAAGTCAGTTGTGGTGCAGCAAAATGGCTAATCTTAGACCGTGCATGAAGCCACACCCCTTTTTGAGCACGGGGGGGGGACTTCATATTAAAGGTGCACGGTCTAAGATTAGCCATTTTTGCACCAACCCTAGTTGCACCAAATTGTGCCACTTTTTAGACACAGACACGTCACTGGGCCTGCGGTAAACAGCGAGAAGGCAGGGTACTGCCAGCGCCGCTGCCTTCTCCAACAGCTGAACTGCAGGGGCCCCGGACCTCTGACGATCAGATGATCTATCCAGAGGACAGATCATCAGTTTAAAAGAACTGCAGAGCCCCTTTAGGCGAATACAAAACCACATCTTGTGGGCCAAGAATCCATAAAAATGGGATTCCAGCCTTACCCTCATTCTTTGAGCGCAATTCATCTTTCAACTCCAACATTTCCTGTTTGAGTCTGTTCAAATCAGAGTGTTCAGTGCTTGCTATACGCTTAGACCTACGGAGAGTAGTGGTTTCCTTTTTGCTCATGCTGGTATCTAATGGTATAGAAGTTGTTTGGTTAGCAGCCTCTTCCAGAGCAACCTCCAATTCCTGAATTCGTTGATCTCGTTCCTAAATAAAAAATAGATTTGAAAATTGTTTGCATGAAGTTGTAATACAGCGATAAGCTTCTGATCTTACAATGGCATTTAATAAGGGTATTCCCATTTCATAGAGGGGATATGCGATCAATTTAGGATTCAGCAATGCACCCCCTTCAATCATTCTTTTCACAACAGTAAATCTGCACTGTGGCCACTTACTTCTCAGGATCATGGGGGTCCCAAATGTCAATAATTCCAACGATTATAAAGTTACTAGCAGAAGGACCCAGCTTTGCACGGGTATATTTAATCTATTTTATTTAATGTTTGTCATTAAAAAATAGACAGTATTCCGCATAACAGTGACCTCTACAGCACCCTGTCCCTTTAAAAGTGAACTCCACAGTCCCTCACCCCTTAACACTGACTCCCCCCCCACTTAAAAAATTGGACCTCCACAGCAGCCCATCCCCTTAACTTTGACCTTCACAGGAGCCCGCCCCTTTAACAGCGGGTTTCACAGCACCCCACTCCCTTGACAGTGACCTTCACAGTGGCATGCCCCTTTAATGCTAGGGCTACACGACGACATGTGTCGCACAACATTTTGTCTCAACAGTTTCTATAATGATAGGCTATGGTGTTGCACTGCGACACGACAGTTGCAAAAAAATACATCCAAGATAGATTTTTCTGCGACTGCCACATGTCGCAGTGCAACACCATAGACCATCATCATAAAAATTGTCGCATGACACATGTAGCAGTGTAGTTGTGCCCTGTGTGTTGTGCAGCCTTAGCAGTGAAGAAAAATGGCTGGTTTGTTATGGAAACCTGGAGTAAAACTGTATGTGGAGACTAAGGGCCTGCGAGCTTCTATTGGCTGATAAGGGACATGTGACCGTGTGTATGGCAGTTGGGATATGAAGAGAAGGACTTGCAGGCTTCCATTGGCTAATGCAGGTCATTTTTTTGGGAATCTCAGGAACGGTACATCCTAGAGAGCTGAGACCCCACAAGATTTCTTTCCAGGTAGCAAGGGATGTGTATACCAAGTTTAGTCGAAATTGATGGTTGCGTTTGAGTGATCGTGGAATATATATTATATATATATATATATATATATATATATATATATATATATATATATACACACACACACACACACACACACACACATATACACACACAGGGGGGGAAAAAAACAAAAAAAAAAAAAAACACCACCACCTCAAATTAAACATACAGAGTGCATTGTTTTAGGTTCCCATTTTATGGCAAATTACCAAAATGTTCAAATACAACCAGAATGAAACAACACAACTTTCTCATATCGTCAGCGAGGACAGCATAGAAGAGGTGATGGGTGACAGAAAGGAGGATGAGAGAGAGCCTGAGAGTTAGGGACCCTAACACTGTACTGGGAAACACACACATATCCAAACTGACACCAATTCAAGTATTTTACATGTTGCTTAAATGGAAAACAAAAAAACACTTAGTTATTGAGAAAAATATCAAAGTAAACTAATATCTGGCTTGGGGAGGGGAACACCCCCCCCCCCCCCCACACACACACAATTTTGCATCAATTTAAATGATCCAATACTGTACCGCACCTCCAGCTCTCGCATGTAATAGTTTGTAAGGGATTCCTTCAGGTTTTCCAGTCTACCCTCATACATCTCCTCCAGCAATTCTCGCTCATCCTCCATGGTTTCACTACGGAGGAATAAAGAGACTGAGACTGGACAAACCTTACCCTGCTATCAAGAGAGTGTATTGACATTACAGTATGGCTTGAGATGGCAACTCTTAGGAGGTAGCAAACAGCTGGATACGTCATTGTTCGCAAGGTTTCAGAATTTGACATTTATAAGAAGTTGTGCTTGGTGCTGCAGATAAATTTTGCAGGACTAGCTACACCCCTCTCATAATTCGAGTCAACATTGGGGGGCAGAGCCATCAGGCTAAAATTAGTTATGTCACCAAGTGGTTAAATTCACTTCAGTCACCCGAGTTGTGTGCCTACTATATTTACTTCAGAGAAATTCAAAATCTACAATAAAAGTGACGGATTTCCCCAAGTTTAATGTGATTGTTGGGAGATGAAGGCAAAACTACGCAGGTTTAGAGTTTTTTTTATCCACCGGCAGTATGTGTTCTACACGTGTAGAAACAAATGTGTTTGGAAGGAAGGTTTGGTGCTTTGCAATCCAAATCAAGTTCAACAAATCCCAAGAGTTTGACAATAATGTTTCTTACCTGAACTGAGTCTTTTGCTGCTGCATGATTTCTATCATTTCATTACAGACTTCCTTCCTGATTCTTGCCTCCATGTCAAGATTGTCTTGACTTTTTTTAATCAGAAGTTGTTTCAGACTTTCAATAACCTGCAGCAGTTCCTGAGGAAACATGAACAAGGCTAAGCATAACAAAATAGAAAACTTAAAAAGGTTTTTACAGCATTAAAAAGAGACACCAACTTCTCTGTTAAAGGTGGCGATATCCGCTTCACTGCAGGTTTCCTCATCCGATCCCTCTTCAGCATCTTCATCATCCGTATAACTGCGATTAGCCAGCACGCTACACTCTTTGATGAGGGACTGAATAGTTGGAAGATTCACCTTCACTGGTGGTGCCTGGACTAACTGTAAAAAATATAGATCTTAGATCTACAGGTCTTAATGGCAGCAACACAAATGGTTCCTGAACGCTTTACCAAGTATCTATAGTCACTAAATAACCATTTTTGTCAGACCCATTCATTTTATTGGCCGATTATACTGGAAAGTAAAAGACCCATGTGGTTTTATCTGCCCAGATCAAAGGTTTTTACACTGACCAGCGAGTCCCCCTACAGGTGAACACGTCTCATCAGTCATTACATTATCAATAAAATTACCATGACAGAAAGCTCTATTACAGACCTGGAGGCAGATAACACAGGATCCAACATTGCTAATAATTGGTGATGATCACAGGTCAACTCACTCGATTGCCCTGCACAATGACCTTTGCACAGGCCATGCCTAGAACACTACAGGTGCGAACGTGGCACCACGTGAGAGGGTTCCCTTTAGGATTATTTACCTGGCTTGCAATAGCGGAGAACTTCATGGCATGTAGGGTCTCGTCATAGGTTGAAGCGCATTGATTTATATTTACAATCATGCAAGATTTCCCCCTCCCCGTGAAGAAGGCTTGAAAGACACGGGTTAATTTACTGTCCCTGAATGGGACCATATTCTGCCTCAGCCTAGGAGAAGAGAGCAGCACTGTGAGAAGCATTTCTTTTACTTGGAGTATGCAGTTCAACAATGTTACACAATAGTGAAAGGGGTTTTCAAGTCCCATTCACACTATAATGTTAGGAAATGCAGTGTTTGAGCCCAGCACATAACGTACATATGAACCAGACAATAAAGAACGTACAGAATTAGTCATCTTACTTTTGCTGATTTTGTCTCAGTGCAGCGATGCAGCGGCCCAGAGTATGAAGAGAGGTATTAATATTTGTCGCTTCCTTTAGACGATCACCACTTTTCTGGTCTTTGCATCGTTCAGATCCAGCTAAATCACAGAAACTTAGCCTGTCAAAAAACAGCAGAAAAGGGAGGTAAAAAAAAAAAAAACTAAATATATATCATATAAATAATAAACCAGAGAATAGATTTAAGTTTACACACACAAAATGTGCAATGACCCCATTATATTCATTGTACTTACTCACTAATCTTTGGAGTGAAATCATTGTTGCCCTGCAAGTGGAGAATTCGAATAGAGAAGATGCTATGACTGAAAAGGGCGAGAAAATAAAGACAAATCAGGATGTTACCCTCTAGCATTTCTGTACTTGCCTTCAAGATTTTGTCAAAAACACCCATCATTCTTTACCACTAAATACTCTAAAAGTAAATGTATTGCTCTGAATGACCACAAACTAATGAAAAATGCACCTCACCTTCGGCTGGAATTTTGGTTTAGGTGGGTGCTCGCAAAGCTCTGATTTTTTCTTCCAACCCTCAGAAGTTTCCAGGCTTCATCAGCGCTTTGAACGTTGATCCAGTTTAGATCTATTGTAGAAATAATTCTTAGTAAGGTTTGCCTCGTGTTTGATCCTATTCTGTAATGTATTACAGAGACGCACAACCTTTTTTTTTTTCTATATGTATCCTAGAAAGTCAACTATTTCCAAGCAGCGGGAGACCTCTCCCACTGCTGTCTACAATAAACCACCAGGAACACCAGTTCTAACCCCAACCTTCTTCTCATATCAGTGTTAGAATTCTCAGCCCATAGAAGAAAATAATTTGGGAGAGTGTCCATGTTGCACCAATTTTTCATTTGCACTGCTAGGCTGAAAGTTTATTTCCAGATGTCTCCTAGCAAGGACCCATGAAAAAACGACAATAAAAAGGTAATATTATGGGCCTGGAAAACAGACCAAAAGTATGCTTTGTTTTTTCCCCCCCTGAGGTGTGCAGAAAAAAATAATAATAATACACGTCTGAATATACCCATTGAATCCAGCTGCCTGTGAAGCTCAAGTACAGCACATTTCTGTGATTCACTGATGTGTGAATAAGGACTAATCATAGATCTCTAAGGCCGTGCGACATTTTGTATAATAGTAGTCTATGGTCGCATTGCCACATGTGACGACAGTCGCAAAAAACATCCAGAATCGATTTTTCTGCGACTGTCGTGTCACAGTGCGACACCATAGACCAGGGATGCCCAACCTGCGGCCCTCCAGATGTTGCAAAACTACAACTACCAGCATGCATGGACAGCCTACAGCTATCAGTCTACAGCAGGGCATTGTGGGAGTTGTAGTTTTACAACAGCTGGAGGGCCGCTTGTTGGGCATCCGTGCTATAGACTATCATTATGAAAAATTGTCGCACGACAAATGTTGCAGTGTAGTTGTGACCCATGTGTCGCGCGACAGGATGTCGTGTAGACCTAGCCTAGCAAGTAGTGACTAACACTTATGTTCCCTGAATGATTTCTCAAAGTCTACCATCTTTTTTTCAGTGGTAAAACGTAGCCAGGAAATTCATTTCCAGTTTAGCATTCCTCATAAAAAATAAAAACTTTAATCCAAGCCTTATTACCTTTAACATAGGGATTTCCATTCCTGTCCTCGCACAGCCTCAGTGTGGTTCTTTTGCGATGTAGCCCAGAGGGCAATGGTTCCAATAAATCATACACAAACTCATTGTAAATTTCAAAGTACGACACCCAAATGGAGATCTGCACATCAGAAGGGTCCTGGAGTGAAATAGCATCTTGAGGTCCCCAGTGTGAAGTCGTTTCTAGTATGCAGACAAAAAAGGTTAAAAATTTAATTATGGATTATATTTTATCGGTACACAAAGAGTAGGGAGAGAATGGCTTGATAGATGGTTACCTTCAAGCTGAATGCTGGTTTGGTTATGGTTCGTACAAGACAGCCCACCAATACCACTGTCAAAGCTCATGCTAGTGCCAGCTCGCAACTGAGATTCATTGCCACCACTTCTTTTCATAGGCGTGAAAAGTTGTTCCTGAAAACGCCAGAACATCAGCTTTACAAATCAGAAATCTCTCCTTCATTTAGTAGTGTACTGACACAGGTTTAGCTGCACCAACCTCGCGCAAATTAGAGAGCACAGAGATTTTCTTCATCTCCTCCTGGCGCACTTGTTTGCTATCCAGCCAGATAACCTCATTGGAGAGGGGCTTGAGATCAGAACTTTTATACAGACGGTCTTGTACACTGTTAAAAATGAGGGATATGGAGCGCGGAAGAATACCACCATCCTTGCTAGTCCCTGTGGAGTTTGAGAGGGGAGATAATAAATAAGTGTATAGAACACAAACACACCAAAAATAAAAATAAAAACTAAACAATTTGTATTAAAACTTGCCTTGTATAGTGTATGTTTTGCCCGAGTTGGTCACCCCGTACGTATAAACCAGCCAATTTTGACCATTTAAGGCATCTTTTACCACGTCCCTCATAGTTCCATCAAAAAACTGCTTTTGGTCAACATCTGAACCAAAAATCTATTTAAAAAAAAAATAAAACTTTAAACCACCGCAAACATATATCATCTTTACACAGGTTCAAAGATGTTACCTTACCTGAGAAAATGTGAATTTGTGTACACTCTGGCCCTGCCCACGTTCAGTGTTTTTCATTGTAAAAGACTCTTTAGGAGCTCGTAAGACCAAAGTCTCCTGATCCTCTACCACAACACAACCCTGGGGGAATAAACTGGAAGTTACTCAAAAATACACAACCAACTCATTTGGAACACACATTACAAAAATGGCTCCTTTCGCTTACCTGGTTTTCTTTTTTCTCCAGTTCACCATCTACAAATGGTCTGATCCTGACATATACCATAACTTTATCACTGCTTTCATTGGTGGAGATCTGAAAAGTAGGAGAAAAAATAAAAAAATCTAAGTGGTATAAGAACTCCTTATTTACCAACAGATCTTCTAGTGATCGCATACTGTACTGCATCTACGACCTCTTATGATTAGAGAAAGCCAATGCACTGCAAGATGGCTGTTCACATTATATCAGCAGTATTTCTTGACTTATACCACTGTAAACATGTACAGCATCTGCCAAATGTGTTTACACAATCTTACAGGGGTAGCGCGAGTATTCTTCAATGGACATCCTGGTCGTTACAATATTTTTCTATACTTTTTCTTTATCAATTGGAATAAAATCGAGAAAAACGTAGAGACTTACTATTTTAATAGGGTTCTCTAGGAATAACTGAACATAGCTTTTTTACAAATTGGACAGGTTGTGCCATATTGCTTATGGAAGGGGGGTTCTCCCTTTACTACTGTACTCCAGCGCCTGCCTTCATCCTACATTGCTCCTGTCAGGCTGCTCAGCCTGCATACAGATAATGAGATCCTGTCTGCAATACGTCGCCAGGCTGAGCAGCCTGACAGAAACGCTCAGCACTAACATGAAAGCAGGTGCCAAAGCGCAGAGGTAATGAAGCCCCATGCCATCCATCTCAAACCCCTTCCACCCCCATGCAGTTCTGCAGTGGGGTTCAACTTATTCCATTTATATTCTAGTACAGGTTACTGATGACCATGTTCAATAATTCCCAGAGAACCTCCTTAAACATGGTTTCACAAGGTCTGAAGTACATTTGTTCCTACCAGAGAAGCATGTCCTAGTCCTGGTGAGATGCACGAAAAATCATCAAGAAGATCTTGACGGATACCGGCCACACAATCGGCAGCAGTAGATTCAAAGACTGGAGAATCTTCATCATCAGACAGCACCCCAAGCCCCGGAGAAATTATATTGCATGTCATGTTGTGGAACGTCTATTTTCCTACAAAAAAAAAAAAAAAAAAAAAAAAAAAGGAAGTGAATACAAGTACATAAGTAGTGTATACAGTAGGATCCCATGACCCCAATCATAGGTAAATTTTCTATCTTCTCTATATGCATCTGACTCTTGAAGAAAAGCACTTAAGAATTAAAGAGAGCTACAATTAACAATGTTACAAATATGATGATTCCTGTATATGTGTGTGTATATATCAGGGCTTGACAAATTTCCTTGGAATCTAGGAGCCAGCTAAAAACGTTAGGAGCCAGGCGGAGCCGCGTCATGAAGCGCCCAATAGATGCCCCCATAGTGCTCCCCCCCACTTCTCCATACAGCCCCCCAATAATGCATGCCAGTACATAGGGCCCCTAGTAGATGCCCCCATAGTGTTCCTTCCCCTGTTCTCCATAGTGCCCCCCATAATGTGCGAGTATATAGGGCCCCCCCATAATGCTTCCCCTCTTCAATAGGTTATATGACACGTCAGATGCTGCCAGCGTCTAAGTGATCGCCACTTGTGGCCGCCATGACATGTGGAAACCCTTACAAGGATTAGGGCAGAAGGGTCCGGAGGAGAGGGCACAAACACAGCGGGCACCATGACATTTTACTGAGCACTACAACCCCCAGCTGGCGCTCAGCCTTTGCAGTCCCCGCATCACTACAACGCCCAGCTCTTTCCCCCTTTTGTCATTCACTTCCCCCCCCCTTGTCATTCTCCCCCCTCCCTCCCCCGCCTCTAGTGTAGCGTGGCCGAGCTCTGTATTGTCCCACGGGTACAGGAGCTTTAGTTTCCTGTACCCGGGCGGACTGACAGGAAGTGCACACTGTGTGCGCACTTCTTGTCAGTCCAGCCGGGTACAGGAGACAGATGCTCCCTGTACGCAGACCATACAGGGCTTGGCCACGCTAAAATGAGGGAGTGACAGGAGGGAGCGCTGAGCGTTTCCCACCTGTCAGTCCCTCTCTTCATGCTGCGCCCGGGAGGTGCGTCCTCATGGACGCGCCAGTCTGGGCAGTGCTGCAGCCGCCTGAAGCTCTATATAGAGCGCTCGGGCGGCTGCAGCATGACGGGGGCCGGTGCTCCTAGTCCGTGTCTAGGACGCGCCGGCCCTGCGCCCGGACACCTGAGAGAACGGGCTGACAAATACCCAGGCGCCAGGACCAAATATTGTATTTTCATCTACGGCCTTTGAAGTCACCTTTTAGCCTGTCACATCTCAGCAACCAGATAAGGCTCGTTTCACATTTGCACTATACATCTCCAGCAGAGGAGCAGACTGTCAGAGATGTCCGAATCCGGCATTGCCTGATGCTAACCGACATCTCCATTCACTGTAATGGGGACCGGCAAGGATCTGCCAAACATGCTGAGAAGCAGCTGAATGAAAACCACTGCGCGCAGGATTGTGGCCAGATTACAGCCGGTCCCGTTATATGCACTTGCTTCCAGTAATGCCGGTATGCAGAGAGATCTGTCAGGCAGTGAAACAGGCCTAAGTTCCGGCATAAAAGAGTCATGAATCCAATTAGCTAGACTCAGACCCCCACAGTGACATCACAGGATGGCAACAGAAACACAAAGTTGAAAAGCTATGCTTTTGTATCTTTTTTTCCCCCAGTGTATACATCAAACGGATGAGAAAAACGTTATGTGAATTCCGACCCTACCACGAGAGCAGAGCCCTGCTACCTCCAGAATTTCCACAGAAATGAATGGAGCGGCCGCACGCATGTGCAAAAGGCCACTCCATTCTTTCCAGGGGGTACAGGGCCCCTGTTCTCATGATCGGTGGGGTTCCCAGCAGTAGGACCCCCACCGATCTAGCAGTTATCCCCTATCCTGTGAATAGGGGATAACTTCTAACAACCAGAATACCCCTTTTAATTATGCATCTAGACAGCAGATTCAAGCCCATCTGCTCTGATCCCACAAATCATTGACTAAGTCACTGCTGGCTATATTAGAAAGGCGTCAACACACATCAAAAAACAGAACTGTAGTGACATGCCCAGTGTGAATGTGCTCTAACATCACCTGTTGCCTATGGATGCCATTATTTTATGCTCGTCTGCATTGCTCAGCCTTTTCCAATCCTGCAGGGCTGTCAGATTTGAGCAGCTCACTTGGCGGCACTCCTTCCCTCCATACCAAACACGTTAGTCAAGATTTTAAAATAAGCAATCCTTACATAATGGAAAATTAAAGTGGCAGATCCAAACATCTCAACGGCTAGGAATTTAAGACTCCAGACATTTGTGGCAGCAGCATATTCCCCTCTACCCATTAAGGGGTTATCTACAAGTTTGGTATTGATGACCTATGCTCAGGATTGGTGTGGCTCTAACTTCCAGGACCCCCCCCCCCCCCATGATCATTTGTTTAAAGAGGCTGCTGAGCTTATCTCTAGTGAGCATTGCAGTCTCTTCACAGCTTACCAAGCAGAGCGCCGTACACTGGATAGCAGTTGTGCTTGGTATTGCAGTTCAGACCCATTGACTTCAATGGGACTGAGCTGCACCTAGGTCACATGACTGATGTACGGTGACGTCACTGGCCTAGGAAGAAGCCAAAGCGTTCACGGCTGATCTGTGGGAGTTGGACTCCTGCCTGATATTCACCCATCATAAGGTTAGGTCAATTTTTAATTTCCAGATAACCCCTTGGAGGGTGTATATGTAGAGAGGGAGTTGTGTAGCTACATGATCTGACAAATCTCATGTACGCTTTGTGTATTTTTTTTCGTGCTTGTGGATTATTAGTGCGGATTTTACTCTTTGAATGCAAAGGTTGAGATCCGTGCAATCCGCTTAAAAATCTGCGCCAAAATCTTCACGCAACACATTCGGACTTTAGCGTAGAAGCACAGTGAAATCTGCATGAAAATCCATCTGAACATCCCCATGTTGGAGGAGTGTTGGGAGATCTCCATACACAGCTTCGGCTGCTCTCACCAAAATCGACAATTTAGATCAGGCTCCTCTGTATGGGCATCTTTGGGGCTTTTCCTGTCCTCCAATTATGGGAAGTTCACATATTTAGCGCAGTACAATAAAGCTGGAGGGCACTTCATGTCAGAACTGATCTTACCATTTTCTATGGAGAAGAAGCCATGTTATGGCCTAGAAACAGGGCGAAATGCTAGCAAATACACGGGCCATTTCCCTAAGGTCTGGCTCAAACCTAGAGGGGACACTGATGCCCATATAACCCTAGGGTTAGTGTTCCAGCCATGTCTGATGAGGGCATTCACTAATAAGTGTCATGTCTAGTGTTGCGCCAATGTAAGATTGGTGTACAAGGTTCGGGTTATCTAAGATTTCCATTATGGATTCCGGACCATAAGTTATTGTCCGTGGTAGTAGAATCCATAACGGAATAACCCGAACCATGAAACATAAGTTAGCACATCCCTAGTCATGTCCATATACATGCCGGAGCTGTACATTTATATCCAAGACGTGACAGAACGGATTTCATCTAGTGCTTAGCATGAAGAAGATTCGGATGGCTATAATATGGCTCCGAACAGGATCATAGCATAACAAGAAACCTTTACCAAACAGAATCCAGCGTTACTCTTGACAGCAAATATATAGGCGTTTTAGACGCCGGTCTTAATATAGGCCCATAGCTGGCGGAGGATCAGCCAAAGTTATGAAGAGGCACTGGCCAGGGCTAAATGTATAGCTACTTTCACACTGGCGTTTTGGCTTTCCGTTTGTCAGATCCGTTCAGGGCCCTCACAAGCGGTCCAAAAACGCATCAGTTTTGCCCTAATGCATTCTGAATGGAAAAGGATCCGCTCAGAATGCATCAGTTTGCTTCCGTTCAGTCTCCATTCTGCCTGCAGTGTTTTGCTGTCCGTCTGACGAAACTGAGCCAAACGGATCCGTCCCGACACACAATGTAAGTCAATGGGGACGGATCTGTTTTCACTGACAATAGAAAATGGATCCGTCCTCCGTTGACTTTCAATGGTGTTCATGACGGATCCATCTTGGCTAGGTTAAAGATAATATATCTGAACGGAGCCGTCGATGACTGATCTGCACAAAACTCGAGTGCGAAAGTAGCCTAAGACAGCTTCCGAAAAAGCATTCGGTGAAAGTCCCTTTATCAGTAAACCATGCCAGATAACAGGATCGCATCCAGCAGAGAACACACTGGTTTCGTTTAAACATTTACCCGTACAGAAGAGACTTTATAGTAAAGGTTACATTTTACTTTACTGCACTATTCAATGCAGTGTAAAAACCACCATAGCAATGCCTTGTGTACGTACGAGTATAGCTACACCGGTCACAGCAGTGATCCCTTATAGATGAATGCGGTTGCAACGCGGCTCGCGCACGTGCCATGACTGCTATCCTTGGATTTGGATTCAGTGGCTGCAATCGAGGCATTTGTGCGCCTCACACTGTGACCCTGGTCGCGACCAGTGCAGCGCAGAAAATATGCGCCCAAAAAATATTTATCGTGGTTTTTATTATGCTGCAGTTTGCCCTCTCTTGTTGAAAAGATTGTTCTATGCATCAAAAAACGTAACCTCAGGCAACAGTTGATACATCTGCTGCATAAGGGCGCATACACGCGGTCCGCAAGTCACGGATTCCGGCTGAGCGTACGCCACCATTTAGTTTTTAACCTCTGCAGAAGCGTCATATCCTTGTCAACAAAACGGACAAGAATGCTTTTTTTTTTTGCAGGCCGCAGAACAGACATACGGATGTGGCCCATAAACGGTGTGCTGTCCGCATCTATTGAAATCAATGATTCTGCATCCGTTCCTCAAAAAGCACGGATTGCATGCAGACTGAAACTACGGCCGTGTCCATGAGCCCTGATATGCAATATACTTTGGGTCCATTTTGCTCATACATCAAATGGGGATAAAGCGAGGTCAGCGTCAAAGTTCTGCCACAGATTCCGTCACGCATACACGTCGGATTTTTCTTCCGTGTATTTTAAACCATCTGCACATTCCCAATGGGCATGATCAGACTATTTTCACATGTATTTCAGCGCTGAACACACACACAGTCCGCACCAAAATACGTGTGAAATGCGGCATCAACACATGTCCTATGGGAGTTACATGGTATAGTTCACACACCGCATAATTTTCCCCAAGTGCAGATTTAAAACCAAGGGAAAAAAAATAAAAATGTTTAGGTGCGCCAATCAGCCCCATAAAATAGATGCAAAATCCACTTCACCCATCAGGGAACACAATGTAACTGGGCAGACCCCATGTAAACCTGCTTAAAGACGACTGCGCTGCATGACCAGCTTCATAATCATCTGGCTTCCCTCCCAACGGGGGAGTCACAAAGTCACACATGGCCGCGTAAAACGTACAGTATATAATACGGGTGTAGAAGGGGAAACTATATCGCACTGTACACACATATATTATATACCCGCCCGGTGCCGCACACTTACCTGCCACTACAAGGAACAGCTAGCTACCGCTGCGCTCGTGACTGACCGACTGTTACTGCACTTTCAAACCAGGCGCTGCGGCTTCTAGCCAATCACAATGAACTACCTGCGAGTCAGCCAATCACAGAGCGGGACATTCTAAACTACCCAATCAGAGCGGGATGCAGTGCAGTCAACCTTGCCTGCTGGGAGGTTTGTCTGAGCGAACGAACGAACAGGGGCAGTGAGGGGCTGAGCTGGCTCAGCTTGTTATTGGCGGTGCGCATAGCTCAGTGATGTCCCGTACTGCGTGTGTGGTCTCTTCCTGCAGGAACTGAGGCGCAGATCTGAATGCTGTACCTACCTCTGATATTTAGTATCTGGCCCTGCAGTGTACAGCTATGTCTCCGTGTACCTGACTGTGTACACTTCTGTGCTGCTCTATGTGTAGCCAAAACTAGGAGTGGGTCTAAAACACAGAAGAGGTGCAAATCTATTAGGGGCATTCACACGACTGTATGTGTTTTGGGGTCCGAAAAACTCAGATCTGCAAGAAATACAAATGATATCCGTGTTGCATACGTTTTTTTGCAGACCCATTGTAACAATGCCTATAGGACAGGCATGCTCAACCTGCAGCCCTCCAGCTGTTGCAAAACTACAACTCCCATCATTCCCGGACAGCCTACAGCTACCATTCTACAGAAGGGCATAGTGGGAGTGGTAGTTTTATAACAGCTGGAGGGCCGCATGTTGGGCATCCCTGCTATAGGACATTTTTGATATTTTTACCGATGCACACAGCACAGAGTGTACTGTGCATTTTTTGGGGACCCATTGAAAGGAACAGGTCTGCATCAAATCCACAAAAGATGCGCAGTAAAAATAGGGTCGTGTGAATGGGGCCTTAGGATAGGGCCACACTCGATGTAAATGCTACTGATTTTCCGCAGAGGAATTGTACGTGGAACATTTGCGCTGTTTACAGTAACGGTGAAGTTAACGGTGAGATGTTAAAAAAAATCTGCACACAACTTGACATACGGTACCGATTTTCAATCCACATAATATGTCTACATTGCAGATATTGCCTGAAAATTTTAAAGGGGTTTTCCCATCTCAGACAAAGGGGGCATATCGCTAGGCTATGCCCCTATTATCTGATAGATGGGGTCCCACCGCTGGGACCCGCGCCTATATTAAGAACGAAGCCTCGAAAGCGAAGGAGGGCGCACTGCACAAGCGCAGCCGTCCTCCATTTTCTATGGGGCCAGAGAATATAGCCGTGCGCTGGCTTGGCTATTTCCGTCGGCCCCATAAAATGAATGGGAGCATGGGCCGCGCATGCGCGGTGTGCTCGCAATTACTTCTATGGGAGAGGCAGGAAGCAGCGCTTGGTGGTGGACAGACCACGGGAAATCTGGGGTCCTCCAGCCATCGCTCTCCCCGCTCTGTTCTCGATATAGGTGGGACCCGCACCTATCAGACAATAGGGGTATATCCTAGCGATGCCCCATTGTCTGAGGTGGGAATATCCCTTTAACCACTGCAGTGCAGAGACTGGAATCTGCAGCAAGCATTTCCGCACCTGGATCCGTCTACAAATGCTGTCAGTTGTCACGCCGATCGGCAGATCCGGCAGGCAGCTCCGACGACGGAACTGTCTGCCGGATCACACGAACGCAAGAGTAAAAGTAGCCTTAGCCCTCATACACAAGGCCATGTCCGCAAACTCTGGATAAGTCATCAATATCAGATTAGTGGGGGTCCAACACCCAGCAGGCTTTTTTCCGCAGCCACTGTATGTGTGAGAATGCCAGATGTCAGACCCCCTGATCTGACATTGATCACCAGTCCACAAACCACTGTATCATTAAACCATAATTCTATAGAAAGCTAGCAATTGGTTCTGAAGACTCATAATGTCAGCCCCACGTAAGAAAGACTGAAGAAAATTGACCACAAACAAAAAAAAAATATACAGGTAAAGCAAGTTCTTACTTTTAGCAGTCAGAAGGAGCAACTGGAAAGGGAATGCATGTCAGAATGCAAGTGAATAGGAAGATAAGTATTACATAACCGGACTCAGCATCACTTAGGCCCCTTTTCACATGAGCGAGAATTGTGCGCGGGTGAAATGCGTGATGCGAACTCATTACGCCCGCACAGAATCCGGACCCATTCATTTAAACGGGTCTATGTACATGAGCGGTGGTTTTTTACGCATCACTTTTGTGTTGCATGAAAATCGCAGCATGTTCTATATTCTGCGATTTTCACGCAACACTGGCCCCCATAGAAGTGAATGGGGCTGCGTGAAAATCGTATCCGCAAGCAAGTGCAGATGCGATGCGATTTTCACGGATGGTTGCTTGGTGTAGGAGGCCTGCTGCTGTGTACACTCTCCTGCAGTGTGCTCTGCTATTGGTGGAACTAATACTGTTCTTTACACTGCCGCTTCAGCCAGTCAGCATCCCCACACAAAACAGCTGTGTATGCTACTAGCTGTAGGAGACCACTTCATGGGAGTACTGACTGGCTGTAGGAGACCACTTCATGGGAGCACTGACTGGCTGTAGGAGACCACTTCATGGGAGTGCTGACTGGCTGTAGGAGACCACATCATGTGAGCGCTGACTGGCTGTAGGAGACCACTTCATGTGAGCACTGACTGGCTGTAGGAGACCACTTCATGGGAGCACTGACTGGCTGTAGGAGACCACTTCATGTGAGCACTGAATGGCTGTAGGAGACCACTTCATGGGAGCACTGACTGGCTGTAGGAGACCACTTCATGGGAGCACTGACTGGCTGTAGGAGACCACTTCATGGGAGCACTGACTGGCTGTAGGAGACCACTTCATGTAAGCACTGACTGGCTGTAGGAGACCACTTCATGGGAGCACTGACTGGCTGTAGGAGACCACTTCATGGGAGCACTGACTGGCTGTAGGAGACCACTTCATGGGAGCACTGACTGGCTGTAGGAGAACACTTCATGGGAGCACTGACTGGCTGTAGGAGAACACTTCATGGGAGCACTGACTGGCTGTAGGAGACCACTTCATGGGAGCGCTGACTGGCTGTAGGAGACCACTTCATGGGAGTGCTGACTGGCTGTAGGAGACCACATCATGTGAGCGCTGACTGGCTGTAGGAGATCACATTATGTGAGCGCTGACTGGCTGTAGGAGACCACTTCATGGGAGCACTGACTGGCTGTAGGAGACCATTTCATGGGAGCACTGACTGGCTGTAGGAGACCACTTCATGGGAGCGCTGACTGGCTGTAGGAGACCACTTCATGGGAGTGCTGACTGGCTGTAGGAGACCACATCATGTGAGCGCTGACTGGCTGTAGGAGACCACTTCATGGGAGCACTGACTGGCTGTAGGAGACCACTTCATGGAAGCGCTGACTGGCTATGGGAGACCACTTCATGGGAGCGCTGACTGGCTGTAGGAGACCACTTCATGGGAGTGCTGACTGGCTGTAGGAGCCCACATCATATGAGCGCTGACTGGCTGTAGGAGACCACATCATGTGAGCGCTGACTGGCTGTAGGAGACCACTTCATTGGAATGTTGACTGGCTGTGGGAGACCACTTCATGTGAACACTGACTGGCTGTAGGAGACCACTTCATGCGAGTGCTGACTGGCTGTGTGAGACCACTTCGTGTGAACACTGACTGGCTGTAGGAGACCACTTCATGGGAGTGCTGACTGGCTGTGGGAGACCACTTCATGGGAGTGCTGACTGGCTGTAGGAGACCACTTCATGGGAGCGCTGACTGGCTGTGGGAGACCACTTCATGGGAGTGCTGACTGGCTGTGGGAGACCACTTCATGGGAGCGCTGACTGGCTGTAGGAGACCACTTCATGGGAGTGCTGACTGGCTGTAGGAGACCACATCATGTGAGCGCTGACTGGCTGTAGGAGACTACATTATGTGAGCGCTGACTGGCTGTAGGAGACCACTTCATGGGAGCACTGACTGGCTGTAGGAGACCACTTCATGGGAGCACTGACTGGCTGTAGGAGACCACTTCATGGGAGTGCTGACTGGCTGTAGGAGACCACTTCATGTGAGTGCTGACTGGCTGTAGGAGACCACTTCATGTGAGCGCTGACTGGCTGTAGGAGACCACTTCATGGGAGCGCTGACTGGCTGTGGGAGACCACTTCATGGGAGTGCTGACTGGCTGTAGGAGACCACTTCATGGGAGTGCTGACAGGCTGTGGGAGACCACTTCATGGGAGTACTGACTGGCTGTAGGAGACCACTTCATGGGAGCGCTGACTGGCTGTAGGAGACCACTTCATGGGAGAGCCGAATGGTTGTGGAAGAACACTTCATGGGAGTGCCGACTGGTTATAGGAGACCACATCATGTGAGCGCTGACTGGCTGTAGGAGACCACTTCATGGGAGCACTGACTGGCTGTAGGAGACCACTTCATGGAAGCGCTGACTGGCTGTAGGAGACCACTTCATGTGAGCGCTGACTGGCTGTAGGAGACCACTTCATGGGAGCGCTGACTGGCTGTAGGAGACCACTTCATGGGAGCACTGACTGGCTGTAGGAGACCACATCATGTAAGCGCTGACTGGCTGTGGGAGACCACTTCATGGGAGCACTGACTGGCTGTAGGAGACCACTTCATGGGAGTGCTGACTGGCTGTAGGAGCCCACATCATATGAGCGCTGACTGGCTGTAGGAGACCACATCATGTGAGCGCTGACTGGCTGTAGGAGACCACTTCATTGGAATGCTGACTGGCTGTGGGAGACCACTTCATGTGAACACTGACTGGCTGTGGGAGACCACTTCGTGTGAACACTGACTGGCTGTAGGAGACCACTTCATGGGAGTGCTGACTGGCTGTGGGAGACCACTTCATGGGAGCACTGACTGGCTGTGGGAGACCACTTCACGTGAGCATTGAATGGATGTAGGAGACCACATGATGTAAGCGCCGACTGACTGTGGAAGAACATTTCATGTGAGCGCTGACTGGCTGTAGGAGACCACTTCATAGGAGTGCTGACTGGCTGTAGGAGACCACATCATGTGAGCGCTGACTGGTTGTGGGAGACCACTTCCTGTTAGCGCTGACTGGTTATAGGAGACCACTTCATGGGAGAGCCGAATGGCTGTGGGAGACCACTTCCTGTAAGCGCTGACTGGCTGTGGGAGAACATTTGGGAGCGCCAAATGGCTGTGGGAGAACATTTCATGGGAGCGCCGAATGGCTGTGGGAGAACATTTCATGGGAGTGCCGACTGGTTATAGGAGACCACTTCATAGGAGCGCCGAATGGCTGTGGGAGACCACTTCATGGGAGAGCCGAATGGTTGTGGAAGAACACTTCATGGGAGTGCCGACTGGTTATAGGAGACCATTACATGGGAGCACTGAATAGCTGTAGGAGAACATTTCATGGGAGTGCCGACTGGTTATAGTAGACCACTTCATGGGAGCGCCGAATGGCTGTGGGAGACCACTTCATGGGAGCGCCGAATGGTTGTGGAAGAACACTTCATGGGAGTGCCGACTGGTTATAGGAGACCATTACATGGGAGCGCCAAATAGCTGTGGGAGAACATTTCATGGGAGTGCCGACTGGTTATAGTAGACCACTTCATAGGAGCGCCGAATGGCTGTGGGAGACCACTTCATGGGAGTGCCGAATGGTTGTGGAAGAACACTTCATGGGAGTGCCGACTGGTTATAGGGGACCACTTCATAGGAGCGCCGAATGGCTGTGGGAGACCACTGCATGGGATTGCCGAATGGTTGTGGAAGAACACTTCATGGGACTGCCGACTGGTTATAGGAGACCACTTCATAGGAGCGCCGAACGGCTGTGGGAGACCACTTCATGGGAGCGCCGAATGGTTGTGGAAGAACACTTCATGGGAGTGCCGACTGGTTATAGGAGACCACTCCATGGATGCGCCAAATGGCTGTGGGAGAACATTTCATGGGAGCGCCGAATGGCTGTGGGAGAACATTTCATGGGAGTGCCAACTGGTTACAGGAGACCACTCCATGGGACTGCCGACTGGTTATAGGAGTCCACTTCATAGGAGCGCCAAACGGCTGTGGGAGACCACTTCATGGGAGCGCCGAATGGTTGTGGAAGAACACCTCATGGGAGTGCCGACTGGTTATAGGAGACCACTCCATGGGAGCGCCAAATGGCTGTGGGAGAACATTTCATGGGAGCGCCGAATGGCTGTGGGAGAACATTTCATGGGAGTGCCAACTGGTTATACAGTAGGAGACCACTTCATGAGGAGACTACAAATGAACAGGAGGCAGTGGGAAAATAAAAAACAGTGATCTCCTTATCTGCAGTGTTACTCAGTACTCATGTATTACTGCAGGTAATAGTCCTGAGTCATGCAGACAGATATTGACAGATGCGAGGGTCCCACCTGGACAGAGGGGGCAGTCCATCAGGAAAGAAGAGAGAGATGAAGAAGTTTTCCAACCTCCCCTTTCTGAAACGTCTACAGCAGAGAGATGTCGCTAGGTGAACACCAGATGTATGGCCGGTTCCCAGGTAGTCACAAAGTCCCAGGTATTCACAATGTCTAGCTCAACCAATATCAGAGAGGCTCTGTCAGTCAAGCAGTATGGGCCTGAGGACAGGCATATTCCCTCTCATAGTGTGGTGTGGTGACTGGTCGGGCTCCCTTCTCACCGTGTGTTCTGTAATATGACATGGAGTAATGTTGGCTTCCACCGGTTTTTTTGTTGGCAGAAAAAGTGAATGTTATTTGTGGTAGGTTCATCCTGAGAAAGGGCAATTTCAGGTTTAGTCAGAGAAATACACTCCGTGTGAGAGAAGTATTTCCCGGACTGAACACCGCTCCTGTGACAAGAACTCAGCACTGTACTGAATTGTACTGACAGCATTATGTGAGTACAGTTCATTACAGCTGAGGACTGCAGGAACAAATCATTATAATGCTGTGAGTTCCTATCACAGGAGCAGAGTTTAGTACGGAAAATACTGCTCTCGCGCTGAATGTATTTCACGGGCTGAATACGCTTGTGTGAAATTTCCCAAATGTAGGGTCATTTCTAGCATGTCCACTCCTCATAAAAGTGTCATTAGGAAAATCAATTATTTTACATATAGATATAGAATTTATTTATCTATTTTTTAACAAAGTGGACAGCTATTTAACAGTCAAATAAATATTTCTTGCCCACTGCAATCCTGCTGTGAGGGAGATAGGTACCGCACACACATCCCCATCCAGAGCTACACACAGGTCTCGGGCGGGGCTTGCTATGCAGTGACGTCATCACACAGCGACGTCGCGTTTCTCTCACTCTATTGTATGTGAGAAAATGGCGACCGGGACTGGGAGTAAGTACCGAGGAATTGTCGTTTTTCTCGTTATTATCGCACTTGTTGCACATGAAGCACATTTTTACATAATTTTCCACACTCCACACGCAGTATTGCTGCTCGCTTTCCGGGTCTGGTAACTACTCATTTCTTTTCTCCCTTGTAAAATTAGAACACAAGCTGCTGAATATCGGTCCCACAGAGCCATGGTCGATCCGGGAGAAGCTGTGCCTGGCCTCCTCCGTCATGCGCAGCGGCGACCAGAACTGGTGAGTGCATCCATACAGTGGGTTTGTTCTGATGGACTGTTCACCCTCCTCTGACCCATCATCCCCCTAATGGAAGAAACAGAAACATCCTCAGCTGTCAGCTGCCTCTGCTCACACAGGGTTTGTCATTGTCACTTTCCCTGACAATTTCACAAATTGTCACTCGGGCTTCCCTGACACCCCTATGGGAGGTATAATTACCAGCAATATTAGTTGTCACCCATGTTTACATTACGCTGATACCCCTGTAAGAGGTACCCCAGTTTTCCTGACTCCTGACACCCCTATGGGAGGTATTATTTCACCAGTATTAGTTGTCACCCAGCTTTACCTTACTCTGATACCCCTATGAGTTGAATAATTTCACAAATGTTTGTGACAGCCCTATTAGAAGTTTAGTTTATCTATATTAGTTTCCATCCAGCTTTCCCAGACACCTGATAGCTGACAATTAAAAATCTCAGAGAAGCCCTCCAATAGCCTGAAATAAAAAAATCACAATGTTGGTGGCGTTCAAGTATACGGCACATCACCGCTGCAGCCATTCAGCATTACTCCCCTGAGGACAGTGATTGCCTGCAGAGGTAGCATGCATATACCAGTTCATCACTGTTACAGTAAGTAAACAAGCAGCGGCAGGAGAGTGTAGAGAACGGCTGTTGAGAAAGGGGCGAGTATAAATGATTTTTTTATTTTAAGCTATTGCAGGACTTGTCTGAAATTGTGTTAGTTTAGTATGGGCGAATTGTGGTGTTTTTCTAGTGTTTTACAACAGAATTACCTACATCTGTTACCTATAACAATCTTAAACCAGTCCTTTCAGTGATTCCTTATTGCTGCTATTTCTACTTTCTAAGAGAAAATGTAATTCAAAGAACTCGCAGACTTGTAAAAGTTTTATTATTTCCTTGTTCTCTTAGGGTTTCTGTGAGTCGTGCTATCAAACCTTTTGCAGAACCCGGTCGTCCACCTGATTGGTTCTCTCAAAAAGTAAGGTGATATTCTTGTATAGTATGTGAAAAGCTTAAAGTAACCCTTAGCCCTTTCGCTACCAGCTCCGTACATGTGGGCAATTGCTGCGACCGGCAATAATGCCAATTGTGGTAATTTAAGGCTTTGCATGCACAAAAACTGGGAAGCTCACTCTTCCGGGAGCGTTACAGTCGTCCCCTGTGGCCGATAGGGATGCCGGTAATTGATTTGAAAGGGAACATTCAAAGTGCAATTTCTCATTTTGGCCAACAGATGAGAAAAGAAGAAATAAGCAATTCTCAATAATTAATCCAGTTTAAAAATACATGATTGTTCAAAATTAAAAAAATTATTTTGTAGGCTCATATATGAGCTTCAAAATCATTACAAAAAAATTTTTTTAAACTGTTAAATATCTAAAAAATATAAATTTAAATCACCCCCATTTCCGTATAATAAAAATATAAATACCTAAATAACAAAAACTATAAACATCAGGTATCACCGTGACCGAAAACACCCGTACTATTTAACCACTTGAAGACCACAGGTTTATACCCCCCTAGTGACCAGGCCCTTTTTTACAAATCCGCACTACACTACTTTCACCGTTTATTGCTCCGTCATACAACTTACCACCCAAATGAATTTTACCTCCTTTTCTTCTCACTAATAGAGCTTTCATTTGGTGCTATTTTAGTGTTGATTACATTTTTACTTTTTTTGATATTTTACTTTTTTTGGCGAAATTTTTTCAAAAAAATGACATTTTTCACTTTCTGTTGGAAAATTTGCCAAATAAAACTACATTTCTCTATACATTTTTCACTAAATGTATTGTTCTACATGTCTTTGATAAAAAAAAATTCTATAAGTGTATATTTATTGGTTTGGGTAAAAGTTATAGCATTTACAAACTATGGTGCAAAAAAGTGAATTTCCGCAATTTGACTTTCTGAGCGCCTGTCCTGTTTCCTGACGTGCTACAATGCCCAGACAGTAGAAACACCCCATAAATGACACCATTTCGGAAAGTAGACACCCTAAGGTATATACTGAGGGGCATAGTGAGTTCATGGAAGTTTTTATTTTTTGTCACAAGTTAGCGGAAATGGATTTTTTTTTTTTTTTCAAAAATTTCATTTTTCGCTAACTTGTGACAAAAAATAAAACTTCCATGAACTCACTATGCCCATCAGCGAATACCTTAGGGTGTCTACTTTCCGGAATGGGGTCACTTGTGGGGTATTTTTACTGCCCTGGCATTTTAGGGGCCCCTAAACGTCAGAAGCAGTTTGGAATCCAAATGCGTAAAAATGTCCTGTGAAATCCTAAAGGTACTCATTGGATTTAGGGCCCCTTTGCGCATCTTGGATGCAAAAAAGTGGCACACATGTGGTATCGCCGTACTCAGGAGAAGTAGGGCAATGTGTTTTGGGGTGTATTTTTACATATACCCATGCTATGTGTGAGTAATATCTCTGTAAATGACAACTTTTTCCATTTTTTTATACAAAGTTGTCCATTTACCTCTCCTTCCCCGTGGGACAATGTGCAAAGTACAAATCACCCAGAGATGTGGCGAAGTACATTATGCACTTTGTCCCAGGTGAAAGGAGAGGTTTGCAGCAGCTCTGTGTGAAAGGGCCTAAGGGCCTTGCACCAGGCGTTGCTCACGCATGATGATCGCAGAGGAGCGCCTGGCCTGACTTCTCCCGCACAGACGAGGTCGCATAGCATCATATTGATTTATGATGCTATGTAACTCTTACAGTTCTGGAATGCATTGGATAGCACTGGCAGCAGCAGTATGCCAGTGCTATCCAATGCATTCCAGAACTGTAAGGTTACATAGCATCATAAATCAATATAATGCTATGTGACCCCGTCTGTGCGGAGAAGTCAGGACGGGCGCTCCTTGCGATCACCATGCGTGAGCAACGCTCGTGTGCAAGGGCCCTAAGACTCTTGTGTGCCTGGCCTGTGTCTTGCTATATCCCTATGCTAATAATGTACCTGGGTGTGATACTTATGGAAGCACTCCCTATGCATAGGGCAGGCTGGTCAGGACAAAAACGGTGGTGTCACGCCTTAGTCCACTCCTGCTACAGACACGACATCTTTTTCTTGGGGAACGGTGGCTTGGGGTACCAGGGAAGACACTGGGAAGTGTCTCTCATGTAGCCGGCTCACTACATCGGGGACTTGGGGCACAGAACCTCCTGGATACAGGAGTTCCGAAATGATCTCTTCCTGGAATTTAAGGAAGGATCCCGTTCTCCCAGCCTTACTGTAGAGAATGTAACTGTTATATATGGCCAATTGAATCAAATATACAGACACCTTTTTATACCAGCGTCTGGTGCGTCGGGAAACTAAATATGGAGCCAACATTTGGTCATTGAAGTCCACCCCTCCCATGTGGAGATTATAATCGTGGACTGAGAGGGGCTTTTCACTGACTCCTGTCGCCCGTTCTATTTGGACAGTCGTGTCTGCGTGAATGGTGGACAGAAGGTAAACGTCCCTCTTGTCCCGCCACTTCACCGCGAGCAGTTCTTGGTCACACAAGGCAGCCCTCTCCCCTCGTGCAAGTCGGGTATTAATGAGCCGTTGGGGGAAGCCCCGACGACTAGGCCAGGCGGTGCCACAGCATTGGATTCCGACTAGATGTAAGTGCCGAAAGAGGGCCACACTTGTGTAAAAATTGTCCACGTATAAGTGGTTCCCCTTGCAGACTAAGGGTGACACCAAGTCCCAGACAATCTTGCCACTGCACCCCAGGTAGTCAGGGCATCCGACCGGCTCCAGTTTTGAGTCTTTTCCCTCATAGACCCTAAAACGATATGTATAGCCTGTGGCCCTTTCACAGAGCTTATACAATTTGACCCCGTACCGGGCGCGCTTGCTGGGGATGTACTGTTTGATGCCAAGGCGCCTGGTGAATTGTACGAGGGACTCGTCTATGCAGATGTTCTGACTGGGGGTATACGCATCTGCAAATTTAGATGACAAATGGTCTATGAGGGGCCGAATTTTATGTAGCCGGTCATAAGCAGGGTGGCCTCTTGGATGACAAGTTTCATTGTTAGTGAAATGCATAAAGCGCATGATGACCTCAAACCGTGCCCTGGACATTGCAGCAGAGTACATGGGCATGTAATGTATTGGGTCTTTAGACCAATATGACCGCAATACATTTTTTAGTTATGCCCATGCTGAGGGTAAGGCCCAAAAATGTTTTAAATTCGGAACGGTGACTGGTTTCCACCGGAAAGGCTGGGCATAGAAGCTTTCCGGATTGGCGGTTATATATTGTGTGGCGTATCGGTTGGTTTCTGCCACAACTAAGTCGTAGAGATCCGCGGTGAAGAACAGCTCAAAAAATTCAAGGGCCGATCCAAAATTGGCTGTCTCCATGCGAACTCCTGACTGGGCGGTGAAAGGGGGCAATACGGGTGCGGCGGAAGGAGGGATTGCCAATTAGGGTTTGCCAGCACCTCTGGGAGACTAAGGGGTCTACGGGCCTGAGAACGCGGTGGCTGCGACGGGGGAGTTAGTGCACGTGCCACCGTACCAGCAACTGCCCTTCTGGTGCTCGCCACTTCACCAGGGAATGCGGCAGTGCTGGTAGAAGGTCCAGGATGTGCTGCGCTGCCGGTGTATGCCGCACCATCAAAAAGGTCAGCGCTAGCACCACTCTGCTGCATATGAGGCTCATCACGCGGGATATGCGAAACACTGACATGGGGTCGGAGTACGCCTGACCGTAGCAGGGACCTCAACCTCGTCATCTTCGCTAGCGGTTAGAGTGCCACTGCTGTCTACAGGTTCATATTCTGAACCACTGGATTCAGCGGGTGAAGCGTCCCCATCGCTTTCATCCATCAAGGCCAGAATCCTGTAGGCCTCTTCAGCGGAATACCCCTTTTTGCCATTTTGGAGTAACTAAATTTAGGGGTATTCCTCTGAGACTACCCAGGAAAAAGAGCACACCTACCTAGTAAAAGGGAGTGCTTGTGAAGTAACGCTGCGATCGCTAATAAAGATCCAATAACTCAAAAGTGATCTTTTATAGCGGTGCAGCGATTTTACTGTGTTTTTGCAGTGATCAGAAAAAAATTTCTGTCACTGCGGTGGGCGGACTAAACGCAAGTGTGCGCACAAGATCAGGCCTGATCAGGCGAACAATGCGTTTTTATAGAGCCTAAAGTGACCCTACTGATATAGATCTGATTACGATCAGTCTTGATCACTTACAGATACTATATTAGTATTAGTGCTGATAAGCTGACAGTGATGACGCTAATCAGCGACTAATAAGTGACTGTGCGGTGCGGTGGGCTGGGCGCTAACTACCTAACAAGTAGCTAACTACCTGACGGTGATTAGGGACCCTTATAGGGGGTGATCTATGACAGGGGGTGACAGAGGGTGATCAGGGGTTTATATGGGTAATCAGTGGCTACTAAGGGGCTACTAAGGGGTTAATAACTGACAGAGGGGGGGGGGTATGTAATGTATGTGTGGTGATTTGGTGTACTTACTGAGCTGCTTGTGTCCTCTGGTGGTGGATCCAGCAAAAGGGATCACCAGAGGACCAAGCAGGACTTATATCAGACGCTATTTTGTAAATAGCGTCTGATATCTGATTTTCATAGGTCGATTTAAAAAATTACAGCCTGCCAGATGACGCCGATAGGCGGCAGTGAGACCTGAGAGAGCCGCCACGCTGACGCCCATCGGCGTTAGCGTGGCGGCAAGAGGTTAATTTAAAAATATTTTTCCAATACACCAATAAATGGCGTAACGGAAAAAAGGGTCAAAATGGCCAATTTGCCATTTATTCATTGATTATCTTACCCAGAAAATGTAATATATATAATCAAAAAGTCACACACACTCCAAAATAGTATCAGTAAAAACTACAGATTGTCTCACAAAAAATGGGTCAGTAGATATAACTATAAAAAGTTATGGGTGGTCAGAATATGCTGATATAAAAAAAAAAATTCTTTTTTTTCTTTCAAAGTTTAAATTTATTTTTACACTATTTAGACATAAAAAAACATATATATGGTATCGTTGTAATTATACTGACCCAGAGAATGAAGGGCATGGGTCAGTTTTACCTCAAACGGAATGCCATGCAAACAAAACCCGTAAGGCCTCTTGCACATAACCGTATGCCCTCCGAGACATATAGTCTGTGAGCGGGCCATATGTCCCGGAGCGGCATTGATCGTGTGCACGGGAGTGCACAATCAGCCCGCGAGGCTATTGTCCTGCACTTATGATCATATGAGTGCGGGACAGTAGTCCTGAGGGTGGTCCGACGCGCACAGCATAATTGTAATCTATGATGCTGTGCGATCCCGTGCGCACGATCAATGCCACTCCGGGACATATGGCCCGCTCACGTGCAAGAGGCCTAAAACGGTGGAAGAATTGCGTTTATTTTCCAATTCCACCACATTTGGAATTTTTTTACCGCTCCCACTACACTACATTGTATGACATAATTATTGGTAGCATTAGAAGGTACATCTTGTCCTGCAAAAAATAAGCCCTCTCACAGCTATGTGAACAGAGAAAAAAAAAAAGTTATGGCTCAAGGAAGATGGGGAAGAATAATGAAAATGAAAAAGCCTCCGGTATCCTAAGGGCTAATTGAGCCTCTGTGATATAGCGGTAATATACAGCAGTACATTGATACACAAAACATACCGAGTACAGAATACCAGACTAAGTTCAGAATATTAGTCTAGAAAAGCGTGCTGGGAGATTCCAGCTCTGAAGCCTGCAGCAATGTGAATACAGCTGTAACAAAGGACCAGTACTTAGTAAATAAAGTATAAAAGTAATTCTGTAGAACAAAGGCTTTAAAGAGGCTTTCCACAGTTAGTAGGGATAGGGGGACTCGGAATGGACGAGGCTATTTTCCAAGGTCCCATAGCAGTGAATGGAGAGCAAGCCGCGCAAAGTCAGTCACCGCTCCATTCACCACCACAGGAATACCGGAATTAGCCCACCCATCGCTTGCCTATTTTCTGAACTTTAATAGTGGTGAATGGAGGGTGACCGCACACCTGCGGTTGCTCTCTATCTCAGAGGACCTGTTTTCGAGGTGCTGGTCCCACCACTATGACCAGGGATTGGCTATACCATTCAGAGCCTGCTGCCACCAATTTTTTGTTGAGCTGGAAAGTCCATTTAAGGAGAATCTGTCTCTAGTTTTGGCTGCCCTAAGGGCAACATAAACTAGTGACAGGAAACCGTGGCAAAATGCTGGGTGACTTTCTTAAATTGACCCAGCCATTTTGTGAAAATTATGTATTGAACTTCTCCGGTACTGGAACTGATCAGTAAGCCCCGATTTTCCTAAGGACCCCTCTTGCCCCATCACAGATTTACTTATTTTTCTCCTATAGCGATCGACGATGAGGGGCAGGGGGACAGGGGAAATAGGAGTCCCCATGAATATCAGAACTCATTGGCATATGCTGTGTATTGAACACCTCTAGCACTGTTGCCATTCAGTACATGAATGTAGGAAAACAGCAGGGTCAGTTAAAGAAAGTGGCCCAGTGTTTTGCAAAGAGGATCTGTCACCAGTTTATGCTGTCTTTAGTTATGGCATTGAAAAACATACTTTTTTTTCTATAGAGAAGTCTAAGGAAAAATGCCTGAGAAAACGCAACTCCCAGAACATGCTGAGATTTTTTTTTAAAAAATGCAATGAAAGCAAGGAAACTTTATTAAAACGCTACTCCAAAAAAACAGTCTGTTGGGGCTGTTCTAATTTCCTCTAAAATTTCATGTATCATTTGACCACTGTATTTTTGCTAAAGAAAAAAAATAAAAAGCTGTGATTTTGTTAAAAAATAAAATAAAAATAGTGGCATCTATTAAGGTGAAACCTTAAAGGGGTTGTCTGCTTTTTTACTATTGAAGACCTATCCTCGATGCTGCTTGAAGAGAAGGCAGCGCTCATATGTAGCCAGGAGTAAGTGTAATTACAACTGCTTCATCCCCATTTACATCTACAGAGCCTTCCCATTGAAGTAAATGGGGATGAAGCAGTTGTAATTGCTCCGGCTCACCGCTGCAGTTGTGACAACAAGCAGTTAAACAGTGAAGAGAAGGCAGCGCTCATACGATCATTCTCTTCAAATAGCCAGACTGATATCGATGACATATCCTGAGCATAGCTCATTAGTATAAAAAAGTGGACAACACCTTCAATGGATGCCAGTGTGCCAAATAATCCAGAGAAGTACACACGACAACAGCATGCCTCTTCAGATTTTCATATTTTTGTGCAAAGTTCAGCACGATAAAAAGTGAACAACAAATTGACCCATATAACAGCTGGGTCTTGTCTATACGGAATAAAACTTAATGGCTGCAGCACGGGAGAATCGGATCAGAGAGGTGACACAGGAAGTGGCAAGAGATGACATTGGTGAGTCAACTTTCTTTTATTATTTTAGGACAGGCATGCTCAACCTGCGGTCCTCCAGCTGTTGCAAAACTCCAACTCCCAGCATGCCTGAACAGCTTACAGCTATCAGCCTACAGCAGGGCATGGTGGGAGTTGTAGTTTTACAACAGCTGGAGGGCCTCAGGTTGAGCATCCCTGTTTTAGGACATTTGCTGTCTTCGGGAGAATTTTCTTTTCAGTCAGGCAACCCCATTAAATCTGCACTATGACTACTTATGCTGCGGATTTCCACAGTGGATTTCACCCTTTGCAAATGCATGAAATTCTTAGGTCATGTAGATTTTGCATTGATTTTGTCTCTGTAATTCACGTCCATCGTGGACCTTAACAGTTCAAAAGTTGAAATTGTTATCAGTTATGTTGGAACATCAATCCACATTTTGTTTCTTGAAGCAATATCGGTATTTACTCTGTTTTATTCTCAGCATTGTGCCTCACAGTATTCTGAGCTTTTGGAAACTACAGAAACTCCAAAGTGAGTATATTTTTGGATGCAAAATTATTTCTCGCTCGTATCATTGGGGGACACAGGACTGTGGGTATAGCTGCTGCTGCCATTAGGAGGCCACACTAAGCTAGAAGAAGTGTTAGCCCCTCCAGCCTGGAGAGAGCATTGTTTAAGGCTCATTCAGACAACCGTATCCGTTTTTGCGGTCCGGTTACATGTTCAATTTATCACCCATCCCTAATTGTTGCACAGTTTATATAGCCTTTTGATGGGCTTTGAAGAGTTAACCATCGGGGCCTCCACCAATCGTGAGAATGGTGGCCCGTGTTCCGTCATCTAAATGGAGTGGCAGGAATTTGTTGTAAAAGTTATGTTTATTAATATTTATATATTATATATTTTAAACATGATTGAAAAAAACGAACTTTAAAAATGCATTAAAAAACTAATAAAAATTTCTGTTGAAAAAAAAAATGGAGTGGCAGACATGCATGTTTGTCTTCTGCTCCATTCATTTCTATGGGACTGCCAGAGATAGCCGAGCACTTACACTCGGCTATCTCTGGCTGTCCAATGGAGTTGAATGGAGGGACTAAAGGAGAACACGGGTCCCCATTCTCATCATAGGCAGGGGCCTCAGTGGTCAGTCCCCCACCAATCAGACACATCCCTTATTCTCTGGACAGGAGATATGTTGTTGTAATGGGACATTTCATGTAAAGAACTTTATTACTTCTCTTGGAAATGCTATATTTTATTTTACCTGCATCTTCTGAAATCTTAGCATTTCTTTTATTTCAAATTGTTTAAGACGAAAAAGAGGCGAACGAGGAGAAGTTGTAGAGACAGTTGAAGATGTAATTGTGCGTAAACTGACAGCCGAAAGAATTGAGGAACTGAAGAAATTAATTAAAGAAACACAAGAAAAGTATAGGTAAATCTTGTAACTCCTAAAAATGTTTAATCCATGACCCATTCCAGGTGATATCCACCTTTTTATAAACTTAAAAAAGCAGCAAGTGACATGAAGAAAAATCACAGCCTGTTACTGTCATCCCTCTTGCCCCCTTTGTACAGCGTACAGTGACCCTTGGGGACATACAAGAAGTGAATGCTGTCTTCAACCCTCTTCACACAGGGGATATGTGTTCTCTTACTGTCCCATTTAAAGGAAATCTGTCACCAGGATAATCGCTATTGATGTAAAGCCAGTGCCTAATAGCACTTCCTCATCCAGTTTATTTGTTATGCAAATGAGCCAGTAAGGTGCCCCTGCTCAACATTTTATTTAGACTTAATTGGAGGAGGAGGACAGAATGTGGTAGCTATTTATGTCCTCCACAAGAGGGACAGCTTCTGTGAAGGTATTCTGTGCTGCACTGTGGTAATTGGTTCTGTGGGATGGTATTCTGTGCTGCACTGTGGTAATTGGTTCTGTGGGATGGTATTCTGTGCTGCACTGTGGTAATTGGTTCTGTGGGATGGTATTCTGTGCTGCACTGTGGTAATTGGTTCTGTGGGATGGTATTCTGTGCTGCACTGTGGTAATTGGTTCTGTGGGATGGTATTCTGTGCTGCACTGTGGTAATTGGTTCTGTGGGATGGTATTCTGTGCTGCACTGTGGTAATGGGTGTTCTGTGGGATGGTATTCTGTGCTGCACTGTGGTAATTGGTTCTGTGGGATGGTATTCTGTGCTGCACTGTGGTAATTGGTTCTGTGGGATGGTATTCTGTGCTGCACTGTGGTAATGGGTTCTGTGGGATGGTATTCTGTGCTGCACTGTGGTAATGGGTTCTGTGGGATGGTATTCTGTGCTGCACTGTGGTAATGGGTGTTCTGTGGGATGGTATTCTGTGCTGCACTGTGGTAATTGGTTCTGTGGGATGGTATTCTGTGCTGCACTGTGGTAATTGGTTCTGTGGGATGGTATTCTGTGCTGCACTGTGGTAATGGGTTCTGTGGGATGGTATTCTGTGCTGCACTGTGGTAATGGGTTCTGTGTGATGGTATTCTGTGCTGCACTGTGGTAATTGGTTCTGTGGGATGGTATTCTGTGCTGCACTGTGGTAATTGGTTCTGTGGGATGGTATTCTGTGCTGCACTGTGGTAATGGGTTCTGTGGGATGGTATTTTGTGCTGCACTGTGGTAATGGGTTCTGTGGGATGGTATTCTGTGCTGCACTGTGGTAATGGGTTCTGTGGGATGGTATTCTGTGCTGCACTGTGGGATGGTATTCTGTGCTGCACTGTGGTAATTGGTTCTGTGGGATGGTATTCTGTGCTGCACTGTGGTAATGGGTGTTCTGTGGGATGGTATTCTGTGCTGCACTGTGGGATGGTATTCTGTGCTGCACTGTGGTAATTGGTTCTGTGGGATGGTATTCTGTGCTGCACTGTGGTAATTGGTTCTGTGGGATAGTATTCTGTGCTGCACTGTGGTAATGGGTTCTGTGGGATGGTATTCTGTGCTGCACTGTGGTAATGGGTTCTGTGGGATGGTATTCTGTGCTGCACTGTGGTAATGGGTTCTGTGGGATGGTATTCTGTGCTGCACTGTGGTAATTGGTTCTGTGGGATGGTATTCTGTGCTGCACTGTGGTAATTGGTTCTGTGGGATGGTATTCTGTGCTGCACTGTGGTAATGGGTTCTGTGGGATGGTATTCTGTGCTGCACTGTGGTAATTGGTTCTGTGGGATGGTATTCTGTGCTGCACTGTGGTAATGGGTTCTGTGGGATGGTATTCTGTGCTGCACTGTGGTAATTGGTTCTGTGGGATGGTATTCTGTGCTGCACTGTGGTAATGGGTTCTGTGGGATGGTATTCTGTGCTGCACTGTGGTAATGGGTTCTGTGGGATGGTATTCTGTGCTGCACTGTGGTAATGGGTTCTGTGGGATGGTATTCTGTGCTGCACTGTGGTAATTGGTTCTGTGGGATGGTATTCTGTGCTGCACTGTGGTAATTGGTTCTGTGGGATGGTATTCTGTGCTGCACTGTGGTAATG
Source organism: Bufotes viridis (assembly GCA_033119425.1). Lineage (NCBI taxonomy): Eukaryota > Metazoa > Chordata > Amphibia > Anura > Bufonidae > Bufotes > Bufotes viridis. The sequence goes on from CM065590.1 coordinate 285,512,656, forward strand.
GGTTCTGTGGGATGGTATTCTGTGCTGCACTGTGGTAATGGGTTCTGTGGGATGGTATTCTGTGCTGCACTGTGGTAATTGGTTCTGTGGGATGGTATTCTGTGCTGCACTGTGGTAATGGGTTCTGTGGGATGGTATTCTGTGCTGCACTGTGGTAATGGGTTCTGTGGGATGGTATTCTGTGCTGCACTGTGGTAATGGGTTCTGTGGGATGGTATTCTGTGCTGCACTGTGGTAATGGGTTCTGTGGGATGGTATTCTGTGCTGCACTGTGGTAATTGGTTCTGTGGGATGGTATTCTGTGCTGCACTGTGGTAATGGGTTCTGTGGGATGGTATTCTGTGCTGCACTGTGGTAATGGGTTCTGTGGGATGGTATTCTGTGCTGCACTGTGGTAATGGGTTCTGTGGGATGGTATTCTGTGCTGCACTGTGGTAATGGGTTCTGTGGGATGGTATTCTGTGCTGCACTGTGGTAATGGGTTCTGTGGGATGGTATTCTGTGCTGCACTGTGGTAATGGGTTCTGTGGGATGGTATTCTGTGCTGCACTGTGGTAATTGGTTCTGTGGGATGGTATTCTGTGCTGCACTGTGGTAATGGGTTCTGTGGGATGGTATTCTGTGCTGCACTGTGGTAATGGGTTCTGTGGGATGGTATTCTGTGCTGCACTGTGGTAATTGGTTCTGTGGGATGGTATTCTGTGCTGCACTGTGGTAATGGGTTCTGTGGGATGGTATTCTGTGCTGCACTGTGGTAATGGGTTCTGTGGGATGGTATTCTGTGCTGCACTGTGGTAATGGGTTCTGTGGGATGGTATTCTGTGCTGCACTGTGGTAATGGGTTCTGTGGGATGGTATTCTGTGCTGCACTGTGGTAATGGGTTCTGTGGGATGGTATTCTGTGCTGCACTGTGGTAATGGGTTCTGTGGGATGGTATTCTGTGCTGCACTGTGGTAATGGGTTCTGTGGGATGGTATTCTGTGCTGCACTGTGGTAATGGGTTCTGTGGGATGGTATTCTGTGCTGCACTGTGGTAATGGGTTCTGTGGGATGGTATTCTGTGCTGCACTGTGGTAATGGGTTCTGTGGGATGGCATTCTGTGCTGCACTGTGGTAATTGGTTCTGTGGGATGGTATTCTGTGCTGCACTGTGGTAATGGGTTCTGTGGGATGGTATTCTGTGCTGCACTGTGGTAATGGGTTCTGTGGGATGGTATTCTGTGCTGCACTGTGGTAATGGGTTCTGTGGGATGGTATTCTGTGCTGCACTGTGGTAATGGGTTCTGTGGGATGGTATTCTGTGCTGCACTGTGGTAATGGGTTCTGTGGGATGGTATTCTGTGCTGCACTGTGGTAATGGGTTCTGTGGGATGGTATTCTGTGCTGCACTGTGGTAATGGGTTCTGTGGGATGGTATTCTGTGCTGCACTGTGGTAATGGGTTCTGTGGGATGGTATTCTGTGCTGCACTGTGGTAATGGGTTCTGTGGGATGGTATTCTGTGCTGCACTGTGGTAATGGGTTCTGTGGGATGGTATTCTGTGCTGCACTGTGGTAATGGGTTCTGTGGGATGGTATTCTGTGCTGCACTGTGGTAATGGGTTCTGTGGGATGGTATTCTGTGCTGCACTGTGGTAATTGGTTCTGTGGGATGGTATTCTGTGCTGCACTGTGGTAATGGGTTCTGTGGGATGGTATTCTGTGCTGCACTGTGGTAATGGGTTCTGTGGGATGGTATTCTGTGCTGCACTGTGGTAATGGGTTCTGTGGGATGGTATTCTGTGCTGCACTGTGGTAATGGGTTCTGTGGGATGGTATTCTGTGCTGCACTGTGGTAATTGGTTCTGTGGGATGGTATTCTGTGCTGCACTGTGGTAATGGGTTCTGTGGGATGGTATTCTGTGCTGCACTGTGGTAATGGGTTCTGTGGGATGGTATTCTGTGCTGCACTGTGGTAATGGGTTCTGTGGGATGGTATTCTGTGCTGCACTGTGGTAATTGGTTCTGTGGGATGGTATTCTGTGCTGCACTGTGGTAATGGGTTCTGTGGGATGGTATTCTGTGCTGCACTGTGGTAATGGGTTCTGTGGGATGGTATTCTGTGCTGCACTGTGGTAATTGGTTCTGTGGGATGGTATTCTGTGCTGCACTGTGGTAATGGGTTCTGTGGGATGGTATTCTGTGCTGCACTGTGGTAATTGGTTCTGTGGGATGGTATTCTGTGCTGCACTGTGGTAATGGGTTCTGTGGGATGGTATTCTGTGCTGCACTGTGGTAATTGGTTCTGTGGGATGGTATTCTGTGCTGCACTGTGGTAATTGGTTCTGTGGGATGGTATTCTGTGCTGCACTGTGGTAATTGGTTCTGTGGGATGGTATTCTGTGCTGCACTGTGGTAATGGGTGTTCTGTGGGATGGTATTCTGTGCTGCACTGTGGTAATGGGTTCTGTGGGATGGTATTCTGTGCTGCACTGTGGTAATTGGTTCTGTGGGATGGTATTCTGTGCTGCACTGTGGTAATGGGTTCTGTGGGATGGTATTCTGTGCTGCACTGTGGTAATTGGGTTCTGTGGGATGGTATTCTGTGCTGCACTGTGATGTGATTGTGGGATGGTATTCTGTGCTGCACTGTGGTAATGGGTTCTGTGGGATGCTCTGTGCTACATGGGTTCTGTGGATGGTATTCTGTGCTGCACTGTGGTAATTGGTTCTGTGGGATGGTATTCTGTGCTGCACTGTGGTAATGGATTCTGTGGGATGGTATTCTGTGCTGCACTGTGGTAATGGGTTCTGTGGGATGGTATTCTGTGCTGCACTGTGGTAATGGGTTCTGTGGGATGGTATTCTGTGCTGCACTGTGGTAATTGGTTTTGTGGGATGGTATTCTGTGCTGCACTATGGTTCTGCTGACCCTGCCAACTTGTATTGGCCCCATCTACTTGTGTTACCCCTCCTTCTGTTAGTTTGGACCCACCTATATCATTGGGGCCACTTTTTGTTTTTTTTCCAGGGCCACTTTATGTTCCCAGTCCGCCCCAGAGAAACAACAGTTCTGGAGCATCTTTTCTTAAAAATCGGTTCTTTGTCTTTCTTCTGTTGTTCTTCCTAGAAATGTATTTGATATATGTGATGTTTTTTTTTTACCAGTTGGGGATGTGTCCTTCAACACACTGACACTGTGCAATCAGTCCCCCTAGTGTCAGACTGTATATGGTTATTATCATTGACCCAGAAAAAGAATAAATGGTCCAGGGTATATTTAATAAGTGTATAAACTAGGGATCGACCGATATAGACTTTTTAGAGCCGATACCGATATTCTGTGAACTTTCAGGCCGATAGCCGATATTTTATACCGATATTCTGCGCATTTTAATGTTTGGATTTTTTTTTCTGTTACAGCGTTCAACGCTTTAAAAAAAAAAAATATTTTAATAGTTTGGACTTTTTGGGCACGGCAATATGTTTTTTTATTTATTGTTTATATATTTTATATGTAAAATTGGAAGAGGGTTAATTTATACTTAATATTTTGGTGTTTCTTTTACTATTTTAATTTTTTTACTTTTTATTTTATTACCATTTCCCCCCTTAGGGGTAGAACCTGTGCTCTTTACATCCCTTGTCCTATTCACCCTGATACAGCTCTATCAGGGTGAATAGGATCTCACCCTCTCCCTGCTGCCCTGTGCACACAGCAGCAGGAACCGACCATGGCAGCCAGGACTTCAGGAGTGTCCTGGTTGCCATGGTAACCGATCGGAGCCCCTGCATTACACTGCTGGGGTTCCGATCAGAAGAGAGGAGGTGAGGGGACCCTGTGGCCACTGCTACCAATGATATTAATACTGAAGGGATGGGGGGGGGGGATGCTGGAGGGCGCACTGGCCACCAATGTTTTTTATACTGTGGACAGGGAGGGGCTGAGGTCGCACTGGCCACCAATGATGATAACGTTTCAGATATTACAAACGCAGGCATTAGAAACACATTGCCCAGACCCTGCCTCTGATAGAGCGGTGCGATCCGCGGCAATTAACCCCTCAGGTGCGGCCCTCAGCCCCTCCTCCTCCTCTCTCTGTCCATTGGTGGCCAGTGCGCCCTCAGCCCTCCTCCTCCTCCTCTTCTCTCTGTCCATTGGTGGCCAGTGCGCCCTCAGCCCCTCCTACTCCTCCTCTTCTCTCTGTCCATTGGTGGCCAGTGCGCCCTCAGCCCCTCCTCCTCCTCGCTCTGTCCATTGGTGGCCAGTGCGCCCTCAGCCCCTCCTCCTCTTCTCTCTGTCCATTGGTGGCCAGTGCGCCCTCAGCCCCTCCTCCTCCTCTTCTCTCCATTGGTGGCCAGTGCGCCCTCAGCCCCTCCTCGTCTCTCATTGGTGGCCAGTGCGCCCTCAGCCCCTCATCCTCTTCTCTCCATTGGTGGCCAGTGCGCCCTCAGCCCCTCCTCCTCTTCTCTCCATTGGCAGCGCGGCACAGGGGGAGGGAGAGACACTGCCTCCTTCTCCCCGTGCTGCTCAGGGAACATGGCCGCGCTGAGAGCAGCGTGGCAATGTTCTGTGATAGCACAGTTATCGGTATATCGGCCTGGTTAGGGGCCGATACCGATAACTGTGCAAATCATGAATATCGGCCGATAATATCGGCCAAACCGATAATCGGTCGACCCCTAGTGTATACACCCTGTTTTTTACCTTTATTAAAACGTAACCTCTATTTGTGTAATTTTGACATTACAGTATGTATGGATATCCTGCACGCCCCTTGTTAGGTTATCAACTCAATGGATAGTATTGGAGCAGAAGAGACTACAATAATCTGTATATGGACATACATTACATAAGGGGGAAACATAGCGTTCATTTGTCAGTTTATTCATAAATATCTATGAGGAAGTTTTATGAAAAGATAATTTCGAATTTTAATTTAATGGAGGACAAAAATGTTTTCTAAAACATACATGTCAGGAGAGGTGACAAATCCACTATAGAGAGAAAAGGGAATTATTCCTACCGTTAATTCGGTTTCCACTAATCCTTAATGACGGCACCAAAATGGAGGTTGCTCCAAATTACTACCGGGATGTGAGATAATAAACCCAACACCAAAATTATAGGGTGGGAGTTACGGTGGTGCCGTCATGAAGGATTAGTGGAAACCGAATTAACGGTAGGAATAATTCCCTTTTCCACGGCATCCCCCTTCATGACGGCACCAAAATGGAGCAATACCAGATAAGTAGCTCTAGGGAGGGACCACGGCCTGAAGGACCTTGCGTCCAAAGGAACAGTCCTTGTTGGCCAACACGTCCAGTCTGTAATGACGGGTGAATGTGTGAATACTTGACCACGTAGCCGCCCTGCAGATTCGATCTGGAGATGCATCTGCTCTCTCAGCCCAGGAAGAAGAGACCGCTCTTGTGGAGTGTGCTTTGATTGCAAGAGGACAGTTCCCTTCTGTCTTGTAAGCCTGTATAATGGCTGATTTGATCCACCTACCGACGGTGTCCTTTGAGGCCTTCTTGCCTCTATTCTTACCCCCATACTGAACAAAAAGGTTCTCATCTAACCTCCACTCAGCTGTAGCTTCTAGGTACTTGAGAACTGTTCTCCTAACATCGAGAGTGTGAAACACCTGTTCTTTCTCATTTTTGGGGTTCTGACAAAAAAGAAGGTAAAATAATATCTTGGCTTTTATGAAAATAGGAAAACACCTTAGGGAGGAAATCTGGACGGTGTGAGAATAATCTTCTCATCTGAGACCCTAAAAAAAGGTTCTCTAATAGAAAGGGCTTGGATTTCCCCTATTCTGCAGGCTGTAGAAACTGCAACTAAAAAAAGCCGCTTTCCATGAAAGAAATTTAATTTCTGCTGCCGAAACAGGCTCCAAGGGACTTCCTGTTAGTCCTGACAGAACTAAGTTGAGATCCCAACTGGGTACAGAAGGTCTAGATCTAGGTTTAATAACACTGACACCCTTGAGGAATCTCTTTACTAGCTTATCCTCAGCTAGAGACACTCCAAGGAAGCTTGATAGAGCCAACACCTGTACCTTAATGGTGTTATGACTAAGGCCCTTCTGCAGACCTTCCTGCAAGAAGTCCAAGATTAGAGGAATACTAGGGTTGTCTATGTCAAAAGGACTATCCTGGAGCCAGGAATTAAACCTTCGCCAGGTCCTAGAATAGACAAACTGTAAAAGGTCTTCTCCCTGACTGGATAGTCGAGAAGACTGGGTCTGACAGACCCCTCTGCTTTAGGATCAACCGCTCAGGATGCATGCTGTGAGATGGAGCCTCCCTACCTCGGGGAACCAAACGGGACCCTGCTGGAGCAGATCTGGTCTGGATGGAAGCGGAAGAGGGGGAGCTATCGCTAGGAATTGTAGCAGAGGGTACCAGTTCCTCTTGGACCAAGCTGGGGCTACCAAGATTACTTTCCCTTTCCCATCCCTTATCTTCTTGAGAACTGCTGGGATAAGGGGAAAAGGGGGGAAAGGCATAGGTCAGGTTCCAATGCCACTCCTCCCTTGGGCATCCAGAACTGTGGGGAAATCTCCCCTGTTCAGGGAAAAGAACAAACGGACCTTCCTGTTTTGCCTGGTAGCGAACAGGTCCACCTGAGGATGACCTCAGTTCTGGGCTATTATGTCGAACGCAGTCTGGTGGAGCTCCCACTCCCCTGGGTCTACTCTTCTCCTGCTCAAGAAATCTGCCTGGACATTGTCCACTCCTTCCAGGTGTACAGCTGCGACAGACAGGACTGTCTTTTCTGCCCAGGAGAAAATTTCCTTGGAGAGATTCTGAAGATGAGGGTGACACATCCCACCCTGATGCCTTATGAAAGAGACCGCCGTTATATTGTCGGAGTAAATCCTGAGATGCTTCCCGACCAGCTGACCCTGAAGGAATCTTAGCGCTTCCCAAACAGCCCTGAGTTCCCTGTAATTGGAAGACCTCTGACCTATCTGTGATGTCCAGACACCCTGAACAGAGCCCCATTGGGACACTGCTCCACAACCTGTCCCGCTTGCATCTGTAGTAATTGTCAGTACAGGAGAATGGGACCAAAAGATTCCTACAGAGAGATTTTTCTTGTCCTGCCACCAATACAGGGATCTTTTGGTGACTGAGGAAATTGGAATCTTTTTGTCTAGGGACGATTGACTTCTGTCCCAATGGGAGAGAAGATTGGCCTGGAGGGGTCTGGAGTGGGCCTGACTCCCTAAGGGTACTGGAATGATGGCTCCCAGAGACAACAAGTCCAAAACCCCCCTTTTTAACTGGGCTGACTATGCCAGGGAGGAGAGGGTTGTGACCTGAAAATTGGTGGGGGGGGGGGGAGACTTAGAAACTCTATTTTTAACCCCTGCTGTACAATTTGCAGAGCCCAATGGTTTGAGGTCATACTGGCCCATTGGTCTGCAAATTTGAGGAGTCACCCCCCTACCTGATCGCTGTCATTTTTTTTGCAGGGGCAGGGACAGAACTAAAGTTGGAGTTAATGATAAAGTTTTTCCCTTTACCCCTTTTTGGTAACTCCAACGCCCTGCTTTTCCTCCCGCAGAATCTTTGGGAGGACGTTTGTTGCCACAAAAGGGTTGGGATTTTGTAAGAGGTCTCTCAACAGGAAACCCTTTTTTCTTATCTGCGGCATCTTCCAAAATCTTGTCCAACTCTGGTCCGAACACCAGGGACCCTTTAAAGGGAATTGAGCAAAGTCTATTTTTTGATAAGGTGTCACCTGACCAAGGCTTAAGCCAGAGTGCACGGCGGACAGAGTTAGACAAGGATGAGGATCTGGCGGCAAATCTGACAGATTCTGGGGAAGCATCCACCAGAAACCCTGTGGCCATTTTAAGGAGGGGAAAGGACTCTAAGATGTCATCCCTGGGAGTACCTTTCCTGAGATGGTCTTCAACTCTGTTTAGCCAAACAAACATTGACCTTGCAACAGAGGTGGCTGCCACATTAGTTTTAATGGAAATGGCCCCATTCTCCCATAGTTTCTTAAGTAACCCCTCCGACCTACGGTCCATGGGGTCCCTAAGTTGAGAGGCATCCTCAAAGGGAATGGATGTACCTTTGCCTACTTTAGCGACCGGCACATCAATTTTTGGATTTCATCCCAGATTTTTGTATCTTCAGGACAGAATGGAAGTCTATTCCTGATTTCTCTAGGAATCAAAATCCTTCTATTAATGTCCGCCCACTCATCCATGATGAGTTCTTTCAGATTTGGGTTTACGGGAAAAACTTTACGCTTCCTGGCTCTCAAACCCCCAAACATCTGGTCCTGAATTAAGCGAGTTTGTACCTCATATTCAATGTCCATGGTATTACGGACGGCGGACAAAAGGGAGTCTGTATTAACAGAATTAAAGTAGTATTTCACTACCGATTCTGTGTCAGTCCTCCCTTTCCCCTTCCTCATATACTATGTCTGAGGAACCATCAACAGCAATAGGGGCGCCATCAGCGTCAGAGGAGGATTCAGCAGAGATTCTAGGGCGCTTAGCAGGAGCAGCGCTGGAGCACGGTTCAGCAAGGGAATGTTTTTTGGCCATAGAAGAGCGAATCTCTTTTCTAATCATGGACCCAATGTCCTGCATCATAGCTGACCGCTCCTCCCTAACTACAGTCCCTATACAGGAGTAACAGATAGGGCGCCTATACGAGTTAGGTAAGAAAATACAGCACATAGAACAGACTCTGGGCTGCCTACTATCTCCTTCCTCCCCTGAAGGCTCCTTAACCCCCTGAAAAAGAAGGGACAGAGAGAACCTTATAAGAAAACAGTGATGGGAAGGGGTATGGGTGGATAAACCACCTTACTCACTGTTGCAGACGTCTTCTGGGCTTCTGCAGGGTCAGCACAGTCTTCCATGGAGCCTGTAGTCTGAGCAAGTGTGGAGCAAACACAGACTGGAGAGTGTTTCACATGTGAGAGGGATTCCTGCATCACAGCACCGCCCCCCGCTGTGATTGCATCCACCTGCCTGGTAATTAACCTGCCTGCAGCTAGGATATGCTGTATAGGCAAGAGCCGCAGCTTGCTCAGAGCCCTGCAGAGCCCCCCAAGCAGCCAAACTGGTTTGGGGACGTCGGACCCAGGACAGGGGACTCCCAACCGTGAGAGTACTGACCTGGGGGGTTAACGCTCAGAGGAAGGAGACCACAGGAGGCCCCGATCCATGCATCCTCTCGTCCCGTAGGGACAGGAAAAACACTGGGGTGTGTAAGGGGAGGGGCCCTTTTAAACCTCTCTGTTTCCTGTCCCTAGAGCGACAAGGGGAGCAACCTCCATTTTGGTGGCGTCATGAAGGGGGATGCCGTGGAACCTATCACTCTATATCGCTGGCACCCACACCTACAATGAGAACGGAGTGGGGAAATGAACGGAGGGCGCACTGCGCGTGCGCAGCTGCCCTCTATTCATTTTTATGGGGCTGCCGAAAATAGCCGAGTGTTGGCTTGGCTATTTCTGTCTGCCCCATATAGATTAATGGGAGCATGGGCCGCGCGTTCCTGGTGCACTCCCATTCACTTCTATAGGAGCATTGCTTGGTGGTGGACGGACCCCGGGAAATCCGGGATCCTCCAGCCACAGCGCTCCCCGCTTTGTTCTCGTTGTAGCCGCTGGGACCCCCACTTATCAGACATATCCTAACGATATGCCCCCATTTTCTGAGATTGGAATCCCCCTTTAATATATCTTATCATAGAAAAATACTTTGTTGTCCAGTTATCAGCTGTCCCTCCCTTTCCTAAGCTACACCTTATGTCTGAATTCTGTGATAATTCTGTTTTGTGCATCCAAGACAGGGTACCATCTCACTGAAAGATCAGATTGTATCATTCCATAGAAGTCTATATAAAGGGTAGAGGGGGAAATCAGGCATGACTCAGCAGCTTAAAAGCTCTACATCTCATCCCAATTGATTTAGGCTACTTTCACGTATGCGTTTTGGTTTCAGGTTTGGAGATCCGTCAGAGGATCTCAACATCGGAATTAAACAGTTCCGTTTTGATTACACATCAGGATGCATCCGTTCCGTTAGGATGCGGTTGTGTGAAATCAAAATGGAACAAACCAGATCTCTCACTAAATACATTGAAGTTCAGAGGGTGACTGATCTATTTTTTTTTGCATCAAAAACCGATCCATCACCATTGACTTATGGTCCATTTACACGTCCGTGTGTGTTTTGCGGATTCGCAAAACACTGACATAGGCGATGTGCGTTCCGCAATTTGCGGTCCGCACATCGCTGGCACTACATAGAAAATTCATTTTCTTGTCCGCAATTGCGGACAAGAATAGGACATGTTCTATTTTTTTCGGGAACGCGATTGCGGACTCGGAAGAGCGGATCTGCAATTGCGGACCCGGCCGGGACATCGTCTGTCCCCATTGAAATTAATGGGTCCGCAATTCCGTTCCGCAAAATGCGGAACAGAATTGCGGACGTGTGAATGGAACCTTACATTGTTTTTAGTGACTGGATCCGCTTTGTTCCATTTTGATCACTGGACACAAAACTGCAGCTTGCAGCGGTTTTGTGTCTGGTAACAAAACAAAATGCTGCCGGAACAGAAGGCATCCTGAACGGATCGCTTTCCATTCAGAATGCATGGGGAGAAAACTGAACTGCTTTGGCCCGGTTTTGAGATCCCCTGTCGGATCTCAAAACCGGAATGCCAAAATGCATGTGTGAAAGTAGCCTTATTCACATCGCTACTGTTCAGTACTTCTCTATAATATTCTGTATGGTGCTTTTTATCGATTCTGAGTGAGTTGGAGCCTTATTCACATCACTACTGTTCAGTACTTCTTTATAATATTCTGTATGGTGCTTTTTATTGAGTTGGAGCAGAATCTCCTTTCTCTGTGTATTGTACAGGGAGACATAATAGCAGCTAGTCTCCACCCACCAACTTAGAATTACAGATGTTGGTAGCAGAGGAGAACAGCTAAAAATGCAAAATACAAGTCATATAATGGTCCGGTATATGTTTTCACTCATGTATACACACATGGCAGCTTATTTTGAAAGTGTAGGTACGGTTTAAAATAAAATATGTTATTAATCTTTAGTAAGAGCTTTATTTTTTATTTTTGTATAGAAAATTGAAGAAGGAAGCAGAACTGATTCAGAGTGGCCACATGGACAGCAAATTGGAGGAACTGTGGAACGATATTGTGGCGTATGTTTTGTTTTATTTTCCCTTTTATCTTTTTCCATGAGACATAACCAGCAAAGTGCTCACTTTGTGTACCAACATTTTTCTCTCCACATCTTGTAGCAAGAAGAAACAGGAAGAGGAGGAAGCCGAGATGAAAAAGAAGGCAACAGATGCTGCTTATCAAGGTTAGGCTGTAACACAAGCCAAAATATCAAGCATGACGGGGGGGGGGGGGGGGGTCAGCTCTACACCTTCCCTCTAATAATAATAAATACATTTGTAGATAAATCCAGGAGTAATACATGTTGAGGAAGTTTTCTCTTTCCTTCTGCAGCAAATTCTTCTCAGCAGCATCCTGGCGATTTCCATATAAAATTCTATTAGTTCTTGGCTCACAGCTATAAAGTACCATTTTTGCACTTATGAGGTTGTCCCGCATCTGAGCTTTCACAAAACTTTTGATAAGTCAGTGACATATCAAAGGTTTTGCTTGGTGGGGGTTGAGTGTTTAGACTCCCACCGATTACTTGAATGAGGAGAGAGAAGCACTCACATAGCATACTCTCTCCTTGCTGCAGGATATAGGAGTGAGACGAGACCATAGACTTCTTATTGTGTATGTCTTGCTTCCTCTACTGCAGCTAGGAAAGAGAGTGCACTATGAAAGCATTTCTCCTTGTTCTAGCAATCAAATCCCTAATGATCAAAACCTTTGTAAGTTAATGTGAACAGTGTGGCTCATGTTCTTTTACTTTACAGTTTGTGTATGAATAAGAAAGAATTTCATCATTTAACAGTGTTTTTTCTTTTTCAGCACGGCAGGCAGCCAAGAATATTCCTCGAAGAAGTTCAAGCACAATAGGACGCTCATCTGTTGGATCTTCATCTCCAGGTGGAGAGTTTGGTTTAGGAGACCTGACACCGAATAGCACCGAGGAGGGAAACATGGGGGTAAGTTTACTTCTTCCACTGTTCTTTTAGATATGGGTGTGCCTTGCATATGTTTAACTCTTGCATGTTTGCTAAATTATGTTTTTAGGTAAGTGTGGGGTCTTTACCAAACACCCCAGTCTCCTCTTTCATTGGCATTCTTGACACCCCTCCTCCTCCAACCCCTTTGGAGTCCCCATTGACCCCTGTGATGGACGACTCTCCCCAGAAAAAGATGGTGGGACAGAAAGCAACTCCACCCCCCTCCCCGCTGTTATCGGAGCTCCTGAAGAAAGGAAGTGTGTTGCCCACAAGTCCCCGTCTGGTATGGAACCCCCCCTGGTTCTCATGGAGGGTGTCCCAACACGACCTATAGTCCTGCCAAAGGAGGTAAAATCTTCCCGTAGTCAAGTTTCTTGCCATATCTGTTTTTTTTTCCACAGGTCAGTGAGAGTGAAATGACTTTAGGAACTAATAACATTAGCGGCTCTAGTGTCTTAATGGATGTTGGGTTACTTCCAAGTCTTCATGGAGGTGAGCTGCACCCTATTGCAGGCACAATTCCAGCATCTCCGGCAGCATCAGGTATGTAGAATGACAAATGGACAAAACGATCGTTACCAAATGCTATTTAGTTTGGTGATTCATTTTCTTCTGTAACTTGGTCCTTGCCTCTTATTTCTGATTATGTAAATACCTTTTTTTCCTACACCTTTTTTCTCTTTCGTTTCTTTTTTTGCTTCATTACCTTTTCCTGTTTCTGGCCTCTTCTTGTTGCGTTTGTCCCTTCCTGTTCTTACCCTGCTAGGTGCTCCTACTCTATCACGGCTTCTAGAAGCTGGTCCTGCACACTTCACTGCACCTCTTGCTTCCTTCTCTGCTGCTACAAGTGAATCGCCATCTAAATCTTTGCTGACCCCAGTAGATTCCCAGGCTACCATTATTATGATGTCAGCACTTCCAATGACTGCAGCTGTCCCAGGTAACTTCTGCCTTGGGTTTCATGCTGGTATTAATTATCTTGAATTCTTTGCTTGTTTAGGGAGACATGGATACCCTTTTAACCCCTTAGTTGTAAAGTTAGATTTAGATATGTTTTAAAATTAAATATAAAATGACTTATGTTTACAGATAAACACAAATGTAATTTTTCAGATATAGGTTGAAATATTCCATGATGCTCAAAGCAGTTTTGATTTGCCCATATAGTGACCCAGCAGGACGACAGTGAAAATACTTCTGATCCACACACAGTTACCGTGTCCATGGACAGCAGTGACATTTCCATGATCATAGATTCTATCAATAAGGAATGTCTGGGAACTGGAGATAGTAGTGCACAATCAAAGGATGAGTCTTCAGACAGCAAGGGAGACCTGGATCTAGCAGAGAAAATGGACATTGCTGTATCTTACACTGGAGAGGAGTTAGACTTTGAAACAGTTGGAGATATCATTGCAATCATCGAAGACAAGGTAGGAATCTCACATTCTGCAAAAAACATATAAATTAGCATATATGTTTTTTTGTACAATGGAACTCTATTGGATGGATGCCACAGTATGGCATCTGTCTGAGGCGTCCGTAAACATACGTTTTTTTTTTGTGTATGTTAAACGTATGACAAAAATCCAACACTTCCATTATTTTCATTGTTCTGCTCATCAAACGGAGCAGAACAACAGAAATAAATAGTGGTGGTGTGAACGGGGCCTAAGAGGTGGGTGTGCAGGGAACCATTACTGGTCTAATAACATGAAGCAATTATAGCAAAGTGATAAAGTCCAGTCCAATATGGCGGAACTTCCCTGTACGTTATCACTTGGCTATAATGGCCTGCTGTGTATTTACTACACACTGCAACACATACATCAGTGTGAGATGTGTGTAGTGATGTATACATGTGTGTGATGTGTGTAGTGCAGTGTATGATGTGTGTAGTGCAGTGTGTGATGTATACATGTGTATGATGTATGTAGTGCAGTATGTGATGTGTGTAGTGCAGTATGTGATGTGTGTAGTGCAGTGTATGATGTGTGTAGTGCAGTGTGTGATGTATACATGTGTATGATGTATGTCGTGCAGTATGTGATGTGTGTAGTGCAGTGTGTGATGGGTGTAGTGCAGTGTGTGATGGGTGTAGTGCAGTGTGTGATGTATGTAGTGCAGTGTGTGATGTATGTAGTGGTGTATACATGTGTACTGTATGATGTATGTGATGATCACACACTCCACTACATACATTACACACATGGATACACAACACCTTGCGCTGTCTCCTTCTTATGCGGCCCCATCTTGATTCTTCGGCTCCTCAGCGCGCCCAGCACTTCTTCCTTCAGCCCCCCAGAGCCGGCCCCTCCTCCTTTCATCTCCCGCCGGCTTTCTCTGGTGCAGGGCGCTGTATGGCTTCGGCGCCCGCCCAAACTAACCAATAGCAAAGCTCCTTACTGTATGGAGCTTTGCTATTGATTATTTCAGGCTGCATGATGAATGTTCCTGTTCTAATGTTTAAGGGAGTCTGTCACCAGCAAATTCACTGTTAACCCAGGCACAATGCTATGTAGGTCTAGCTCAGCTGAATGTATTGCTACCTTTCACTCAGCGATCTGTTGCTTCATTCTGAAGAAAAAGTGCTGTTAATCTATATAAAGATAAGCAGTTAAATTCACTGGGCTCGAGCAGTTCTGTGCAACCTCTGCCAGCCCCTCTACAATGCCACAATGGATTACTAAATGAATTTCCTGGTGACAGACTCCCAATATAGGAAACCACTCATCAACTTTATACTGCCCTCACAGAGAGAAGCATAAAGTACAGACAGATAGCAGTGTCATGCACGAGCTGATAGTGTTTGCCGAGAACCAGTATTATAACCTTTGCACTCTGGCCTGGAAAAGAGTCTTGACTACCTGAGAAGAGTCATGTTTATTCTTGATCCCCCTGCTCTCCTCGCCCATCTGCTAATAACTAGTAGTTGTCGCCCTAGGAGAAAACTGGCAATCCTCAGTAGGTGGGCATGGACAACAGGGGGATCATGAATAACTGACTCTTCTCAGGTAGCCTTGACTCTTTTTCCAGGCCAGGGTGGCGATGGTTAGAACACTGGTTGTCAACGAAAAAAAAAAAAACTCAAAGCAAAAAAATCAAGTGTTTTGACTGAGGTTTAGTGATGCGGTAAATGCAAGCATGGTTTTTACATGTAAAACACATTTATTTAACCTCTTAATAGTCATGCTAAAATTGTGAAAACCCTCCCAAAAATGTCACTTTTTTTATTGTAGATTTTTAATGTGTGTCTCCAGTAAATCTCGTTGGTGCAAAGTAAACTCAGGAGACACTGTTGCATTTCTAACCCCATCATTAATGACCTCATTAATTATAGCCTTAAGGACTATTTTCCTCCTTTGTGTTCCAGTAGTCATAACTTTTTAATGTTTTCTTCTAAATGTTTTATTTTTATTTTGCGGGATTAGTTGTAGGTTTTTTAGGAACCATTTTGGTATATATAGTGCATTAAATAACTTTTTTTATTATTTTATTGTTAGGGGGAAAGATTAAAAAAAACAGCAATTTGTACATTATTTTGTGGAATTATATTTACGGCAGTAAAAATAATATAATTTTATTATCTGGGTCACGAAAATGATAGTCACATTTATGTATATTTTTACTATTTTTCTCTCCTCCTGCAGCCTGTCAGCTCTGCAGCTGCTCCCTCATTCTCCTCCAGACTGATAGGGAGAGGGGGCGACTGCTTTAACTGCTCATATCTCTGGTTTGGTACCAGCTTGAGCTATGAGCTTTGTATTGTTTGAAAGCTGACATTCCAACTTTCAGACCTTAAATGACAGACAGAATGACAGCAATATCTTTAGTACAGGGGAAGATATCACTGATATAAATCGGGATACTGTGAATGCAGCTGAAAGTAAAAGCAAGTTTAACCCATGATTATTCCCGACTCGATTTGTAACACTGATATCTCCTCTGTTGCTTGGACTAATGCTGTCACAAGACCAGTTGCAGGCTTCTATCTGCTACCATTGAGGAGATATCAGCAGCTAAAGCAGCCCTCCGCCTCCACTTTATGCCCGAGCGGGGCTCTGGCTGAACAGTTAGGTGGTTAAAGGGAGTTTGTTACCAGTTTTATTTTGCTCTATCTGAAGGCAGCATGATTTGGTGACGGATACCCTGAGCAAATATCTGAGTCACTTGAACTGACCTAGACCCAGTGTTTTGCTAAGGATATCTGTCACCAGGGTATGCTGCTTTCAGAAAGCTCAGCATGGGTTACAGATTTCCATGTTCCATCTGTAATAGCGCATTTATCACATCACAAAACCACGGAAATCGTGTAAAAGGAGCCTCAACACTATACTTAAAAATGTGGTGTGTCCTGCTGCCAGTAGTTTCTGGCTGAATGTTCAAGAGAGCGGTGTGCTGACATTGTATCACATCACTACATCTTCTCATCAATTTTAGTGGTCTTTATGTACAGTTGGCTAAAGGTCGCCATATACATTAGTCTAAAGTTAAACAAAACGGAAGATTTCAGCCAAAATGATCACTGAACTTTAACAATGAATGATGAGTTTAGCTAACTGATGATGGCTAATTTTAATATTTTTGTCCAGTAGTTGGACAAAAGATCTTTGGTCCACGAAGAATCTTTTTGAAGGAAAGACCTTTCTTTGAAGGAACGTTCCCAGAAAGATCTTTTGTCCATAGCCCGGATTCATTGAACATGTATGGCCGGGTTAAACAACTGTACTATCCAATATGGACTAAAATATGTTTGGTCATGTCTGTGAAAAAAAACGTTAACTGGATGTTTCTTCAACTGCTGTTCTACCATCAGTCAACCTCTATCTAATGTGTATGGCCACCTTTAGTCATTGGACGATATGGTCATGTGATGGAGAACGGAAAACTTTGTAATCCAAGTAGAATATGGAATGCTTGCTAGTTAAATTAACTAATAGCTGTACGGTTTATATTGCTTTGTAATCAAATTGTTCTCTGAATAGGTTGATGACCATCCTGAAGTGCTGGATGTAGCGGCAGTTGAGGCAGCCCTTTCTTTTTGTGAAGAGAATGATGACCCCCAATCCCTTGGTGGGCCCTGGGATCAAGCTGTTCAGGAGCACACAGTGAAGCAAGAGACACTTCCAGGGCCCAAGGATACAGATACAATAATGAATATAATGGAGTTGGCTGATATAAAAGCAGAACCTTCTGAACCAGAGGTGGAACCTGCCCAGTCAGATGGGGCCCCCCTGACATCTCTCTCAACCTTTCAGCTTGAACCCCCTGAAGAAGAGTTAAGTGAAGCTAGTGTAAAAGAACCAGTCAAAGAAGAGGAAACAAGTGATCACCAAGTGAAAACGGAGGTATATCTTTAACCATTTGTGACTTGCTGGGTCTTTAAAAATGATGTCCGCTCAGGAGATCTGGGAAAGCACGATAGGAACGGACTAATTCTTCCGTAGACAACAATGGTAAACCTAGGGGGACTAAAAATAAAAGTTTAAAAAAAATTCAAATCATACTCTCTTTCCACATATTAACCACAAAAATAATAAATGGAAAAATAAAAAAAAGTTATAGCTCCAGGAAGCTCTGGAGAAACTTGTAAAATCTGTGTGGCATGAAGGGGTTTAAGGGTGTGTATTTTAGATGGATACAAATTGTATTAGGTAAAGTAATATTTTTCTCTTACCTCAAGGAACCAGAATGTGAGACTTCTCACAGTGACACATTTGTTAATGAAGAAGAAAGAGGAATACCATCAGAGGAGAGTCTGTCTTTAACTGGTGCGCACTGAGAACTGTAGTCATTTATATGCCAGCCTTGGGGTTATAACTGGTTTACAGGGGGTGCGGTATTACTTAGCACTGCATATTTTCATTGTTCTGCTCCTATTTCAGAGCCAGTGAAATCAGAGCCTCCAGCTGCCAATCAGAACAAGGTATTCTGTCCTATAGTTTTTCAGAAATTTTTAAGATGTAGCTTTGTATTTTGGTTGGAAAGTTATGCAAATACTTTTATCCAGGACTCTCAAGGAGAGGAAGATGAGGAAGAGGAGGATGTCACAAGTGAGGTTGGTAGTCCTGAAGAGCCCAAGGAAGAAGAAGCCGGAGAGGAATATCTATCTGAAATGGATAATGAACCTCCAATCAGTGAGAGTGATGACGGATTCAGTATTCATAATGCTCAGCTTCAGTCCCACACACTTGCTGATTCTATTCCCAGCAGTCCAGCATCCTCCCAATTGTGAGTAAATTTATGTACATGTTTAAAGAGGACCTCTCCTGACATGTCTGTTTTAGGAACTACTAGCGTTCTCCATGTAATAACAATTCTGGAGCATTTCTTATGACTATATGTTGTGCCATTCTTCTGCTATTTTTGCTAGAAGTCTATGAATAAAGGTACATACAGACGGGAGTCACCTGTTGCAGTTGTGTCCCTGCACAGTCTAAAGCCTCATTCACACGTCCGTGTTTAAATCCGTGAGCAGGTGGTCAGTGAAACTGTAAAGGATCCGTGTTGGGTCCGTGTGTCCACTTTTTTGCTGTCCGTGTTTCACTGACACTGAACAGCTGAAAAATAATTTTCAAAGAATCTCTTCTTAATGATCCGTAAAACAAGGATGCAACAACACGGATGGCATCAGTGGTTTTAGCAGACCCATAGACTATAATGGGCGTGATGGATTTGTGAACACGGACAAAATAGAGCATGCATTTGTGCTAAAACAAAAACTGACCCACGGACCGTGCTAAAACACTGATGTGTGAATTCACACATTAAAATGAATAGGGACGTGTGCTGTCCGTGGAGAACACGTACAGCACACGTCCGTGAAACACTGACGTGTGAATGTGGCTTAACAGTGGCAGAACTGAGTTGGACTCAGTGTCAGACTGTGCAGGGACATACCACACACTAGTAACTCGCATCTGTACCTTTATCCATAAGCTTCCAGCAAGAATAGCAGAAGAATGGCACAACATAGAGTGATAAGAACAGATGCTCCATAATTGATATTACACGGGGAATGCAAGTTCCTAAAACAGACATGTCAGGAGAGGTTCTATATAAGTGTGTTTTTAGTTTTCAGAATTTTGGCAGATAAAATGTTCTTCTGTTTAAAACAAGTCTCTATAATTTCAGTTCGGTCTGCAGTGAAGATCAGGAGGCGATACAAGCCCAGAAAATCTGGAAAAAAGCTATTATGTTGGTTTGGAGAGCAGCAGCCAATCACAGGTCTTGACATCTTTTGTAACTATCTCTGCTGATTCCATGTCTGTGCCTTACTGCTTTAAAGTGGTTGTCAGGCTTCTTCCCCTGCCCAATCTGACATCGAGAGACACCATGCTGGGCAGGAAAGTTGCATGGTAACCACCCAAATGGTCCTATTCTAATTAATGGGACCCATGTACAATACTCTCTGTGCATCAGATGTTTGCCTCAGCAACCGTTCTGCCTAACACTTAGTGGCATCCCTCCGCCTGATGAGGTCAGGCAGGAGAATATGCTTGCATAACCCCTTTTTAACATGTTTTTGAGGTGTCCGTGATTTCTGCTTCAGCAGGATGTATATTTCCTTTATTCTTTGTAATACTGGTGAAGTGAAAGTAATATATTTAATAGTTTACCTCATATGGAATACATTTTATTCTGTGTTGATAATCTGCCATTTATTGAACATTACAACTGGACAATGTCAGGGTCTTCATGAGCCAACCACTTGAACCATGAAATTCATATGGAAAATTTTGTAACTAAATAATATGGTGATTTCTTTCTGTCCAGGTATGCCAATGTCTTTCTTCAACCTGTGACAGATGACATTGCTCCTGGTTATCATAGTATTGTGCAGAGGTAAGAATAACTGTAGTCTAGTGTGTATTACTATATGTTTCATACATAATTACAGATAGGAGAGAGAAAATAATTGCCTCATTGAAGTGGATACTTTTTCACTACTTATTGATTTTTCACAGTTATTCATGAGCATTAAATTCCTTTTATTAATTAGTTTAACATATTGAGGGTAATTTGTCGCAGTACTCCTTATGCATCATTTTTTATTTTAGGCCTATGGACCTATCCACCATAAAGAAAAACATTGAGACTGGTCTAATTCGGAGTACAGCGGAATTCCAGAGGGACATCATGCTTATGTTCCAGAATGCTGTAATGTATAATAGTTCTGATCATGATGTCTACCACATGGCTGTAGAGATGCAGCGTGATGTGCTTGAGCAAATCCAGGTATGGTTACTAGTGTAATAACTAGATGAAATGCACTAAATGCCTTTCATGTTATGGATATTTAGAAGCTGTTATATATAGATTTCCTTATTTGAATTTTTTCACGTTTTCAACATATTTGTCTGTTTTACATACTGTAGCAATTCCTAGCCACACAGTTGATTATGCAGACATCTGAATCAGGAATCAGTGCAAAAAGTCTAAGGGGCCGAGATTCCACACGCAAGCAAGATGCCTCTGAAAAGGTAATTTTATTTGTAAGGTTAAAAAGGCATTTGGTTTTAGCAGTTATCTTATCTTAAAGAGTATTCCAGTTAGAGAAAAGTAGCTCTTATACAAAGGACAGGGGGATAACTGTTAGATCAGTGGGGGTCCTACCACTGGGACTCCCACTAATCACAAGAACGGGGGACCCCGTATCCACTGGTCTGACATGCGAGTTGCTGCTCCACTGCGCCATAGATGGCCAAGTACAGCACTCCGCCATCTCTAGCGCTCCCATTGAAATGTGTTGATCAGTGGCGCACATTTCTAAACAGCTGCATTGTCCATTTGAGAGGGGCTCCACTGGGTATGGGGGCCCCCGTTCTCTGATCGTGTAGTTATTCTCTGTCCTGTGGACACGGGATAACTTTCTCTAACTGGATTAACCCTTTAAATCTCCTTGTAGCAAAGATGGGTGGCAGACAATCCAGATACAATCCCACAGTGGAGTTTACATTGCTTTTTTACAGTTCTGAATGGTAAATCGCTCTAGCCATGCAGCAATGCATCCACCACTCGCAGTTTTATACAAATAACTAGAGATTTGCCATTTAAAAGACAATGCTTGTAGGCAATCTGTGAGAAATGTCATTTTTTGTGGAGCAGTTTTAATAATTGAATAACCAAGAAACACATATTTTGTGTATTCACTCCTTCCTGTCCAGTTGCAGCAGAAAAAAGGGTTTTCATAGTTCGTAGTAAAATACAAAATAATACAATAAATAATTGTAAATTTAATTGTCAGGGTGCTTGTCCCTGTTAATACCTGCAATAGCATAAGGAATTAAATGGGAATTCAGGGATTTTATTATTTAATGCCCAATCGTCAGGACAGGCCATCGATATAGGTGGGGGTGCAAGACCATGACCAGCTGCTTCCATGTGGCACTAGAAATTCCCAGCTCTGTTCTCTAGACGTAGCTGGTTACTGAGGCTAATGGGAGCAGCTCTGCAGTAATAGATGGAACTGTTTGGTCCTGGCATTAATCTCAACCGGCTAATCGGCAGGAGGCAGCATGGGTCTTGGTATCTGATATCACCAATCAGATATTGAAGACCTATCCAGAGGATACGTCATCTATAGTAAAATCCTGGAATACCGCTTTAAGAGACAAGCAAATGGTTTGATTTTTGAATTATTACTTTTTGCTAGAATGTGTTTTTCAAATGTAGATAGATATAGTGTAGATGGGGGTACCTTTGGTAAAACATACCTTGTACACACTTGTACATTTTCAGCAATTTCTGTAGTCATTTCTTGACCCAGACCATTCTATTTATAAGACGAGCCTATGTGGGTATAGGGAAATAACAGTCTTAGGGAAATCACATCTCCTGGTACCGTCAGCAGATTCCAGGCATCGTATGTGCTGATAGTACAGATTATAACACAATTGTGGTATATTACTGTTTATTTGTATAGTGATTGTATTGGAGAGGACTTGCATTGTTTAATTCTAGTATGCTACCTTACTTGTATTATGTGATACCATGTTTCTTTGGTAGCATCCTAAGCATGGGCGTGTCAGCTTTTTATCAAGTATATGTATTGTATCATATGGAATATCAATAAAAATACATCTGTATGTTGTCATTAACTGGTATTATTGTGTTAGAATTTGTACTATCGATGTTTCTAGGCTTAGGTCACTCACCTATTACCTGTTGTTTGAGCCCAATGTCAATAGGCTTACTAATGGATTGTCAGTGAGACACAGAGGGGCAGTGTTGTGTATATGGCCATCAGGACAGCTCCTTTGCGCTCATCATTGACAGAATAAAGATTCTGAACCTTCATCTGCTGGTGCCTTTGAGAGTCCCTAATTGAGAAAGCATGCTCTTTACTAGAAAATTATTTGTATTGCAGAGGTATATTATAGAATTGCTTATCCTGCAGTTCCATAGCTTTATGGGTCATATTGCATCCAAATGTGAACTTTTTATTTATTTATTTAGGATTTGTCTTGTGCTTGGGGTAGCAAGGGGAAGCCAGTACTAGAATTATTGGGCTGTATCTTAAAAAAAAAAGTTGGAAAACCTCCTAGTATCAATACTCAAACCTCGCTGCCCCTCTATAAGATTATCGGCAAGGTCCTGGCTTCTCTTTTGCTTTTGTGTTGCCAGCTTCTTAATGTCTTGTGTCGGAGGAGAGTCTCCTTGGAATCTGACCTGTTTTTCTGTTTGTCCTTTAACAGGACAGTGTCCCCATGGGCTCTCCTGCCTTCCTTCTCTCTCTCTTTGTAAGTATTGAATAGCTGCATTGTATTGGAGGATATGTGTTTCAGCACCCTCCATCTGTCCGTTACAGCTGTTTGACTATGTACTGTGAACGTTATTACTGTCTGCTGTGTGTTTGCTACCTCGGCGCTTCTTTCTGTCCTTCAAACTGATATTAATGTTTGTGAAAACTGTCCACTCCCAAACTAGCAAGGTTACGTTCTCTGATATTTAGTGCGTGATAATAAAGATGTGTTCACTCCGCAGTGTAGACTGCATTCTGTCAGATCAGCAGTTCAGAGCTTTGAATTTGACAGGGTTAGGACAGCACTAGGATGAGAAGGCAGAAGGTCACTGCTTAGTGTTTCAGGTATGTGGCTTTTCCATCTGGATCGCAGTGTGAACCCTAAAGTTATATCTGTAAGAGTATATAGCTGTCCCATCTCTTAGACAGTACTGTAGGGTATCCCATTATCTGTACTTTATAATGACACATTTGTTTTTCTCTTGTGTCACAGGATGGAGGTACGCGAGGCCGCCGGTGTGCAATCGAAGCCGATATGAAGATGAAAAAATGAGGGGTCTGCTATGTGCAATACATTGCAGTAGCAGTACAGTTTTATGTATAATTGTATCATTTAATGAATTGATGTTGTCTTTGGAAAGCTAATTTATAAAACCCCAGTATCTGGGTTTCATTTCTGTCTGCCCTGCCTTCCATGAAGTGTTGAAACAAGCAGCATTAGTTATTTGTAGATATATACTGCAAGGTAGCAACCCATAAAAGTGTTTCTTGTACTTTATTTTTTGTTCTTTTTTTTTTAGCCAAAAATTGGACTGGATACAAAAAGTTGTAGTTTTCTCCTCTGTTTTGGATCCACTCTTGGTTTGGGCTTTAAAAAGATGCAACAAAAGTTGTAGAAAAACTGGCTTTTGAAGTATGTGGACTTTTGTACTAGAGCAACATACATATGATATTTACCAGCATTTTGATCTTTGAACATGAGTTTAAACATCTGTCTTATGGCAATCATGAGAAATTTGTTAAAATTAGTGCTTTTTAACTTAATTTACATTGTTCTTTTGTAAGCTCATGTCTTCACAAGTTGTTCAATTATGTTATCTGCTTAGGATAGGTCATCAATATCAGATCAGTGGAGGCCTTACTCCTGGAACCCCCACTGATCAGCTCTGGCTCCAGTGCTGAAAAAAGGCATCGGAACTACATAGCTCCATCCATTGTGTAGTGGCCGGAGCTGGTTACTGCAGTGCCTCTCCCATTCACTTGAATGGACAGAGCTATGTAGTATATCAGTCTATTGTAATATCCATCAGATTTAAGGAAAACATTGTCGTATATTGTAAGGAATAAAGGTGTAATTGTCTAAATATCTTTCCTGACATTTTTTTTTTTAAAGATATTTACAGATATATTGTAAGTAGCTCACAGAAGGATCACAGAACAGAATTTTGATGACGGTTGTAGAAACATATAAACTTAAGTGTAATTTATGTTTATTTTGTATGTGATGTATATGTTGATGAATACAAAATAAAGATATCTTGTTTGGACGTTAAAATGTAAGAAGGGTATTGAAAAATAAGATATTGATGTGATAAATGCAAATGATTACGAATGTAAGTATAACTGAAAATGTATGTTGCTGCCTCTTCTCATATTTCACAGTTCACCAGACCACCTAGTATATAGGCCATCTCATCAGATGGTCGACGTCTGACTACCAGCATATTTGGATGTAACACTTGTTCACTGTGCAATAACCAATTTAGACTCTTAAAGGGGTTATCCAATGTCTAAAACACGCTTCCTGGCAACCGCTTCGCTACTGATCCCCGCACGGCCGTCACATGGACTAAAACATACAGCGACGGGGGCGAACCTTCCTAGTGTCACCTCACTAATATCTGTCCTTGGAATCTCTAGTCTGCCAATCGATTGCTCAGCGATATACAACATGCCCTAAATCTCACTTAAGTGATTAATGTCTTGGATGGGTTCTTTAACCCCTTCAGGACACATGACGTGACCGGTACGTCATGAGTAGTTCTGATCACTGCTGCTCAGCCGGCAGTGATCGGAACAAGTTACCTGTGAACCCCCCCCCCCCCCCCCCCCCCGTATCCAATTCAGACCTGCGGTTTGCAGCTCTTTTCGCAATCTCTGAGAGTCTAAATGCCCCCGAAGTTGTAAAATTTGACCCCCTCTGCAGCCCCCAATCATAGGGTTGGTTGCGGGAGGTGGGCGCACATTGCTGACACTCTGATAGAAACGGCTGGCATCTGTGCTTGATCAGATGCTAGCCGTTTAACCCCTTCCATACGGACCGCGGTATGGAAGGTTAACAGGGAGGGAGCTCCCTCCCTCTCCCATCGGGGGCCTGCTGTGCCTTTGCAGCCCCCCGAGAGGATAGGATCGCAGAGGGAGGGAGCCTCCCTCCCTCCCCATCGCCCGCTGCTCTTTTATGACAGCGGGTGATGGTTGCCATGGAAGCAGGACGCTTTCAGAAGCGTCCTGCTCTCCATGATACTGAAAGTCTGAATAGACCTGCTAAAGGTCTATTCAGACTTTGTAAAGTAAAAAACACATCACAGTGCACTATATAGTGTACTGTACTGTATTATACAGACACCAGATCCACTGAATCCACAAGAACCAAGTGGGTCTGGGTGAAAAAAAAGAGTAAAAATGAAAAAAACATATCACTGAATAAAAAAAAAAAATGAAAATACACTACACATATTAGGTATCTCCGCGTCCGTAAAAATCTGCTCTATAAAGATATCACATGACTGAACTCAGGTGAACGCCATAAAAAAAGCCCCCCAAAAATGGTGTAAATAAGCCATTTTTTGGCACCTTACATCACTAAAAGTGTAATACAAAGCGATCAAAAAGGCGTATGCCTCCCAAAATAGTACCAATCAAACCGCCATCTCAGCCCGCAAAAAATGAGCCCCTACCTAAAACAATTGGCCAAAAAAAAAAAAACTATGCCTCTCAGACTAAAACATAATTTTTTTTTGTTTCAAAAATGCTTTTTAGTGTTAAATGTAAAAAAACAAAAACTAAAAAGTAAACATATTGGGTATCTCTACGTCCGTAAGAATCTGCTCTATAAAAATATCACATGACCTAACCCCTCAAGTAAACACTAAAAAAAAACTTTGTCAAAAATGGCTTTTTTGACAACGTTTTTATTTTTTATGTTTACGACGTTCACCTGAGGGGTTAGGTCATGTTATATTTTTATAAAACAGGTCCTTACGGACACGGCGATACCCAATATGTATACCTTTTTTTATTTATTTTGGTTTTACACAATAATATCCTTTTTGAAACAAAAAAAAAACATGTTTTAGTGTCTCCATAGTCTGAGAGCCATATATTTTTCAGTTTTTAGGCAAGTTTTGTGATGTAAGGTGACAAAAAAATGGCTTTTTTTTGTCACCTTACATCACAAAAAGTGTAATAGCAAGCCATCAAAAAGTCATATGCACCCCAAGATATGCAAAAAATGAGCCCCTACATAGGACAATCGCCCCAAAAAAATAAATATGGCTCTCAAACTATGGAGACACTAAAACATGATTTTTTTTTTTTTGTTTTAAAAAATATTATTGTGTAAAACTTATATAAATAAATAAAAAGTACACATATTAAGTATCGCCACGTCCGCCACAAGCTGCTCTATAAAAATAACACATGACCTAACCCCTCAGCTGAACACAGCAAAAAAATAAAAATAAATACGGTGTCAAAAGCCATTTTTGTCACCTTACATCACAAAAAGTATAATAGCAAGCGACCAAAATGTCATATGCACCCCAAGATAGTGCCAATCAAACCGACATCTCATCCCGCAAAAAAATGAGCCCCTACATAATAGTCGCCCAAAAAATAAAAAATAAACTATGGCTTTCAGAATGTGGAGACACTAAATTTTTTTCAAAAATGCTTTATTATGTAAAACTGAAACAAAACCCCCCAAAAAGTAGTCATATTTGGTATTGTCGCGTCCGTAATAACCTGCTTTATAGAAATAGCACACAATGTAACCTGTCCATCTATGTAAATAACAAAAAATCCAAAACAGCTATTTTTTTTGCAAGTTTTCCATTTTAATCCATTTTTCCAGTAACAAAGCAAGGGTTAACAGCCAAACAAAACTCAATATTTATTGCCCTGATTCTCTTGTTTGCACAAACATCCCATATGTGGTCGTAAGCTGCTGTATGGCCAAACGGCAGGGCACAGAAGGAAGGGAACGCCATATGGTTTTTGGAAGGCAGATTTTGCTGGACTGGTTTTTTGACACTGTCCCATTTGAAGCCCCCCTGATGCACCCCTACAGTAGAAACTCCAAAAAAGTGACCCCATTTTGGAAACTACGGGATAAGGTGTCAGTTTTGTTGGTACTATTTTAGGGTAAATATGATTTTTGGTTGCTCTATATTACACTTTTTTTGAGGCAAGGTAACAAAAAATAGAAATTCTGAAATTTCATCTCCATTTGCCAATAACTCTTGTGGAACACCTAAAGGGTTAAGAAAGTTTGTAAAACTGGTTTTGAATACCTTGAGGGGTGTAGTTTCTTAGATGGAGTCACTTTTATGGAGTTTCTACTCTAGGGGTGCATCGGGGGGCTTCAAATGGGACATGGTGTCAAAAATCCAGTCCAGCAAAATCTGCCTTCCAAAAACCATATGGCTCTCCTTTCCTTCTGCGTCCTGCCGTTTGGCCATACAGCAGTTTACGACCACATATGGGGTGTTTCTGCAAACTAAAGACTCAGGGGAATAAATATTAAGTTTTGTTTGGCTGTTAACCCTTGCTTTGTTTCTGGAAAAAATTTATTAAAATGGAAAATTTTCCAAAAAATCGAAATTCTGAAATTTTATCTCCATTTGCCATTAACTCTTGTGGAAAACCTAAAGGGTTAATGCCATTTGTAAAATCAGTTTTGAATACCTTGAGGGGTGTAGTTTCTAGAATGGGGTCAGTTTTGGGTGGTTTCTATTATGTAAGCCTCACAAAGTGACTTCAGACCTGAACTGGTCCCTAAAAAGTGGGTTTTTGAAAATTTCTGAAAAATTTCAAGATTTACTTCTAAACTTCTAAGCCTTGTAACGTTCCTCAAAAAATGAAATGGCATTCCCAAAATGATCGATACATGAAGTAGACATATGGGGAATGTAAATCAATAACTTTTTTTGGTGGTATTACTATGTATTATAGAAGTAGAGAAATTTAAACTTGGAAAATGGCACATTTTTCAAAATTTTGGGTAATTTTGGTATTTTTTTTTTTATAAAAAAAAAATGAAATTTTACATTTTACCACTGTCATGAAGTACAATATGTGACGAAAAAACATTCTCAGAATGGCCTAGATAAGAAAAAGCGTTTTAAAGTTATCACCACCTAAAGTGACACTTGTCAGATTTTGAAAAAATGGCCTGGTCCTTAAGGTGATATAGGGCCGTGTCCTTAAGGGGTTAAAAGCCTCCCTATATAGCCCATCGCCAAAAAAGTACATTATGTGACCTAGTGCTGTATGAAAAACCTTGTTAGATATTAAAAAGGCAATGCTCCACAGAGGAGGCACACAAAGCTTTCAGTGTGAAGGAACAACTCATTGTTATGCATATAACTCTCTAATAAAAGTGTACAATGCTGCGCCACCAGTGATAGTGTTGGTCACAGTATAGAAGTGCAGTTTATACTAATCACTATAAAATAAGGGGTCATACACACGACTGTTTTGCGGTCCACAAATAACAGATCTGCAAAACACGGCTACCGGCTGAGTGCATTCTGCATTTTATGTAATGGAATGGGCGGCCACTAATAGAACAGTCCCATCCTTGTCCGTAATTCAGACAAGAATAGGACATGTTCTATAATTCTGCGGACGGTACAGAACAGACAAACGGATGCGAACAGCGTATGCATTTTTTGCGGCCATTGAACTGAAAGGATTCTCATCTGACCCACAAAAAATGCGGATTGGATGCAGATGAAAAAGACATTAATGTGCGTGAGCCCTAACAGTGTGACTGTGACAGTTTCTTTAAAAATATATAAAATAACTATTTCTCGTGAATGCATTGGGGACATACCACCATGGATATATGCCCAGCTGACTTTACAAAAAAATATAACCACTTTTAGTCTAATGTCCATTGGAGGCAGACATGATCTGCTCTGGGGTTTTTTCCGCAGGTCTTGCTGCTTTTAGTTTTTTCCTTTTTTTATAAATTTTTTTATTTTATTTTTTTATCACTGCGAGTTTCATATTTTAGTAGCACAACTTTTGGGTGCTTACCTCGCCGGTCATCCACTCCCCCTCTTACTGCATCTGCAGTGGAATACAGGTGGTCTCACTCAGGTGCAAGTTTAACGAAGGGGTGACCCTACTAGTGAGTATATTTCCCCTTTCCCTTATATTTATCTGCCCATCCCATTTTCATGGCTCTCTATCAATAGGCGGCCCTCCTTCAGGATTCAGATGACAACTCCAGTGTGGTGGCTTACTTGAACCACTAGGGGGCACCAGAAGTTTGGCAGTGGGCAGATAGGAATGTCCACACCGACTCCGCCTTTCACATACCCAGAGTTGACAGTTGGGCGGCTGACTTCCTCAGTTGTCACAATCTCACTCCAGGTGGGTGGTCCTTCCATCCGGAGGTTTTTCTCCAGCTCTGCCATCATTGGGGCCTCCTAGACATGGACCTTTTCGCCTCCTGTCTGAACCACAAGCTTCCAACTTAAGTCGCCAGGTCCCAGGATCTTCGGGCTCTAGCACAGGTGGTCCCCTGGACCCAGTTTGCTCTTCTGTATCTCTTTACTATCCTTCCGTTTCTCCCTCATGTCTTCAAATGGGAAGGGGTTCGGGCCATCTTGGTGGCACCAGACTGTCCCAGCAGAGTGTGGTACACAAATCTAGTTTTTCTGCTTGCTGATACTCCATGGCCCCTTCCTCTGTGTGCTGACCTCATTTTCCAGGGTCTGCTGTTCCACCTCAATTTACTTTAGCTCTGTTCAATGGCGTGTCTGTTAAAGCGGCATCTTAAGATTTTAGGTTTCTCTGGGGATGTCATTCAGACCATGCTGAAGGCACATAAGCCTCAATCTGCTAAACTCTAGCAATGCACCTGGAAGACCTTTTTTCCCTGGCGCAAGTCCCATAATTTCTACCGCATTCTCCATTGTCTGTATTCTCTAATTTCTCCAGTCTGAGTTAGAAAAAGGTCTGGCATCCTTTAAGGGCCAAATCTCCGCCATATCAGTTCTGTTTCAGAAAACCCTGGCTTCTCGCCCTCAAGTACCTTTCTACAGGGGGTTACTGTGTCCACCCTTTCCACTCTCCCGTGGAATCCTGGAATCTAAATCTGGTCCTAGATGCTGTTCAGTTGAGCCTTTTGAGCCATTAAAAGAGGTCTCCCTTTTTCTCTCCTTCAAGGTGGCCTCTCTGGTGTTCATTACTGCCATTTGTAGGGTCTCCGAATAGGCAACCCTGTCCTGTCGTTCCCCCTTTCTGTATCTTCGCCAGAACAAGGTGGGTTGTCCGTCCTGTCTTTTCTCTTTTCCCCAAGGTGGTTTCTTCCTACCACATCAGTGAAGACATTGTGTTGACTTCTTTTTGTCCTAACCCCTCTCATCCCTGAGAGCGGCCTCTTCATCATCTGGCACTAATGGAACCCTTCCATTGTTCAGACTATTTGTCATTCCTGATGGCCTGCGTAACGATCTATATAGATGCAGAATTCTACCTCAGAGAGCTCTGGTTTGGGTTTATCTTGTGTGAGCTGGAATACACTCTTCAATTATTCATCAACTTTCACCTAAAGAGTGAATAAGCTACAGGCCTTGGCAGCAGATTTCTATCTGCTACTACATAAGTTCAGTGGTATAAAATCAGATTCCTTTTTTTTTTTAATGAAAACTTCTCCCTAAATTTATACTGTATATGATATTTGCAACGAAGCCAGAAGATCGGAAAAAAGGAAGATACTGGCTTCTAAGTCCACACTCATTGTTCTGTTGTTAACGTCTCTCTAGATATTGGGACCAGTCTACTAGGAGGCACAGAAAAGTCGAGATTATATTAAACTGATATGAAGAGGCGCATTGTGGAGTTCCTTTACATTACTTTGACATTTCAAGGCTGGACAAGATGTTTTTTGTGTAGCAGCTTTTAGAAGAGTCACGCAGACTGTAGGGGGGGAAAAAAGCATCCCTTATTTTACTGTACTCATTCCCATATTAGAGATAGTCTGTAAAGGAGTTTTTATGTTAAACAGCGGTAATGTTTATATAATAAAAAGTTATGCAACGTTTCTAGTTAAGGCGCATATGTCAGCATGATCAACCCGATTAAACCAGACATGTTGCCTATTAGGGTTGATCGTGCTGATTAAAATGATAGCTTTTTTGTCTGTATGATGAACTGCTGCAGAGAAATCTTCCTTTTTATAATTATGCAAATTAGAAGTTTGAAGCACCAAGGGGTTGGCTGGAGCCCCTGGACCACTGCTAACGCAATGCCCCTCTGCTCTGTGCACGCCCCCTTTCCTTTGATTGACATATCATCTAGCCCTGTATTCTAGTTCCTGCACTATTCACCAGTTGAAGCTTGCACACTTGATTTGCTGCTGCCCCAACAGTACAGATTTAGACTGCGCATGCACCAAGAACGTCAGTACATCTGAAAGTGGAGACACTGGCGCTTTCACTGACTGAGGCAGAGCGCATCTGCTGGGAGGATCATGAGGCGAGTATGCTCTCCTCCCCCTACAGCTCTGTGCTTGCGATCCCTACATCTCCTATCCCTTCCTTCACCTAGTCTAGGGGTTCTCCAAGAGTATAAAATGTTCCCTCATGGGCCGGGCACCCCACATGGAATATACTCCGCACCGCCGTTGCTGCTTCTCCCTGCACACGGATGAAAACATACGGTTTTGGGGGGGGGGGGGGTTTAAGCAGCCAATAGCAGGCGGGGAAGAGCCTCCCTAGCATGGCGGGTGACGCTAGGGAGCGCCTGCCATTGGCTGCTCCCCACCGACACCGGATGTTTTCATCCTTGTGCAGGGAGAAGCAGCAACGGTGTGGGGACCAGGGTAAGTATATTCCATGTGGGGTGCCTGGCACATGAGGGGACATTTTGTACTCTTGGAGAACCCTTTTAATTTTGTGATTATTGTGGTAATTGCAAGTAAATGACCCATTAATATCCTCTGTGCTGCATACAAAATGAATTCTAAAAAGAAATGGTTGTACCATTTTCAGGTTGTACTTTTTCTTCTTGCAGAGGAGTTCTCACTTGCAACAGAACATGCAAGAAGGTCAGCCCTCCAATCATGCTGATATTTGCCCTATGAGTTCTAGGCAAACTCACAGTGACTTTGAACATGTTGAAATTAAAGTTATACTTGAAGATGTATCAGACCGTGCAGTCCAAACTGAATTAGTTTCTTCGGCATCTGAGAGTGCAGTGCTCAGTTCGGATGGATATAATTCAGATGGTCAGAGTTCTTCTCATGGCCTGTCACAGGTATTTACATTATTGGGGCATCATAGACTATTATGACCTGTGTGTTTATTTTTCTAGTTTAACTCATTTTAATTTAGAGAATCTACCAAAAGTGAGCTAGAGTTTTGGTGCATTATTTCGGTTTTTGGCATCATCTATAAATTTTCAGCTTGGACAGTGGTATTTCCGTATTTGTCTATAAAAGACCATGAGTTGTGGCACAACATTAGAAAAAAACATCTCAGATTATTCAGGATTGACCACCTTTTTTTTTTTTTTTGTTTTTTTTTTTTACAAGTGATGGCCTGTCCTCAGGAACGACCATGACTATCTGATCAACGGGGATCTGACACCCTGCTAACCAGATGTTCTGCAGTAGCTCCGGTGGCGGAACCATGCAGCTCCATCCAATGTGCTGAGGACGGAGCTGGATACTGCAGTGCTGCACAATGAGCTGTGGAGCTGTGTGGTTCCAGAGCTACTGCAGAACAGCTGACTGGAGAGTGCTGCAGGGTGTTAGACCATCATTTCCAAAAGAATGGCCAACCTCTTTAAAGGGCATCTGTTAGCGGAGTTGTAGCAATGAAACTGTCTGACCGGTTGCATGTGCGCTTGGCAGCTGAAGGCATGTGTGTTGGTCCCATGTTCATATCTGCCCACGCTGCTGAGAAAAATGAAGTTTAAATATATGCAAATAAGTCTCTAGAAGCAATGGGGGCGTTACCCTTACTCTTAGATACTCAGCTCTCTCTGCAACTGCCACGTCCTCTGAACGTTGATTGACAGGGCTCAGCAGGTGTAATCATGTTTACACTACCTGGCCCTGTTAATCTAAGTGCAGAGGGTGTGACAGTTGCAGAGAGAGCTGACCCTTTAGGTGTAACAGCGACATTCATTTTTCTCCTAGAGGCTCATTTGCATATATTAAAAGCCACATATGACCAACACAAAAGCCTTCAGCTGCCAAGTGCACTTGCAACAGGTCATCCAGTTTCATAGGTACAAATCTGCTGACAGATGCCCTTTAAGGTGGCCAACCATGTTAGACAAATTAGCTGATGGTTTATCAGCAGTTTAACAATTATCTGGTGAACGATTGTTTTGCAGACATTGCCATACAAATACTGGACATTGCAATTGTTCAAATTGTCCATACACGATGAATCTGGCTGTTTGATCAAAGGATCTTTCTGGAAATGTTCTTTCAAAGAAAGATCTTTTGACAGACTACTGGATAAAAAATTCTCCTCACGGCCAACTTCTTTTGAGATGATGCTGGTGGGTCATCACTTGGCTAAAACGATTGTCCCTTGATCATTTTTAAATCCTCCCTTTTGACTAAAGTGTATTGCCACCTTTACTACTACATTGCTGCTTGGCTTTAAAAGCTCCTTTAAAAGAGGGACCGTGGAGCTCAGACTAATACGTTTTTACGGATGAAGGATTTTTTTCTTCAGATTAAGTATTTACACTTAATTCTTATGCCAATTGCAGGTTGAAGATTTCAGGCTGAGTCAGTCCGCTATGAGCAAAGATAATTTTTTGCGTAGCTCTGAAAAATCCTGCATAGAGGACAGGAGTGAAGAAGATGGAGCATGCGTAGGAAGCAATCTAGAAAATAATGTAGAAGGCCAAAGTCATCTTGAACATGGGATAACAGAAAACTCAGAGCCAACAGAAAAACTTCAGTCCTCAGACATACTGCTGGTTATAAAAGAGCCTATTCTGGGCTGTCCACAGGTAAAAATATACTTGTTAGGCCTTATGCACACGACCGTATGTATTTTGCAGCCTGCAAAAAATACAAATGACATCCGTGTGCATTCTGTATTTTGCGGAACGGAACAGCTGGCCCCTAATAGAACAGTACTATCCTTGTCCGACAATAATAGGACATGTTCTATCACATGCGGAACGGACATACGGAAACAGAATGCACACGGAGAATTAAATGGTTCCGCATATGGTCCGCAAAAAAAACGGAACGGACACGGAAAGAAAATACGTTCTTGTGCATGAGGCCTTAGAAGGACATCATGGGCTACAATTAATACATTTGCAACCAGAGTTCACAGGAACCTGTCACATTGAACATGATGACGGATCTGCAGGCAGCATGTTATACAGCAGGACAAATTGAGCAGATTGATATATGGTTTTATGGTAAAAAAAATTCTGTAAAACTTGTAATTTATTCACTGAACTCCTGGGTCATTCTGGGTTTAGGAGTAAAATGGGTGGCCTTATTCAGTGACTGACAGCCTTCCTTGTATAAGTGTGCAAACAGAGACAGCTGTCAGGCACCAAGTACCACCTACTGGACTCCTAAGCATAGAAAGAACAGATTTAAAGGGGTTTTCTGGTTACACACAAAAAATAAATAACCCCAGCATTCGATCTCACTGCATTATATCAGTCTAAGGCCCCTTGCAGACGAATGTTTGTCACGCTGCGAGTTCGCATCGCAGCTCCCGGCCTGAACTCCCAGCACTGACCGGGTCACATAGCATATATTGATTTATGATGCTGTGTAACCCTTACAGTTATTGAATGTATTAGATGACACTGACATAATGCTGTCAGTGTTATACAATACATTCCAGAACTGTAAGGGTTACATAGCATCAAAAATGAATATATGCTATGCAACCCCGGCAGTGCTGGGAGGTCAGGCCGGGAGCTGCGCCGCGGACTTGCAGCGTGACCAACATTAGTCTGCAAGGATCCTAAGGGTTCGGAGTTAATTTGGCTCTTCCAGCGTAATTGCAATCTGTGACCCGCATCCATTGTTTACATCCCGGCTCAATTTTTACAGAAAATGTCTGTAGCATCAGGTCTTTGCCTTTCCTTCCCCTTCCCAGCTGGAACAGCACACACTTCCATGCCTGGTTGAGGCCCTGCTTGAAAAACCCAACCCAAAGATACAGCATCATTGCAAGATCCTAAATCCTAGTCGCGTCAGGCATTGAGTCCTAAAGGCTAGGCAATATTCCTCTCATGAATATCATGTGGAACCACTATGGTAGCTAATGGCATCACACAGCATAACACCTGGTGTTTGTCCTGTGTGTCTCCACACTATGCAAGATGGCAGTAGGCGCCCTCTAGCCCTCCTATGAACTATGATGTGGCCATCAGTGGCAAAGAAGGTTCTGCCTTGGTACTAATGATGGCCACTTCAGATCTCTTCCCCTATCGAGAATGTCTGGGACTGGATAGGACAACTGATCTCCTATGCAGAGGAGCCAACAAGCACCTTGGCTGAACTGTGGGTCTAAGTTGAAAGAGCTTGGAATGACATACCACATGAGAATATCTAGCATCTGTATGACCATTACCATGCCAGAGTGGTAGCCTGTATTAATGTGACCCTGTCTCAACATATAACCTCCCGAAGAACTAAAAATATAGGGTGCTCCAACTTGGTTGTGTGATCATTGACCAAGCACCACTAGCAACTGCTACTTTGTCAATCTCAGCTCAATCAAATTTGTTTTTCCAGGTGTTCTTTTTTATTTAGGTTATTTTGTTAAATTATTATGGTTCAAACTCTTTTTATTAAACAGCTTAGGTATTTCCAACAATTGTTGACAGTGGTAGATAATACGAAAAAGCATTACAGTCGAAAAGGATACCTCCTTGCAAGTAGGGTTATAAGGAACAATGGCTATTGCTTAACCACTTCAGCCCCCCTAGCTTAAAAACCCTTAATGACCAGGCCACTTTTTACAATTCCGCACTACACTACTTTCACCGTTTATTGCTCCGTCATGCAACTTACCACCCAAATGAATTTTACCTCCTTTTCTTCTCACTAATAGAGCTTTCATTTGGTGGTATTTCATTGCTGCTGACATTTTTACTTTTTTTGCTATTAATAAAAATTTAACGACATTTTTGCAAAAAAATGACATTTTTCACTTTCTGTTGTAAAATTTTTCAAAAAAAACTACATTTCTATATAAATTTTTCTCTAAATTTATTGTTCTACATGTCTTTGATAAAAAAAAATCCAATAAGTGTATATTTATTGGTTTGGGTAAAAGTTATAGCGTTTACAAACTATGGTGCAAAAAGTGAATTTCGGCATTTTGAAGCAGCTCTGACTTTCTGAGCACCTGTCATGTTTCTTCAGGTGCTAGAATGCCAGGAAAGTATAAATACCCCCAAATGACACCATTTTAGATAGAAGACACCCCAAAGTATTCGCGGAGGGGCTTGGTGAGTTCATGTATCATTTCATTTTTTTCACAAGTTAGCGGAAAATGACA
Organism: Bufotes viridis; assembly: GCA_033119425.1. Taxonomy (NCBI): domain Eukaryota; kingdom Metazoa; phylum Chordata; class Amphibia; order Anura; family Bufonidae; genus Bufotes; species Bufotes viridis. Next base: position 285,549,352 of record CM065590.1, read on the forward strand.
CTTTCTGAGAAAAAAAAAAAAAAAAAAGTTTCAATTTCTGATAACTTCTGGCAAAAAAAAAAAATCTCAGACGGACTCACTATGCCCCTCAGTGAATACCTTGGGGTGTCTACTTTCCGAAAGGGGTCATTTGTGGGGTGTGTTTACTGTTCTGGCATTTTGGGCGGGGCTAAATTGTGAGCCGCCATGTAAAACCTAAAGGTACTCGTTGGAATTTGGGCCCTTTGCACCCAGGCTGCAAAAAGTGTCACTCATGTGGTATCGCCGTACTCAGGAGAAGTAGGGCAATGTGTTTTGGGGTGTATTTTTACATACACCCATGTTGGGTGAGAGAAATATCTCTGTAAATTGTCAACTTTGTATAAAAAATTTAAAAGTTGTTGTTTACAAAGATATTTTTCACACAAAGTATGGGTATATATAAAAATACACCCCAAAACACATTGCCCTACTCTCCTGAGTACGGCGATACCACATGTGTGCCACTTTTGCAGCCTGGATGCAAAGGGCCCTAAAACCAATGAGTACCTTTAGGATTTCACAGGGCATTTTTACGCATTTGGATTCCAGACTTCTTCTCACGCTTTAGGGGCCCCTAAAATGCCAGGGCAGTATAAATACTCCACATGTGACCCCATTTTGGAAAGAAGACACCCCAAGGTATTCTGTGAGGGGTATGGTGAGTTCATGTAAAATTTTATTTTTGTCACAAGTTAGTGGAATATGAGACTTTGTAAAAACAAAATTAAAAAAACAAAAAACAATTTCCGCTGACTTGTGCCAAAAATAAAAATTCTGTGGACTCACCATGCCCCTCACAGAATACCTAGGGTGTCTTCTTTCCAAAATGGGGTCACATGTGGGGTATTTATACTCACCTGGCATTTTAGGGGCCCCTAAAGTGTGAGAATCCAAATGCATAAAAATGCCCTGTGAAATCCTAAAGGTACTCATTGGTTTTAGGGCCCCTTTGCGCATCTTGGCTGCAAAAAATGTCACACATGTGGTATCGCCGTACTCAGGAGAGTAGGGCAATGTGGTTTGGGTGTATTTTACATATACCCATGCTGCGTGTGAGAAATATCGCTGTAAACGACAACTTTTTAAATTTTTTATTCAAAGTTGTCAATTTACAGAGATATTTCTCTCACCCAGTATGGGTATATGTAAAAATACACCCCAAAACACATTGCCCTACTTCTCCTGAGTACGGCGATACCACATGAGTGACACTTTTTGCAGCCTGGAGTGCAAAGGGGCCCTAAAACCAATGAGTACCTTTAGGAGGGCATTTTACGCATTTTCTTCTCACGCTTTAGGGCCTCTAAATGCCAGGGCAGTATAAATACCTCACATGTGACCCCATTTGGAAGAAGACACCCAAGGTATTCCGTGAGGGGCATGGCGAGTTCATAGAAGATTTTTTTGGCACAAGTTAGTGGAAATTGATTTTTATTGTTTTTCTCACAAAGTCTCCCTTTCCGCTAACTTTTGACAAAAGTTTAATTTTTCATGGACTCATTATGCCCCTCAGCGAATACCTTGGGGTGTCTTCTTTCCAAAATGGGGTCACATGTGGGTATTTATACTGCCCTGGCATTTTAGGGCCCTAAAGCGTGAGAAGAAAATGCGTAAAAATGCCCTCTAAAGGTACTCATTGGTTTTAGGGCTCCTTGCGCATCTTGGCTGCAAAAAGTGTCACTCATGTGGTATCGCCGTACTCAGGAGAAGTAGGGCAATGTGCTTTAGGGTGTATTTTTACATATACCCATGCTAGGTGAGAGAAATATCTCTGTAAATTGACAACTTTGAATAAAAAATTTAAAAAGTTGTCGTTTACAGCGATATTTCTCACACAAAGTATGGGAATATATAAAAATACACCCCAAAACACATTGCCCCACTTCTCCTGAGTACGGCGATACCACATGTGTGACACTTTTGCAGCCAAGATGCGAAAGGGCCCTAAACCAATGAGTACCTTTAGGATTTCACAGGACATTTTACGCATTTGGATTTTCACGCTTTAGGACCCCTAAAATGCCAGGGCAGTATAAATACCCCACATGTGACCCCATTGTGGAAAGAAGACACCCAAGGTATTCCGTGAGGGGCATGGCGAGTTTACAGAAAAAAAATTTGGCACAAGTTAGCGGAAATGGTATTTTTTTTTTTACAGTCTCACATTCCACTAACTTGTGACAAAAATAAAATTTTGCATGAACTCACCATACCCCTCACGGAATACCTTGGGGTGTCTTCTTTCTAAAATGGGGTCACTTGTGAGGTTTTTGTACTGCTCTGGCATTTTAGGGTCTCCTCAATCATTACACGTATGGCCAGAATTAGGAGTTTTTGCAATTCTCCTTATATTGACCATACGGGTAATGAGAATTTTTTTCCGTTCAGCCTCTGCGCTGAAAGAAAAAAATGAACGTCACAGATTTTTCCATTCACATTGATCAATGTGGATGAAAAAATCTCTAAAAATGTGCAAAAAAAAGAGGAAAAGCTATAAAGCTGCGATCGCTAAGGGACCCTAAGGCCTCATTCAAGCATCCGCAATTCTGTTCCGCAAAATTTTGCGGAACAGAATTGTGGATACATTCAATTCTATGGGGACAGACTTTGTCCCGCTCGGATCCGTAATTGCGGATCCGTAATTGGAGATCCGCAAAAGTATAGAACATGTCCTATTCTTGTCCGCACTGCGGACAAGAAAAGGCATTTTCTATATAGTTCTGGCAATGTGCGGATCCGCAAAATGCGGAAAGCACATTGCTGGTGTCCGTGTTTTTGCGGATCCGTGGATCCGCAAAACACATGCGGACATCTGAATGAGCCTTACAGGGGTGATCAGTGACAGGGGGTGACAGGGGTGATCAGGGGGTGACATGGGAGATCAGGGGGTGACATGGGAGATCAGGGGTTAATCAGTGACAGGGGGCTGGTGGGTGGGTGGGGGCGGTGGGGGGGGTTGTGTGGTGATTGGTGCACTTTGATATTTTTCTCTGGTGGTCCCAAGCAAAGGGACCACCAGAGAAGCGGGCAGCAAGCAGATCAGACGCTGTTCACAGAACAACGTCTGATCTGCGATTTTTTCTGCCATATACAGCCTGCCAGCGCACGATCGGCGCTGGCAGGCTGTAGTATAACTACATGCGAGCGCGCCGATGGCGCGCATTGCGCATGTGCGGGCGCGTCCTCGCGTCATCTCGCGTCTCGCGAGATGACGCGCCGATGCGTCGTATCAGAGCTACAGGGCCGCCCGCAGGACGCATCCCTGCGTTAGGCGGTCCTGTATCGGTTAATGTAGTACTACCCAAAATGTAGAATTTAGACTTACCGGTAAATAGTTTTCCAGGAGTCCAACATGACAGCACACATGGAGGATGTCCTTATATACTTCAAAAGGGACAGGAAGCAGAGAGAGATTAAAAGCCCCTCCCTCCCTCTACTGGAAAACTGTTTACCAGTAGGTCTAAATTCTACTTTCCAGGACGTCCTCCATGACAGCACACGTATATGCACACAGATAAACTACTTTAGGGAGGGACCACAGCCTGTAGGACTTTACGTACAAAGGCTAGGTCTCTATTAACGGATAGGTCTAGTCTGTAGTGTTTGCAGAAGGTTTGAAAACTAGACGAGGTAGCTGACCTGCAGATTTGTTCCACTGAGGCATTAGCTCTTTCCGCCCAAGAAACAGCCACTGCTCGAGTAGAATGGACTGTGACTTTGAATGGACAGTATAACTTGCTGGATTATTGATTTAATCATTCTTGCAATAGTGGATTTTGAAGCTTGTTTTCCCTTTTCTTCCCTGCGAATTGTACAAATAAAGCTGAATCTTTCCTGAAGGGGCGAGTGACTTCTAAATAATGTATTACTGAACAACGAACTTCTAGAGTAGGGCTTCACGATATGGGAATTTTGTGCGATTGCGATTAGGGCCCTGAAACTTGCGATAACGATATGCAATGCGATATTTTAAGGGAATTGTGCTAGAGGTCTATCTGCTTGGATTTTCAAGGTAAAAGCACACACAGATGACTGATAATGTGAAATGTAGTTATGCTGAACTCAAGAACTGAAATGCACAGTGTTTTTCAAAATAAAATACATATTTGCATTACTGCAAAAGTACAAAATACAAAACTTGCTATTTTCTTAATAGTGCTGCACAGAACAGATAAATAAGATAGATATAAGAACATGTGTTCATTAAAATAACGACTTTCCTCCAGCCACTCCTCCGTCCCCGCACTGTAACTGATGTATCGCTGGCCACCCTGTGCAGCATAGCGGCCGGAGATACAGTGTCAGTGTCACGTAGAAAGTCAACCATCGCTTTATAAGACGCACTACCATTCCCCCCCCCCCCCCCCACACACACACACTTTTGGGGGCAAAAAAGTGTGTCTTATAAAGCGAAAAATACAGTAATATAATTGCAGCATTTTTGGGTCAGCAAATTGCGATGGCGATTAATTGCGATTGCTTTCGCAATATATTGTGCAGGCCTATTCTAGAGTATTATTATTATTATTATTTATTTTTAGAGCGCCATTCATTCCATAGCGCTGTACATATCATAAGCGGTGCACATACATAATACAGGCAATTGCCGTAAGCATGAACGAGACAAGTTACAGACTGGTACAGAAGGATAGAGGGCCCTGCCCGTGAGGGCTTACAATCTACATGGTATGGGGGATGGAGACAGTAGGCTGGTCATGGCGGTATAGAAGCAGCAGTGTCACTGGTCGTAGGCTTGTCTGAAGAGGTGGGTTTTCAGGTGGCTTTTGAAGGATTCCACTGTAGGTGAGAGTCTGATATGTTGGGGTAGCGAGTTCTAGAGTATAGGGGATGCACGGGAGAAATCCTGGAGGCGAGTGTGGGAAGAGGTGATAAGAGGAGAGGAGAGAAGGAGGTCCTGTGAGGATCGAAGATTGCGTGTGGGGATGTATCGGGAAAGTAGCTCAGAGATGTAGGGAGGGGACCGATTGTGGATGGCCTTGTATGTGAGTATGAACACGTTGTTCTTTCGCATTCTTCAGATCTGTACAAAAAGAGGGTAGAACTATTTCCTGATTACGATGAAAAGATGAGACGACTTTTGGCATAAAGGCTGGGTCCAATTTTACTTGAAGTAAAAGCCTGTATCTCTCCTTTGCTCCTTGCCAATGTTATGGCCACTAAAAATACTGTTTTGAAAAAGAACATTTTTATTTCACAGTTTTCTAAAGGCTCAAAAGGAGGATTACATAAAAGCTCTAATACTAGTGACAAGTCCCAAGGAGAGACCGACTTTCTTATCGGAGGCCGGATTCTGGAGATGGCACGAGAAAATGTTTTTATCCAATTGTGCTCTGCTAGAGGGAAGTCAAGAAACTCAATCTCAAAGCCGAAATCTGAACTTTTATAGTACTGGGCCTGAGACCCATGTCAAAACCTTCCTGCAGGAATTCTAGAATCTCCTGAATAGAAGGGGAAACTGACTCTTTGTGAATAGAAACAAACCAGGAACAGAATTTCTACCAAATCATTACCGTATATGGCAGAAGTAACGCTCTTGTGATTTTGTAGCATGGTCATTATAAATCTTTCTGACAGGCCCCTGGCTCTTAGCATCTGCTCTTCAGAATCCATGCTGCCAGCTTCAACCTGTGCACTTGTGGGTGGCAAAGAGGCCCCTGAGACAATAGGTCGTCTTCTGGGGGAAGAAAGAAGGGTTCTTCCAATGCCAAGTTCTTTAGAATTGGGAACCAGCTTTGTTTCGGCCAATATGGAGCTATTAGGACCAGAGTGACTTGTTCTGACTTCAGCTTTTTCAAGATTGGCCCAATTAGAGGAAAAGGCGGGAAGGCATAGGCTATATCCATGTCCCAACTCTGAGACAAAGCATCTACTGCCACTGGTCTGTCGCACAGATTAAGTGAGAAGAAAAAGGGAAGACAAGTATTTTTTCTTGTGGCAAAGAGGTCCAATTGAGTAGTCCCCCATTTCTTGCAAAGTAGATGAAATACCTCTTTTTTGAGACACCACTCCCCTGGACGTATGGAATGTCTGCTTAAGAAATCTGCGGTCACATTTTTCTCTCCTTTCAGGTGGATTGCCGAGACTGACAGTACATTTTTCTCTGCCGAGCTAAATATCCGGTCTGATAAATGTTGAAGGGGCAGAAATCTTGACACCCCCCACCTTGATGTTTCAGGAATGATACTGTTGCAATGTTGTCTGAGAGAACCATACATGTAGGCCCTGAACTCCCTGAAGTTTGAGGACCTGTGAGAGAGATTGTGACCCCAGGGACCCTGAAAGTATAAGTTCTGCACCTGGGCTTCCCAGCCCAACTTGCTGATATCCGTTGTTACTAGAATCTGAGGTTCTAAACTCCATGGAATTACCAATGATAAGTTCTCTAGATCTATCCACCATGAAAGACTTTGGAATGCGGATCTACTGATCCAAAGAATTTAGATCTCGGTTCCAACAAGTCAGAACTGTTTTCTGCAAATGTCTTGAATAGAATTGACTCCAGAGGACTGTGGCGATGCAAGACGTCATTGACCCCAGGATTTTCATGGCGGTTCTTATAGACCAGACTTCTTTCCTTTAGAATAATGAAATCTCCTGGCGCATCTTTGCCTGTTTCTCTATCGACAGGAATGAACGTTGTTTTTCCGAGTCCACAAGGGTGCCTAAGAAAATCTTCCTCATTTCCAGAATAAGGTTTCTGGGTTTATGGTCCATCCCAAGCGGGAGAGACTCTTCAAGGATAATTCCAGCTGTCTCAGTAGAATGGTGGCAGATGGAGCTGTCAATAGGAAGTCGTGCAGATAAGGTATAATTATTATACCCTCTTCTTTCCTCAACCAGGACACGACTTCTGCTACTATTTTTTAAAAGATTCTTGGTGCTGAGGATAGGCCGAAGGGTAGACACTGGAACTGGAAATATTGAATGGATTAATCCTTCTGAACCGCAAATCTCAGATATTTTTGATGCTCTGGAAATGCACAGTGGACCTAAAAGATAATAAGTATCTTTTAGGTCCACTGTGCACATTACGGCTCCTGAACAAATCAATTGAATAGCCGATTTTATTAATTCCATTTTGAATCTTTGATATTTCACCCACTGATTCAGTATTTTTAGGTTTAGAATGGATCGATATGTCCCATTTGGCTTTTTTACAAAAAAAGAAAAAACCCTCGAGTAATGTCCCAGACTTATTTCTTATGGAGGTACTGGCTTGATGGCTTGTAGACGCAATAGTTTTTCCTAATCTGACATCATTGCAGAATTCTGTTCTGGTTGCGCAAAATGTGTCACAACTAATTTCCTTGGGGGGGGGGGGGTGGATATAAAAATTATATTCTGTATCCTTCCTCTATTGTTTTTAAAATCCAAGTATTGTGAGTAATTCCTTCCCATTGTGGAAAGAAGGTTTTCAGTCTTCCTCCAACTGCTGGAAGAAAGTCATTATTTTTGCTGTGTAGTATTATGAATAAGGAGGAACCTTCTACCCTTTGGGTAACTCCACCTTCCTAATTTACACTTCCCTCTGTAGGACTGAGACATATATCGGGGTCCTGAGCTTCCGAAAGGACTGGGACTTTTTATTTTTGTCCTCTGGAAACCCTTTCTTTTTGTCTATAGCCTTTTCCAGAATAGAATCTAGAACAGGGCCAAAAACATAAGTACCAAAAAATGTCATAGTACAAAGTTTTTTTTTCGACGGAATGTCCACCAGACCAACAACGCACGTCTGGAGGCATTTGAAAGGGAACTGCCTCTGGCAGCGAATCTAATAGATTCCGCCGAAGCATCAGAGACAAACGCAGTTGCCATTTTTAAGAGTGGAATGGACTCCAGAATTTCTTCCCTAGAGGTTTTCATCTTTAGATGGTTCTCTAGTTGGGATAGCCATAAAAATAACAATCGAGACACTGAAGTAGCGGCAATATTTGTATCAATCAATGCAGAAGATACCTCCCAGGATTTTTTTAAAAGACCATCTATTTTTCTATCCATAGCGTTGAAATTTCTCAAAGGGCAAGGAGGTTTTTTTAATTATTTTTTCAATGGGTATATCAATTTTCGGGGTATCCACCCACAATTGTGTATCTTTTGCATTAAAGGCTGGGCGATTCTTAAACTCACGAGATATGTAAAGCCTCTTATCCGCTTCCTACCATTCCTCCAATATGAGTAGTTTTAGATTTTCATTTACTGGAAAGAGTGTTTTCTTTTTTGCTCTTAGTCCGCCAAGCATCTCGTCCTGTATAGAACGAGGTTGGGCGACTTCCTCTACGTCCATTGTCTGATGGATAGCAGAAATGAGAACGTCTAAATACTCGGATGAAAAAAAGAACTTTTTTCTCTCTTCCACAGGACAAGAAGCAATTTCATCTTCCTCAATATTATCTATTTCTCCCTGTGATCTAATGTTACTAGTTGATTCATCCTCTGAATCTGAGTCCATATCAACTCTAGGTCTTTTAACATGAGACTGCAGAACAGATTTTGGCATTAATTTGACCACTGAGGAGTGTACTTCCTCCTTTAATATCTTAATAATTTCAGCTAATAAAGATGGCTGTTCTTCTTTTATCAATTTATCAATGCAGGAGCTGCAAAGTTGTTTAGAATAAGACTCTGCCAGCTTCTTAGCACAAGTAGCGCATCTTTTCACTTTCTATTTTGGTTCAGAAGGATTTTCATAAACCGCATCTTTATCATCCTGAAATTACAAAACAAACTGCTAGTTATGCAGAAATCCAAAAGTATTATTATTACAGGGCCTATACAGCACACCTGACTTACATGACCCTGGGCAAGAGGTTCTGAACCCGGCACAGACTGACCAGACACTGGACCTTCCTGGCTCCTCCCTCTTCTGGGACGCAATCCTACAGGAGAATCCCTATATGGACAATGCGAGTCCATTCCTAACGGGGACTCCTGCATTGGTAGGCCATCCACGCCTAGCATTCCAGCAAGCCCTCTTGCCGGACATCTCACGACAGGACGTCACCCGTCTTGCAGAGGCGCGCCGAAGCCGCTGGAAGTGAGGCTCCTGGGACCTCCCCCAATATGGCTGCGCCCTGCACGTGGAACGATGGAGAAGGAGCATGCAGTACGGAGCCAAGAACCTCTCCAGAGAGCAATCGGACACCGCAACCAGACCCCACGGCCTCGATGGGTACTGGTAAGGTCATGGGACCTCGCCACAAGGGGTGCTAGCCGATCCTGGGCTTCCATGACAAAGCATAAACTCTCTGTTGGCTGCTGACCTGTAAGGGACAGGAAGAACACTGATGTTAGAGGGGAGGAAGGGGCTTTTAACCTCTCAGTGCTTTCTGTCTCTTTAGAGCAGGGATGGCCAACCTGAGGCTCTCCAGTTGTTGCAAAACTACAACTCCCAGCATGCCCAGACAGCCGACAGCTATCAGCCTACAGCAGGGCATGGTGGGAATTGTAGTTTTACAACAGCTGGAGAGCCGCAGGTTGGCCAGCCCTGCTTTAGAGGTATATAAGGACATCCATGTGTGCTGTCATGGAGAAATGGCTTGAAAAAAAGGAAAATCGCAAACAGGAATCTATTTAAAAACAGAGAAACAAATATATACGACAAGACAGGAACAAAAAAAGGGAAGGATTGGGAAGGAGAGGTTCAGGTCAGGGAGAATTGACCAGTTAAGATACCTGGAGTAGGGAGGATGCTGTTGTCTAACCAGTCCGAAAAGGCCAGAGATCTACGAAACTGTGGCCAGTTTGACCAAACCTTGCAAAGGTATATGCAGCATTATGATCTTCTACTCTGAGTCCCTCTATACCAGGGATCAGCCACCTACGGCACTCCAGCTGTTCAGAAATTACAACTCCAAGAATGCCTAATTCACTTCTATGGGAGTTAGAACAGAAGCCGAGCATGTTTGCATGCTGGGAGTTGTAGTTTCACAGCAGCTGGAGTGCCGAAGGTTGCTGATCCCTGCTCTATACGGACAAGGGCATCTAGCTCAACCGCCCAGGTTAATCTTTGCAACCGTTTGGGATTTCTCCACTTTTGTGGAATTATTTGTCTCAAGGTTCTCTTTTTGATCTGTTGGATCCGTCCTGGGAAGACAATAATGCAGTCTCAGGTGAGGTTGGTATAGAAGACTGGAAAAGGGAGTTATGGAGAGAAGAAAACCTCTCACCAGAGTGAGCCACAGTGTATGTTGAATTATGATTGCATTTACAAATCTTGTAATTTGTTTATGCACTTTAACTTTAGAAGCTCCTTCTGTACAGCTGTGTCCGCATGTTGCCTATGGTAGAGCCAGACATGTATCGGTATTTTACAAAGAATCAGCTGCAGAAGTCCAAGCCTGATTTCTGCTGTGGATGTTTGGCCTGTCATTCAAAGGGTCTACTTTCCATTAGGGCTCATTCACACGACTGTATGGTATCCTGCAAATAGCGGTCCATAATGTACGGTCATGGGCAGTGTAAACTTCATGCTTGCAGTGCAGACCCATTGACTAGAATGGGTCCACGATCGGCAAAATATGGCAAAAGATAATCTTATCTTTTGTGGTCTGGAGGCACGGACCCGAAAACGTATAGAAGGGTTTCCGTGGGCTTCCGATCCATGCCTCTGCTCTGCAAAAGATAGGGCATGACTTATCTTTTGCGGTATATTGCGGATGACGGTCCCGGGCCAGTCCCCGTGTATTGCAGAAGCGCTGTTTGCAGTCTACAACACAGGCATGGACGGCAATACGGTGAAGTGAATGAGCCCATACTGTGTATTCTGCCGAGATCTTTTTCTGCTGCATGCAAATTAAGTATGAAATGCCACATTCACTTGCATTGTATACATAATTAAAGGAGATTTGATGGGGATTTTGCTATGGAATCAATGCTTGAATCTTCCAGAAATATTAAATATTTGAACGAAGCCTTAGTGAGACACATGATTCAATGTGCTGGGGGCAGAATCCATATAATCTGTGCTTCTCAGGATATTTTATTTAGAATATGTTTACACTTATTATTCTTTTGCCAATTGCAGGTTGAAGATTCCTGTCAGTCTACTGCCAGTGTAGATGACTTATTGAGGTGCCCTGAAATTTCTTGCATGGAAAGTAGTAGTTCGGACGATGGAGACTTCTTAGGAAGTAAACTGCAAAATAACGTACAAGGCGAAAGTCTTCTTGAACTTGGGAAGACAGAATACAAGACAATAGACACAATTCAATCTTCAGACACAGCATTTGTTATAAATGAATCTGTTGTGGGCTGTACACAGGTAAAACATATTCGTGATGAAAATGTGGCATGGTCCTTATATACTAAAACCACAATGCAAGAAAAAAAGACAACATGGTCCACATATTGTATGTAACATTTTTAACAAACTTTATAAGCCCGCATGCTAGTCTACAGCATCCTTGCTTAAAATGGGTTTCCCATTAAAATGAAATGGCATAGTCTTAGAATGTACATCACTTTCTGATTGATGGGCGTTTGACTGCTGGGATCTCCACTGATCTTAAAAATGAAGGGTTCACATTCAAGTGAATATTAATTTTTCCCAAACAGTGGTGCTCTCAGCCACCGGCCATGCAGGATAGAATTTTAACTACTACAGGACCGCCTAACGCAGGGATGCGTCCTGCGGGCGGTCCTGTAGCTCTGTGTGGACGCATCGGCGCGTCATCTCTCAAGAGTTGAACTACAGCCTGCCAGCGATGATCAATCGCTGGCAGGCTGTAGATGCGATATAAATCGCATCAAACATGTATACCAGACGCTGTTTTGTGAACAGCGTCGGGTATACCTGCTACCTGGTCCTCTGGTGGTCCCATTTGCTGGGATCGACCACCAGAGGACCAGGTAACTATGTAAAGTTGCACCAAACACTACACTAACCCCCCCCCCCCCCACCTATTAACCCCTTGATCACCCCATCTAGACCCCCTGATCACCCCCCTGTCATTGATCACACCCCTTGTAAGGTTCCATTCAGACATCCATATGTGTTTTGCGGATCCGTGGAACGGATCCGCAGATCCTCAAAACACGGACACCGGCAATGTGCTTTCCGCATTTTGCAGATCCGCACATTGCCAGGACTATATAGAAAATGCTTTTTCTTGTCCGCAATTGCGGACAAGAATAGGACATGTTCTATATTTTTGTGAACGGAAGTGCAGACCCGAAGCGCGGATCCGTAATTCGGATCCGAGCGGGACAAAGTCTGTCCCCATAGAAATGAATGGGTCCGCAATTCCGTTCCGCAAACAGAATTGCGGACGTGTGAATGGGGCATAAGGGTCCCTTATCCCCGCCATTTAGTTAGCTACTTGTTAGGTAGCTAGCGCCCAGCCCACCGCACCGCAGTCACTGATTTTGGCAGAGATTTTTTCATCCACATTGATTGATGCCAATGAAAAAATCTGTGCCGTTCATTTTTTTTTTTTTTTCAGCCCAGAGGCTGAACAGAAAAAAAAATCTCATTACCCGTGTGCTCCATATAAGGAGAATCGCAGAAACTCCTAATGCTGGCCATACGTGTAATGATTGCGGAGACCTTCAAATGCCAGGGCAGTACAAAAACCTCACAAGTGACCCTATTTTAGAAAGAAAACACCCCAAGGTATTCTGTGAGGGGTATGGCGAGTTCATGCGAAATTTTATTTTTTGTCACAAGTTAGTGGAATATGAGACTTTGTAAAAATAAAAATCAATTTCCGCTAACTTGTGCCAAAAAATAAAAATTCTGTGAACTCGCCATGCCCCTCATGGAATACCTTAGGTGTCTTCTTCCACAATGGGGTCACTTGTGAGGTATTTATACTGCCCTGGCATTTTAGGAGTGCTAAAGCGTGAGAATCCAAATGCGTAAAAATGCCTGTGAAATCCTAAAAGGTACTCATGGGAATTTGGGCCTTTGCATCTTGGCTGCAAAAAGTGTCACTCATGTGGTATCGCCGTACTCAGGAGAAGTAGGGCGATGTGTTTTGGGGTGTATTTTTATATATACCCATACTGTGTGTGAGAAATATCTCTGTAAATGACAACTTTAAAAAAAATTTTATTCAAAGTTGTCAATTTACAGAGATATTTCTCACACACAGTATGGGTATATGTAAAAATACACCCCAAAACACATTGCCCTACTTCTCCAGAGTACGGCGATACCACATGAGTGACACTTTTTTGCAGCCAAGATGCGCAAAGAGGCCCAAATTCCCATGAGTACCTTTAGGATTTCACAGGGCATTTTTACGCATTTGGATTCTCACGCTTTAGGTTCCCTAAAATGCCAGGGCAGTATAAATACCCCACATGTGACCCCATTTTGGAAAGAAGACACCCCAAGGTATTCCGTGAGGGGCATGGCGAGTTCACAGAATTTTTTTTTTTTGGCACAAGTTAGCGGAAATTGATATATTTTTATTTTTTATTTTGTTTTTACAAAGTCTCATATTCCACTAACTTGTGACAAAAATAAAATTTTACATGAACTCACCATACCCCTCACAGAATACCTTGGGGTGTCTTCTTTCTAAAATGGGGTCACATGTGAGGTATTTATACTGTCCTGGCATTTTAGGGGCCCCTAAAGCGTGAGAAGAAGTCTGGAATCCAAATGCGTAAAAATGCCCTGTGAAATCCTAAAGGTACTCATTGGAATTAGGGCCCTTTGCGCACAGGCTGCAAAAAGTGTCACTCATGTGGTATCGCCGTACTCAGGAGAAGTATGGCAATGTGTTTTGGGGTGTATTTTTATATATACCCATACTTTGTGTGAGAAATATCTCTGTAAATGACAACTTTTTAATTTTTTTATACAAAGTTGTCAGTTTACAGAGATATTTCTCTCACCCAACATGGGTATATGTAAAAAATACACCCCAAAACACATTGCCCTACTTCTCCTGAGTACGGCGATACCACATGAGTGACACTTTTTTGCAGCCTGGGTGCGCAAAGAGGCCCAAATTCCAACGAGTACCTTTAGCTTTTACATGGCTGCTCACAATTTAGCCCCACCCAAAATGCCAGAACAGTAAACACACCCCACAAATGACCCCATTTCGGAAAGTAGACACCCCAAGGTATTCACTGAGGGGCATAGTGAGTTCGTGGGAGTTTTTTTTTTTTTTTGCCAGAAGTTAGCAGAAATTGAAACTTTATTATTATTTTTTTTCCTCAGAAAGTGTAATTTTCCGCTAACTTGTGAAAAAAAATGAAATTATACATGAACTCACCATGCCCCTCCGCGAATACTTTGAGGTGTCTTCTTTCTAAAATGGTGTAATTTGGGGGGTATTTATACTATCCTGGCATTCTAGCACCTGAAGAAACATGACAGGCGCTCAGAAAGTCAGAGCTGCTTCAAAATGCCGAAATTCACTTTTTTGCACCATAGTTTGTAAACGCTATAACGTTTACCCAAACCAATAAATATACACTTATTGGATTTTTTTTTATCAAAGACATGTAGAACAATACATTTAGAGAAAAATTTATATAGAAATGTAGTTTTTTTTTTTTATTTTACAACAGAAAGTGAAAAATGTCATTTTTTTGCAAAAATGTCGTTAAATTTTTATTAATATCAAAAAAAGTAAAAATGTCAGCAACAATGAAATACCACCAAATGAAAGCTCTATTAGTGAGAAGAAAAGGAGGTAAAATTCATTTGGGTGGTAAGTTGCATGACGGAGCAATAAACTGTGAAAGTAGTGTAGTGCGGATTTGTAAAAAGTGGCCTGGTCATTAAGGGTGTTTAAGCTAGGGGGGCTGAAGTGGTTAGCCAAAAATGAAGCCGGCTCAATGTACGCGCCAGAGCCGGGACCGCGCTCCAGCCGCCCTTTACTGCGCATGCGGGCTTAGAGCGCGGTCCCAGCACTGCGATTCGGGATGTCAATCAAGGAGGCAGGAGGTGGGGAGAGCATTATTGGAGACGCCTAGGCCGCTGCCCCCATGACTTCAAGCCTGACTTGAAGCACGGGGCGGCAGCTGAATATAACTTCGATTTCTCTGTGAGGCCAAGTGCTGCAAAAAGAAGAAAAAGTGCATTGGGACACTGTTATCTGGCACTAGGAGGTACTGTTAACAGCTTACTATGCTATTTTTTGCTGACAGGTTCCCTTTAAATCCTCATTTGCCTGTTCTACAATCTGTTTTCCATTATTTCATTTCCATTTTATTTTTAGGACATGGATGTGGCGGAAACAAAATTCAATAAACCTGTATCAGAAGTCGATCCTTCTCCTCCTAAGAACCAAAATAAAAATGAGATTTCTGTTTGTGAGCACACCGAATGTATCATGCCAAAGACTACTTCAATGCTTGAATTGTGAGTGTGTTGGTTTCCATGAGCGAAGTTCTGCACAACATTTTAATACCTTCTGTTAATATGATTTTGGTATCCTGTTTGGGAAATACAAGTATGTTACTGTTATTTAAACTGTGCTGACATGATTGCTTGTAGATATCTTACAAGCTATAGGTAAATCACAACAAAGTAAATAAAATGAAGAGGTTGTGCCAAGGTTAACGTTATCCCCTATCCACACGATAGGGCAGTGGTGGCGAACCTATGGCAGGCGTACCAGAGGGGGCACTCAGAGCCTGTGCACTATTACTTATGAGCGCTTCCATTGTGGAGTGCTTTTTAGTACAGCCTTTGATAAATAAAATTCACTTCATCCATTTGATATTGCCGTGGGGAACCCTCACTGCTCACTGGATGTGCAGGACAGGACATGCGCTGCAGCGTGATGATGTTTCACATTGACTGGAAGCAGCGGTTTTGGTTTGCAGTTTGGGTACTCGGTCTCTAAAAGGTTCGCCATTACTGCGATAGCGGACACCAATGGGGTCCGACCGCTGGAACGCCCACTGACTCCAAAAACAAAGGGGTCAAGAACCCCCTGGTCTATGGGACCAGCAGAAATAGCAAAGCAATGTACTTGTCTATCTCCAGCAATCTTATAGAGAATGAATGGAGCGGCAGGGCGCGCACATAACCTGCCGCTTCATCAGCCGGTTCAACCCCCGTTCTCGGGATCATGGGGGTCCCAGCAGTTGGACCCCTACTGATCAATTAGTTATCCCCTATCTTGTGGATATGGGACAACTTCAAAACTTGGCACAACCCCTTTAATCTAATTCCTTAGATGGCAGTGACACTTGTGGATGTCCATAGCTCTCAGGCCTTGTAAGAAATTTTATGATACTGAACATCGCATACATTTACAGCTTGTATATACATGTGCAGTCATATATCTATCTATTTTTCAGATTGCTTTTAAATACTAGAGAACCCAACCAGAAAAACATCAGAAAGAAGTTGGGATCCATTTGGAAGATGATATCAGATCATAGGTGTGTTTTAACCTATTCGCTGCCAGAAGTGGCACAACACTTTCCACAGTTTAGTACAAATAAATTACAAAATAAATAAAAATTCATACTAAAGCCCCATACCCATATATATTCTAAAAGTAGACACCCGGCACATTGTCAGAATGCCACTCGGCACTTTATACACACAGACGCTTTCATGCAACTTTGTGTCAAATGTAATTTTTCATAAAAATTGCATAAAAGTAGATATTAGTGGGTAAAGGCTGAAAGTTATAGGGTCCACAACTCTTAAAAATAAACATTCAACATGTGTAGAGTTCATACATACCACTTAGGCCTAAGTTCACATGCACATATTTTCATGAAAAATATCAACCTATACAATACAGGGATAACAGTCCTTGAAAAGTAAGTGCACCCCAAAAAACCTATATATTTCCTGAAAGCACATAACCAGATAGTTGCAGTTGCCTTGACAGATTGTTGACAACCCTGTTCACTTTCATATAACTTTGTGACAAACAGGAATTATTTAATCCCTTGATTTCGTTTTTCATTCCTGCCTTCCTGGAGCCATAACTTTTTTATTTTTCCATTCACATAGTCATGTGAGGGTTTATCTTTTGGTTGACAAGTTGACAGGACTACGTTTTCCGTCATTTATAACAGTAAGAAATCGTTATGTGCCTACATAGACATATTAGGACGGAGCAAAACGGAATGCCTCTTAAAGGCTTCTGTTTTCATTCCGTCAAAGAATTCCGTTATAACAGAATCTATAACATAATTCAATAATGCTGATGTGAACCTGCCCTTAGAATCGTCAAAATAGACAGATTATTTGCACTATCCTTTTTCCTACCTCAATTATACTTTATTATTTTATATATATATATATATATATATATATATATATATAACCACAACACAAAGAATTCTGTTATAGAAAAATCTTTATTGTAAGTAAATTAGAAACATATATTCTTTATTGTATATGATAAATTTAACTATTATTTGTAACCTTTAAAAAAAAAAAAAAAAAAAAAATATTTACCATTAAAAAAGCAAACACTGGGACAGAGGCCATGCAATATATGGTAATCATCCACATATGTGTTAAAAATATATACTGTCTTACAGTCACCACTTCTAGGTTACCTAAATCTACGCTTTCTACATTTATACACAATGTGTATAAAAATATATAAAATATAACCTAATAATTATTACACACAAATATCTATTTATGGAACTTTACAGCCAGCAGTGATTATTAGCAAAAATTGGACAAAATTGTAATTTGCAACTAAATTACATAGTCTAGCAAAGACGTTATGCAAATAAAATATAGTCTGCAAAAAATGTAAGATGTCAGGTGTGGTATTTTTTTTCCCAGTATAGGAAAAATGTTATAGGAAAAATGTTATTCTACATAATTTGTAGATAATAAAACAAATGTCTTGAACTATGTTATGTAACAGTATTCAAATAGTACAGCTAAAGGGGTTATCCGGGAAACGATACTGATGACCTATCTTCAGGATAGGTCATCAGTATCAGGTCTGCAGGGGTCCGACACCCAAAACCCCTGCTAATCAGCTGTTAGAAGAGGCTGGGCGCCCCATGAGCACCACAACCGCTTTCTCGACAAGTGATGTAATCGTATATAGGTCACATGGCCTAGTTGCAACTCTGCCCCATTCAAGTGAAAGGGGCTGAGCTGCAATACCGAGCACAGCCACAATACGATGTACAGCGCTGTGCTTGGTAGGCTGCTGCGGCTTCCTGAAATAGCTGATCGGTGGGGGTGCCGGGACTGAGACCACTTCCGGTGTGATAATGATGACCTATCCTGTGGATAGGATGAATGATAACCCCTTTAATATCCATGCAACCAATAAGCTTATATGTCTGACTTGTTCCCATTTTATTGCAGATATGCAGGACCGTTTCGTAAGCCACTGACAGACAGAGAGGCCCCAGGATATAAGGAGATTGTTAAACGGTTAGTACAGGTGCTTTTTTCAATATAAAGTATGTGCTCTAAATAATGTATGGTTATGGAGTTTCTTTTCTGGTTTCCATTATCTAGTTTTTCACCTTCAGAAATGTCTTATCTGAGTTGCAGTGACATTCTGTAATGGGAGACACTTTTCTTTACATACATGGTTTTCTGTGAAGATGGACTACCAGCTTCAGGCACCAGTACTGACATAGAATTTCTGTTTTTTTACAATATTTTGACATCTACAAGTCTAAATTCCTTTACCAGAATATTTATGCCGATGAAATGAAGGGTTAAAAGAAGAATGCGTACCCCCCCAACATCCGTTCACATCTTTGATCAGTTACCGTACAAAGGATTAGAATGAAATATGTGCATAGAGGCAGGTATTGAAATGAGTGCTTGTTTTTCTAGACCTTTGGATCTTTCTACAATAAAACGGGGCCTATTAAAGGGAAGAATAAGGACAAGTGCAGAGTTCCAGAGAGACATTCTGTTAATGTTCCAAAATGCTGTGATGTACAACAGCATCTATCACACTGTTCACCAGAAAGCCCTGGAGATACAAAGAGATGTAGAGGAGTTGCTACAGGTATGTTGATGCTAAGCCATCATGATGTCTCACCGATTATTACTTTCTCTTTGTGTTCCATTAATGATAAGGTGATCATTTACAGAAAACCTTATGAAACCATCGATTTGTACTAACAGAACTGATTATTTCAGTTCACAGACACAGAACATACAATAGTTGGGCTGTCAGTAAGGGCTCATGCACACGACCGTTGTTTGGGGCCGCATCTGTTTTGCGGCTCAGATGTAGACCCATTCACTTTAATGGGGCGGCAAAAGATGTGGACAGCACTCCATGTGCTGTCCGCATCCATTGCTCAAAAAAAATAGAAGATGTCCTATTCTTGTCCGTTTTGCAGACAAAAATAGGAATTTCTATCATGGGCTGCCCATTCCGTTCTGCAAATTGCGGAATGTACACGGCCGGCATCCATGTCTTGCAGATCTGCGTGCATGAGCCCTAAGGCAGCTCAGTCCCAACAATTTCATTGCATGCACTGCAATGAAGTATATAAACTGACAGGCTAATGGCACAGAGACAAGGCCATTAATGGGATGAATAGATTTTGTTAATATTCGTCCTATTTCCTTGGGGGAGGAGGCTTTATAACATTTAAAGGTCTGTTTACACGTGACTGTCCTGCTAACGGCACTGTGTGCAAGAAGGAGCGGTGTTATCAAAGAGCCCGCAGGTATAAATGGGTTTATGGAGTGGGTTCAGCCAGAGTGGAACACTACGACAAAGAAGTCTCTTGCTAAGATATGCCATCAATGTCAAATAGGTGTGAGCACCGCTGCTTTCTCAAACATCTGATTGGCGGGGGTCCCGGGTGTGGGGCCCCAACTGATCAGATGCCGATGATCTATCCAAAGGATAGATTAGTAATCAAAAATGTACAGAAGCCCTTTTATTCCCCCCGCAGTGGTGCTACATGGAAATTTAACAGCAAGTTATTTTCACTAAATCTGTATCCCCTTTGTCTTTTTTTCTATCATAGGTTTTAAATGAGCAAGTGAGACAAAGTGAAAGGGAATAGAATATTTTGCTTTTCTCATACAGTTCTTCAGTACTTTCTGCAATATTAATGTTTTGCTCCTAATTAAAAAACAGTGTTGTATATGTAGGTTTCATATTATTTGTATTGTATGTTTCTTGTTCAAAAAGCATTAAAAAGTTATTTTGGCATGTTTACTTTTTTTGGTACCAGTTCACATTTTGACGAGACATATTTTTTGTCTTCTTATTTTTTCCTGTTCGAGAATATAAATAATTTGGGTCATGTTTCAGTGATACACAGGGCTTTATTTTCTGCCTTTTTTATTTTAGTCTTTTTTTGCTTTTACTTTTTATACCCATTTCTCCACATTTCTTAAATCTTTTTAAGAGCACAGTATGCAACTAAAATACTTATTAAAATGGTGTCCCTTTTTTGTTATGGTTGTTTTGAGGCAATTAGGGATGTCCCGATACCGAAACCGGCATTTGCACGAGTACTAGTACTCGTGCAAATGCTGCCGATACCCTATACAGTATTTATGTAAACCTAATCTATGTAAAGGTAGCCCGACTTTACTAACTATTGCGGCGCAGTCTCAATCAGTCTCTCTCAGTTCCTCCATGCGCCTCCTGCCCCGCCTGCATCCTTCATTCATAAAGTGGGCGGAGTAGGAGGCAGGACAGGAGGCGCATGGAGGGACTGAGCGCTCAAGCTGATAGAGACTGCGCCGCAATAGTTAGTAGGTTCGGGCTACTTTTACATAGATTAGGTTTACATAAATACTGTATAGGAGCTGCGGGGCCGGTGTATTAGAGTCACATTGCACTGGCCCCCGCCCCCGGACACTTGATAATGACCCTGTCATGGGGGATCTGTGGGTGACCCTGTCATGGGGGGATCTGTGGGTGACACATATATAGCATAAGATGCTATATATGTGTCATCCACAGATCCCCCATGACAGGGTCACCCACAGATCACCCCATAGCAGCGTCACCCACAGATCACCCCATAGCAGCGTCACCCACAGATCACCCCATAGCAGCGTCATCCACAGATCACCCCGTAGCAGCGTCACCCACAGATCACCCCATAGCAGCGTCACCCACAGATCACCCCATAGCAGCGACACCCACAGATCACCCCATAGCAGCGACACCCACACATCACCCCATAGCAGCGACACCCACACATCACCCCATAGCAGCGACACCCACAGATCACCCCATAGCAGCGACACCCACAGATCACCCCATAGCAGCGTCACCCACAGATCACCCCATAGCAGCGTCACCCACAGATCACCCCATAGCAGCGTCACCCACAGATCACCCCATAGCAGCGACACCCACAGATCACCCCATAGCAGCGACACCCACAGATCACCCCATAGCAGCGTCACCCACAGATCCCCCTGGAGGCATATTGGTTGGGAAACACTGTTATAAGCCCATTTATTAATTTATTAACCCTTGTACAAAGGAAAAGTAAAGCCGTTGTCCATAGCAATCAAATTCCAGCTTTAATTTTTTTTCATTGCTATCAGCAACTGCGCCGCTGTTTCTTCATACAAGGTTTGATAAATCTGCCCTATGTTATAATTGGTATCGGTAATTGGTATCGGTCAGTACTTAAATATGAGTATCGGTACTCGTACTCGGTATTAAAAAAAATTGTATCGGGACATCCCTATGGGCAATATATAGTTTATGGTCGTCGGGGACTGGACTGGTTTCTGCAGGGTGGACTAGTGGCGGTGTTCCTTTTTTATTATTTTCTGTTTATTTTTTTTACACTTTGTGCCCCTACATAAGGTCATACAAGATCATCTAGGAGTCTATAACCCTTTAATGACACAGGGATTTCCCGTTTTTTACATTTTCGTTTTTCACTCTCCCCTCTAGGGGACTTAAACATTTGATCTTTAGATTCAGTATATTCTTATGGAGCACTGCCACCTGCAAGCATCCATGACAATATACCTGTGATAGGCCTTGTCGCTTCCAGCAGGCTTTATCCGATCACCACCAGCGCAAGGAAGCCGTTCAGAACACATCACTCTCTAGGATTGTAGCAGGAAGCAGCATTCTGCTTTCACCAAATCCGAAAAACGGTTGTGTCACGCATAACGTTTTCCAGAAAAACTTTTTGTGACATTTTTTCTGTGCTTTTTGTCTTGTTTTGTTTTGTTTTTAGCAAAAAATACTGTGGCTAGATATTTGCTTAAGGGGTTATTCCTGTTTGGCCTCTTGCACATGACCGTATGGCTTTTTCAGTGTTTTGTGGTCTGTTTTTATCGGATCCGTTTTTCAGTTTTTTGCCTCCGTTGTGTTTCCGTTTTGGATCCGTTGTTCCGTTCCGTTTTTCCGTATGGCATATACAGTATACAGTAATTCCATAATAAAAATTGGGCTGGTCTTAAAATTTTCAATATATTGTTCAGCAAAAACGGAACGGATACGGAAGACATATGGATGCCTTTCCGTATGCTTTCTGTTTTTTTTTGCGGACCCATTGACTTGAATGGAGCCACTGAACATGATTTGCGAACAAGAATAGGACATATTCTATATTTAAACGGAACAGAAAAACGGAAACGTAAGGCATACAGAGACACTTCAGTATTTTTTGCAGACCCATTGAAGTGAATGGTTCAGTATACTGTCAGTATACTTGAACTGAAAAAACTGCCAGTATATGGTCCGCAAAATACTGTCGTGTGCAAGAGGCCTTAGGATAAGTTATCTCCTATCTACTGGAGAAGGGATAATTGGCAGGATCTGACTGCTGGAAACCCTACCCATCATGAGAATGGGTGGCCCGTGCGTCAAAATGAATGGAATGGCTGGGAAAGCTGTATTGTGCTATCTGTGGTAGTCCCATAGAGATTGAATGGTGCAGCAGGGCGCATGCTCATGATTGGTGGAGGTTTCACTGCTCCTGTGGATAGGGGATAACTTCTTATAACTTGCTTACACTTAACCACATCAGCCCCCCTAGCTTAAACACCCTTAATGACCAGGCCACTTTTTACAATTCTGCACTACACTACTTTCACCGTTTATTGCTCCGTCATACAACTTACCACCCAAATGAATTTTACCTCCTTTTCTTCTCACTAATAGAGCTTTCATTTGGTGCTATTTCATTGCTGCTGACATTTTTACTTTTTTTGCTATTAATCAAAAATGACCGAAATTTTTGCAAAAAAATGACATTTTTCACTTTCTGTTGTAAAATTTTTCAAAAAAAACTACATTTCTATATAATTTTTTCTCTAAATTTATTGTTCTACATGTCTTTGATAAAAAAAAGTCCAATAAGTGTATATTTATTGGTTTGGGTAAAAGTTATAGCGTTTACAAACTATGGTGCAAAAAAGTGAATTTCGGCATTTTGAAGCAGCTCTGACATTCTGAGCGCCTGTCATGTTTCTTCAGGTGCTAGAATGTCAGGATAGTATAAATACCCCCCAAATGACACCATTTTAGAAAGAAGACACCCCAAAGTATTCGCGGAGGGCATGGTGAGTTCATGTATCATTTCATTTTTTTTCACAAGTTAGCAGAAAATGACACTTTCTGAGAAAAAAAAAAAAAAAAAAGTTTCAATTTCTGATAACTTCTGGCAAAAAAAAATTGAATACCTTGGGGTGTCTACTTTCCGAAATGGGGTCATTTGTGGGGTGTGTTTACTGTTCTGGCATTTTGGGCGGGGCTAAATTGTGAGCCGCCATGAAACCCTAAAGGTACTCGTTGGATTTGGGCCCTTTGTACTTCAGGCTGCAAAAGTGTCACTCATGTGGTATCGCCGTACTCAGGAGAGTAGGGCAATGTGTTTTAGGGTGTATTTTACATATACCATGTTGGTGAGAGAAATATCTCTGTAAATTGTCAACTTTGTATAAAAAAATTAAAGTTGTCGTTTACAGAGATATTTCTCACACACAGTATGGGTATATGTAAAAATACACCCCAAACACATTGCCCTACTTCTCCTGAGTACGGCGATACCACATGTGTGCCGCTTTTTGCAGCCTGGGTGCAAAGGGCCCTAAAACCAATGAGTACCTTTAGGATTTCACAGGGCATTTTTACGCATTTGGATTCCAGACTTCTTCTCACGCTTTAGGGGCCCCTAAAATGCCAGGTCAGTGTAAATACCCCACATGTGACCCCATTTTGGAAAGAAGACACCCCAAGGTATTCTGTGAGGGGTATGGTGAGTTCATGTAAAATTTTATTTTTGTCACAAGTTAGTGGAATATGAGACTTTGTAAAAAACAAAATTAAAAAAAAAAAAAAAATTTCCGCTGACTTGTGCCAAAAGTAAAATTTTCATGGATCTCACTATGCCCCTCACGGAATCACCTTGGGGTGTCTTCTTTCCAAAATGGGGTCACATGCGGGATTGTACTGTTCTGCATTTTAGGTGCCCTAAAGCCGTGAGAAGAAAATGCGTAAAAATGCCCTCCTAAAAGGCACTGCTGGACTTTGTCCCTAGTTATTTGGCTGCAAAAGCATCACATGTAGTATCGCCGTACTCAGAGAGTAGGGCAATGTGTTTAGGGTGTATTTTTACATATACCAGCATGCTGGTGTGAGAAATATTCTGTAAATTGACAACTTTGAATAAAAAAAATTTAAAAAGTTGTCGTTTATCAGCGATATTTCACACCCAGCATGGGTATATGTAAAAATACACCCCAAAACACATTGTCCTACTTCCTGAGTACACGCGATACCACATGAGTGACACTTTTTTGCAGCCAAGATGCCAAAGTGCCCTAAAACCAATGAGTACCTTTAGGATTTCAGGGCATTTACGCATTTGATTAGACTCTTCTCACGCTTTAGGGGCCCCAAAATGCCAGGTCAGTGTAAATACCCCACATGTGACCCCATTTTGGAAAGAAGACACCCAAGGTATTCTGTGAGGGTATGGTGAGTTCATGTAAAATTTTATTTTGTCACAAGTTAGTGGAATATGAGACTTTGTAAAAACAAAATTAAAAAAAAAAAAATTTCCGCTGACTTGTGCCAAAAATAAAATTCATGGACTCACATGCCCTCACGGAATACCTTGGGTGTCTCTTCAAATGGGTCACATGTGGGGTATTTATACTGCCTGGTGCCCTAAAGCGTGAGAAGAAAAATGCGTAAAAATGCCCTCCCAAAAGGTACTCGTTGGATTTGGGCCCCTTGGCATCTTGGCTGCAAAAGTGTCACATATGGTATCGCCCGTACTCAGGAGAAGTAGGGCAATGTGTTTCGGTGTATTTTTACATATACCCATGCTGGGTGTGAAATATCTCTGTAAATTGACAACTTTGAATAAAAAATTTAAAAGTTGTCGTTTACAGCGATATTTCTCACACCCAGCATGGGTATATGTAAAAATACACCCTAAAACACATTGTCCTACTTCTCCTGAGTACGGCGATACCACATGAGTGACACTTTTGTGCAGCCAAGATGCCAAAGGGCCCTAAAACCAATGAGTACCTTTAGATTTCACAGGCCATTTTTACGCATTTGGATTCTCACGCTTTAGGGACCCCTAAAATGCCAGGGCAGTATAAATACCCCACATGTGACCCCATTGTGGAAAGAAGACACCCCAAGGTATTCTGTGAGGGGCATGGCGAGTTCACAGAAAAAAAAAAATTTGGCACAAGTCAGCGGAAATTGATTTTATTTTTTATTTTTTTTACAAAGTCTCATATTCATTCGCATCGGTCAATGTGGATGAAAAAATCTCTGCCAAAATCAGTGACTGCGGTGCGGTGGGCTGGGCGCTAGCTACCTAACAAGTAGCTAACTAACTGGCGGTGATAAGGGACCCTTATGCCCCATTCACACGTCCGCAATTCTGTTTGCGGAACGGAATTGCGGACCCATTAATTTCTATGGGGACAGACTTTGTCCCGCTCGGATCCGGAATTACGGATCCGCGATTCCGGGTCTGCACTTCTGTTCCGCAAAAATATAGAACATGTCCTATTCTTGTCCGCAATAACTCTCCAGACGCGCGCTCCTGTGAACGCGCGCGCGCCTGCGCGCGCGTTCACAGGAACTCACGGGTCTCGCGAGAGGACGCGTCGATGCGTCCACTCAGAAGATCCCGCAGGACGCAATC
This sequence comes from Bufotes viridis, assembly GCA_033119425.1. NCBI lineage: Eukaryota > Metazoa > Chordata > Amphibia > Anura > Bufonidae > Bufotes > Bufotes viridis. The sequence continues at coordinate 285,575,443 of CM065590.1, forward strand.
CTGCGTACGGCGGTCCGGGAGTGGTTAAAGGGAGTCTGTCAGCACATTTGAGCATATTAGACTAATCAAATAGCGTTATAACGGCATTTTCTTTCAGCCAAAAATGAACTTTGAAGAATATGTAAATGCTGGCTCAACTGCCCAGGGCGGCGTCTCCAGCGTCCGAGCCTCAGGCGGCACCTCCTCCCCAGCTCAGATCCCCGCTCTGCCTCCTCCTCTGCCCGCCCATCTGTGCGTTTTAAAGTTCAATCAGAGCCTTCGCCGGGGCATGCGCAGTGCGATGCCTACTCCTGGCACGGTATCGCAGTAGCTCCTGCGCATGCGCCGGTTAATGTTGCGTCCCCTCGGCGTTAGCCGGCGCGTGCGCAGGAGCTACTGCGATCCCGTGCCAGGAGTAGGCATCTCACTGCGCATGCCACGGCGCGGGCTCTGATTAAACTTTAAAACGCACAGATGGGCGGGCAGAGAAGGAGGCGGGGCGGGGATCTGAGCCGTGGAGGAGGTGCCGCCCTGGGCACTTGAGAGCCCGCATTTAAATATTCTTCAAAGTTCATTTTTGGCTGAAAGAAAACGCCGTTCTATACAACAAAGGTACCGTTTTTAACTTCAGAGTGGCACATATAACGCTATTTGATTAGTCTAATATGCTCAAATGTGCTGACAGACTCCCTTTAAACACAGATGTGAGTGGGCACTTACTCCATCTCTAGACACTGTGTTTTGGCAACGTCTGGTTATTGCAGCCTTTTCCCATTTACTTGAATGGGACTGAGATTCACTTGATTGAGACTGAGATGCAGATTTTAAATCTGAAGAATGTCAATTTATGCTGTGGATTTTACTGTTTGCATAAGGTGAAATCCACTGCAAATCCTCAGCAAAATCTGTAACAAATCTGCAGCGGAATAACTAAATTCTGCTGCAGAAAACTCACCGTGTGACTATAACTTAGGCAGCAATTTAACAGTAATTTTTCCTCTAGTAATTAAATCGTTCCTGCAAAGTCTAAACTATTCACTTGACTGTAGTAATTTTGAAGACATTTTCAAGTTACTTCATGCATTGCGTATGGATAGCAATTTCACTGTGTTTTTTTGTAGTGTGCTAAGAAGTCTAGCAGTAGTATAAAAGTAGAGTTGTCCATAGCAAATACTCACATCTCTCTATTTATTTTTTAACCTGCAGTAAAAAAAAAATGGAATTAAGTTGGTTTCTAAAGATCAGGGCTTCCCAAACCTTTGGGTCTGCAGAACATGGTGATTTGTCTACTGAGCCCAATATAATATTACAATAAGCACAAAATGATTCACCTATGTTACAAAATCAGAAATGGTAATAACCAAAGGACTGAGCAGTTAATGGCCACTTCTGTGAAAATTATCTCCCCAGCTATACACTAGAACTCTGCTTGTCCCTTGCAATGCACGCTGCAGTGAATTTTGCTTTATTTGGTCATGCTCCTCACCACTCCATACAATATGTAAAGTATAGCATTAAAACAGTAAGGACAAAAAAAGTAGAACACATGAAACAACCAATCATACAATCAATGATGTGTTACCTCTCCAACAGCACCAAATACCACAATACAGCTTAAAGTACCACCCCAGCAGCTCCAAACAAATACCAGAGTGGCAGCAGCATTATCCTTTCCCCCACTGGCAGCAGTATTGTCCCCCTTCCCACCCTCTCCCAATAGAAGCATTTCCCTTCTCCCAACCCTTTTCCTCTTGTAGCAGCACTGTACCCCTTTTCCACCCCTTCCTCACTGGCAACAGCATTATCCCCTTTTGCACACCTTCTCTTCTGGTAGAAGTATTGTGCCCCTTTCCAACGTTCTCCACTGATATTGCATTATCCACCTTTCCAGACTGGCGTGAACACAGGTGATGCTGAAGGTGGAGCTCACCAGTCTTGTCTCTTACCTCCTCTTCTCTTCTAGCCTACCTACCTAAATTTGGCACTGCACTGCGTGGCGACCACCGGCGCCACAGCACCTCACCAGCAGAAGGCAGGACCCAGCAGCCAAATGCAGTGCCGCGCCAAATTTAGAGTAGGTTCACACTTGAGGAGGCAACCTTGTCGCGGTGAGTGGGCTTATGCTTTTTTTATCAAATTGTATACTAATGCCTCATGTAAGCATGCAACATAGGGGCCTGTATACTAATTATGGAGCTGGGAAGCGATGTTAATTATGCTGAGAAGCAGTTATTAGATCAAAGCATAGCATAAGGAGGTGTGATCCAGGTTCATTCTTGTTTTGAAGATGTCAGCAATGTGTGTGAGTAATTTACTTACATTTACACCTGGAAACAGCCTCCCTGTTCTAGAATAATCAGTGCTACTGATTGATTTTACCTATCGAGCTACAGCTGCTGTCCAAAGGATTATAATAGGTTGTATGCAGTCTCGTGGACTGAAACTGTCGCTCAATAGTTAAATCAATAGAAATCAATAGTTGCAAAGTTGCAGTGTACCCCACTAAGTGATGCCCCCAGCAACCCGGCTTATGATGGAAATAAACAGCAACTGCAGCACCAAGATAGTAGTTCCCAGCCTGTAACTGTGGTCTGGATTCATGGACTGTCCCTACTTTTTCCCACCTTTCAAAAATATCAACTGCAAAGAAACCACATGGATGCTGTAAGTACATCTGGAGACATACCATACCGTGGAATATATCAACAATGCTTGTAAGTGCTTTATTTCTACTTTGTGACCTGAGCTGTAAAAAGTATTTGTTGACAATGCCAACAGGTCTGACCAAAATTCAAATGGGAGACTGACTAATAAGCACAACACCGCACGTGTCACAATGAAGTCCCCTCGGCAGCCAGGGGCGATGAGCTCATAAAAAACCCTGTCTGCTCGAAATCCATTACACAACATGCTGGGGAGGTGATAATAAGAACAAATATTGTTTCCGTAAGATGGCTTTTTGCATATGTGTCATTCCTGCCTCCTATGTCCACTTCCTGACCTGCTCTTCATCCTCCACCCACACCACGTCCTTGTTCTCAGCAGCCCACTAATTAATGTGCCTGAATAGACAAGTAATAATAGAAATTATCAGCAGCTGCAGCAGGAGCATGATCATAGCTCCCGCCTTTTCCAAATCCAGAGCCATGTGCCGCCTCGCCCCCTTCTCCACCCTGCTGTGTCTCCAACACATTGGGTTGCTGCTGTGATTATGTCATCCAGCTGGGTTATGTGGACCCAACTCGGGCAGCAGGATGCCACCATACAGGTTGTCCCATGTGTCCTACACATTTGCTGCCCGGCTCTGCTACATCCCTACATCAATCATCCAGTAATACTATGCCAGTCACCTGGTTCTGCTACATCTATGAGTTCAGCTACAGTGTCTACAGTTCAGTCACTGGGGGAGATTTATCAAAACCGTTGTAATGGAAAACTGGCTTAGTTGCCCATGTCAACCAATCAAATTCCATCTTTCATGACAGAGCTCCTTTGCAATTTGCAAAATAAAAGGGGAGCCTGATTGGTTGATATGAGCAACTAAACCAGTTCTCCTTTTCACCAGCTTTGATAAATCTCCCCCACTGTCTACAGCTTTGCTAAATCGGAGTCTACAATCTATTCACTCCAGCACTGCCTACAACTCTGCTGTACCAACATTGATTACTTTCCTGCTGCTTTGCCACCGACAGCACCTCTAGACAGAGGGGCACATTTACTATAGTGTATTGTATTTAGTCTAAAACAATGGAGGCTTTTGCACCTCATTCACCTATGTTGATTTTTACACTAATTCTGAAGTTTTCTAACTTTTACAACTTTTTCTCAATCTATTTATGTAGGTGTGCCTGAATTTGTTGCAAAAACAGTTTTATCCACTCCAGGGCTGGCGTACTTTTCTTCGTCTGTTTTGACTAGTGAAGTGTGACTTTTCCTAATACCTCTATGGCAGAATCCCATGTTTCATCTGTAAACTCATGAGGGTGCAGCATTGTGGAGGGAACATGGGATATGCAAACTGGGTGACCTATATGAAAAAGGGTCCTTGAGCTCTTTCTCTCAACTTCAGACACAATTTCAGGTACCTAGGCAGATGTTTTTTAGATATCTGCAGGTTAGACATGCTCTGTCTGCTCAGTTTCAGGGAAGTGCCAGGAAAGTTTCCAAATACCTGCTGATCGGAGTGCTCACCACGCAGGGTCCTCGTGGCCTAATATCCGCTATATACACACATCTTATAATCACCAAGATGAATACATCACCGCTGAAAGTGGAGGATAAGTGGAGGGAATGTATTTCCTCACTCTCAGAATCAGAATGGGTTGATGCTTTAGCTGCATATTCTGCATAGGAGTTATCTTACCCCTACTAGATTGTACAAAATGGGGAGGGCGGGCAGTAGTGACTGTATTAGATGCCATCAGCCTAATGCCAATTTTTGGCACATGATTTGGGAGTGTAGATATATACGAAGATTTTGGACGGAGGTCACTTTATGCCTATCAGATCTAGTACCGGGGACAGTCCCTCTATGCCCTAAAATGTGTATATTAGGTGTTGTAGATGATGAGTGTTGGTCTCATCATCATAGGATTTTCCTTGAAGAGTCTCTGTTCCTTGCACAGAAGGCTATAGCACTCAGGTGGATGGCGGACAGACTGCCTACTTTACAACAATGGAAGCAACTGGTTAACCAGACTTTACCATTAGAGAAAGTAGTGCATAAACACAGAGGCTGCCCACAGAAATTCCAGAAAGTATAGGGAGGGTGGTGTGAGTCCTCAAACACGCTAACTGTTTGATAGGGGATGCTTCGGCCCGTGTGTTCATAACTCATGTCTAGATAGGGAGTAATGTGAGGTGAAGATGGTCCTTTTTCCTGACCGCTCTGCTACATTTCACTGATGTATGAGCACTGATTGATATCTGCATTTAATCTGCCGAGAATCAGATTCAGAGACACTGTTTATGTATCACGTACTATGCTCCCTGTATTTTTCTTTTGGTTTATTTTGTGCCTGAAACGCTATGTTTTATTGTCATATGTATCATGACATGTAATGTACTATTTGCATTATTATACTCCAATAAAACGAGTTAAAAAAAAAAAGTGTGACTTTTCCGGGAGACATGCGACTTTTCTCCACAAAGATGCTACTTTTTTCATGCTCAAGTAAATTAGACCAGTCTAAGTGAAAAACAACCACCAGAGGTCAGACTAATAAAAATACGCCTAGTCTAATTTAGGCTACTTTCACACTGGCGTTTTTTTGCAAATCCATCATGGATCTGCAGAAACGATTCCGATACAATAATACAACCGCATGCATCTGTCATGAACGGATCCGGTTGTATTATGTCTTCTACAGCCTTGACGGATCCGTCAATGGGGGACGGATCCGTTTTCTATTGTGCTAGATTGTGTCAGAGAAAACTCTTCGGCTACTCTTCGTCAGGCGGACAGGAAAAGGCTGCAGGCAGCGTTTTGGTGTCCGCCTCCAGAGTGGTATGGTGACTGAATGGAGCCAAACTGATGCTTTTTGAGCGGATCCTTTTCCATTCAGAATGCATTAGGGCAAAAATGATCCGTTTTGGATCGCTTTAGAGAGCTCTGAACGGATCTCACAAACGGAAAGCCAAAATGCTAGTGTGAAAGTAGCCTTATGGAGTGCTGTGCTTTTAATAAATACTCCAAAGGCAGAAGAATGAAATATGCCTGTCTAATACACCAAAAAAATGGTGAGTTTGATGTGCCCCAGAGTATACTATGGAAGATGTCAGCAATGCTTGTGGTGCTTTAATTTCCATTTTGTAAGTTGCTATCTCCACCTTGTGGCCTGTAAAAAGCAGCTGATGATGAAGGCAAGTGGTCTCATCCAAATCAAAAAGGAAACTGACTGATACTGTAAGGCAAATTTCAGGCAAGCCTGTCCAGCACGGAAAAGACGGTGTGGGAGCGCGATTTCCTGTTTTGGACACTGCTCATTTCACAGACCACAAAGCATTATGATGATTTATACTCTCTGCATGACCTGACATTGTACTGAAATCATTATAATACCGGGTGCCCCTGTGAAACAAGCATTGTCCATAACGGGAAATCACGCTACCCACATGGAGCGTGTTTTCCGCACTGAACACACTCCTCTGAAATTAGCCTAAGGGCTCATGCAGATGGCCATTGCATGCATTGGGGACCGCAATTTGCAGTCCGCAGTGCACGGGCATCAGCGTATTGCGGCCCGCAAACAGCCGGTCTGCAGTATTTACGGGCACCGGCCGTTTGTGCACAGCATCACGGATGCGGACCCATTCACTCGCGGTGCGGAAAGGTGGCACTCCACGGAAGTACTGCGGAGTTCCATTGTGCTGTTGCCGCAGATGGATCTAGACCCATTCATTGAATGGGTCCGGGATCCGTCTGCACTGCTACAAAATAGAACTCCGTAGTACTTCCGTGGGGTTCCGCACTGCAAGTGAATATGTCTGCATCCGTGATGAAGTACACAAACGGTGGTGCCCATATATATTGCAGACCCGCTGTTTGCGGGTCGCAATACAGGCGCGGTCGGGGAACAGCTGTCTGCATGAACCCTAAGGCCTCTTTCAAACGGGCGTCAATAGCGGATAAGAGGCGGGTGCGTTGCGAGAATATGCGAGTTTTTCGCACGCGGGTACAAACGTTTGTAATGCGTTTTGCACGCGCGTGGGAAAAATCGCCATGTTTGGTACCCAGACCCGAAGCCGGACTTCATCACTGAAGTCCGGTTTCGGGTCTTCTGGAGAATTGATTATTTCTCCTTATAACATGGTTATAAGGGAAATAATAGCATTCTTAATAAAGAATGCATAGTAAAATGAAGTGGAAGGGGTTAAAAATAATAAAAGTTTACTTACCTTAGCCACTTGATCGCGTAGTTGCGATCTGTCCTCTCTTTCCCTGCATCAGTTAAGAACTACAGGACCTGTGATGACGTCACATCACATGGTCCAATCACATGGTCCATCTTACCATGGTCCTTTAGTTGTTAGCTGATGCAGGAAAAGAGAGGACAGATCGCAACTCCGCGATCAAGTGGCTAAGGTAAGTTAAGTTTTATTATTTTTAACCCCTTCCACTTCATTTTACTATGCATTCTTTATTAAGAAGATCGGGTCCCGTTGCTAAGCAACCATGCGGGAAAATCGCAACGCATCCGCACTTGGTTGCGGATGCTTGCGATTTTCCCGCAGCCCCATTCACTTCTATGGGCCCTGCGTTGCGTGAAAAACGCACAATATAGAGCATGCTGCGATTTTCACGCAACGCAGAAGTGATGCGTGAAAATTACCGCTCATGTGCACAGCCCCATAGAAATGAATGGGTCCGGATTCAGTGCGGGTGCAATGCGTCTTCCTCACGCATTGCACCGGCGTGGAAAACTTGCCCGTGTGAAAGGGGCCTAAGGCTCACTGGGACTTTGCATAGACGGAACACTGTGAGTGTCACAATAAGGCTCCTAAAGACCTAGGGGACATGAGTAGAAAGGGCCCTGTCTGCTGGAAACCATTATACCAGGGGCAGACTGGGTCGGGGGGCAGGGGGGCAATTGCCCGCCGGACCTCTCTGTTGCCTCTATAAATGGCCCCCGTCAGCGCAAAATCACTATGCGAGCGAGCGGCTGCTGCGTGTGGCTGCTGGCATTAGTGATTACCCTACTGCGTGCTCGGTGCCTGCCAGTGCAGTGCGATCCTCCTCCCGACCTCCCACCCCTGCCCTTGCGTACCTACGCAGTACCCGTCGCTGTCAGTTACGTTAGGTACGCAGGCGCAGTCACTGCCTGCTCCACATTCTCCCGCCGACGCGGCCTCAACTTGCAGATCAGGCTGCAGCAGAAGAAGTTCAGTCACCTACCTGGCCTCACAGCGCTGCTGGTCCGGACCATCACCATTTAGTTACTCACCCGTCCCTCTCACCGCGTGACCTATCAGTAAGACACTGCCTGGGCTGGAGAAGTGTGCACAGCTCAGCTGGACAGGACTCATATGATTGATATGCACATGCAGTCTCACTCAGTCCATACACCCCTGCCTTGCTGCAGCCTCACAGGCGCAGTGCATACAATACAGTCCCTAAATAAATACTGCCAGATTAGCAACGCTGCTCTATGTCATTATCATTATGTGAACACGGTATGGGGTTATTGGCAATAACCCCATACAGTGTTCACATAATGATAATACTGTACTGCCATAATATAACACCAACATACTGCCAACACCAACATTAGGCTACTTTCACACTTGCGGCACCTGTATCCGGCAAGCAGTTCCATCGTCAGAGCTGCCTGCCGGATCCGTCATTTAGTGTCACAACTGACAGCATTTGTAGACCGATCCGTCTACAAATGCATTGCAAGAACAGATCCGTCCCTCCGCTTGTCATGCGGATGGACGGATCCATCCTGCACTTATTTTCACCGTTTTCCCGCCCTTCAGTTGTTTCCCAATGCCGGATCCGGCACTAATACAAGTCAATGTATGCTGCGGTATTATGTCCGGCCAAAACTCCTGACAGTGACTGAACGGAAGGCATACTGATGCAAACTGAACGGATTTCTATCCATTCAGAATGCATTAGGATATGCCTGATCAGTTCTTTTCCGGCATAGAGCCCTTTTGACGGATCTCTATGCCAGAAAAGAATAATGCTAGTGTGAATGTACCCTTACATAATTAGTGTTGAGCGAAGTTGTGTTTTAAGTTCAGCATCTAAAGTTTAGGTTATCGACAAATCCTGTTATGGATTCTGCTACCACGGACCATAAGGATTCCGAATTCCGTTATGGTCTGTGGTAGCAGAATCCATAACGTGATTCGTCGATAACCCGAACTTTAGATGCTGAGCCGCAGCGCTCGACCGGCCGACACAGTTTCTCTCCTCCCTGCTGGGACACAGAGTAGCGCCCAGCAGGAAGAAGAGAATACACGGATGCAGCACTGTATCAGCCAGAAAATGACACTTTCGGCATTATACCTAAAATGCCATTTTCGGTGGATATGTTTCGGCGGCCGATATATCGGAGCATCCCTAGTTTATTTTGTTTTCCTGTGTTGTAATTTACATGGCTGACGAAAGTTGCAAGGGGGGTCAGGAGGAGGCAGGGGAAAAGGGAAAGCAGGAGGGGGGCTCAGTGGGCCTCTGGGTGTTACTTGCCCCCTGGGCCAAAAGTTGCCAGTCAGCCCCTGCATTATACCACATGCTGTGAAGGCAACGAGAACAGTGCAATATGGCATTTTGTATGTGTGTCATTCCCACTTTTTGTGTCTGATTCCTGACCTGCTCTCCCTCACCACCTCCCTGTTCTAAGTAATAACCAATACCAGAGCAGGCCACTAAGTGGTGTGCCCAAACTCAGGTGTATTAATAGAAATGAACAGCAGCAGTAGCAAGATAGTAGTTGTCACCCTGAAACGGTGGCCTCGATTCATGACCTTTCCCGATATTTGCCATATTCTGAAGCAACATGTACCTACTTTGCAAAAACCCTGGAGGTATAAAATACCGGTGAAGATGTCAGCACTAGTGTTGAGCGAACTTGTGTTTTCAAGTTCGGCGTACAAGGTTCGGGTAATCTAGGAATTCCATAACTGAACCTTGTACGCCAAACTTGAAAACACAAGTAGGCTCATCCCTAGTCAGCACGCTTGTGGTGCTTAATTTCCATTTTGTAAGCTGTATCTTCCTTGTGTGCTACAAAAGGCAGCTGTTGATGAGGACAAGTGGCCTGATCTAAATGAAAATGAAGACTATCTGTCACTGTAAGGCTCATTGGTCCTTTACATAAACAGAACACTGTGCATGTCACGGTGAAGCCATCTCAACAGCCTGGCGTCCTGAGTCTGACCTCATATTCGGTCCGGTCTACTGCCTGGCCATTACAGAAAATGCTCAGATGGAGATGAGAACAGAAAGAGGGAAGAGAAGGACAAGTAGCCCAGACAAGCATGTGCAGTCCAGGACACATGCTCCTTGTGATGGATGCATTTCCAAGACTGAACACTGCTCCTTGAGTCCAAACTCAGCGTCATAATTAGGGCTGCAGCTATCAACTGGTTTTGTAATCGAGCATTCTATCGATTAATCGAAAAACTCATCAGCCCCCCGTGCCATCAGGTTCCCCCATGCCATCAGGCTCCCCCCCAGTGCCATCAGCTCCCCCCCCCCTCCAAGTACCATCAGCTGCCCCCTCAGTGCCATCAGCTGCCCTCCCTAGTACCATCAGCTGCCCCCTCAGTGCCATCAGCTGTCCTCCCAGTGCCATTAGCTGCCCCCCCATCAGGTTCCCCCCAGTGCTGGTAACTTGCCCCCCAGTGCCACCAGCTGCCCCTCAGTGCCATCAGGTTCCCCCCAGTATCACCAGCTGACTCCCCCAGTGAAACCAGCTGACCCCCAGCGCCACTATCTCCCCCTCCTAGCCATGTCCCCAGTGCCAGTGAAATAAAATACTTACCTATCCTGTAGGGGCACCGCTCCACAGCTCGCCCATCTTCTTCTCCGCACGCTGCACTGTTGTCCTGACGTCACACAGAGCCAGGTGATAGTGCACGTAAGCACGCACTATGTCCTGACAATGTGTCAGGGGAACAGTGCAGCGCGGTGCGGGCTGGCGGGTGAAAACGGAGCAGTGAGTAATAGCAGGCGCTTCACTCACGCTCCGTGGTCACGTGACACAAATGAATTCTAAATGCAAAAAAATTGCATCGAGGATTTTTTTTGTGTCGAATTACTTGACTATACTCACAAAACAGCCTGAATAGGCCAACTACCCAGCTTAACCCAGATATATTTGGCTATGTTAAAATATTACTTTTATTAGCTTGGTATTAAAACTCAAAAAAGTGAGCTAACTGTGTCCCAAATTCGCTCATCTTACAGGTATGAGTGATTTGATGGTGGCAGGGATGTGCACACTCCCTGCACTACCACTTGAGTGATGCTAATAACTAAATTTATGGCCAGTTAATTCACTGGCTCACTAAGAAGATGGACCACACTAGTAGGATTATTGGAGCTGCATGATGCTGGAACGAGGACAACAATCAACAGATTCCTAAAACTGCCCCCCGACATGTTTCGCCAGCTAACCCGGATTCTTTAGGGGTTTAAGGCAGACCTAGTCATAATGACTTATGATGCTATGAGTCCTTGTCTGTCCCCGTATGGTCTTTTGTACTGTACTCATGGTATTAAGTGAATACAACATGCAGGGACGCGCCAGCTGGAAGGGAGCCTGCCAGGAGGAAGACCGGTCCACTGCAGACAACATCCCGATCTGGCATTTTCCCATAACTGCCACATGGGCAGTCCTGCTTTGTGTGTCGATACAAATGTACATTGCTCACTAATCTTAAAATGTTTATTTGGTGATCACTATTGTAACGCGACCATCACACTGGAGAACTTGAAATTACAGTAGTACTGAAGTCCCCAAAATGTCAACTTTAAATTAGAAAAAAATAAAGATCAAAGTGAACGGCTGCTAGAACAGTGATGGCGAACCTTTTAGAGACCGAGTGCCCAAACTGCAACCCAAAATCCACTTATTTATCGCAAAGTGCCAACAAAGCAATCTACCCTGAATACTACAGTCCAGTATAGTATATCTTCCATGTACTTTATCATTCAGCTATAATGTGCTGCCTGTGCTGTACATAGTGCGCCCTGTGCTGATGAATGGCAGGAAAGGTCTAAGGCATATTGGTACACCATAGACTTTTTCCACAGTTCGGGTGCCCACAGACAGGGCTCTGAGTGCCGCCTCTGGCACCCGTTCCATAGGTTCGCCACAACTATGCTAGAAGATGAGGAATCAGTTTCTACATAAGGTCATGGTCTTCTTCAAAGTCCTGTACCGTACACACAGTGTACCAGGAAAATAAAATTGAGCCATGTTCATCTGCTGTCTAAATGGGCAGGTCATCCTGGCACAGATAGAGAGGAATAGATTACATGCAGTGCCACACTGTACTGAAGGTACCCATTACTACACAGCAGGGCCCACAGCTGATTGTAATAGTGAAGCAGGTTGCTGTTCACTCCCTGCTCCACCATTCAGCCGCCGGCGACCCACAGCATCAGCCCGATGGTCTGTGTAGGAGGAGGAGTGGGACAGGCTGAGAATCAGCCTCTGCTCACAGCAGCGCTATGTGTGACAGTATCCTGCTGCTGCTGGGGAGCACAGTTCATCAGAGGAACCAGGTGAGTATTTACTGCTTTACTACTGTGAAGGGGACACAGTGTGGGCATAACTACCGTGAAGGGGGACATCTGGGCATTACTACTGTGTGCTGGCACAAAGTGGGAATTATTAGACCACGGCTCTCAGCCAATAGTAGCTGGCGGCTCTGTGAATTGTAATGAAGCCACAGGTAAGCCCAACAGGCTAGATGCTAGCGCAGAGTCTGAGCAGCCAGTCAAAGGAGGCTGGCTGCACATAAGCATAATGTGGGGCAAAGTGCCCCCAACTAAACAACCCTCTCCTAGTCTGTAGTATATTCAATGTCTGTAGTTTCTCTTTAGAGGGTGTACAGTTAAAACGGAATACTGTGAGTAGACCAGAGGGACTGAACCAATGGGTAGGTAAAAAAAAGTAGGCGCATAAGGACTGATTCACATATATCCATTCGGTAGCATGCTCTGTGTAAGGTATTTGGCAACATCTATAATACATGCAGTTTCATTGCCGCACTGAGACTTTATAGCCCAAGGGCCCACATGAACCTGGAGCTGGCCTACACTTCAGTAATACAGTGGCTGTAATTATCCTCAAAGTCATGAGATAATTGGCCAATCACAGACGGTGTTGAATGTGGTTTCTAGTCGCTGTTTGCCCAGAAAAAGCACAATCAAACCTTGTATTTATAGTGTTTAAAGAGCGTCTTTAGCTCCTCTTTATTCAGCTATTTTCAGCGCAGTCCTGAGCTCGGCAAGTGCTCTGGTTCTCCTCACCAGACTGTGCCCCACGCGTTCCCCTTGGTCTTAATTGTGATGTCAGAAAGTGCTTTCAATCTAGACCAGTGTGGAGGCACCAGGCAGGGTTTAGTGAGGAGAGCAGGAACCCTTGCCAGGCTCAGGACTGCCCACTGGGCGCTGGAAAAACGAATTTGGATTGCGGATCAAACCTACTTTTTTCAGCGATCGGACCTTTGGCCAGGGATACAAAGGTATGCTTATACAGCTGTTTTATTCACCCAACCAGTGCTGGAATCAGTTTGATAGGCAGGAAAGAGCTTGAAAACTGCATACGTCTGTATGAAGTGAGCTTGGCCTTCATGTCATCACAGGCTGGTAGCACTCACGCTGCTGGAATTTATGTTCTTGCATATGCAGCTGCTAATTCAGTTTATGGGACATCTGTTCAAGTAGTAAATCCATTATAATCCAGTGTTCGAACTGCAAAGTAATATGGAATCCAGCAAGATCAGAAATGAATGGGAAGTGTGCAATAACCATTGGTTATAATTAGGGATGATCGAACCTGTGTTTTCAAGTTTGGCGTACAAGGTTCGGGTTATCTAAGAATTCCGTTATGGATTCTACTACCATGGGCCATAAGTTATGGTCTGTGGTAGGGGAATCTATAACGGAATTCTTAGATAACCCGATGTCACAACCTATCGCTGACCTTGTTGTGCCTACTCGCTCAATTTCAAGAGATCGCTCCATGACCTAGTGGTGGGAATGGATTCCGGTCCAGGTTTTCCTGCTTAGGTTTGCGATCCTTTTTGTCCCTTTTAGGTATCGGTAGCTATCCTTTCAGCTGTTCTCTGTCAGCCACTCCCAGCTACTATATATTCTCCCTTTCTGCTTCCCTTGTAGACAGATAAATACCTTCTTTCCAGATCTTCTATCCTGACCTCTGGTGGAGTTGGAGTTGCTGTGGAGCTGTTGGATCTCCGGTTCACTCCTATTGTTGTTGTCGTTGTCTCCCTTCTAGGATTGTATGTGGTGTTTGTTGTTTCCCTGTTGTTACCCTAGGTATCAGTGGTGAGGACTAGTGCTTCCACCGCACTACTGACTACCTAGGGCCTATTTCAGGGTAAGCCAGGGACAAGGCACGTGATCGGCGTACGGGTTGGCAGCCCGTCTAGGGACGTCAGGGCAGCCAGGTGCCAGTGCTAGGTGAGTTAGGGGTCACCACTCCTCCCTCTCCCTAGTGAAAGTGTTCTTCCCCCTTGTGCCGCACGTCTGTTACCTGCTATATCAGACTTGGCCGTCTGGTACTTGACTGCAGCGCACCCACGTAACAACTGTGCCATATGGTCGTACCCATAAGACGTAGGTACCATTAGGGTACTTTCACACTTGCGGGATAGTGATCCGGCAAGCAGTTCTGTCGTCGGACCTGCCTGCCGGAATCCGTCGATCTGGATGTAAACTGAATGCATTTGTAGGCGGATCCGTCTCACAAATGCATTGCAAGAACGGATCCGTCTCCCCGCTTGTCATGCGGATAGACGGATCCGTCTTGTATTATTTTTACAGTTTTAAAGGTCTGTGCATGTGCTGACCGGAAGGACGGATCCGTCCTTCAGGTATTTCTAATGCCGGATCCGGCACTAATACATTAATGTAAATTAAATGCCGGATCTGGCATTCCAGCATTTTGGACGGATATAATACCTGCAGAATGATGCAGTATTATCTCCGTCCAAAATGCTGTTCAGTGACTGAACTGAAGACATCCTGATGCGTCCTGAACGGATTTCTCTCCATTCAGAATGCATTAGGATATAACTGATCAGTTCTTTTCCGGTATAGAGCCCCGAAGACGGAACTCAATGCCGGAAAAGAAAAACGATAGTGTAAAAGTACCCTTAGTCAGACACAGGCTCCCTGCCCCACTTGCTCTGTGATGCACTTGGTGCATTGATGTAATTGTTCCTCAGGAGCTTGGCCTGAAGAAGACAGACTGACATTTCTATATGACAACACAGGAACCTAGACAGGCAAATTTCTTTACCCTAGGCATCAGGGGTTGCATCACGTGGCACTGTGTATATTAATATTCATTTAAAAGGGCACAGTATTTAGGACCATAAGGTATTGCACTGTTTTAAGATGACAGCATGGCAGTATTATTTTCAGAGAGCACAATGTACAGCGGTATTATATTCCAGGGGCACAGCGTGTGGCACAACAAGGAACTTGTCTTCATAGAGACAGTGAGAATCTACTGAAAAAGTAAGGAGCCAAAGATATCTGAGCACCAAACACTGCAGAGATGACACATAGCTGGGAGAAGTCGTCATGGCAGTCTGGATGGAATGGAGAAGAAAAGGAAGAACTCCACTCAGAGAAGATGTAGTGTGAGTCTAGAGTGTGAAACAGCTCCCAGCATACCCTCACCTCATACAGGCGGTGTGCACATCTTTATAGCACACATTAACCTGACAATATATTAAGAGTAGGAATCATTTTCTGTGGCATGCTCCACCACAGACCACTGGCATCAATGTGGTCACCATTAGGCTGCCAACCGGCTATCCTAGCATCCTGATAGGCTATAATAATAATGTATAAAAGGGTTATTACTGGAGATGTATCATTACAGATATAGTTTTACTATTCATTAGTTGTAGAACGCTGTATGACAAGCCGTGTGAGCTGGAGCGCCCTCACAATCCGACTGAATTACTGCGGAAGGCACCCAGAAATAAGAATGGTACAGTCCTGGCTCCTCCCCCTCACTTCCTTCAGAACCGGACGTTGTGCAGCCGGAAGCAGCGTGCGAGACAGAAGAAGGGGACACGTGTGGTGTACACATCCAGCATGAAGGTAAAGAAGGAGAAGCAGGAGGAAGAGGAGGCCGTGACTGCAGAGGCTCCGGAGCGGTCTTATGAGGAGCTGCTCGAGAACCTGAACCCTATCGCTAAGCCGCTGGCGGGGAGGAAGCTGACCAAGAGGCTGTACAAGTGCATCAAGAAAGGTATGCGCTGCGCCTGCGAGCCCCGGTGCTGGCTGTGTAACCCCTGCCTGAGGACACCGGTAGGGGGCGCTGTGGGGGGAAACTACTGCCGTGGTTACTCCATACACTGTCCCCCACACCTTTCTTCTGCTTGGACTTTGCAGCATTCATAAACAATAATCCGCAATATGATCCCTGTGACTCCCACCGTCACCATAATGAGTCCAATCACTGGGCCGCCAGCATTACTGAGCTGGGGGAGAGAGAATAATAATCCACAATAGGATCCCTGTGACTCCCCCCGTCACCATAATGAGTCCAGTCACTGGGCTGCCAGCATTACTGAGCTGGGGGGGAGAGAAAAAAGAAACACCCTCCAATCCTGGCATATATTTTTATAAAGATGTTGGCTAATTTTATTTTTCTAGAACCTCTTTTGAACTTTCTTTATAAAGTTTGATCCACCTTGACCCTGCAATCCCACGATTGCTTCTATAATGCTCTCCAGCACTTCTGTATTGTAAGTGTAATATTGTCAGAGTTACTCTTTGTTTATGGCAGACCTAGGGCTGACGTTAAAGGGGTTGTCTCATCTGAGACAATGGGGGCATAATGCTGGCACTTGTGCAGCCGCCCTCTGTTCATTTATATGGGGCTGCCAAAAATAGGCGAGCGCTGGCTTGACTATTTCTGTCAGGCCCATAGAAGTGAATGGGAGCAGTGACCGGTCATGCGCGTTACTCCTCCATTCACTTTAATGGGGAGTGTGCGTTGTGGTGACCAGACCTCCAGCCACCACTTTGCAGGCTCCGATCTCGATTATAGGTGTGGGTCCTGGATGACGGAGAGCGCCTCCCTCTGTCTAGTCACTTAGATGATGTGGCCACCACTGACTCTGATCCTGACCCTAGTAGCATGGTGTCAGCTGTATGTTTCTGTACTTACTTGCTGTTTCTTCTCTTATTTAGCTGTCAAACATAAGAATATCCGGAGAGGAGTGAAGGAGGTTCAAAAGTTCATCAATAAAGGAGAGAAGGGGTGAGTAGGTTTATTTATGGTATTCCTTCCATACTATAGTTACTGCTGGCACCCTCAACAATCACTAGACTGGGTGTCCTGTACCTTCTGGGTAGCACAAATGTAAAAAGGTGTTTGATGAGATGAGTGGCGGTCAGGCATACGTGCTAGTGTGGGTATTTCCTTAAATGCTTTGGACACCTTCAGAGCTTTTCTGACTTCTCCTGAGTGATCTCCTAAGCTGATGTATGAAGTTTAGCTTTGAGTTGGGCATACATCCGCCAAGAAGCGTTCAGCAGTGGATAGGAGGGAATGTGGGAATGAGCCATTAGACAGCCAGTGTGACAGATCTAATATGGCTCCGAAGGTGGCCATAGCCTTTATATCCATGGATACAGATGGATCTGCATAGGAGCTGTAGACACAAAAAACAGGATATTAAATAACTTTTTCCATCTCAGTAGTCACAGCTACAGTCACCCCACCCTTACTAGTCACAGCCACAATCTCCCCACCAGGTCACCCCACTCTTACTAGTCACAGCCCCAGTCTCCCCACCAGGTCAACCTACTCTTAGTAGTCACAGCAACAATCTCCCCACCAAGTCACCCCACTCTCAGTAGTCACAGCTACAATCTCCCCACCAGGTCACCACACTCTTGCTAGTCACAGCCCCAGTCTCCCCACCAGGTCACCACACTCTTAATAGTCAGTCTCAGTCTCCCTACCAGGTCACCCAACTCTTACAACTTTTAGTAGTCACAGCCAGAATCCTCCACTGGGTGACCCCTCTCTTACTAGTCACAGCCAGACTCTTCCACTGGGTGACCCCTCTCTTACTAGTCACAGCCAGAATCTTCCACTGGGTGACCCCTCTCTTACTAGTCACAGCCAGAATCTTCCACTGGGTGACCCCTCTCTTAGTAGTCACAGCCAGAATCTTCCACTGGGTGACCCCTCTCTTAGTAGTCACAGCCAGAATCTTCCACTGGGTGACCCCTCCCTTAGTAGTCACAGCCAGAATCTCCACTCCATTAGGGTCACGGGACATTTTTCACCATGCTGATTCCCCTTCCCGATTACATCATCAATGACCGGACCCTACCCATTGATGTCTTGGGGTCATGTTTTTCCAGCAGGGCCTCAAGCAAGCTTAGATCCTTGATGTTTCAGCTGGGAGGGGAAGGAGATACATAAACTTGATGCCACACTCCCTTTAAGTCTTGTCAGGATGTAAACATTGGATCACATATTGCAATTACGCTGGAGGAATCAAAATAAACTCAAAACTTCATCACCAGACCTATATAATACAGTAAGGTTAAATGCTGGGGTTATTTATTTTTGTGTATAACCAGAGAAACCTTTTAATAAAGCACCTGTTATGTAAAATTGTGCAATATGCTTCCCCTTGCATAATATAAGAAAGATTATATATATATATTCTCAATCTATCACTATACACATTTCTGGGGTCTTTTATAAAGCTGAAATATGCCTATTTCAGGCGCAGATTGCATTTTGCCGCAGTCTGCAGCTTCTCCCCGCTTACGCCAGGTCTATAAAAGTGGGCGGGGAAGGGGCCATCTCATTTACTATTTTCTACGGCTGTTTCAGGCATTAAGAGGTAGCAAGGAAGCTGTCTTACATTTAGTAGCAACGCTGGATATGCCACAGTTATGAGATGCCTGCTCCTCTTCATAACTCCGGCGTCTCCACCACCAGCTTATGGGTTTATTAAGACAGGCGTCTAAAACGACCTTAATAAACGGCCTTAATAAATGACCCCCTTAGTGTAGAGCTTGCTTCCTGTCACTAGAGGGAGCACAGTGCCTAGGAATTTATACAGTTGCCTTACAATGCAGTAGCAGCTTCAAACGTTTCTATGCACTGAGCTCCCCCTAGTGGCAGATGCAGGAAAATGCAGTGGATTTTTGTCAGGAAGAGAAGTAGCAACTCAGGGCTGGGCCCCTACTTCCCCATGTCCCATAGCAGTCGCATGGTCTGCCTCCATGGTAGGTACGCCACTGACTCAGTGCTTTCTCTGCTCAGCATGAGTGATATGTCTGCTTCTGGTAGAAGAGATGAAGTTTTAATGCTCTGTACTGAATATATGGAGCTGGTCGCTGTGTGAAAGCATGTGGCCGTCAGATGCATGCACAGCCGGGAGCAGCACCAGGTCGCCACAGGTTTTACCCTGCTCAGACAGTAGCATAGTTTCCGTGCACCCTCTTATACCATTCATGCAGTGGTTTGTTCTCTCTCCTGCAGCATTGTCGTACTTGCTGGTGACACCCTGCCTATTGAAGTGTATTGCCACGTTCCTATCATGTGTGAAGAGCGCAGCATACCATATGCATATGTCCCTTCTAAATCTGTGAGTATAATTTATGCAGGTTTAAGCTTATTTTATGACTTTTCTAATATTCACCAGTCATTATTCTATTGTTTTTAGTACATTGAGATTCACATGCTTTATTTTAATCTTAAGACGACCCACTTATACTTCTGTTAGAGGCAGCAGGGTATCAAGACTTTTGCACTATAAGGCCTAATGCCCTCAACTGTAGTACATCTCCAGGGGACACCATATCCCTCCATTAAAAAAATTGTGACCTGCTGCAATAGGTGACATATGGGCATTGCTTTATACTTGCAGCATCCATTGGAGCATTATATGGCAACACTCCCTATGCCACCTCACAGCCTCTGTGCTGCATGCATAGGACCTTAAAGGGTTTTCGGAGTTCTAGCGTCCTAAAAAAAAAAATTGTCCCCCAGGCAGGAGTGCTCCTAAAATAAGAGAACTTAAACTTACCTATTTCTTCCCCTGCTGCTTCCAGTGTCTTCACTGTGATCCTCTAGGTCGCAGCAGTCTTGGCTACAGTGATTGTGCCCATATACCCCTACACCCTGGGCATTGCTGCATCTAATCACTGGCTCCAGTGGCATACTGACCTCTAAGGCTAAACAATCAAAGCCCAATGTTGAGGATTAGATGTGCGCGGTGGGGGGAGGGTTAGTGATATAGGTGGGCATAAAAGAAGTTATAAAACCGCAGAGTGCCGCTCACTATGGCAGTAGTTTTATACATTTTTCTTCCTAATAGTAAAGCTAACAATTTAAACGGACAGGGTTAGAACGGCATTCTTGAGCACTAGTGGTTTAATCACTAAAACTACTTCCAGGTTCCGTAGCATGGAATCAAACACAACTTTGTTCTACTGCACTCTTTCATTTATTGTAATAATGTTGGCAAAAAAATAGACATAAGAAATTCATATAAATATGTACACCTAACACTAGGGATGTCCCGATGCCACTATCTGTATCGGGACCGATACCAGACATTTGCACGAGTACTTGTACTCGTGCAGCAAGTGGCGACGCTCTCAGCAGATCGGCATTGGGGCGGGACTTCTGGACAGGAGCTGTGCCCGCTGTGACTTTTTACGAACATGAAAAATGAATGCCAACTCATGCCACCTGAAAGGAAGAGATTGACAAACTGAATGCAGTCTGAGATGATCCTGTTCAGCACTGACAGAACTTGGATGAGTTTTTAATCATTTGTCTAAAAAAGTACAGAAGGGGTTGGCCTTCAGAGGTCAACCGGGGGGCGAATTCATACTCACAAGTTGTTTTTTTTTTTTGTTTTTTTTTTTTTAAATCCTGCATGGAGTAAATTTTAAAGGGGTTGTCCACCTTTTATTAATTGATATCTTGCGATAGGCCATCACTAGCTGGTCTGCTACAGTTCTGGTGCTGGGACAACTGATCTGTGGGCTTCTTCTGATCCGGTAATGATGGCCTATCCTGAGGACAGACCATCACTTGATGATGCTGAAGTGACAAAACCCCTTTAAAGAGTTGTCCATCATAAAGTGGCATTTATCATGTAGAGAGCTTTAACACAAGCCACTTACTCATGTATTGTTTTCGTCCATATTTCCTCTTTTGCTGGCTTTTATTTTTTCCATCACATTATACACTTAGTTATGACTACCCTGCAATCCAGCAGTGGTGGTCGTGCTTGAACATTATAAGACAAGCACAGCCACCACTGGTGGATTGCTGGGTGGTCGTAACCATGGAAACGAGCAGTATATAATGTGAAGGAAAAATGAAGCCAGCCAGCAAAGGAAGCAATATGGACAATCACAATACATTAGTAAGTGTGACAACCCCTTTTACTTCTGAACCGGGATAGCCTTTCAAGTAACGACATACAGAAATGATCAGCTGAAATATAAGCTACATTGAGCAGGATATTTGTGCTTGTATTCAGCTGAGAGGATGATAAAAGGACCGATGTAATGGTGATGTTATTTCTTCTCCTAGGACTTAGGTGCTGCTGCTGGCTCCAAGCGCCCAACCTGTGTAATATTAATTAAATCTAAAGAAGAGTATGAAGACTCCTATAATGACTGTGTAGAGGAGGTAGAGGCATTGCCTTTACCCTACTGAGGATGCTTGAATTACATACCATGAAACCACGGAGGAGAGAAGACCACCGCGATCTAGACCATAGATGGATTTTCAATATCCCTGTGTCCTTTTTAAAGATCATATTTTACTGCAATCTTTGGTCATTGTCTCAGAGGCTTCACCGTCAATTGGACTTCTGTCTGAAGGAACATCCAGATTTTTGTTTTTTATTCTCTGTTAAGTGCACACAGTTATGTGCCGTAAATGTAATATTTTTTTTGTATTTTAGCAGCTCTTGAATGGAACCTTTTATGTAGATGGATGATTTATGATCTGTCTGCATCTTCCAATATAACATTTGTAAAAAGAAAAAAAAAGCTGTCCTGCATTATTTGGTGATCATGTGCAAAGTAGATCTCTTCCCTACACAGTGATCTCTATGTGATCCTTACTGATGTGCTGTGAATCCCTTCTGCATGGTGACACATGTCCATGGAACATGACTTCTAGTAAAAATGTAGAATTCCCTACTCAGTCTTGGGAACATGTCTGCCTGTAATGGGTTATATTTTTCAGTAACTCCATCAGCTCCTAACTGGATCACATATGATGGCAACCGTCTTGATAAGTCAAGTAAAGTAGGAACATAAGGCAACTAGAATAATAAACTGTAATTGGCAGGCTGACCATTAGTGTGGTATGTGCTGGTGGCTGCTCAAAGCACAGACAGGCAAGATGGCTTCCCCTTTCTGCATACGGCTACATGAGCCAAGCTAAGTTCTGGTTCTTTTTTTTTTCATTTCTGTCTTCTACGAGCCCTAAATTTTATGTTTACATATCCATGAGGGCTTAGGCTACTTTCACACTTGCGTTGGTGCGGATCTGTCCGTTTATTTGCACAGACGGATCTGCACCTGTAATGCAAACGTTTGTATCCGTTTAGAACGGAT
This sequence comes from Bufotes viridis, assembly GCA_033119425.1. NCBI lineage: Eukaryota > Metazoa > Chordata > Amphibia > Anura > Bufonidae > Bufotes > Bufotes viridis. The sequence continues at coordinate 285,597,767 of CM065590.1, forward strand.
CCGTTTGCATTAGCTTTAAAGAAAAATGACAAAGTCCAAAACGGATCCGTTTTGAATTACATTGAAAGTCAATGGGGAACGGATCAGTTTTCAAATGCACCATATTGTGTCATTGACAACGGATCCGTCCCCATTGACTCACATTGTAATTCAAAACGGATCCGTTTGGCTCTGCATCTTCAGACGGACACCAAAATGCTGCATGCTGCGTTTTGGTGTCCGCCTCCAAAACAGAACGGAGCCGAACTGATGCATTCTGAACGGATCCTTATCCATTCAGAATGCATTGGGGCTTAACTGATCCGTTTTGGACCGTTTGTGAGAGCCCTGAAACGGATCTCACAAACTGAATCCAAAACGTCAGCGTGAAAGTACCCTTATTTTTGTAGGACAAGTTATATATTTTTTTTTAGTTTACCATAGCTTGTATTGAAAAACTGGAAAGAATTTGGGGGGGGAAAGAAATCCGAAATTAAGCCATGGTTTTCTGGGTTTTATTTTCACTGTTAACTGTGCCCCAAAATGACATGACTGCCTAATTCTGCAGTTCAGTACAATTACAGCAATACTATATTTACGTAGTTTTTTTATAAAATTCCTTCCCCCTATAGCTTTTTTTTTTTTTTTAAATAATTCCGTCTACGGAGCTGCCATTTTGAATGGGGACGTGATGGATGTGGAGAGGACACACTGCTATCCGCATTTGCGGAGCGCACGACCGATCTTCCGGATAATGGTTCCGCAAAAATATAGAGCATGTCCTATTCTTGCCTGCAATTGCGGACAAGTATAGACATCTCTATAGGGCTGGTGGCAAGGTGTTTTGCGGATCTGCAAAACACTACGGACGTGTGAATAAGGCCTTACTCTCCTCTTTTCTTAGTGAAAAAACCGGATGGTTCTTTCAGAACCATAATAAATTTAAAGAGACCAAATCAGTTCCTGTTGCAAAAGAAGTTCAGAATGAAAACTATCAGGTTGACAATAAACGTATTATTTCCAGGATGTTTTATGGCAGTACTGGGCTTAAAGAATGCTTACCTTCATGTTCCAATCCATCAGGAACACCAGAAATACCTAAGGATAGGAGTTATAAAGCACTGGCAGCTACAAGCCCTTCCTTTTGGCCTAGCAATGGCTCCCAGGGTATTCACCATGGTGGTAGCGGAGATGTCCGCACATATTTGGGAGTGGGATATTTTGTCTGTTCCCTTTCTCGACGATTTCCTGATTGTGGCAGGAACGGGGACTGTCTGCAGAATAGCAGTTCAAGAGCTAATTCAGATTCTGAAGAAATTAGGTTGGATCTTGGACTCCAGAGACCAGAAATGTTTTTTGCGAGAGGAGAAGTTAGTCAACATAAGGCAGAAAATTCGGAATTTAATAGATCCTCCCTAAATTACGTTAAGAAAAGGTATGTTGATACTGGGGAGTTTAACTTCCTGCATTCCAGCGGTAACTTGGGCCCAGTTTCACTCGAGATCTTCAGTGGGAGATTCTAGAGGCCTGGCAGAAGGGGAAACAACCCCTAGATTTGAAAATAAAGATCTCTACCCAGACCTTGCTCAACCTGAGGTGGTGGTTGGAAGCAGCTTGTTTAACACGGCAAACGTCATATAGTTTATCTGGATACTTAGGAGTCTCTTTGAAGAACAGAGTAAATTTATTAGAAGCAACTGGACCCTTTCTAAAACATAACTTTTATTCTTTTCAATTATAAAAATATTATAAAGACAATAGCAATACTGCCTCCTGCTTGTTTACGTAGTACTCCAAGATGACAGAGAAAGAAAGTATAATCAATATCGTTTTTGACACTTAAGATGGGCTGCTGTGGGTTAAAGTGCTCAAACATCATCTGGCGATCTTTCCCTAGCCAGACCTTGTCTAGCCTCTGCCCAGGGACAACCCCCGATAGTGGGATTTCCCTGCCCTCGAACCTTTCCTAATTGCCCCTATTACATCCATAACTGATATACTTACTGGAGGTGATAATATATTGATCTTACCCCGACGCGTTTCACCCGCTAGGGTTCCTCAGGGGAGCAATATTTAGTCACCTTAAATAACAAGAAATAGGCATGCAGATGATTGTCAGATATAAAAAAAGAGAAGACCTACTTTGTCATCTTAAGTTATCAGGGTAATATGGTTCACCCAGGACGTGATTCAAATATGGCAGATGACTCCTAGGGTGTGTGGTAGGAGATACCTAAATTGGAAGTAAATGTGGTCCAAACGTGAGGTTATTCCTATCGCTCTATAATACCCGATAAAAGAAGAGTAAACAAATGCACCATCAAGAAAGAGGAAGACTTACTGCTGCCAGTCCTGTTCCTTGTCTCACTGACTCCTTTCAGGATAACGTGGATGGCAGTGAGGCAAAGCTCCCCTATGAGACTTTTTAAAGGCCGTGCGCAATCTGCGTCACACCCCTGAATTCTGGTCGGTGGATTGGATACTGTGCTACCAGTTCCGGCCCGTGGGAAGCACATATCACTTCCGGGCATGCGCAGATAAGTATTCCCCGACCAGACCGTGTAGCGCATGCGCGCTATCACACCGCCAGAATCCAGGTCCATCACACCGCCAGAATCCAGGTCGGTGGAACAAATGCTGCGCTACCAGTTCCTGCCCGTGAAGAGCGCGCATCACTTCCGGGCATGCGCAAACAGGTATTCCCCGACCGGGCACTAAATTCCCACAGGGGAAAAAAGGGTTAATAAAATATCTCTAAGCTACATCTAATATAAGGTACAAAAGGGGGCTCCTAATGAAATTTTTTGGGTGGTACCCTATTCATACCCCCACCTCTGGTCCAGGTATCATAGTAAGGTACTAGTATAGCAATAGGGATTTCATTTGTATCTTCTAAGTAGGAGTTTCAAACACCCTGTAGCTTAGAGATCGCTAGACCATTATGTCACATTGTCATCAGGAAATCAAAAACCCCCATAGAGGTACCCCTATCAAAGGGGGCTAACATAACTTTTATTCTCGTTTTTATTTGTATTTGTTTATGTTTTAGAAAGGGTCCAGTTTTTTCTAATAAATGTATTTGTTTAACAACAGATGCAAGTCCGTGGGGCTGGGGAGCCCACATTCAGAATTTTTCCTTTCAGGGGTGCTAAGGGGGGGGTCTAAAGAGAGCTTCCTCCAATATGAAAGAACTAAAGGCTGTGAAATATGAAGCACTTCCATTGTGTATAGACAAAGATTTGAGGATAATGTCGGACCATACAACAGTAGTGTCGTACATAAACAAGCAGGGGGGGACAAAGAGTCAGGATTTGATGCTAATACTCGGTTCCATTTTCATGCAGGTCAATCTCAGCAGTCCACATCAAGGGGAGAGAAAATATTTTGGCAGACTTTTTGAGTTGTCATCTAATTTCCCAGGGGGAATGGTGTCTGGATCCCAGGATTTTCAATCGGATAGTAGACATCTGGGGTCTGCCCGGTATAGATCTCTTTGCCACAGTACAGAACAGGAAAGTGGAGAGATTTTCTTCCCTATCTCCGGAGGAATCCCCCTGTGGGCTGGATGCTTTTCTCCACAGGTGTGATTTTCCTCTGGCCTACGACTTTCCTCCATTTCCTCTGATCCCTCGGGTGCTAAAAAAAAGGTCAGGGAGAATCAGTCAAGAATGATATTAATCGCCCTGTTTTGGCCAAGAAGGCCATGGTTCACGTGGCTGAAAAAATTGTCGATTACAGATCCTTGGGTGCTCCCAGCAACTTGGGGTCTTCTCTTTCAGGGTCCAATATTCCATCCTCAGGTGGACAGTCTCCACCTGACAACTTGGAACTTGAGAGGCAGCTTTTAACCCTTTAAGGACCAGAGGTTTTTTATTTTTTGCAGGGTTTATTTGCACTCCCTGCCTTCCCAGAGCCATAGCTTTTTTATTTTTCTCTTCACATAGCCATATGAGGGCTTGTTTTTTGCAGGACAAGTTGTACTTTCCAACTACACCATTTAATATTGCATATGATGTAGTGGGAAGCCGGAAAAAAATAATTCCAAATGGGGTAAAATTGCAAAAAAATAAGCAATTCCACCACAGTTTTGCGGGTTTTTAAATCCTGACATTCGATGTGCGATAAAAGTGACCCATAAAACTGTTACTTTTATTCTAGAGGTCAGTACAACTCTGGCGATACCCAATATGTATGGGTTTTCTTGCTTTTTGATAGTGAAAAAAAAAATTCAAAAGTGGGAAAAAAATCAGTTTTACTTTTTTGTCGCCATGTTTTGACCCCTATAACTTTTTTGTAATTATATGTATTTTTTTGGGTCATAATCTTATCTTTTTATCTGGGGTGTGTATGACTTTTTGATCACCTTTTACTTAATTTTTTGTGCAAAATAAAGCGACCAAAAATGGCGAATCCGCCATCTGGACGCTTTTTTCTGTTTTGCTGTTTGACGTATGGGGAATATTTTTTTATATTTTTATAGAATGGGCATTTTCACATATTGCGACACCCATGATGTGTATTTTTATTTTTTTTAATTTTAGCAAAAGGGGGGGTGATTTTAACTACGTTTTTTTTTTTTTTACACTTTCCTATAGTCCCCTTAGGGAACTATAACAATCAATGATCTGATTGCTATTCTCATATACTCCAAGGCAATAGCATTCGAATGTATGAGAAAATCACTTATTTCCTATGGAGCTAATTACAGGCTATGGCTCCATAGGAAATACTACAGAGCTGCCTGGGTTTCATTCATAGAGACCCAGGCTACTACAGGCGTGCTCCGGCTCCTCCCATCGCCACACGGGGGAGCCGGAGCAGAACCGAAAGTTTTACTTTCTGTTTGGATCCCGCGCAAATGCCGTGGTCAGGATTGACCACGGCATCCGAGAGGCCATTAGGCGCGGGTGTCTGCTACAGGAACCATGCGGACACCCGCGGCTAAGGCGCCCGCATGGAGCAGGAGTGGGCACCATCTTTAAAGACTGGAAACAGGGCGTACATGTACACCCTGCGTCCTTAAGACCCTTTTAAAAAGTAGGAAAGTAGTCATGATGTCAATTTATGCTAGAACCTGGCGAAAATTTTTGTCCTTTGCAGATCTGCAGTTTAATAACCTTCCAGTACCCCCCCCCTCTTTTAAATAAAATAATGGAATTCCTTCAGAAAGGGTTAGAGTTGGGGCTTTCTCCTAGCACTTTAAAAGTACAGGTTTCAACTTTATCGGCCCTCTTTAATGATCGTTTAGCCTTTAATACCTGGGTTATGCGATTATTTAGAGCTCTTTCCAGATCTTCTCTTACCCTAGGTACACACCTAAGCGTTTTTCAGCACGTTCAAACGCGCTGTAAAACGCACAACATGTGGAAAGCCATGCTTCCCTATGGGCATGGTTCACATTTAGGCATTTTACAGCGCGTTTGAACGCGCTGAAAAACGCCAAACGCTGTCGCTTCAGCATGAGCTTCTTTTGGGCGTTTTAACGCGCCTATGGACCATGCTGAAATAGGGGAGAAACTGAATCGCGCGTATGATGCGCGTTTCTTAGTTACAAAAACGCGCATCCTAAAACGCGCGATTCAGAAACGCTTAGGTGTGTTCCCAGCCTTAGGCCTCTTTCAAACTTGCGTTGTGTGGATCAGGCGTGCACTTCCGTCGCCTGAAAGCATTTGAAGACTAATCAGTCTTCAAAATGCTTTCAGTGTTACTATGGCAGCCAGGACGCTATTAAAGTACTGGTTGCCATAGTAAGTAGTGGGGAGCCAGGGGAGCAGATACTTACAGTCCGTGCGGCTCCCGGGGCGCTCCACAATGACGTCAGAGCACCCCATGAGCATGGATCACGTGATCCATGCGATCATGTGATCCATCCTCATGGGGGGCCCTGGGAGCCGAACGGACGGCAAGTATACTTCTCCCCTGCCTCCCCACTACACTTTACCATGGCAGCCGGGACTTTAGCGTCCTGGCTGCCATGGTAACCATTCACAAAAGCTAAACGTCGGATCCGCCAAAACGACGTTTAGCTTAATGCCGGATCCGGATTAGCGCTTTTCAATGGGCATTAATTCCGGATCCAGCGTTATGGCATGTCTTCCGGATTTTTGGACGGAGACAAATCCGCAGCATGCTACGGTTTTATCAACGTTCAAAAAACGTTCACATACTGAACAGAAGACATCCTGATGCATCCTGAATGGATTTCTTTCCATTCAGAATGCAACAGGATAATCCTGATCAGTATCTTTCCGTCCTCGAGCCCCGAGGATGTAACTCTAGGACTGAAAGCAAAAGCGCAAGTGTGAAAGAGCCCTTAGGCCCCTTTCACACGGGCGAGTTTTCCGCGCGGGTGCAATGCGTGAGGAGGACGCATTGCACCCGCACTGAATCCGGACCCATTCATTTCTATGGGGCTGTGCACATGAGCGGTGATTTTCACGCATCACTTTTGCGTTGCGTGAAAATCGCAGCATGTTCTATATTCTGCGTTTTTCACTCAACGCAGGCCCCATAGAAGTGAATGGGGCTGCGGGAAAATCGCAAGCATCCGCAACCAAGTGCGGATGCGTTGCGATTTTCCCGCATTATTGCTTAACAACGGGACCCAATCTCTATTATTTCCCCTTATAACATGGTTATAAGGGGAAATAATAGCATTCTTAATAAAGAATGCATTGTTAAATGAAGAGGAAGGGGTTAAACATAATAAAAGTTAACTTACCTTAGCCACTTGATCGCGTAGTCGCGATCTGTCCTCTCTTTCCCTGCAGCATCTATGATCTAAAGGACCTGTGATGACGTCACATCACATGGTCCAATCACATGGTCCATCTTACCATGGTGATGGACTATGTGATTGGACCATGTGATGTAACGTCATCACAGGTCGCTTTAGATCATAGATGCTGCAGGAAAGAGAGGACAGATCGCGACTACGCGATCAAGTGGCTAAGGTAAGTTAACTTTATTATGTTTAACCCTTCCTCTTCATTTAACAATGCATTCTTTATTAAGAATGCTATTATTTCCCTTATAACCATGTTATAAGGGGAAATAATCAATTCTCCAGTAGACCCGAAACCGGACTTCAGTGATGAAGTCCGGCTTCGGGTTGGCTACCAAACATGGCGTTTTTTCTCACGCGCGTGCAAAACATGTTGCAAACGTTTGCACCCGCGCGGAAAAAACGCACATATTCCCGCAACGCACCCGCCTCTTATCCAGGCGTCAAACATGACGCCCGTGTGAAAGAGGCCTTAGGGTTTCCCCAAGGGTAGCCCCTTGGGATTTAAATCTGGTTCTGCAGGCTCTTACAGCTCCCCCCTTTGAACCCATTTATCAGATTCCTATAAAAATACTGTCACCTAAATTATATTTGTTGGTAGCCTTAACATCTGCTCGTAGAATTAGTGAGCTCCAAGCGATTTCCATCAATCAACCTTACACTTCCATTCTACAGGATTGAGTCATTATTAAACCTGGCCCTGCTTTCATTCCAAAAGTGGCCACTAAATTTCATAAATCCCAGGAGATTATTCTTCCTTCCTTCTATGATAATCCATCTTCAGAAAAGGAGGAGGTCTTCCACTGTTTGGATGTCAGAAGATGTCTCATTCAGTATTTAAATGAGACTAAAGATTGGAGGAAGTCCTCCTTGTTGTTTGCTCACTTTCAGGGGGAGAATAAAGGACATCAAGCTTCCAAAAAGACTCTGGCAAGATGGATTACTTCTGCTATATCGCTGGCATACTCCTCTTTGGGGAGGGAGCCTCCAGAAGGTCTCCATGCACACTCCTTGGGCTGAGAAATTATACACAATATATTGGACCGTTGCACAGTATCGTGTACCGTATAGTCCTCTCTGTGATCTCTGGGCTGTGCGCTCCATACATAAACCATACAGGAAAATAGACCGCTCAGTGGTCCAGGGTACTTACATAGAAGAAGTAATAGCCAAGAGGCTAAAGAAAACCCTGTTTCTGACCTTTATGTTAAAACAACTTTCATTTGATTGATCTGATACCTAGACAAAAAGGAGAAAAATAAAGGAGAAAAATAATTTTAAAAACCTGTTGTTTCTCTAGATGACCTTATGTTGATAGTGTTAATAGAGTCTCAAATGTTTAAAAAAGTAGGGTACCTTGAGACTCTATTAACACTACTATCAACATAAGGTCACCTAGAGAAACAGCAGGTTTTTAAAATTCTTTTTCTCCTTTAGGTGTTTAGGTATTAGAATAATCTAATGAAAGTTATGTTTTAACATAAGGATCAGAAACAAGGTTTTCTTTAGCCTCTTGGCTATTAGTTTTTCTGTTCATTAACCTCCACACAGAACTCCCAACAGCAGATAGAAGCCTGCAGGGCATGCTGGGACTTTGGGTGTGAGATCACCTGGGAACAAGCCTGACACTTCTCTCATGGTCTTTGCTCAGCAGAGGCTCCGTTCCCGCCATGCTTTCCCTTCATCAGCAGCCGGTAATGGCACGCGCCACCCTTTTTCATAATACATGAAATGAATGCTGCTGCTGTGCGTTTAGCGCGGGAGAAGAGGGTGTGAGAGGAGCAGCCAATGGTGCGGCCGCACGCTGATACTGGCAAATCAGCAGCCTCCTCCCTAATACCAAAGCTCTGTACTGTGCGGAGCTTTGTTATTGGAGCTTTCAGGCGCCAGCAGTATTGCTGTGCTGCCTTTGCCGTTAACAGCGCTCATTAATGGCAGCAGTAAAATTATCGTGAGTATTCATACACATAAGACATTTTTTAGGGAGTAAAACTGCCTGTACAGGTGTCTAAAACTTTTGTACAGGCGTTATCGCGACCTCTGGTTGAGACAATTTTTTCGTCCTTCCCTATGATAAATCATAGGAACTCCCATGAAACATCTGGAATTCTGAAATTGACTGAAGCAAAATAACATTGTTCTGTCGCAGACTATTAATAAATTTGTCTTGCAAGTAAAATGACAGAAAAGTCACAATTTACTCCAAAATAAAGACTAAATTAGATTGATAGATCAGGGCCATTGTATAATCTGCACCCGTAGCGAATGCCAGAAAAATACATTTTATTGCTTTTGGCTGAATTGCTAAAACAATAAAAATAAATCTGTACTGCCATAACGAGTTCAAGAGGGTCTGCAGCAAGGACAGCCATTCATAGCCATATTCATTTTTCACACATTTCCTTGCCAAGTGGTGGTTGTGATGTACATTAATCCTCAAGCAGCTGCCTACTAAATATATTATGTCAGCTGCAGGCAGAGGTCCAGAGCAAGAGGGAGGAGATGCCATCAGTCACAGTACTAATCTATCTGAAAAATGACCAACAAGAAAGATTATATTAATAAAACAAAAATGGAATACTTTAGGCCTCTATTAGACGGGCATCCCGGATTTGCTCCGGATGCATTGCGGGAAACCTGCGCGAGTGCGTACGCAATTTCAGTCAGTTTTGACTGCGATTGCGTCGTTCAGTTTTTATTGCGCGAGTGCAATGCATTTTGCATTTTGACGCTGTGCACTCCCTGCCGCCGCTGCAGTACAGTAATACAACTGTACAGCAGCGGCGGCAGGAAGAGCACGGCGTCATAGCAACCAATGGCACCGTGCGCTCTGCTCTAAGCAGGAATCCAGCCCAGGTTACCATGGACAGTTCACGTCCGTGTTAAACGGACGTGTGAAGCCAGCCTTAGTGTCCCATGAGATAATGCCATGTCTTGCTTCCTCCTCCTCATAATCCTTGGTCTAGCTAGAAAAGAACAGGCTGCCCCTTATTTGTACCCCTTCCATCAGCCACTCCCCAGGTAAAAATGGACCACATCAGCAAATTAACCCGTTTTCTTTGCAGGATTTATACAAGACTGTTAGCTTCTGGAAAAAAAACTGCAAAAAACGCTAGGCAAATGTATGTATCTCCAATTTTCTATGTTTATTATTCCTTTAAATGTGTGCAAGTAATGATCCTACAAGTCAGTATTGCATACATTTTATTTTTAATGGGCGTGAAATTTGTCACTTTTTAGGGTGGATTTACACCATGGGGATATTCACCATCCCCATACTCCATATAAGTAGTGTGGAAAAAAAAGTCGCAAACCTTGGGTTTGCAACTTTTTAATAGGGTTTTCCGGGATTTTTTTTAACGATGACCTATCCTCTGGATAGGTCATCAATATCTAATCAGCGGAAACCAACGATCAGCTGTTTAGAGAGGGCAGCGGCACTCCTGTGAGCGCCGCTGCCTTCTCGCAGCTTGCCAACCACAGCGCCGTACATTGTATAGCGGCTGCGCTTGGTATCACTTGAATGGGGCTGAGCTGCTCCTAGGTCACATGACACTTGAACGTGTCATCACTCGGCCTAGAAAAAGCAGAGAGAAGGCTGTGGAACTTAGAGGAGTGCCACTGCTTCCTCAAACAGCTGATCAGCAGGGGTCCCGGCTGTCAGACTCCACCGATCAGATACTGAAGACCTATCCTGAAGATATCAGTATTAAAATCTTAGAAAACCCCCTTTAAACACCAACATTTTTGTGCAAATGCTGTTTCTACGCTGCCCTTGCCACTTTCTGAAAGAGGGCAGTGTTGTGGGCTGGACTAGCATAGATTTCATGCTAGGCGCACGGACTGCCATAGGATTGCCTCATCGTAAATGAAGTGCTGGCAATGCAGAGGATATTAAGCCTGGCATATAAAACACTGGTGTGTTTTTCAGCACTTTTGTTTGTTTTAACACTTTTTAAATAAATTAAAAAAAAACAAGCTCCAGGTGTTAGTTGACAGTCTATGAGAAATTAGTTGAACTATGAAATTCAGGACAACCATGCTTTTTTTCTGCTGCAGTTTTTTTTCCCAATTTCGTGTCTCTGGTGAAGCAGCAGTGTTTTTTTCAGGCATACAAAAATGTAGATGGTTCTTTCAGCTAAGCCAATCTTTAAAAAATTGCCTCTTCTACTTAGGAGTTGGCTAGGTACTCAACATGATAATCCACCCGGTTGATTTATATGAACCTGCGGCCCTCCAGCTGTTGCAAAACTACAACTCCCAGCATGTGCCAATAGCTGAAGGCTGTCGTGAGGCATGCTGGGAGTTGTAGTTTTGCAACAGCTGGAGGGCCGCAGGTTGGGCATTCCTGATTTTTATGAATAACTTCTAGACTATATACACTCTTCCTTTTAAAATGTAATAAAATGGACTTGTCTAGAATTAGCTGCAAGCTCTGCATTCAGGCATATTTTAATTGTAGACTTCTATGTACAGATCAAAGCAAGTAGCAGCCTCTGATCTTGTATCAAGGGTTTAAATATCATGTAGGACGGCGCAAGATGAATCTCCTGACACCTCACCCAAAAAAAGGAAAAAGGTACTGAAGTGCTGACAATCAGTGACATTTTTGGGCATGTGATGAAACAGTTCCGGTGCTTTTTCTTTGTAGGAGTCACATATAGCTAGGCTTGGTTTCAGCTCGGCCTGCCAAGTTTTGTAGACACCCACTGCGATTTACTGTCTCAGATCTTCTTCTCAGGGCAGCTGCTGGTGACAAGTGGGTACTTGCTCTAGCACTCTGTGTAATTGACTTAGGGGAACAATATGAAACTAGACAGCCTGTTGTTTTAAAGAGAACATTACAAATGAGTGAATTCTGCAACTCGAAAGGACAAAAGTTCAGTGAAACAGGAGAACACGTCACATTATGCGTTGTGATTCTTACTCATTCTCGTCTACTTATAACTTGTCATTATCGGAATACCAATTCTATTTTGAGAGCTTTTTCCTCTTTCACATTTATGAATGCAAATATTGTCATCTCATCATTATCATCCATGTGATCTACACACACACATAGTATATATCCCCCCCCCCTTCCCTTTGCCCCAGTACAGGATAACTGGAAGTGGTGACTGGTCCGGTGTTTCCGATAACAGAATTAAGAAGCAGAACAGCTGCATGGGGAAAAAAATCCCCTGCCTGTCTTCAAAGGTTGTACAACAGTCTGTAGCTGCACCGCCACAGTCTGAATTTTTGGTCCCTGTAGAATTAAACTGTTGCAGTGGTCACACATGGTATACAAGCATGTCATGGCTGCAGTCAGAACAACAAATCGCAGAGCAAAGGATGGAGTGGCACAATTACTCTATTGTTCAGACTATAAGACACACTTTCCCCCCCAAAAGCAGCCTGAGGAGGAAAGAGGGTCTGATCTGAGGAAGAATGGGGGTCTGATCTGAGGAAGAATGGGGTCTGATGGTGCTTGGAGGTCTGATCGGAGGAGGAATGGGGGTCTGATACAGAGGCCTCATAAAGCTTGGGTGTCTGATAGAGGTCTGGTCTGAGGTCTAAGAAGGAATAGGGATCTGATGTGAGGTCTGCTGAAAAATATTTTTTTCTTCCTCTATATCCTAGGTGCGTTTTATGTCCTGGTTCGTCTTAATGAGCGAATACAGTATACATTTTTTTATTCTAACACTGTCCCTGCCAAACAAACACCTCAGAAAATAAGTAAATTTGTCCTGTACATATTACTTCAGTCCCAGAGCAAATCTCTACAAACCATTTACATTTCCAAGTTCCCATTTTGCTCTTGTATACTGATAAATGAAATCAGTGATGTGACTAGCTGTTATGGGCAAATGGCCCAGATTTCAATAAAAGGACAAAGGTCTTGCAGATATACTCTATAGATGGCATATCACCAGGCGTGTCATGTATATCTGTTACATCGGCGTAGCTGTTGCAACTCGTGTCAGAACAGAATCCAAATGAAAGTAATGGGATTATTTTTACCTTCAATTTAAAACTTATTGGGGAAAAAAAAACATGAAACCTCAGAAGTGGACAGGTATGAACAAGCCTTCAGCTTTTCCTCCATTTAAAGGGGTAGTACAGCTTAGGCTACTTTCACACTAGCGTTTACATTTTCCAGTATTAAAATCCCTCATAGGGTCTCAATACCAGAGACAAATGTGTTTGTTTTGTCCCCATTCATTGTCAATGGGGACAAAACTTAACTGAACAGATCGGAACGCTCCAAAATGTATTTTGTTCCATTTGGTTGCGTTCCCATACCGGAGAGCAAACTGCAGCTTGCTGCTTCTTTCCGTCATGGGATGCAGAGCAAGACTGATCCGGCATGACCCACAATACAAGTCAATAGGGAGGGATCCGTTTTCTTAGACACAATAGAAAACGGATCCGTCCCCCACTGACTTTCAATGGTATTCATGAAGGATCCGTCTTGGCTATGTTAAAGATAATACAACCGGATCCGTTCATAACTGATGCAGATGGTTGTATTATCAGTAACGGAAGAGTTTTTTGTGATCCCTGACCTGTCAAGCAAAAACGCAAGTGTGAAAGTAGCCTTAGGATAAGCCATCAATATCAGATTGGAGGGTCCAGCCCTTTACACTCCTGCTGATCAGTTGTTTGAAGAGAATACATTGCTCCCCCACACTGTGGCCCCTTCAATATTTTCTTGCATGCCTTCTACATAGTGTTGATGACGCAGAGTATTTACAGCTTGGTCCCCTTTACTGGAATGGGACAAAGCTGTAATTACCCTTCCTTTCAGCTGACAATGTCCATAAAATCCAGCATCACAGATCACAATCTCGGCAGACAATAACAATCTTGAGTGTATAATTTTAAAATGATGTTTGGGTGAAATGGTTGTCTACTATGTATGGACATCTAGTGCTGCAAGTGCTCTAAAACGGGCAGGGAATGGTGAACTGAAGGGCCAGGAAGCATTCTAGCTGCATTTCAAGGGTGACAACCCCAAATTAAGCTGTATCAACTGCCTATGGTTCTTGTTGTGTATGCATTTCCTATCAGGATAACCCAGGAGTCAGTATAAAAAATAAAAGTACTCAAGTGGAATAAGCAAGACCAGAAAGCCACCAGAGTTAACCTGTTTAACAGTTTCACTACAGACAGGGTAAATCCTCCCAAGGAAATAGATTTCTTATTCTAAGAAAATTACAATATTACAGCTTTTAATATGTTACAAATAAAAAAAATTTATTTTTCACATTCCAATTTGAAAAGTGTTTAAAAAAATAGTCACAAAAATACAGAATAAAGCACACAATGTGTGACATTTTAAATTGTATAGGCAAAGCTTGTTGTAGCCATGGTCGCTAAAACATACAGCAACGGACATTACAGCACCTTGTTTCACTCACTGTTCAGGGAAGGGTTTTTATATCATTCGGAGGTATGATATACATACAGAATAAGAAATCTGATGCATTGTTTCTTAGAACTCTGCAAGGTTCTGTTCCTCTCTTGTTCGGAATGGAAAATGTATGAATAAATAGACAACTGGGTTTTACCATAATTTTGGCAATGGGGGCTCATTCAGTGACACTGTTCACAGTGTCAGACGGTGTAGGGGCACATCCTCTTGATATGGGGAGGAATAACTGAGGAGCCATGAAGAATACAAGTAATTACTCACATAGTCATGTCAGAAGAGCTGACAGGTCATCTTTACACCTGATACTATGATATATTAGGTTAAGAGCCATGCGAAAAATAAATTAGTCACTTCAAACAATTCCTCTCTGTCACCTACTTCCCAAATTAATAGGCCATTTTCTTTGACTGGCCTTTATGTTGGGACAGATTCCTAACCACTGCTTGACTATAACATTACATGTGACTGGTCCCGAATAACCAGATTTGGAATCCTAAGAAATATTGTACGCAGACTCCTAAAAGGCTAGAAGAGCCACCTCCGTCGACCAAGCCAGCTTAACCTAGTCATTTCTGACGACTAAAGCTATGCTTCTTGTATTATTCACCATGACGATATTCAGCCAGACCAAGGAGTGTATTGGCCCAATCCTCAAACTGCATCCAGTTATTAAATTGCTGTACATTGTATTCCAAGCCTCCTACAAATATAGGTTTGTCTTCACAGCTCTAAAAAGAAATCAACATTTTCTCAAGCCTCAAGGCGATAGATAAAGTGCTGCATTGTTCTCTAGTCATGGACTAATATCCTCCAGCCATAGTTGTCAGTCAATTTTCAGTTCACAATGTGCACCATGGATGTCTGATTTGTTCAGTCTCATTTTTTTATTCACCAGCATTGAATAAGTAATTTCATATAGATATATATTAGAGTACATGAGTGGTTTTCCCTTATGTCCTACCAAAACTGAAGATCTCATGGGTGATGCCAACATCTGTCAACTTGAGTCACAATGGCTTAGCGTCATTTAAAGTTTTAATGGTCAAATAATAGTGACCTAGAGAGACTGATCTGGTTTATCCATACCTCAAAATACCATTTTGTGGAATTGTGGAAGTTCTCACATTGTCTGAACTCATAAATAAACAGACCACCTGTTCCTGTGACCAGCGCTTACTTAACTTGCAGAAAGTACTGCATGCTTTATATTTCATGTTGTCTCGAATGATTCCACAGCGTCCATCCAAAGCGGGGGGTTACTAGGAGACTGAACAGGGATTGGTCTAAATTCTTCCATCCAAAGCGGGGGGTTACTAGGAGAGTGAACTGGAGTTGGTCTACCTTCTTGAAGCTGTCTCTCTAGAGTTTGATTGCGATGATACATTTCTAGGTAGCTTGCCTGGATCTCCTTCTGGTACCTTAGCACTTTATCTTTTTCCTCTTTCCAGATTTTCCTTTCATTCTCAAAATTCAGCATCTGTGCTTCATTCTGACGTCTCTCCAGCATCAATTCTGCTTTTAGCCTCTCTACATCTGAAGACTCTGAACCATCTTTTTGACCCCACTTTGAGTCATCCATGCTAGACATAGTTCCTTGAGCGCTTTTTTCTTTGGCAACCTCCAAAGCCTGAACACGAGCTTTTAAGTCTGTAGATTCTTTCTCCTTCTCTCTTGCTGAAGCTTTCGCTTCCCGAAGTTGAGTCTTCATCAAGAATATCTCCCCCATTTTCTGTGTAATCTCAGCTTGACAGTCTCTAAGCTGCTGTTTCAGTAGAGAAATCTCTCCAGCCTTTTGCGAAATCTACAAAATGAAATCCACAGATAAATGAATGAGAAACACAATGATATTAAAGTATAGGTTCCAGAATATCTGCTTGTGTGCAACAATAGTATAGAGGACAGAAATATATGCAGTTCACTAAGAGCTGTTGACTTAAAGGGGTTGTGCCACGTTCAAAACTTATTTCCTATACACAAGACCGTATGAGGATTGAGGACAAGAATCTAATCATTGGGGATATGACCAGTGAATGGAGTGGCAGGTTGCATATGTCCACTGCCACTCAATTCATACCCTGCGATGCTTGTGGAGATAGTAGGGTACAGGTGTACTACAACCTGTTGTTCCATTCGTACAGGAACACGGGACCCCAGTACTTGTGAATGATGGGGGTCTCAGAGGTTGGACCATTACAGATCAGATACTTATGCCCCACACTTTAAAGTGTAACTCCTTTTTCCTTTTTTTGAAAATCAATGTTAAGATTAGGCAATTTGAGAACATTTTGCAACATAATTAATTAGCAGATTCTGGATGCCTTTACGTTAAAATCCCTCTCGAGTGGCCGCCCTCACCTACTGAAGGAATCGGCTGCTGTCCAATGCTATGTAAAATCTGTATTCAGCTCCAAAAGGTGCTGAATATGGCTACTTGCTTTAGGGGACTGTTTTTCTTCAGCATGCCCCAACCCGTGACTTTGTTTTCCTGAAGATTGTTCCCTAGATTTTGGCAGTTGCAGATATTATTGGGGACAAGTGGCACAAGAGATGACAATATTGGTGGAGGTTTACACTATGATCCATATCACTATTCCTTGGACCCTGCATCAAGATTCAATAACAAGAGCTTGGCATCACAGAACTGGACTTTGCACTAAAAGGACTAATTGTCCCAGTAGCGAGCCAGCCCTTCCCTAACAGCCCATTAAAAATTAACCTTTATTCCGTTCTAGAAAACCATATGCAAAGGGTCCAGCATCAGTGCCATTTAAAACTCTTCCATGTGGAACAGAATTTGCTGCCTAAAATTATATAATCACTAGCTAAAAGAAAACTAGTCCAGACTGTTCTCCCAATCACTTCAATGAGTGGATAGGCTCCAAGTTAGGTCATCATTTAAAAGGCTGGACAACCCATTTAAGCTACTGCTCACGTTTTATGTGACACAGCCATAGTTTGTTTTTTTCATTGATGAGAGATCCCTCATATCTCCCTTGTGAAAAAAATCCAACATGCAAGATTCGTCTTTCCTCGCCAATATCTGTAATTGGAGAAAATTTAGAGGCCACCATACACATTATCTAGTCGGCTGATCTGACTTAAATTTATGTCTTGTGTATGCCTGCCTTAAAGGAACATTTCAAATCAGAAAGGCTTAATTTTTTTATTACATATTCATAGAAATTTCTAGAGTTTTTGTCTGTTTTTTATTTTGGCAATACTATGCCACTTAAAGTTAAATGCAACATATTGTCCTTCTATGGCACAGAGAGACAAATAGTAGGTGAAGAATTGGGATAACAGTATGTCAGCTCTATTGTCTTCTTGATAGACCTAGATAACGATGCCACAGAAGAGCACTGCCCTTATCAGTGTAATGTGTGATGCTCTAATTGTGTCACTACATGGGGGCTCTCTATGGTGAGAGTGATGGTCTGAGAAAGTCCAAATAAAGGAGGGAGTTAAGAGCCAAGACAGGAAGTAGAATACATGGAGTGACTTAAAAATGATATCCAAAAAAACAAACATTCACCCAATTTTGTAAGAAAATATTCACATAGAGGCTGTGACTATATGATAGAAATGTACGGTCCCTTTAATTAAAGGATGTTCACAGCAATCCCTAATCTAGAATAGTAAAACATTAAAGAGGTTCTTCAAGACCAATAAGCCCTGTTTATATGGCTGGGCAGGGTGCAAAAAAAGTCTCACTTCTGCTCTGTTCCGCTCCCTGCTGGACCAGAAGTGTGGTGTGCCATCACCAATCAATGACTTTTTTGGGCACTGCACGTGACTGTTGCCACCAATGAGGATACTGATAGGCCGGCATTGACAATGTACATGTAGACTGCACACTTCTGGTCCACTAGGGACTGCAAGAGGAGGATAAGCGAGCTGGGGTGCTGGACCCAGAGCACCAGTGACAAGTGACACTTTTTCTTAAACGTTTGCACCCTGTCTCGAAATATTAGCATTAACTATGTTAATTCATCACAGTGAATTCTCCTACCTCCCATTTTGATTCTTCAAGTTTAGGACTAAGATTTTCAGCCTGGGTTGGCTGCTTTTGCCTAAGCTGCTCACACTCTGCTCTCACGGAGTTGAGCTCCTCATGAAGGCGCTTTTTCTCCTGCTGAACCTTATAAAGCTGCAGTTGTAAGGCTCGTTGGCTGCGCAGTGCCTGCTGGGAGATCTGCTGCAGCTTACTTATGTACATCTGCTTTAATTCTTCAAGTTCCTCCATCCAAAGACGACGCTTGTCTTCAAATACCTGCAGAGAAAAGGAGTTCAATAGCATTGTGTCCACCATTTAAGCACAAAGATACATACAATGAATTAACAAACTGGGTCAAAACAGATCATAGATGGCCATGGGTGAGGTGTCACTCCTCTAGGTCAGTGGACAGATGGAGGGAATGGATAAATGAAAATACAGTCAGCTTAAGCTAATCCACATGGTAAGAAAGACACCCCATAGTGACGTGGTCGCCTCTCAAGACTGCTGCTGGAAATTATGCACTGTGCATACATTCAGGCTGGCTTTCCACCTTCAGGATTTTTTATGCAGTTTTTGAAGCCAAAGCCATGAGGAATCATAAATGGAGGACACCTATAAAGGAAAGGCTGTGGTGGACATTTATTAACATAATATACTCACAATAGTAGCGTATATAAGTCACAGATTTTGTTGCACACAATTTCCCATATCATTTTCCATGCCAGTTTTTGACGAGAAAAATGGCTTAAATCTAAGCCAGCAAGGGAGCTGGTGTAGATTCAAGTCTGTTTCATGGCCTGCTGGAGGAAGGGCGAAAGTTGTGTGGAGGCCTGAGCCTCTACACAACTTTGGCGCTTCCTCCAGCAGCGCAAAGGGACTGAAGACTATTCTGTGGACGGACGGAAATATCTCTTTAAGGTATGACAGTGAAGTATTTCATTGACACGTGGCCACGATAAAGTCATTAAGATCACTCTATATACACTACAGGCTGTACAGTTCAGATCAACCATGGATGTAACTACCAGGATAGCAATCATAGCTACCTGAGGGGTCCCATTTCCACTTGAGGGGTATGTTATTTTTTTATATGATGCTTCATGATCATTACTACTGTTCATATTATTCCTGTGCTGTGAAGTCTCTGCATTATTTCTGTAGTGAGACATTATGTAAGCATCGTACCTGCATGTGACGTCATTATGTTTTTTTCTTATACTGTGATGTCACAGTACACAGCAAGCTTTCTTCTGTGCATTGCTGTACTGTGACATCACTTTTTGTATAATTATTAGTGTACCTTCACTGAGTAGATTATTACTGTATTGTGACATCACTGTGCACGTTATTCCACTATTGTGAAACCATAGTGAGAACAAAATCATCTTTCCATGTTCTGGGCTTGCAGCTAAAGGTGGTCATGGTGAGTGGAGGCCTCATTATTACCATCCGAGATCAACTGTATTGAACATGAAATGTTCTTCCTTGTGCAGAAAATTGACTTACCTGAGTAAAAGGGTCATCTTTGTCACTTGGACTCCTTCTAAGCTGTCTTAGTTCCATACCCTTTTCATTTAGCCTTTCTTCCAGCTGACGGGCTACATCTTCTACAGATTGAGAGTACTCATATGGAGGAGGAGGTTCTCCAGAACACTGTAGACGACTCAAGGTGGCCATACTCTTGCAGGATAGTTTCTTCTCCCCGGATACCATGTCTCGCACCCCGCGGGATGCTCTGTCTAATGATCCCCCAATATGATTAATATGTCCAGTGGAGGCACTGATTTGACCACGAGCTACACTAAACCCAGGGCTATAAGTAGTAAAGCTGTTTATGGAGTTTTGCCTGGAATCAGACAAGCTCTCGTTCTCCTCATTTTCACTCTCGTGCTGATTAATATGATGAATGTTGTTTGACTTTAGTGGCCCACGACGGGGAGGACTGTTCAGACTGCCTAATGTGTTCAGGCTGCCATTGCTTTTGGATAACTTCTGTCCGCCTGAGGAACATAAGCTCTGCATTGACATGAAGTTCTTCGCATTTGATGGCTTCAAAGCAGACTGCCCAAAACGAGACTGTAAAAGAAATATATGAACTTCAGGTAAATGTCATAATGCAAGTCACAATGAACAGTATGACTATTTCCTACACAAGATAATTTAAACTGTAGTTTATATATCAACTGAAAAAAGCGACATGTTCCTTATTGGACAGGGCCCAATCTGTGGTCCGATCTGCGCCATGACAAACGACTAATCTGCTCAGCCTCGGATTTCTGCCAAAGACATGTCAGATTTTCCGACGTGTATTTTGTCATGTGGAGATACTCTAGGCCTTTCAATGGCAGATAACTGGAGAATGCAAGAGAATAGCACACCTCCGGGTTGCTTGGGCATTTTCATGTCAGGAATTACCGTAAATGAGGGCAGCAATCAAATATTCATAAGGGGCTAAAACAGTTGGTATACAGAGAACTAGCCATACAGTCCCCAAACCAAAATTTGAGGGTGCCAAATGCTACTTCTCCAGCCGAGCTCTCTAGTGGACTATGTGTGTATTGAAGCTATTTCAGTTGCTAATGTACCAAAAACTGCAGTGGTGTAAACCCAACAGGGTCATTATATGATCCAAATTATTCTCTATGAAATGAGAAGTACCCTAAATACCTTTTCAAAACGTCCCCTTTCTGGAAGAGAGCTTTTACTAAATTCCGTCCCCCGGCGCTCTTTGTGGTACAAAACTGGATAGTCATTCTCCCCTCCGTCCACGCTGCGTTCCCTGCGAAATAACAGCCCTGAGGAGAACTTCTTGCCGCTTTTACCATCTTTCTTTGTGATGCTCAAATAGCTGAGCAGTTCTTGTTGATTTAGACCCCTCTTGAAGATATTTCCAGGACTGTGTGAATCCGGGAGAGGCTTGAAGTCCAAGTTAATGTCATCTGGTGAGAAGTCATGTTTCTCGATCAGGCTGCTCACGCTGCCCATGTTGCACCTGTATGAAGCGTCTGAGTGTAAAGATCGGAGAGGATGGCTCCTAGAGTCACAGGACAGGCTGAACGTTTGTGCAGCTGCCATGGAGAATCAACAAATGTCTTGACAATTCTGTAAAAAGAATTTCACGTTGTTAGCCAGAAGTTTCCAGCACTTGTCTCATTTCTATATATAGCGGTAATTGTAGTGCCACTGGTTACTTAATATGACTGATCACGGAGGATCAAGCTGCTGAAAGTGCATACTGCTGCATAGAAATACTATTCTGTGCTGTAATAGAATAATACTAGGACTACTCCATGTACAGTCCTCTTGACATTGCTCTGCTAATATCTCTAGTGAAGGCTGTGGGAGTAAGTTATCAAGGCCTGTACACTGGTTTTCTGGCAGAAAAAGTCACACATTTTGGCAGATGTCAATTTTCTGACTTTTTCTGATTTTACGCTGCTCTTTGAGAAGTGGGTGGAAAATTCAGAGTTATTAGTTTATCAAGTTTATTAATTGCAAACTTTTCAAAAAAAATTTCAGTGAAAAATAGCCAACTATAGGAACTTCACAAAGAATTTTTAATTTTGATTCCATTACCTCTTTGGTTCCCATGGTGTAAGGGTGGCACTGGTCTAAACTCTGGTAAGGCTACTTTCACACTTGCGGCAGAGTGATCCGGCAAGCAGTTCCGTCGCTGGAACTGCCTGGCGGATCCAGCAATCTGCATAAAAACTGAAAGCATTTGGAGACGAATCCGTTATATATTTTTTTCACATTTTTTACCCCGGAAGGACGGATCCAGGATTGCGGTATTTTGAATTCCGGATCCTGCACTAATACATTCCAATGTGAAAAAATGCCGGATCCGGCATGTGTTCCGGAATTTTGGCCAGAGATAAAACCGCAGCATGCTGCGGTATTATTTCCGTCCTCAAATGTCAAAAAGACTGAACTGAAGACATCCTGATGCATCCTGAACAGATTTCTCTCCATTCAGAATGCATGGGGATAAAACTGATCAGTTCTTTTCCGGTATAGAGCCCCTATGACGGAACTCTATGCCGGAAAAGAAAAACGCAAGTGCGAAAGTACCCTACGTAACACCCTTAGGGTCGACCACACGGAACTTAATTTGCGGTGAACAAATTCTGCAGCAAAATCTACATGATTTACATGCGGATTTAGCAAAGATTTTGCTCTGTGCATTTCAAAGGGGGAAATCCACAGCACAAAATGACATGCTACGGATGCGAAATTTGCACCGCAGATCAATTTTACGTTGCAAATTTTTTTTTTTATGGCATGTGGATGAGCTTTCTTAAAAATCTAATCCCCTTTGCAGGCATACATAAACAGCTTGTGTGGACGTAACATGTTCTATTTTTTTCCGGTGCGGACGGATCACAGACTTATTCAAGATGAATGGGCCTACATCCGTCTGCTGCAGCCACACGGGTGGTGCCCATGCAATCTACAGAACGTCCGGCACACGTTCGTGTACATGAGCCCGAAGGAGTGTGGGTCAGGTCTTTTTAAGGAGTCCAGAATGAACCGTGGACGATCTTCAAACTCTGCAGCAAACCACCTTCTATGTACTGGCACATACTGTTTATGCACCAGCAGCACTTTTGCACAATGCTCCTCCTCCCAGATGTTATCTTTCAATGTTATGTAATGGGTTAAATTAGCACATCCATGTGCTTCTAGAAGACAATTCTTGTAGAAACCTTTAATTTATGCCGTAGTAAGCAGATATTATACGATCATTAAAAAGGAGAGGCAACAGCCAGCTCTGTTAGACGTAAGAAGCAGGACTGGATGTACGGTACGGTTACATAATGACTTCTCAATATGCCAGTAACAAATTAGAGTAAATATATTATGTGTATCTTCATTAGTGTTGCATTTGATAACACGTGCATAAGAGGATGTCCAGCATTATCACAACACTGCTAAACTGAGATTACACATGTACTCCTCCTCGTGTCTTATACCTGTGGTTGTTCGGTCTGTACTGTAAAATGAAAAACGATATGCAACTTTCTAATGTACTTCCATTTCAATTCCTCCTCATTTCAAGGTCTCTATCTACTGGCAATCATGGGCGTAGCTATAAGGGGTGCAGAGGTAGCAGTCGCTACCGGGCCCAGGAGCCTGAGGGGGCCCAAAGACCCCTGTGCCACATAAGAAGACACACAAAGGACTGAGGGAAGGGGCCCAAGCTGAACTCTTGCACCAGGGCCCATGAGCCGTTAGCTACGCTCCTGCTGGCAATGAACGATAAACTTGTTTACAGCCACCAGTACAGACCTAATTCTTCTCACAAATTCTGCCACAATTGTATCCAGCCTAGGCAATCCTCTGTGAGCTAAGGCTATTTTCACACTGGTGGCAGGACGGATCCGATAGGCTATTCACTCATTGCGCTCGCAATGCCATTTTCTGTTCCGTTATAGGAACAGAGGAATGAAAATGAGGGCAGTGCCAGACTCGTCATATGACTGACATGATTTGGGCCCAACAGACACCACTGACTATAATGGGGCAGATAGGGTTTCCATCAGGTTACCTGAAAACAGAGCCTGTGCCGCATTTGTGAATCTTACCTTGCACTGACACACTGTAGCAAACTAAGGCTCTATTGACACGGTAAAAACTGTCACCTGGCCAGGGCACCCTCCAGTCCTGGCATCTGTTCAAAAGGGATTCTAGAGGGTATTGTGAGCTGCTGAGAGGAGGCATTTGCCAACTCATGATCTCCGCTATGGGAGCCTGCAGAGCCAGTTCCGCCATATTCTGCATTACTGAGGCATTTGTCAAAAGAATCATTAAGACAAATTTCATAAATAAAAATAAAAATGTTCCTGGCACAAGAAAGGAACAAACAGGAATTCTCACCTGGGGGTCCGATATCTCGGACTCCCATCATTCCAGAGAAGGAGGTGGCCGCAGTTCTCATGTTAGCTGCATCTCCTTGGAAGTTTTCCCTGCACAGTAGCAGTCCTACAGCATGCTCCCATTCACATGAGGAAAAACAGTGAAGGGGATGCAGCACTGTGGCATCTTCATTCAGGATCAGGGAGGTTCCCAGAGGTCAGACCCCACCAATCATAAAGTGATAGCATACGCAATAGAATAAGTTTTAATTTAAATGATCTATAGGGGTCACAGGGGACACTGGCCCGGGTGGACACTGGTGGCATATTCTAGCAATATGCCACCAATATCTGTCCCAAGACAGCCCATTTAAAGAAGCACTCCCACAAAAAATGTATTCTCTGACCTGTTAGAAAGGGTATATGATGTAAACAGTGGGGGTAATCTTCTCACCAGTGATTGCAGTTGTGAGTTATCCTCTCCCTTCTGATCCTCAGTTGTGTCATGTGACGAACACTGACTCTCCAAATAAGACAGTATCTTATGTGTGGACAGGAAGCCAGTTTCTCTATGTATTCCTATGGAAGCTTTAATGTCAGTCTCATAGGAATCAATAGAGAAGTAACGGACTTCCTGTCCTGTGTCAGTTGGAGAGGCAGACAGTTGGTCACATGACACAGCTGAGAAGCAGAAGGGAGGTTATAATTTACAAATACAGGCACTAGTAAGAAACTTACCTTCTTTACAATTGATATCCAGTACCTTTCTAACAGGTCAGAGAATAAACATTTTTGTAGGAGTGCTTCTTTAAGCATAAATGCTATTCACTACAAATATAACATTTGCACTTTGAAGTGCAATACACACAAAAAGTGTACCCCGAAACCACTGACCATCTGCATAGCAGTAGATCAGACTGCACGTTTAATGCATTTTGAAGACATTATTTATTTGGTGGTGGCCACACTTTGGGGAGCAGTGAATGGTACTCTATGGTTCTACACTAGACATGTCCAGAGATGGCTTCTTATTTTACAGACTACAAATGTTCACAGACTGCTACCCTATTATACTGGACAATACAAAATTCCAATATGGAAAAACCTTCTCATGGAAGACAGAGACAATAATTAGGATTTCAAAATCTTCCGATGTTTTAAAGGTAGTGGATTTAATCTGCTTCCCGCTAAAGATCTGGAATAAGTTTTTTTAAGGGACAGCACTATTGGGCTGCAGTCCATAAGTAACTTTACATGGAGGGAATAAAAGATTGAGCTACTATATTTTAGTCATCTCCACCCTGGCACGTAGAATTCTGTGACAGGAATCATACAGAACATTAAAGACGATGTGAATTATCTGAAAGGTTGCTTCAAGATTATTACAGGGAGACTTTGAGTCAGTGACAGCTGAAGGCCACCCACAGGATTTCATGCAGAAAAGGGAGCACATGTTCTTATACAGACTCCCTGTGACATACAGAGTGTTCAGATCCATAGAGAAAGAGACGAGGAGGCTAGAAAAGAAATTGAATCAACCCATGGAGAAAATGTCCTTCAAACTGGAGACAGTGTCCAAAGTGTATAAGTGTCCACATGACAGGTGATAAATGTAGGATTGGGAGGGAGGGAGGTTGTCCGACCACTGGGACTCCCGGCGAACCACCAAACGAGGTGCTGCTTTAGTCCCGAGAAGTGAATAGAGCAGTGGACCATCATACACACCAACTCTATTCAGAGAGGGGAGTCAGGGTCCCCTAATGGTCAAACTCCCTGCAATCCAATATTTACCAGCCTGTGGATATGTGATAAGCACTATTCATGGGATAACTCCTTTAAGATGACTGTGACTAATCATTGCTTTAAAATTTTACACAAATGGACGCCATGGCCAATAACCAAGCAATATATCCCCAAAATGTGACTATTCATACTGGATTTTTTGGACAGGTAATCAGCTAAAAACAACTTTGCGCCAGAAGATACCAAATTATTTCCAAAAAGACCCATCCTTCTTTCAACAGATTCCAGCCAGAAACAATTATCACCTTTCCACTGTGACCCCTACTGATCGCCGGAATAGGGGGCCCCAGTCAAACATGCAATTTCCTGCATTATTCAAAATAGTTGGTTTTGGCTATTTTTATGCAATGCCCTAGAGTCTGCGCATCAACAGGACGAATGCTTGACCGTCGCTCCATTGAAATTTCTTCTAGCCACAATTTAGTGGCTGAGAGTTAATGGGGCTGGGGTTAGCTCCCCGGCGATCCAAGTGGATAGGTGAAAATTGCTTCTGACCAGAATAACCCTTTAAGAGCTAGCAACTGAGTGCCAAGCTTATGCGGAAACGTGATGTTTGGCATGTATTGAAGACATGTCTCCCTTTGTAGGACTGGCACCCATCTACTAATTCATTCGTATGGCGTGTCCTGGGGCTGGATGTAAACCATTATAGTACACTGTAAGTAAAGCAAGACCAGATCCTTATTAGTCCCATTGTTGGCCTGGGTGACTACAACTGTAAAAAGGTTGGAGACTACACCTTTGGTGAATGAGTCCTTTTATTAACTACTAGTCTTTCGCAACTGTTTAGAGCCTTGGACAAAAAAATGACCGTATAATGGGTTAATGTACCCAGACGCCTACTTCCCACAGCAGACTCTGCTTATCAGACATTCCTTTACTGATATGGGTCTGTTTGATTAATAAACCAGGAGTCCAAACATTAATGTGTAAGCTGCGGGTCAGTCCTGCTTGTGGCTGGAATGCGTTGGTTTTACCTCAATTGTCAGAGACACAATAACTAGTCTTCAAGAGAGTCACAGAGCGAATTCCACGCGTTCCTGGCAGAACAATAATTAATTCACACTACAGGAGGCTCTCCAGCCCTCCGTATGTGCACGCCGGCTTTCCAAGAAGCAAAACCACCACTAAACATGCCCACCAAGCCAGTTTAGCATCTGCCACCAAGGATGGAGATTGACAAACTCATTACATTCAGCTCTGTTGGCAGGTCTAGAATACCTCTGATCCAAGAAACAGAAAATATATGCATTTTGTACACTTACTGAAACTTTTTTATATTCTATCACACAGACAGGCAATGAAGACACGTACAATACAGTCTGTGCTAGACTCCTAGCATACAGAACTCCATTGACATGACCAGATGTCATCTCATTGCTTAAATAGCCATGTACAGAGACTATCGTCACATGCTAGTTTCTCGCAGACACTTAATCCAGTTTCATAGCCAGTTAGCCTGTCAGTAAGTTTTTTTTGGAATGTGGAAATAAAAAGGAGTACACGCAAACACAGGGTGAAGAGACAAACCTCATACAGATGTTGCCCATGGCAATCTTGACCAGGACACCAGTCCCACAACCAAAGATCATGGTGTACCAGCTATTGAATAGAATGGGGTGGTAGCATGACTCGCAAGTTGCGCAACCACGGAATCTCAAAAAAATAATAATTCTGGGGTCTCGGCAACATGGGAGTCGCACTGCAACCTTATTCAGTTCAATGGCTGCACTGTGACGTGGTGATCCCTGGTTGCAGCGTAAAACCATTTTTGCCTAACCTCGGCCAACTGCCTTACTTGTCTGTGTCCTCCCACTATTCCATACACTCCAGCACTAGCCAATGATCAGTCCTATCTTTATGAATACAATGCTAGCACTAGCCGATGATCAGTACTATCTTCATGAATATAATGCTAGATTTATTCTGGCACTTAATTGGGATATAGATCTTGGCTTGTTAGCTGGGTGACAAAAAAACTAAAAAACTAAAGGCGCTTTGATATGGGCCAGTGTCAATTCTACTGAAGAAATTGTTAAAGAACCCACCCTTTACTTCATTTTTTATATAATTTTTGTAAAATGTGGGCGATATTTTCACCATATGAACCCCGATACACAAGGCAGCTTTCAGGGCACAGGTTATTGCAGAGAGGCCTGCACTGATTTACGCTTGTTAAATGGGAGGAGAAGCGGAGGAGGCTGTTTGAATGGGACACACCTCATATCTTGTTAAAAACACAATACACAAAGACACGACACATACATTCATGTTATCCTTCACAACTCTACGCACATACCGATGACGGCTTGTTTATACGACGGTTCGCGTTTTACCGCTTTCATTGTGGTACAGTGTAATATTACAAGGTTATTTTGCAAAAGGATATATTCTATATGTTAGTAGAATGGTGTATGCCACACATTTGTGCAGCTGGATTTCAGTTTTTCTTGAGTACTTTTCACCAGGCGACACTTTGAACAGCCTACGGAGTTTTATGACAGCATCTACAGCACAGCCTACACTTGTCATACATCTTGTAAAAGCATTCCAAATCAGCCTTGCCCCACTTACAAAGTAACCCATATCCTTTACCGGTCCTCTTGCTATGGGTTACCGTTTGACCCTCTTGGTTGAGTTGTAACGTGACTGTTGCTAGAACATCCCAGAAATTGCTATTGTTTTATATTTATGCACGCTAGTATCTCATCCAGTACTTAAAGGAATTGTATCTGCCAGTTCAAACCAGATAGTAAAACACATCATTTTTATCTTAACTTTTTTTTTTTTCTGATTACAGATTCATTTATTCTATTTCCTGAACATGACTATGGGGGCGGCCATCTTGCCTGAGCTGTTCTTAAAACCATTTAGAAAGCATTAAGACAATTGCTTTACGACAGCCCCGTGGGCCATAGACACAATGGAGAGGAGGGGACCTCATTGACTTCTATGGGAGAGTGTTCTGGGAATACTGTGTGACCTGTGCAGAGGTCATCGTACAAGGAAAGAATAGATAAGCTCTGACAATCACTTATTGTGACTGGTGGATCCAGTCTCATCTATACACAGAGGTGATATCATTACAGTTAAGATTAGAATGATAGATAAGCAGATAACTGCGGTAAAGTGATCTGTACAGATCAAGAAGCACCACCTATTATTAAGCTTAGCGGCCAGTGGGAAAACTGCCGAATTTTATGTTTGTTAAACAGATATTGACATGGAAAATTAAAAATAACATCAGAATCCTTTAAAAATATGTTTTAAAACAATAGGTCATTTTAAAATGACCCATTCCCTGTAAGTGTGCTATGTCATTCGCACCCATAATGATATGCCATGTTATCATATCTGTGGGTTTAGAGATCTTTTGGAACTTGTAAATTTATTTGCATAAGGTCCCTAGGTAGTGTCGTAGTGGAATAGCCGAGAAGAGATGGCAAAGATAACATTAAAGGGAATCTGTCACCAGGTTTGAGCCCTGTCAGCTAAACATATGCTGACGTTCAGGGTCTCATTAGCATGCCTAATATGGGCTCATCTAAACAAATGGTAGCGTAATTTTGTCAAAAAACAGGTTTAACTAACCTGTCAATCACACATATAAGGAGCCCAAGGGGAGGTCCAGCGATGCAGGGTGCTCGACCGCAGACATCGCTGTATGTGGCCAGCGCCGTCCTATGCTCGTCCGCCTCTCTCCCCTCCTCCTGCTGTAGCGCTGGCTCATACGCACACGGCGTGCGCACTTCACTTGAAGAAGCCGATCCAAGAAGTCCGCGCGTGCGCACAGGCATGCACCCGTGCGGACTTCTTGGATCGGCTTCTTCAAGTGAAGTGCGCACGCGCCGTGTGCGTACTGAGCCAGCGCTTACAGCAGGAGGAGGGGAGGAGAGGCGGCACGGAGCATTAGGAGGCGGCGCTGGCCACATACAGCGATGTCTGCGGCCGGGCACCCTGCATCGCTGGACCTCCCCTTGGGCTCCTTATATGTGTGATTGACAGGTTAGTTAAACCTGTTTTTTGACAAAATTACGCTACCATTTGTTTAGATGAGCCCATATTAGGCATGCTAATGAGACCCTGAACGTCAGCATATGTTTAGCTGACAGGGCTCAAACCTGGTGACAGATTCCCTTTAAAAGCAGTGCTCTGCAGACCTCATGGTCAGGAGGAGACAGAAGAATTAGATAATGTTGCTGCTAGAACTAGCTAGGTAAGAGAAGGGATTGATACTGAAAATAAGGGTAGAGCACCTAAAGGATTAGCTAGGGCAGGAATGGGCAAACTGCCGGCTCTCCAGCTGTTGTAAAACTACAATTCCCACCGTGCCCTGCTGTAGGCCTATAGCTGTAAGCAGTCTTTGCATCCCTGCACTAGGGCAAATTAAACCAAATACCACAGAGGAGTTCAGGCTGAAACTGAGGGGTAGATAGACACAGCCCAGTCCAAGCATCCTGAAAGCTGCCCAGGCCTGTCTGCCTTCAAGCCACCTTGTGTGCAATACAGTCCAGAAGAAAGGCATACCTTTACTGAGAAGACTGTACACAGTGGTTGAGAAGTCAGATGCTGCAACCTGAGAGTGCCTGTTATTGTGCCGATCCAGCCATCTCACTGATGATGCCCTGGAAGTTGTTCGCAACACGAGCCAGAGGGACTGTGGGTTTGTGCTTCTTAAAGAGACGGTCATATCTGTCTGTTGCCACTTAACGGGAGAATGTACCAAATAACTCTATGGCTTCTAAATAAGCCTGTCCCGTCAGAGAAACTGTGACTGCTTAGCCTGTTGCCTGTCAAAGACTGTTGTAACTGTAAGCTTACTAACCCACATACGTCAAATAAAGACCCCCTTGTTTAAAGAGGACCTTTCACTGGTCCACAGTTTATTAGGTAAAGCTATGTACATTGAGAGCGGCACCCAGGGATGTCCATGCACTTACTTGTATCCCTGGGTGCCGCTCCGTTCGCCTGCTGTAGCCCCCGGTATCGGCGCTCCTGCTGCTCTAATTTTGTCTGGGGCGGAGACTTCTTCTTCTGCCCTGGGCGTCTCCTTCTCCCAGGGCTGGAGCGCTGGCCAATCGCAGCGCTCAGCTCATATTCAGGATATGAGCTGAGTGCTGCGATTGGCCAGCGCTCCAGCCCTGGGAGAAGGAGACGCCCAGGGCAGAAGAAGAAGTCTCCGCCCCAGGCAAAATTAGAGCAGCAGGAGCGCCGGTACCGGGGGCTACAGAGGACGAACGGAGCGGCACCCAGGGATACAAGTAAGTGCAGGGACATCCCTGGGTGCCGCGCTCAATGTACATAGCTTTAACTGATAAACTGTGGACCAGTGAAAGGTCCTCTTTAAGCTACACCTCTGTCTGCCTAATTCCTTTCGCCATCATAAAGTGGGGACCCACACATACTACTGTGAGCCAAAAATATCAGTTCTGTTAGGTCTGACCCCTTACAAGCTTTATATACAGGAGCAGACTGGCCATAGACCCTACAGGGAAATGTGGTGGGCCGATGCCCAGGGGGCCACCCAAACCCTCCTCATAGCCACCAGCCAGGTACATAAAGATCTGATGCTCGCAGCATTAATTAATTGCCTTCCTCAGGACAATGATACAGTTTCATACTGTGGGGCATGTGGTTAGTATTTTGTGCTGCACCGTGATATTTGGTTTTGTAGAGGCAGTATATTGTGCTGCACTGTGATATTTGGTTTTGTAGAGGCAGTATATTGTGCTGCACTGTGATATTTGGTTTTGTAGAGGCAGTATATTGTGCCGCACTGTGATATTTGGTTTTGTAGAGGCAGTATATTGTGCCGCACTGTGATATTTGGTTTTGTAAGGGCAGTATATTGTGCTGCACTGTGATATTTGGTTTTGTAGAGGCAGTATAGTTTGCTCCACTGTGATATTTGGTTTTGTAGAGGCAGTATATTTTGCCGCACTGTGATATTTGGTTTTGTAGAGGCAGTATATTTTGCCGCACTGTGATATTTGGTTTTGTAGAGGCAGTATAGTTTGCTCCACTGTGATATTTGGTTTTGTAGAGGCAGTATATTTTGCCGCACTGTGATATTTGGTTTTGTAGAGGCAGTATATTTGCCGCACTGTGATATTTGGTTTTGTAGAGGCAGTATATTTTGCCGCACTGTGATATTTGGTTTTGTGGAGGCAGTATATTTTGCCGCACTGTGATATTTGGTTTTGTGGAGGCAGTATATTTTGCCGCACTGTGATATTTGGTTTTGTAGAGGCAGTATATTTTGCCGCACTGTGATATTTGGTTTTGTAGAGGCAGTATATTTTGCCGCACTGTGATATTTGGTTTTGTAGAGGCAGTATATTTTGCCGCACTGTGATATTTGGTTTTGTAGAGGCAGTATATTTTGCCGCACTGTGATATTTGGTTTTGTAGAGGCAGTATATTTTGCCGCACTGTGATATTTGGTTTTGTGGAGGCAGTATATTTTGCCGCACTGTGATATTTGGTTTTGTAGAGGCAGTATATTTTGCCACACTGTGATATTTGGTTTTGTAGAGGCAGTATAGTTTGCTCCACTGTGATATTTGGTTTTGTGGAGGCAGTATATTTTGCCGCACTGTGATATTTGGTTTTGTAGAGGCAGTATATTTTGCCGCACTGTGATATTTGGTTTTGTAGAGGCAGTATATTTTGCCGCACTGTGATATTTGGTTTTGTAGAGGCAGTATATTTTGCTGCACTGTGATATTTGGTTTTGTGGAGGCAGTATATTTTGCCGCACTGTGATATTTGGTTTTGTGGAGGCAGTATATTTTGCTGCACTGTGATATTTGGTTTTGTAGAGGCAGTATATTTTGCTGCACTGTGATATTTGGTTTTGTGGAGGCAGTATATTTTGCCGCACTGTGATATTTGGTTTTGTAGAGGCAGTATATTTTGCTGCACTGTGATATTTGGTTTTGTAGAGGCAGTATATTTTGCTGCACTGTGATATTTGGTTTTGTGGAGGCAGTATATTTTGCCGCACTGTGATATTTGGTTTTGTAGAGGCAGTATATTTTGCTGCACTGTGATATTTGGTTTTGTAGAGGCAGTATATTTTGCTGCACTGTGATATTTGGTTTTGTAGAGGCAGTATATTTTGCCGCACTGTGATATTTGGTTTTGTAGAGGCAATATATTTTGCCGCACTGTGATATTTGGTTTTGTGGAGGCAGTATATTTTGCCGCACTGTGATATTTGGTTTTCTGGAGGCAGTATATTTTGCCGCACTGTGATATTTGGTTTTGTGGAGGCAGTATATTTTGCTGCACTGTGATATTTGGTTTTGTGGAGGCAGTATATTGTGCTCCACTGTAGTGCTTGGATCTGCTGAGGCAGTATTTTGTGCTGCACTGTGGTACTTGGTTCTTTTGGGGCGGTATTTTGTTCTGCGCTATAGTATTGCTGGCCTAATTCTATTGTCCCTGCCTACTTGTATTGCCCAGCCTTCTGTCAGTTTGGATCCACTGGGGCTACTTTTAGGGTTTTTTCCAGGGCCACTTTAAGTTCCCAATCTGCCCCTATTTACTTGAGTGCATCACAAGAAGGACATTGCTCCGCAGATTCCTAGACTATTGTGTCTAGTTGCTTAGTCAAAATCACCAATTAACCTCACAAGAGCATAATACGGGTGCATTTCTGTGCCCTTACTACAGTTGTAAGCCTCAGCCTGACCACAGAATCTATGATGCTGCTAGTTCAGGTCATTAAAAGGCGAATATATTACACTTCTCAGAAGTTGAATAAATTGACAAAAAAATCTTTATGACAATGTATATACATACAACATATACATACAAAGTTGTACATGAGTCAGGCTTATACTTTTAAGTTTATTTCTCTGAAGTTCATTTGTATTTTAAATTTGGCGTCCAAAGTTCAGGTTGGAGTTATTGAAGAATACTATTATGGATTCCGCTACCACGGACCATAACGGAATTTGGAATCCATAAGGGGATTATTCGATTAACCCGAACCTCGGACGCCGAACTTAAAATCCAAGTTCGCGCAACCGTCCTTCACCGCTCTACTTCCTTCTTCTCCTCCACACAGAGCACAGGAGCTCCGCCCCTCATGTCACATGATCATTATACCAGGCCCTTTACCACCTCCTATCCAATCCAGTACTGAGCCACACCCCTGCACTGATCACATGACTGTGACATCTCTAACAGGTTCTTAGTGTTGAACTTGTATTTTAAGTTCGGCGTCCAAGGTTCGGGATCATCGAAGCATCCCCTTATGGATTCCGAATTCCGTTATGGTCCGTGGTAGCGGAATCCATAACGGGATTCTTCGATAACCCCAACCCGAACTTAAAATACAAGTTCGCTCAACCCTACCAAAGAACCATTCCCGAGATATTTTCCCTTTGCCATCCCATAGAAGAGACCAACGTTTTTAGAAGGGAAAAAAAGAAATAGAGAGAGATCTTCTATATAGAACATCCATTTGTTAGGGGACAAGGATCAAGTCCGGCTGAAGATGGAGGATGTGCAGAACCCATGCTATATCTGCCAAACTTCTAGAAAGCTTCAAGAACTTTAGCTTCCCTTAGGAAATAAATCGTAGATCTGGGAATGTCCGATCATTATTATTAAAGTGCTGTTACATACAGAATGTTTATTCACACTGTTCCCTGCTAAAACCAGTCCATAATAACCAGGATATTTGACAACCCAAATTAAGATCCACATTTCAGACAGATTCTTCATAATAATTTACCGTGAGATGGACATGTGTCGCCACCATGACCAAGCACGAGCACCTTTTTCCTCCCATAAAATAATGCTTTGGTTCGACCCCATATTTCCCCATTCCATCCAGACTGCAACCTGCTCCGTTTACAGCCCAAGGCAAACCTGTGTTACCTTAGAGCAGCAAAACCTGCTCCCAGGGTTGGAAATAATGCCCTCTTTCAGGCCCTGCGTAGAGCCCTCATTCGCCCATGCAATAGAAATCACTAGACCGGCATTAAAACCAGAGATGGGAGAGATTACAGGATCAGCTATACTAATCTTCTGAGAACTGTCTTGTCGATACTGAGCCCGGAGATGCTGGCAGAAACAATGAGCTTTTTTCTGCTTGTGCAGTCAGGCATAGGTGCATGTCTGTAGAGCGGCTGCACCGTTGTGCAGTCTTGTCAACCACTGCTGAGCCATGAACTTTCCCCAAACAATATAGTAGTCACGCTGCTTATGATATGCGGTGAGGCAACGCTCAAGCTCCTGGGCTCCAATGCAAAATCCTCTTATGTGGCAGGAAGGACATTGTACCACTTGGAACCGAACCAGAGTTCGGGAAATAGTTTTTTACAGTAGAAATTGATTTATGAAGTTTTTATGCGAAGTCTCGCAAAGTAATAACTTTGGCTCATCTGAGCCAATACATTCTAATATTGTATGGAGCGCTCGCTCCGTACATTACTCAAAGGAAGTATTTCATCCCAAGTAAATTCGCTCATCCCTAATTATTATATTTGGGCAGCAGATCCCTGTTTATACAGAATGATCTGCCACTCAGAAACGATGATGTAGGTGTTCACATCACTGATGCTTCCACCAGATTTGCTTGTTCTTCAGATAACTAGTAGCACCTTTACACAAGGTAAGTATCAGGAAGAAGCGTTCGAAGCTCCTTCCCGATATCTGCCACCATCACCTGCCAATGTAAAGGAGCATTTAGAATGCAGTTGACTCCCAATCTTTCCCTCCCTCAAGTCATACTCACCGCAATCCAAGAAACAGAAACGTGATCTGGCTCTGCAGAGTGCTCAGACTTATGGCTAATTTAGGTACCAGTAAGCATGCGAAACAGAGCAGGAACAAAGAACTTCAGAACAGTGACTCCTGTTAGATAGCATGTCGTTTTCGACTCCTTGACCCTAAAGAGGTATGGATTTGTTAGTCTACAGCTGGATTTACAAGGGACAATTCTGCAGCTGATTGTCAGGAAGCGTTCCTTCTCAAAAGTCGGCTGCTCATTCAGTGAAGGAGACCACTGCGCTTTTACATAAAGTGATCTCCTTCACTGTACAAGGACGAGGGATCGCCATTGCAATCCCTCGTCCTCATACAGCATCATACCGAATCATGGTTTCTGAGCGAGCAGATCACTGTTTAGACCACACGATCAGCTTTCCAGAAAATATGATCGGTGATGCCTGCATGAACGACAGGATCACCCGATGAACGAGTGTTTGATCGGGTGATCAGCGGCACATTTAGGCTAGGTTCACACGACGACATTTGTCGCGCGACAAATAGGGCACAACTTCACTGCAACATTTGTCGCGCAACAATTTTTATAATGGGAGTCTATGGTGTCGCATTGCGACATGCAACATGCTGCGACTGCGACGCGACAGTCGCAAAAAAATCCATTCAAGATGGGTTTTTCTGCGACTGTCGCGTCGCAGTCGCAGCATGTCGCAATGCGACACCATAGACTCCCATTATAAAAATTGTCGCGCGACAATAGTGCGACAAAATGTCGCGCGACAATAGTGCGACAAAATGTCGCGCGACAAATGTTGCAGTGAAGTTGTGCCCTATTTGTCGTGTGAACCTAGCCTAATTGGCTCGTGTAAATGCACCTTAAGAATTATATCCTTTAGTGACCACATTGTCTCCTACATGTCACTTCTGAAGAAGCTCTCCATTGACCATATGCAGAAAAGAACCCAAGATCTCAGCTTCCTGAACAAATCATTAACGCACAATGTCCCCTCCTAATCAACCAACTAAAAAGCCTTTTAGGCAGATTTACTATTGCAAATCCAACAGATTGGCCCAGAATTTTGGTGCACGTACCTTACGCCTCATTTTTAAGGATTTTAGGCTCTTTTTTCCCCAGAACAAACGTAAAGGGGGCAAGGTTTATTAGAATGTACGTGTGGTTTAGTGAAGAGGTGGCATAGCTTAAGCCAGTGTTTCCCAACCAGTGTGCCTCCAGATGTTGCAAAACTACAACTCCCAGCATGCCTGGACAGCTTTTGGCTGTTCAGGCATGCTGGGAGTTGTAGTTTTGCAACAGCTGGAGGCACACTGGTTGGGAAACACTGGCTTAAGCAACACTGGGCACCAAAATTGCACTAAGCCAACTAATAGGTGGTATATATATATATATATATATATATATATATACACACACACACACACACACACACAATCCAAAAAACGAGGCAGCACTCCAACTTCGGGTGAAACAGTGTTGACCCACTTTAATTCCTAGCCAACGTTTCGGCCTACACAATGAGGCCTTTGTCAAGCAAAGCAATAGTGTAACTAGTCGTTATAAGTGGAAGAGACGCCTGGCTTCCCTGAGGATTTTCACCCTATTCACATTATCCAACTGTGCTGCTGCTTTATTTGGTTTTATATAGCCTAAACAAAAGACGCAACAAATTTACCGTCCAGCGTCAGTCACTGATAAATCTGGCGCATCTTTAGACTATCTAGTATAAGGTTAAGCTGTCTAAATCTTAGACAGTATTATTAAATCTTCCCCATTGTTCCCAAAATTATTTTTATGGAACGCTAATAAGACATGCCATGTAATGCTCCTACTAATCTACAGCACATAGAGAACAAGATCAAAGCAAGCTGGCATGTTAGTCGATTCAGCGATTGATGCATTATCTACTGGACATGGCCATAAAGATAGCATGATCTCTATGACTACAGTCACAACATTCCCGAAATGACATCTTCAAATGCACAGAGAGGAAAGTTTAGTACGTCCATGGTAATTACATCAAGCTTCATTAAGCAGAACTCCTTCATGTTGTCCTCAACAAAAGATCTTCTGTACATCCCAAAGTAAGTGGGTGGTTTATATGTACAATTCGTTCTAGGTGTGTCATACTATAGGAACATTAAATAACAGACTCCTGCCTGCTGATAGCACAATGCACATAAAGGAGGGTAATAAAGGAGAAACCCTTATAGTAGTCCACTCTAAAAAGTCTAGAAAAACTCAACAACAAAAAAAAAAAACATGAGCTGCTACATGTATCAAAAAGTCCTTCCAGCATGATGGCCCAATGTATTCAAGACAGATCCAAATGGCCATGATCTGACATTATTGTTGGCCATTTGGCCTATCACTGGTCAACATTTTCTGCTTGTTATAGAACATTTTTTGTTATACAGTATATTATTGGGGTCTGGTTGGGGGCCACATTGTCAGCTTGAACCATTTCCAAGGGCCGAAAATAAAACTTAAAGGGGTATTGCCAACTGAAATACTGTATTTTTGGCATATTTAACATACAGTATATACTATAAATGTCTAGTTATAGTTCTAGGACTCCCATCTAATAGGAGAATACATGAAAGATACATGTAAGAAGCCATAAGACCTAGTCCTACATGTCTTTTACCAGATGTCCGGGGGCCACACAGAATGGTATCGAGGGTCGCAGGTTGTGCACCCCTGGTCTAGAGGTTCAGGGGTTGTGGCTTTGGCCAATCTCTAAATATGGGACTGTCATTTGATTTCCCACAAGGCACTGTTTTTTGGTAACCAGAAACTTGAAGAATAGAGACAGAAACATCAAGTGACTCAAAATCCCCATACCA
The DNA here is from genome assembly GCA_033119425.1 of Bufotes viridis. Taxonomy (NCBI): domain Eukaryota; kingdom Metazoa; phylum Chordata; class Amphibia; order Anura; family Bufonidae; genus Bufotes; species Bufotes viridis. The sequence continues at coordinate 285,636,202 of CM065590.1, forward strand.
TATGGCAACCACTTGGTCCTACTTATGGCATCATAAATCTAGAATGCTATAGTTAAAGGGGATTTTCATTTTATATATATATACAGTCATGTGAAAAAATTAGGACACCCTTTGAAAGCATGTGGTTTTTTGTAACATTTTTAATAAATGGTTATTTCATCTCCGTTTCAACAATACAGAGAGATTAAAGTAATCCGACTAAACAAAGAAAACTGAAGAAAAGTCTTTTCAAGATCTTCTGTAAATGTCATTCTACAAAAATGCCTATTCTAACTGAGGAAAAAGATAGGACACCCTTGCCCCTAATAGCGAGTGTTACCTCCTTTGGCTGAAATAACTGCAGTGAGACGGTTCTTGTAGCCATCTACCAGTCTTCGACATCGGTCTGAGGAAATTTTACCCCACTCCTCAATGCAGAACTTTTTCAGCTGTGAGATGTTTGAGGGGTTTCTTGCACGTACAGCCCTTTTCAAGTCACCCCACAGCATCTCAATGGGATTCAAATCTGACTTTGACTTGGCCATTCCAGGACTCTCCATTTCTTCTTTTTCAGCCAATCTTTGGTTGATTTACTAGTATGTTTTGGGTCATTGTCATGTTGCATGGTCCAGTTCCGCTTCAGCTTTAATTTTCTAACTGATGGTCTCACATGTTCTTCAAGCACCTTCTGATACACAGTAGAATTCATCGTGGATTCTATGATGGTGAGCTGACCAGGTCCTGCTGCAGCAAAGCAGCCCCAAACCATGACACTTCCACCTCCATGCTTCACAGTTGGTATGAGGTTCTTTTCTTGGAATGCTGTGTTTGGTTTACGCCAAACATGTCCTCTGCTGTTGTGTCCAAATAATTCAATTTTGGACTCATCTGTCCAAAGAACATTATTCCAGAAGTCCTGGTCTTTGTCAACTTTATCTCTGGCAAATGTCAGTCTGGCCTCGATGTTTCTCTTGGAAAGCAAAGGTTTCCTCCTTGCACACCTCCCATGCAAGTTAAACTTGTACAGTCTCTTTCTGATTGTAGAGGCATGTACTTCTACATCAACAGTAGCCAGAGCCTGCTGTAGTTCTCGAGATGACACTTTAGGGTTTTTGGAGACCTCTTTTAGCATCTTGCGGTCTGCTCTTGGGGTGAACTTGCTGGGGCGACTCAGTCCTGGGCATGTTGGCAGTTGTTTTGAAAGCCCTCCACTTGTAGACTATCTTCCGGACAGTGGAATGGCTGATTTCAAAATCTTTTGAGATCTTTTTAAATCCCTTCCCAGACTCATAGGCTGCTACAATCTTTTTCTGAAGTCCTCTGACAGCTCTTTGCTCTCACCATGGTGCTCACTCTCACTTCAACAGTCAGGAGCACACCAAACTAAATGTCTGAGGTTTAAATAGGGCAAGCCTCATTCAACATGCAGAGTAACGATCTACTAATTATGTGCACCTGGTGTGATATACCTGTGTGAGATCTGAGCCAATTTAAGAGGGAATACATGTGAGGGTGTCCTATCTTTTTCCTCAGTTAGAATAGGCATTTTTGTAGAATGACATTTACAGAAGATCTTGAAAAGACTTTTCTTCAGTTTTCTTTGTTTAGTTGGATTACTTTAATCTCTCTGTATTGTTGAAACGGAGATGAAATAACCATTTATTAAAAATGTTACAAAAAACCACATGCTTTCAAAGGGTGTCCTAATTTTTTCACATGACTGTATATATATATATATATATATATATATATATATACACACTACAACAGTCATGTCAGGCGAGGTGACAGGTCCTCTTTAAACGAGTGGGCGATGAACAACCGGGTCATTTCCAATCATTACCTTGGGATTTTATCTTGGTAAAGATTTTATTGAGTAATTTTTAATCGCATACAATTACAAAAGTTCAGATCCAGGTGCTGGTTTGAAAACTGTAGACAATTTTTCATGCCTCCTATGAGGCATTTAAGGGTAAGGGTACTTTCACACTTTGCGGCAGGACGGATCCGACAGGCTGTCCACCCTGTTGGATCCGTCCTGCCGCTATTTTCACAGTGCCGCCGGACTGCCGCTCCGTCCCCATTGACTAAATGGGGGCGGGCGGAGCTACGGCGCAGCACGGCAGTGCAGGGCGAGAGGCCGCGGGACTAAAAAGTCGGACATGCAGTACTTTTATTCCCGCGGCGAAATAGCGGCAGGACGGATCCGACAGGGTGAACAGCCCGTCGGCTCCGTCCTGCCACAAGTGTGAAAGTACCCTTACTTCAAAAAGAAAATCAGTGTGTAGCCTTGTGTTACTTATATTATACTTCTGAAATTCCAGAATGATATCAAAGCAATTTCGTCACACAGCAGTCCGCTCATTGTTAGGAGAGGGGGAAATGAGAATCCCTTGAATAAATCATCAGCTGACTCACTTACATGGAGGCCTTTCCTCTTCTCTCCCAGGTGAGACATGCTTTATCAGAGTCAATTATCTGGCGCTGAAGCCCTCAGCCACTTAGCTGTAAACAGAAACTGCTCCATATTCGCTCTTGGCAAAAGAAAATCCTGGCGGGTCAAGTTTCACCCATTGTGAATACAATTCTGGTGTCGTATGCTGGCTCTGCAGACACAACACTTGCTAATAAAAGGACCATTACACATTCCATGCTAAGATGGTGGCTGGCCAATGGGGAACACTTCACAAGGCGCCTTCTTCTATTCATGTCCGTAACCACACATACAACCATTTTCCCATGACTAGAAGAGCATTCCACTGTCAGGATTTTGAAATGGTTGGATGGACTTTTCCCGAGGAAAAATTGGGATGATGACAAGTTAACTTTTTATTTTTATTTTGTACGAGTAAAGGACCGATTACCGTCAGAACAAACGGTTGTAGCTAATCAGCAGTACATGTGATAGATTGTGGGCAGTACATCTCCGTGGTGCGTTCACCATAACATCTGTACTCTGTAAAGACTCCCTTTAATCAGGGATGCCCAACCTGCGGCCCTCCAGCTGTTGTAAAACTACAACTGCTGTAGGCTGATAGCTGTAGGCTGTCTGTGCATGCTGGGGGTTGTAGTTTTGCAACAGCTGGAGGGCTGCAGGTTGGGCATCCCTGCCTTTAATGAAGACTGATCACCTTGCTAAACAGTGCATGGTACAGGAAATTATAAATGACCAGGATGTATCATATATCAGATATAATAGATTTCCACCTAGCAAAACCAATCATTGTGTCGCAATAAACACGTAGATTCTCAATGCAACCACTTGGTATCAGTCCAGTGTCCTGAATTATCTTTGGAAAGTGAGGAGTCACCAAACCACATGGCTATGAACACGTCCCAATACAAAGAACTATTTCTCATCCACAGGAACTAAAACAGGCTCCTCAGTTCCCCCGTAGGAAAGGAGCAGTGATCTGCAGGGGCCCCAGCAGTTGGACCCCCAACCCATGCGACACATCCCCTATCCTATGGATAGGGAATTAGTTGTTATAGTGCGACAACCCCTTTAATACATCACAGGAAACATCTTCATCTATGTGTTCCTAGTGTTTTCCTGGTGTGTCCTCCAAAACTCCCAAAATGCGCTGGTAGGTTAGCTGGCTTCAAATGAAAATTGTAACAAATGTGTGTCTGGCTGAGATATGGACGTGATTGATTGTGAGCCGCATTAGGGACAGAGACTGATGTAAATGGTGACAATCTTGTGTACAGCACTATATGGGGGAGAGGATCTGAACACCAGTGAGAAAGCAGCCTGTTCTTGGAGGTTCCCACAGATGCATGAAAGATGGCCGACATTAGACTGATTCTATAGTGGATCGTTTGGAGAAACACAGCCTCCACAAGTTTGGCAGACTAAAGGCGCCCATACACACATTCATTATATCATTCGTCCGACAGATATCTCTCCTGACTCCATCGTGGCTTCTCCATGCACATACACCAAACGTGTATTCTATGGGGAGAGTGGAAAAAGCAGCTGCCAAAGAGAACAAAAGAATCAGAGGAAAACATTCATTTCGCCCTCTCCTTTTCTCCCCCAACTTCATTTGTTGTGAGATAGTTGACAGCTCCCTATACACATTAGAATGTTGGCTGAACCCGCCGTTCTCGGTGAGTTTGGCCGACAGAAGACTAATATGTATGTATGACGTGTCCGTGCAGGTTCAGTGAAAAACTGATGGTTTGGGCAAGTTGAATTCTCCGATTGTGTTTGGAGATTTTTCCAACAGGATTGCATCCGTTTTACATCCGTTATTTGCATGCATGAAGAAAAAGAGAAGAATAACAGCATCACCTAGCAACGATCAATCAAAAACGGACAGCAACAAATGCTTGGGAAGCTCGTCCCCGTCGCCGCCTGCCATTGGCTGGGAGTTGAATAGGCCATCAATATTAGAAGGCAAGAATACCCTTTTAAATTTCTTTAGGTCCCTTTTTATTTTGAGGCAAACGCTACTTAGGCAGTAATGAATCTGAACTAATAGCTGCACTGCAAAGTGTTAGATGAATGACTGGTATCATATATGGCATTTGGGGAATACTACATCTCTTTCTGGAGAGCGCATAAGTGGCATGAAGAGTCTTATAGGCCAGGCAACGCTCCTCTGGAATTCTGGGAAGAGGTTATGCAAATGGACTCTTAACCAGATGTAAGGTACACGGGCGTAGGAAGCGGGGGGGACGGGGGGAGAGATTTTTGGCACTTGGGGGGGGGTGGAGAAATGTGGGTGTGGCTTGAGGGTGGGCGGGGACACAGGGGCCCCATAAGTGCTGTCCCCCCCAGATTTTTGGGGCTTCCTACGCCCCTGGTAAGGTAGCTATCCTATACTGATGAGGGACAATCACCCTAAAACAGCAGTCTGCAGATGAGATGCTGGCTTAGTTGTTATCCAAGTCATGGCTTAAGGCCTCTAAGGTCGACCATTGAATTTTAGGATAGCTACCTTATATCTGGTGGCATAAGAAGCAGAGCTTATTAGGAGCTCATTTGTATTACCTCTTCCTAGATGTGGCATGACATGAGTTCCTCATAGTTTCCTGAAAAGTCCGAATACAGTTTATATGACCTCATTATCTCGTGGTTCACTGGCTTTCTGGAATTTCCAAACATCAATGAAAAAGATAACAAATGGAGATGTAAACATAGCATTACTATGATAGTCTCCACTAGAGATAGACAAAATAATGGAACCCTGAATTTCCAGTCTTCACAATATGTTCAGTTTCTCTATTCATTTTGTATTGCACATAAGTGCATACTCTTTGGAAAGCGGTATATGGCGGTGGTAGGTTACGAAAATGTATCAACAGATAAATGTGTAACCAAACCTTCAAAGGCCAACGCTGACAGAAATGTCCATAGTTTCCACTGAATCCCTTCTGATAACCAGGAACATACATGGTAAGAAATCGAGCTCACGCACATGTCCAGTGTCCAGAACCTGTAGGGAGGTGCATGGCCACTTTCTACTGCTCTTTTGGGCATGTATGTGCAGACATTCTTAATACAATGCCTTTAGGCCACATACACATGGGACACAAGGATTCTCTGGAAGTGCTGGAAGTTGAACCACCCCAAGCAGATATTAATAACATTTAGGGGCTGAAAGCCCCTTCAGATCTAGTGCTATTCACAGGGCTGCAGTTTGTTACAATGCATCATTGTAGGTGGCACAAAGCTTTCTTCTTCACTGGACCTCAGCCTGAAAGCCATTATATGCACTAATACAATGTAACAACTTCTCAGCGGTGTGAGCAGGACCATGTTTGAAAGGGTTTTCAACCTGGTAATGTAAACTAACTTTCTATGCTACACAATGAGCATGTAGAAAATCTGGCCACTCTGGACTTTGTGAATGGACAACTCCCAGGCTGTTAGTGTGCTATTAACATATATTGGGTGTTCTTTAGGTCTCCTGCACACGACTGTATCCATGTGCTTTCTGTATTCATTGTGGACCCATAGAAATGGGAATGCAGACTGAAAATACGGCGAGGACACATGGAATGCTAATACCGCGCTGCAGCCCATCTGCTGCATGTCTTCTCAGCTGTGACCGGGCAGTTCTTCATATCTCACATTTGTTTTTTGGAGCTGGCATTTGAACTTTGCTACCTGCTTCCCATATCCAGGAACTTCCCTCTACGGCATTTTTCTAAATAAGAGTCGTCTTACTCCAGAGTTTTAAGGATTTATTCGCCATCGACAACTTCTTGCTGCTCATCTAGGACGTGCTTAGGAAGCGTAAGGCTGGCCTTAGACATAAGGTAGCTGTAGGCCGACATCTATCACTCCTGATCCCCTCGGCCAGGCAAGCATGGGTTCTCAGTGGGAAGAAAGCTTTTGCCAGACTCCTCTGGAAGGAGCTTATATCGCCGAGAACAAAAGCATAGTTCCCAACCGTCCCGCTCTCAGCTGTCTCTGCATCCATAGGACACAGAGACTTACCAGGAGTCATCCACTCCTCACTTCATCATTCAGCTCAGCTGTAGGTCCTCCACTCAGTTGGGCTGTGTAGAAGGAGCGGTGCAGGCCCGGGAATCAGCCTGTGACCCACCTGCACACCACAGCAGTGCGATGCGTATCCTTCCTGTTGATGCTGGGGAGAGCAGAGTGAGCGGTGATGATCAGCGGAGGAACTAGGTGAGGATTTTTTTTTTCCTTCCTATGAAGGGGGGCACAAACCTGGGCATAACTACTGGGAAGGGGGCACATACCTGGGCATAACTACTGGGAAGGGGTGCACAAACCTGGGCATAACTACTGGGAAGGGGGCACATGCCTGGGCATAACTACTGGGAAGGGGGCACAAACCTGGCCATAACTACTGGGAAGAGGGCACATGTAGGCATCACTACTGGGAAGGGGGCAAATGTAGGCATTACTACTATGAAGGGGCACAATATGGGCACAACTACTGTGAAGGGGGTTTAATGTGGGCATGACTGCTGTGAGGGGCACAATTTGGGCATTGATACAGTGAGAGTACAATGTGGGTATAACTACAGTGTGGTGGCATAAAGGGGGAATAATTACTATGTGGGGGCCTGGATGGGATTGGGTGTGTATAGTTATGTTATGGGCAAATTTTCCATACCGTGTCCGCTTTTTAAAAGTTGGGAGGTATACAGCCCTCATCTCCCCAAACATTTCCTGTCGAAGGAGAGTTGGGAGGCTGCCATAAACATTAGATGATCATCATATCTAACCGAAATCAGCGGCTTTGTAGAAAATAATCAAATGTGTATAGCCAGCTTAAGACTCTGGGTGGTCATTGAAATTTCTGTACCTGGAAATCAACTCCATTCATCTGAATGGGTCTTGCAGAAATCCATGAGTTTCCTGCCCAAACAACCCCATTCAGATGACTGGAGCTGATTTTCAGTCACAGAAATGTCTACAAGAAAATCTGCAGCGTGTGAAGGCAACCTGAGGTATCATGCACACACTATTCATCTAAAATCAGGTGGTAACACATATACACAGATCCATATCCGTCCATACAGCTATCTATATGCATAGGTAACCCTTGCAGGTACAGTCCTCCATAATTGGCCATACACATAAGGCTTCGTTCACATCACCGTTCAGCCTTTCCGTTCTCCTGCTCCTTTTAGGAGCAGGATTAGGTCTACTTAGAAAGTTTAAACGATAACTTGGCACTCAGGTCACCTCGGCCGCCCTACACGTGGACTTCCACTGGTCAGAGCAATCATTGACCTGAGTTTCCTCAGGGCCGGCTTGGTAAAGAAATGATGAGAATGTAGAAAATTCCCCGGTAGGTAATGTCAGAGGGATGCTTTCATCTCATGACTGATTGTGTTATCTGAAATACTCATATGGGACATTCTATGACCGACTTCTCGGAATCGGCACAGATTACAAAAGCTAAACAACAAGGCAGCAATGTGTGCAATGAGTAACATAAACAGCGAAAACCCAGAGACCTAGAAGACAAATCCACCTGCAGGCAAAACTGGTTGATCTCCAACAGAAACTATTCATGCAGTGACCTCAACATGAGCAGCTGTGCCGAGTGGAAGCCGAGGGCTGGGGCTTCAGTAATCCAGCCGGCTCTATAAATAACCAAGCAGAAGGAACAGCGATTACTAAATTTCCAGACAAGTCAGGCTGGCCTTGTAATGAGCTACACCTAGGAGTGACACCCTTACTATGACTGCAAACTATGGGAAAGTGAACCGCTCTCATCACATAGAAGATCTGCTCTACACCTTGGTTGCTATTCCTTACAATTGGGAGATATCAGTTTTGTTATAATGACAGAACACACTTTGGAACTATTTAAAGGGGGGTTTTCTGCTTTGCATCGATATCCTGTAAAATAATCATTTATGAAAGTAGCTGTGATTTTGTAGTGTATGCCTTTTACCTTTATTGCTCCTATCCCCTGTTCTGGGCTGTGGTCACATGACCATGTCCATGCAGCTCTTACCTATTTCCTGTGATGCTATGACCATGGGTGTGTCAGGGATAGGGGAGTGGCTATGTAACTAGCTGGGTGGGAGGGGCTATAAACTAGCTGGGCATTGGTAGGAGTTGGGATAGGGGAGTGTCTATGTAACAGCCTGGGTGGGAGGGGCTATAAACTAGCTGGGCATTGGTAGGGGCAGTGATAGGGGTGTATCTATGTAACTAGCTGGGTGGGAGGGGCTATAAACTACCTGGGCATTGGTAGGAGTTGGGATAGGGGAGTGTCTATGTAAGTAGCTGGGTGGGAGGGGCAGTGATAGGGGAGTGGCTATGTAACTAGCTGGGTGGGTGGAGCTATAAACTACCTGGGCATTGGTAGGGGGAGTATCTATTTAACTAGCTGGGTGGGAGGAGCTATAAACTAACTGGGCATTGGTGGGGGGAGTGTTTATGTAACTAGCTGGGCATTGGGAGGGGCAGTGATAGGGGAGTGGCTATGTAACTAGCTGGGTGGGAGGAGCTATAAACTACCTGCGCATTGGTAGGGGGAGTGTCTATGTAACTAGCTGGGTGGGAGGGGCAGTGATAGGGGAGTGTCCATGTAACTAGCTGGGCATTGGGAGGGGCAGTGATGGGGGAGTATCTATGTAACTAGCTGGGTGGGAGGAGCTATAAACTACCTGGGCATTGGTGGGGGGAGTGTTTATGTAACTAGCTGGGTGGGAGGGGCAGTGATAGGGGAGTATCTATGTAACTAGCTGGGTGGGAGGAGCTATAAACTACCTGCGCATTGGTAGGGGGAGTGTCTATGTAACTAGCTGGGTGGGAGGGGCAGTGATAGGGGAGTGTCCATGTAACTAGCTGGGCATTGGGAGGGGCAGTGATGGGGGAGTATCTATTTAACTAGCTGGGTGGGAGGGGCAGTGATAGGGGAGTGGCTATGTAACTGGTGGAAGGGGCTATAAACTAGCTGGGCATTGGTAGGAGTTGGGATAGGGGAGTGTCTATGTAACTAGCTGGGTGGGAGGAGCTATAAACTACCTGCGCATTGGTAGGGGGAGTGTCTATGTAACTAGCTAGCTGGGTGGGAGGAGCTATAAACTAGCTGGGCATTGGTAGGGGCAGTGATAGGGGAGTGTCTATATAACTAGCTGGGTGGAAGGGGCTATAAACTAGCTGGGCATTGGTAGGAGTTGGGATAGGGGAGTGTCTATGTAACTAGCTGGGTGGGAGGAGCTATAAACTACCTGGGCATTGATGGGGGGAGTGTCTATGTAACTAGCTGGGTGGGAGGGGCTATAAACTAGCTGGGCATTGGTAGGGGCAGTGATAGGGGAGTGTCTATATAACTAGCTGGGTGGGAGGGCTATAAACTAGCTGGGCATTGGTAGGAGTAGGGATAAGGGAGTGTCTATGTAACTGGTGGGAGGAGCTATAAACTACCTGGGCATTGGTGGGGGAGTGTCTATTCAACTAGCTGGGTGGGAGGGGCAGTGATAGGGGAGTATCTATGTAACTGGTGGGAGGGGCTATAAACTAGCTAGGCATTGGTAGGGGCAGTGATAGGGGAGTGTCTATATAACTAGCTGGGTGGAAGGGGCTATAAACTAGCTGGGCATTGGTAGGAGCAGTGATAGGGAGTGTCTATGTAACTAGCTGGGTGGGAGGAGCTATAAACTAGCTGGCGCATTGGTAGAGAGGTCTATGTAACTAGCTGGGTGGGAGGGGCTATAAGTGTCTATGTAACTAGCTGGGTGGGAGAGGGCTATAAACTAGCTGGGTGTTAGGGCAGTGATAGGGGAGTGTCTATGTAACTAGCTGGGTGGGAGGAGCTATAAACTAGCTGGGCATTGGTAGGAGTAGGGATAGGGAGTGTCTATGTAACTAGCTGGGTGGGAGGAGCTATAAACTAGCTGGCTAGGGCAGTGATAGGGAGTGTCTATGTAACTAGGTGGGTGGGAGCTATAAACTAGCTGGGTGTTAGGGGCAGTGATAGGGAGTGTCTATGTAACTAGCTGGGTGGGAGGAGCTATAAACTAGCTGGGCATTGGTAGGGGCAGTAATAGGGGAGTGTCTATGTAACTAGCTGGGTGGGAGGAGCTATAAACTAGCTGGGCATTGGTAGGGGAGTGTCTATGCAACTAGCTGGGTGGGAGGGCTAGTGATAGGGAGTATCTATGTAACTGGTGGGAGGGGCTATAAACTAGCTAGGCATTGGTAGGGGCAGTGATAGGGGAGTGTCTATATAACTAGCTGGGTGGGAGGGGCTATAAACTAGCTGGGCATTGGTAGGAGTTGGGATAGAGGAGTGTCTATGTAACTAGCTGGGTGGAAGGGGCTATAAACTAGCTGGGCATTGGAAGGAGTTGGGATAGGGGAGTGTCTATGTAACTAGATGGGTGGGAGGGGCTATAAACTAGCTGGGCATTGGTAGGATTTGGGATAGGGGAGTGTCTATATAACTAGCTGGGTGGGAGGGGCTATAAACTAGCTGGGCATTGGTAGGAGTTGGGATAGGGGAGTGTCTATGTAACTGGTGGGAGGGGCTATAAACTAGCTGGGTGTTAGGGGCTGAACTGGAGCTGTGTCAGAGAAAGGAGAAGTGCATCATGGGTTCGGCTGGATACAGAAAAAGGAAATGCTACATACAGGATGTAATAAATCCGGAGTGATTTGTGTACATAGTGAAAACAGTTCAAGAGTCCAAATAAATGAGAAATAAAAGCATGAGGTACACAACTACATGAGTATAGCTTTTTAAAACCACAAAATCGCTGAAAACCTCCTTAAACAGTTTGGCGCAAGTTTGGCATTACAAAGTTGAAAATCATGGCACACACCGTATTTGAGCAAAAATGTGTGACTTTCCCCAGCACTTCAGTTTTGAAAAGTGCTGACAAGAGGGTCTGGAGTATATCAACCTACCTGCACTGTAAGGTCATGTTCACACAGCAGATTTTACATGAGGATTACGGCAGATATTCCACACCGAAATCTGTGGGAAAGCAGCATGTATTTCAGGTTTTAGGGATCCTAAATGCCAATCCTAAATGCTGCCCTTCATGTTAGATATTTATGGCCACACGTAACAAGTCCATTGGAGATTTTCTGCAGCGGAACATCTATTGATCGCCCGCAGTGGCAAAATCTGCACCATTTGGCCTCTTGCACACGAACGTTGTGTGCCCGTGGCCGTATTGCAGCTCGCATACGGCGGGTCCGCAATACACGGGCACCGGTCAGTGTGCAGTCCACATCACAGATGCGGACCAATTCACTTGAATGGGTCCGCAATCACGGAGATGCGGAACAGAAGCACGGATTGGAACCCCATGTAAGAACTACTGAGTGTAAGCCTCCGCACCGCAATTTTTTTTTTCTAGTTGAATGGGTCTCGATCCGTCCAGACCACCGCACGGAACGGTGGCACAACGTTCGTGTGCAAGAGGCCTTTTTCTGTGTTTTTTGGTGCTGATTTGCTGCAGATTTTGCACTGTTCGCTGAAAAGGGCAGATATCTGCAGACATGAATTCAGATGCTGCAGATTTGAAATCCACATTGCATGGAAGGTTATGTGTGGATTTCACTGTAGACATCCTCTGCAGCATTTCAAGGAGATTTTTTAACTCTCATTTGCTGCTACCGTAAACCCTGACGATTTTTCACATGCAATCCCGCTACGTAGAAATCTAAAGTATTTACGCTACCCTAGGGCCCCTTTCACACGGGCGAGTTTTCAGCGCGGGTGCAATGCGTGAGGAGAACGCATTGCACCCGCACTGAATCCGGCCCATTCACTTCAATGGGGCTGTGCAGATGAGAAGTGATTTTCACGCATCACTTTTGCGTTGCGTAAAAATCGCAGCATGTTATATATTCTGCGTTTTTCACAGAACTCAGGCCTCATAGAAGTGAATGGGGCTGCGCGAAAATCGCGGTGAGCGCGATTACGTCATCAAAGATCTTTTTGCAGGTCCTGAAAGAAGAAGAAAGAAGACAAGGCCAGCTGCGCTATCAAGTGGGTGAGGTGAGTTATTTTTTTGTTTTTTTTTAACCCCTCAATCAACATTTTACTAAGCATTCTGTATTAAGAATGCTATTATTTTGCCTTATAACCATGTTATAAGGGAAAATAATAAAATCTACAAAGCACCTAACCCAAACCCGGACTTCAGTGAAGAAGTTCGGATTCGGGTCTGGGTACCAACTTCAGTTTTTTATCACGCGCGTGCAAAATGCATTGCACTCGTGCGGAAAAAACAGAAGAATACAACGCTATTGCAGTCAAAACTGACTGAAATTGTGTGCGTACTCGTGCGGGTTTCCCGCAATGCATCCGGGACGCATCCGGAGAAAATCCGGAAACGCTCGTGTGAAAGAGGCCTAAAGAATGAAATCGGAATACCAACTGGTTATCATTTTCGATGTTATACGAGTGCTTCACATTTTTTATCATTATCATCATCACTATTCGTTTATACCTCTAATCGTAGATCAGGCCTCATGCACATGACCATACTTTCATCTGTGTCCCAGCCACATTCTTCATGGAAGGCACACTGACCCAAAACTTTCTATGGAGACACGCAGGCGTCAGTGTTTTTTGTAGAATTGTTCTGTTCCGCAAATTACAGTCCTTTCTATTGATGGGAGTAATAAAAAAAAAAAAACGGAATGCACATGGAAGGTATCCATATTTCGTGGATCTGTCGTTTGCAGACCGAAATACAGAAATGGTCGTGTGCATTAAGCCTTAGGCCTGTATTACACTAACAGATTATCTGACCAATATCTGTCCAATCAGACCAATAGTTGGTGTGTATAACAAAAGATCTGTGTGTGTGTGTGTAACTGGCCATCTGACCAATGATTGGTCAGAAAATTTTGTTGGTTTAATACAGGCCTTAGGGAACTGGTAATTTCCCTAAGGCCTCATGCACACGACTGTATGTATTTTGCGGTCCGCAAAACACAGATCCACAAAAATACGGATGACGTCTGTGTGCATTCCATATTTTAAGAACGGAACAGCCGGCCCCTAATAGAACAGTCCTATCCTTGTCCGTAATGCAGACAGTAATAGGACATGTTTTATTCTTTTGCGGGATGGACATATGGAAACAGAATGCAAACGGAATAAATTCCGTTTTTTTTTTTTTGTGGACCCATTACGGACACGGAAAGAAAATGCGTTTGTGTGCATGAGCCCTAATACATTACATCCAGGTCCCATTCTTTATGAGAAGGTGCTTCCGATTCTATCCCTTTGACTCTCTAAAACATAACCATATGTCACATCTGCCATCTTGATGAAAGACCTGCGCCATGATGAATATGAACCATAAAGTTAAACAACTAGTAGCTGTCAGATACAGACTGAGGTGCTATTAACTAGCATTTTATTACCATACATCTTGTCGCTCGGGTCTTGTGCACCCAGGAGCACTGTATAAAGCGGGCTATAGGAATTTATCACCTGCCTAACCTGACAATGAAAACATAGCAGGGTTTGTCAGAAAATCTGCAAGCACGCTGGCGGTTCAGACATGCCTATGGGGTGTAGTGAACTTCTCACATGCAGGTAGGCGGAAATGACTGGAGCACATCCACAGCACAATAGGAATGCACCCATTAGCTGCCGCTACACAATAATGAATGGGTTGTGCGGGAAAATCGTACAAGCAACAATTACCGCCTTAACAGGGTACAAGCAGAGAAAAATAGAAGAATGTAATATCTTTAATATTCTTTTAATAAAGAAGCACTCACACAGAGGCAAATGGCATCGCTCCTATTCTGCACTTTGATGAATCCTCCTCTTAAGGAGCATTTCCTGCTAGATATATGGCCATTACAGATAGGACGATCTCTGTTCAGTGGTCTAACCAGCTCTCATGCATCTCTGAATGCTGCATAATTGGGCAGTTTAGAGGTTAACAGACATATGGGGGGCATCCATATCGACTGCCACTCAAAAATTGGCAAATAGAATTTTTAACATTTCTTACTAGCAGTGCCTGCTTGGGTAAGGGGGGAGTCACACATTAAATTTTCCCGGGGTCCCCATCCTCAAAGCGCCCCCTCAGCATTGCCCCCTTTAAGCTAAACAGCCATGCAGGCGTTAGGGAACAGCGCAGGCTCGCCTTAAAGGGAATCTGTCACCTGCTGTAATCATTTAAGGCTGTCGCCTTTTCCATGTTCGATAAAGTACCTTATTTCCAGCTCTGGTCTTCTTTATTCATCTCGAGTTTTCATTTTGATAAAAAAGCGATTTTTCTGTCATGCAAATGAGGGTCCAAGGTGCCCAGAGGGCGGTTTTTTTTTTTCAGCTCTGGTGCCCAGTAACGCCCCCTGCAGTGCCCAGCCCCCCTGCAGTGCCCAGCCCGCCTCCAGATCCTGAAATCGCCTCCCACAGCAGAGTCTAACGTCGCCGCCCCCTCCGCTATCTCATATTTGACCTTCTACATACTCCTGTTCGTGTTCCCGTCGGCCGCCGGAATTTTCGCGCAGGCGCAGTGCCGCCGACTGCCTGCGTGATCTTAATGCTCCTGAGGGCAACAGCCTCAAGAGTGTCACTGGGCATGCGCCGAGCAGTGACGTAATCTGAACGCTGTTGCCTCAGTGAGCATTAAGATCGGGCAGGCACAGCCAGCCAGCGGGAACACGAACGGGAAGTATGTAGAAGGTCAAATATGAGGTAGCGGAGGGGGCGGCACCATTAATCTCTCCCGTGGGTGGCGATTTCAGGATCTGGAGGCGTGCTTGGGCTTCAAATTAAGGCAGGCTGGGCACTGCAGGGGGCGTTACTGGGCACCAGAGCTGGAAAAAAAAAAAAAAAAAACGCCCCTCTGGGCACCTTGGACCCTCATTTGCATAACAGAAAAATCACCTTTTTATCAAAATGAAAACTCGAAATGAATAAAGAAAACCAGAGCTGGAAATAAGGTACTTTATTGAACATGGAAAAGGTGACAGCCTAAAATGATTACAGCAGGTGACAGATTCCCTTTAAAGACTGAGCTCAGCACTGATGAAGCACTCTACCCAATCATAGTGAGAACTGTGTCTGTTCAATTACAGCTGCACAGTCCTCACTTTTCCTTCCCTGCACTCATCTTTAGGCCTCTTTCACATGGTCAGTATTTGCAAGCCAAAACCCTACAGAGCAAAGGTATAATATTTTTGCCTCTTCTGTGTTATGGCCTCACTAACGGTTTTGGCTTACAAATACTGATGCAAGAATAGTGGGCAAATACTGACCGATTTAAAGCGGCCTTATGATGAGAACCGGGAGGGCACAGGAATAGGAACAGTCAGTGTTAGCCTTTCTACTACAGATACGTATTTAGAAAGTAGTATGAGAGAAAGCGGACTGTGCGGATGTGGGAGCAGTATGTGAGAGGGGAGTACTATGTGGAGGAATCCTTGAGAGAGCGGTATGAAAAGGAGAGGGGGCAGACGGCGGCAGTCTGTGAGAGAGAGCGACATGGAGAGAAGTCTGTAACGCAGGCAGTTTGTGGACATTTTTTGCCTGATGCCCAGAGGGGCACCACTTTTTAGGGTGCCTTCACATGCCAGTTCTAGTCATCTGAATGGGGCTTGCAGAAACGTCTGCACTTGCCACCAAAACAACCCTATTCAAAGAAAATCTGGCGTATGTGAAGGCCCCCTATGGCAGAGCAGAAAGCCCTAGCCTCTCTGCCCCGCAATTCTCGCCGATATAGGCCACGAGCCTCATGGGGCACGCACAGGGTGTCAGCATTTGGGTCCCCACTTTTAGTTTCGCCAGCCCTGTGTGGTCTATGGCGGTGAAAGGGTTAAAAGGGATTCCAGTGACAAACATCAATTTGTGGTAATCCTGTCACATTGCATAGGTGTGCCTGTTGTATATTCCAGCTCATCCCAGTTTACCACACCTTCTAACACACTCGCTCACAATTACTATACTACGGGACCTGAACGCCCAAAGTAAACTGTGCCCCCTGTACCATTCTAGCCTCTATAGCACATGGCACGAAAGCCACTGCATTTCACTGTATACCAATGGCTTCTGCACGTAGTTATCTACAAGGCAGACGTCATGAGAAGATGCTGGCCAAGATTGCTTAGAAGAGAAGTCTTAGAAAGCAGGATTGGCAACAGTAAGCCTTTCATACGGGCGAGTATTCCACGCGGGTGCAATGCGTGATGTGAACGCATTGCGCCCGCACGGAATACAGACCCATTAATTTCAATGGGTCTGTGTACATGAGCGATGTTTTTCGCACATCACTTTTGCGTTGCGTGAAAATCGCAGCATGTTCCATATTCTGTGATTTTCACGCAACCCATAAAAATGAATGGGGCTGAGTGAAAGTCGCATGGCATCCGCAAGCAAGTGCGGATGCGATGTGTTTTTTACGGATGGTTGCTAAGAGATGTTGTTTGTAAGACCAGTTTTTTATCACGCGCACGCAAAGCGCATTAAATCGCATTGCACCCGTGTGATAAAAACTGAACGCGATCGCAGACAAAACTGAATGTACTTGCTTGTGAAATCGCGCAGTTTTCACTGAACGCATCTGCAGCGCATCCGGACCTAATCCGCTCACGCTCGTCTGCAAGGGGCCTGATAGAGAACCGCAGGATTACCACCTATGTACATGAGACATGCCATTTACAAGTGTGAACCCATATCTTTGCAGGAGTAGAATAGACATTTCTATAATGGGCCGCGTTCAGTTCCGCAAAACACCAACGGACGTGTGCATGAGGCCAAAATCACAGGGTTTTTACGCAGCTCGTCACATAAAAATGAATGGGACTTGTATGAAAAACAGAAGGCATCCAGATGCAATGTGCTATTCACGGATGTTTGCTAGAGATGTGATTTGTTATTCTTTCGTTTTTCTTCACGTGCGTGAAAACCGCATCAAGCGCTGAATGCGCAGACAAAACCTCCAAAACCATCAGGTTTTTCCTTGAACAGATCCTGACTCATTCCATACGAGGCCTCTTGCCCACAACTGTTTTTTTTCCGTTTACGTTCCGTTTTTGGGGTCCGTATACAGAACCATTAATTTCAATAGAGCCGCAAAAAAAAAAAACGGAAGAAACTCTGTATGCCTTCCTTTCCGTATTTAAATTTTTCTGTTCAAAGATAGAACATGTCCTATTATTGTCCGCATAACGGACAAGGATAGTACTGTTCTATCAGGGGCCAACTGTTCTGCAAAAAACGGAATGCACACGGCCGTCATCTGTATTTTTGCGGATCCGTTTTTGCGGACCACAAAATACTGAAAAAGCCATATGGTCGTGTGCAAGAGGCCTAACTGCAAGACCTAGGCTACCCTGCGACTTTCTGTACTGCAGTGCGAACTGATTTTAGGTCTTGAGTGACAGCTCCCCTGGACTGCAGCTCTGGCTCAACAGTTCAATCAGCAACACTGCAAAAAGTCACAGGGGGTCATTTATCAAGGGACTTGCGACTTTTTTTTTACTAAAATAGTCACAAGTCTATTTTTTAAACCGGTCGTGCGACAATATTTAGTCAAATTTACTAACATTTACAGGTGTATGTTGGCGAAAAACTACACCATCCAGGAGCCCGAGTAGTTTTTTCGCCAGCCGCAAGAACTGCCATAGATGCACCTAATTTGTGGCGTGAAATCCTGCGGCAATGCAAGGGGGAAGTAAGACCAGCATAAAAAGCCAGGCTTAGTAAATGTGCCCCACAGTGTTAGGCCTCATAAACACAACACGTATCTATTTTGCAGTCTACAAAATACGGATACCGGCCGTGTGCATTGCGCAATTTACAGGGGCCTTATCATCAAAATGCTGATTTTTGTCTGAAAAACGGACAATAGGACATGCAGACAACAACAGCACATGCTGTCCTCATTATATTTGGCGCCATTGACATAAATGGATGCACGTCCAATCCGCAAAAAGATGCAGAGAAAAAAATATCGTCGTATGTATGAGGCCTAACCACGTTTTTATCAGAAACAGATAATGCCGCATGCTACACTATTCTTTCATCATTCTGACAAAATCTGCCTCCTAACTGTTAAAGCGTCACTGAGTTTTCAGAAAACGTTCGATATTTCGTGGATAGTGATGAGCGAACTTTTGTTTTCAAGTTCGGTGTACAAGGTTCAGGTTGTTTAAGAATTCCGTTATATAACTTATGGTCCGTGGTAACGGAATTCTTAGATAACCCGGACCTTGCACGCCAAACTTGAAACACAAGTTCGCTCATCCCAAGTTGTGGATATCATGTTTTAATTGTTGGGGGGTCTGAGTGCGGAGACCCCGCTGATCCCTAGAATGAGAAGCGAGAAGTAGGGTTGAGCGAACTTGTGTTTTAAGTTCTGCGTCCAAAGTTCGGGTTATCGAAAAATCCCGTTACCACGGACCATAACAGAGTTTGGAATCCATAACGGGATTCTTCGATAACCCCAACCCGAACGCAGAACTTAAAAAACAAGTTCGCTCAGCACTAGAGAGAAGCACTCATATATCGCTCTGTCTCTTCGCGGTTCTGAGCGGGAAGGACTTTCTGGATTATTGGTTCTTTTTCTTACCTCTTGGCATATGGATTATCGGATGAAACATTTAAAGAAACTCCACTGCACTGTACTAAAAAGTCAGGTTTTAACGGCGCCCAACTGAGGATGCAAGGACAAACTGGAATAACGTAAGGCTTCATGCACACGGCAGTGTCCACAAAATACAGTATGGTCCATCAATAGAGAGGACTATTCTCCCCCTCATTACAAACAAGAATGGGGCATATTCTATCATTTAGGTAATGGCTGCACAGATCCGCAAAGAAATACAGGTGTGTGCGGGGCCCCATAGACAGCAATGTCAGAGCGGTGGATGAAGACCACCTAGCACATCCAGTGTCCGAGGAATACATAATAATCAATGAGAAAACACCCCCTTACAGTCCTCAGCAGGATATACAAATCTGTCCATCAGCTTTAACATGGGGGGAGCTCAGTGACCCCACTCCGGGTGTATAAATCATAGATCTCCCCAAACTTCAGATGATCTACAGATACCCAACAATGTAACCAGTGCACTGCCAGAGCAGAGAGAGAGTGGTGGGCACCAGGGACCCCCAGTGGACACCACAGCTCAGATGCAGAGTCTGCCACCAGACATGGGACCGTAGTAATCCCGTCGCACTCACCATAGTCCTGGGAAGGTCCCGGGGAGATGCGACTCGCACACTTCCCTCTCGGAGATTTGAACACTCCTCTCCCAGCTCCGTCAGATGCCAGTGAAACCAGGGCCACCAGTCCTGTTCTCCAGCCGCAGACAAGCTGTGGCCTGGACTCCCATTAGTCACGGCTCTAATCCCTGCCGCTGCCTGACAGAAAACCTGTCCTGGATCACACGCTGCAGTCATGCACATGGCAGCGCGCCCGGGAGGGGACGTGCTGAGGGAGCGCTCTGCATACACTGACAGGAACATTTCCACCATCTCTGTCCGGATTCATTGCCTCTTCTATGGTTATTCCTTGTCCTCTGATCTACACAGCATGGCCAGGGTTGCCAACCGTCCAGACCGAAAAAATATGCAACTTTTTCTTATGTCCATGGGGGGAAAAAATGACTCTTTTTTTAGGCTGGTGGCACTTGATTTGAATATTTTAGTGTAAATATCATTTCTCAGCTCACAGTAAATGCTGGTAATGAGTCCTTATCAGTATACTGAGCTGTAGACCTGTATTACTTATCATTTTTACCATTCATTATGATTTTCCACCATGTCCGTAAAAAAATATTGTCTGTCAGTGATTTTGGGACAAGTTGTCTATAAAAAAGAAAACCCTGAGCATGACCACAGATATGCTGATAGTAAATCGGACCACTAACGCAGCGTCACTAAGACAGTCCTATACCTATGGACCCGGTCAGGGCGTAGCTAAGGGCTCATGGGCCCTGGTGCAAGGGCATGGGCGTAGCTATAGGGGGTGCAGAGGTAGCAGTTGCTACTGGGCCCAGGAGCCTGAGGGGGCCCAAAGACCCTTGTGCCGCATAAGAAGACACACAAAGCACTGAGGGAAGGGGGGCCCAAGCTGAACTCTTGCACCAGGGCCCATGAGCTATTAGCTACGCCCCTGTGCACCCCTGCCATAGAGGTGCACACAGCCTCTACTGTATCTCTGTATGCCTATGGTTTCATATGGAGGGCTACAGAGTTTTTTTTGGTCACACTATGTATGAATCCTAGCATGCTCCATCAGACACCGTACTATGAAGATATTCTCCCTCAGACGGAAGATACACTACAGTGCATGGAGGCTGTAAGGGCACAGAAGCTGTGCAGCTCCAAGTTTAATACCTTCATAAGCTTTCTAGCTATTATTATACACATAGGGAGGCAGTGGCGTACATAAAAAAAAGGGCCCCATAGCAAGGATCAAACCAGCCCCCCCACCCCACCCAGGACAAAAGGGTTTCTGCCTAAACCCCTTTCAATGACCCGTGGGCCATTTTTCCACTGCTTCATTTGATAAAAGTTGTTCCTTTAGAGCAGGGGTGCACAACCTTTTTTGGTCTGGGGGCCGCGTTGTCACATCGCACTATTTCAAGGGGCCGCAAGGAAAAAAAGTTAATCAGCGCTTGTTTGCATCAGCCTACTACAAAGGCTAATGCCAAGTGACTGGGGAGGAATGATCACTACCCTCATTCACTTCTATCGATCGGTAGCACATTCCTGATTACACTGTGAGATGTGCTGACGATAATTGTAATCTTTCATCCTGATAAAATATGCAAATCAGCTGACAAAGGAGTGATCGCTTGTCTATCAGCTGATCTGCGGCACGATTATACCGCCTAGCAGGACGGGGGCCGCAAACCATGGCTATGGGGGCCGCAGGTTGTGCACCCCTGCTTTAGAGGGTCCTGACCAAGTTTTCACCCCCAGTAGAAGAAGAGATAATCCCAACTAAAACTGGGCCCCCTCTTGCCCTCGGCCCCATAGCAGTCACATGGTCTGCCACTATGGTAGTTATGCCCCTGTAGGGGTGAGTTCATCATTGTGGGTGTGTATGAGGCTATTTGGACCGGAGTTGCTTTGCGCAGCTGCGCCAAATTTATGAGGATGGCGCTTGGTTTTATTAAATTTGATACAAGTGTCATGTGGTTTTGCCACTGTTAGTGAAAGTACGCCAAGAGGTTGCGTGGAGATGCAACTTTTTAAAAGTCTTTTAATCTGTAATCCCGACCAATTTTTTACTCCACTTTTAAAAGTGACAAAGCTCAAAGGTTGAAAATGTTACCACACGTCCCCCCCAAAAAATGCACAAAATGTCACACATGACATCGCTTGCAAGATTTTTATGTCACAAAACTAGTGTAGCAGATTGGCTAAATGTCCCACGTAGGACATATGTTCAGTAGGTTACTTGTGGATCGAAAAGTGATTGGGGTCATTTACAAAGACCAGCTTTTTACACCAGTCTTTCACTCTCCTTTTGTGCTGGCAGAAGATGTGCATCGTCATAAATTAGGCATACTTCAGCAGTCTGTGCTCCTGGCATAAAAACTAGACCGACCCCAGAATGGAGTGATTTTTTGCCGACATTTACGCCTGTTTCCAGGTCCTGGTCCCCGTCACACCCTTGACACCCCTATATGTCAAACATGGTGTGAAAACTCTCATGCAACAAAATGTTGCATGGGTGTTCAAAAAATCACAAAAAGAGGGTGGTGCAACATTCTTAGGCCTCTTTCACACGACTGTGTGTCCCCCATGGCCGTATTGCGGCCCACATACGGCGGGTCCGCAATACATGGGGCACCGGCTGTGTGCATTCCGATCATGGAAGCGGACCCATTGACTTGAATGAGTCTGCAAATCGGGAGATGCGGTGCAGAACGGAACCACGGAACGGAAGCACTATGGAGTGCTTCCATGGGGTTCTGTTCCGTGCTTCTGTTCCGCAAAAAGATAGAACTTGTTCTCTTTTTGCGGAACGGACGGATCACGGACCACATTCAAGTGAATGAGTCCGCGATCCGCATGCGGCTGGCCCACGGTCAGTGCCCATGCATTGCGGACCGCAATTTGCTGTTCGCAGCATGGCCACGGGGGACACAGGGTCGTGTGAAAGAGGCCTTACTCCTTGCATAAAAATGTTCGGAAATTACCATTATTGACTCCAAATCCATCAGAAAATGGTCCTGTTGTTCTCCCAGGACATAGGAGTTCTCCAGAATTGTCTGCCAGTGGCTTTCTCCTCTCCCTTCAATGAAAACACATACAGTATATGCCTGGCTGATCTGGGCGTGTATATGTATCGGGGAGTCCGCTTTAGCTATATATTTACCGTATTTGTGGATATCCAAATCACTGGAACCTTCTGTGGTGGATGAAGGCACTAATACTAGTATAAAGGTAGATGGCTGAACACTTATTTGGCCAACAGCTAGGAATTACAAGACCCAAGCTTATCGTTCTGGTGTGAGTTATATCAGAGGTGTCTGGAGGCCGCTCTTCTCACTGAAAACACGTAGAAGCTCAGCCAAGAGAAGTGTGGTTGCCCACAGGGTCGGACTGGGAACTTAAAGTGGCCCTGAAAAAAAAATCTAAAAGTGGCTCCAACGTTGTAGGTGGGTCTAAATTGACAGAAGGTGGGTTAAAACAAGTAGATAGGGCCAATACAAGTTGGCAGGGTCAGTAATTCCACAGTGCAGCACAGAATACCATCCCACAGAACCCATTACCACAGTGCAGCACAGAATACCATCCCACAGAACACCCATTACCACAGTGCAGCACAGAATACCATCCCACAGAACACCCATTACCACAGTGCAGCACAGAATACCATCCCACAGAACCAATTACCACAGTGCAGCACAGAATACCATCCCACAGAACCAATTACCACAGTGCAGCACAGAATACCATCCCACAGAACCAATTACCACAGTGCAGCACAGAATACCATCCCACAGAACCCATTACCACAGTGCAGCACAGAATACCATCCCACAGAACACCCATTACCACAGTGCAGCACAGAATACCATCCCACAGAACACCCATTACCACAGTGCAGCACAGAATACCATCCCACAGAACCAATTACCACAGTGCAGCACAGAATACCATCCCACAGAACCAATTACCACAGTGCAGCACAGAATACCATCCCACAGAACACCCATTACCACAGTGCAGCACAGAATACCATCACACAGAACCCATTACCACAGTGCAGCACAAAATACCTCCCCAGAAGCTGTTCCTCTGTAGTAGCCATGAATAGCTGCCACATTTTGTCCTCCTCTAAATGAGTCTAATAGTTGATATAAAGCAGGAGGCTTAGGAGTTGCGGGCTACAACACCAAACCAGCCCTACCTTCAGCATGCCTGGACTTCCTGTAATAATGACCAGGATAGTTCCCCCCAGTAGTATGTACCCAGCCAGTAGCATTGAGTAGGGTTCGGGTGGAGCTATGGGCATTGGCCCACTGGGAAAATTCCCTGTAGGGTCTTTGGCCAGTCTTCCCCTGGCTGTCAGGCTGACAGTGTATGGGCAACATTACAGACATTTTCGGATAAGGAGGTCAGCTCTTTCTCAGGATATTAGGACTGAACTTTAAATTTTTTTTAATACAGACCAATATAAAAGAATTTCAGTAATAAAAAAACATTACTTTATCACTGAAACCACACCAGCCCAGACTGAGAGAGGAGAGGAAAAAAAAAATTAAACAGCCTTAAACCAATTATTCCATGATTTTCTACAACCATCTTTTTTCCCCCTATTCTCTTTAATAATCCTTTCTATTTTCACCGCTCTCTTCCATTCACTTACAAACGGTTGATCTTTTTGGTTCCATTTTTTTTAACATAAGCAACCTGGCTTGAAATAGTAATAGGCACAATGCCTTCTTGTCCACTTTCCTTAGTCTCAAATGATTGACACCCCCCAAAATACAGGCCACAAAGTCCCCGTATATCCGCAGTCCCATAACTTTCTCAATAACGTTTGCAATGTCAGTCCAATATCTGAAGAATTTTGGACATCTCCAAACCAAATGGACCAACCCTGCTTGTTCTTCTCTGCATCTCGGACATTCATCTGTCGCTCTTAGGCCCCTTTCACACGGGCGTGATTTCCACGCGGGTGCAATGCGTGATGTGAACGCATTGCACCCGCACTGAATCCGGACCCATTCTTTTCTATGGGGCTGTGCACATGAGCGGTGATTTTCACGCATCACTTCTGCATTGCGTGAAAATCGCAGCATGCTCTATATTGTGCGTTTTTCACGCAACGCAGACCCCATAGAAGGGAATGGGTCTGCGGGAAAATCGCAAGCATCCGCAAGCAAGTGCGGATGCAGTGCGATTTTCCCGCAAAGTTGCTAAGAGACGGGACCCGATCTTTATTATTTTCCCTTATAACATGGTTATAAGGAAAAATAATAGCATTCTCACTACAGAATGCTTTGTAAAATGTGGATTAAGGGGTTAAAAATAAAAAAATTAACTCACCAGTCACTTGATCGCGTAGTTGCTGATCTCTTCTCTCTCTTCAAGCATTAGCTGCCGTCTAAAGGACCTGTGATGACGTCACATCACATGGTCCTTTACCATGGTGATGGACCATGAGATTGGACCATGTGATGAGCTCGGTGATGTCATCACAGGTCCTTTAGCCGACAGCTAATGAATGAAGAAGAGATCACAACTACGCGATCAAGTGGATAAGGGAAGTTAGTTTGTTTATTTTTAACCCCTCCATCCACATTTTACTGAGCATTCTGTATTAAGAATGCTATTATTTTCCCTTATAACCATGTTATAAGGGAAAATAATAAAATCTACAGAATACTCAACCCGAAACCGGACTTCATTGATGAAGTTCGGGTCTGGATACCAAACATGTCAATTTTTCCCACGCGCGTACAAAAAGCATTAAAACGCTTTGCACTTGCGCGGGAAAATCACGCATTTTCCCGCAATCCATCGGCCTCTGATCGGGTGTCAAACGTGACGCCCGTGTAAAAGAGGCCTAAGTCCCATTTTTTTCATAATAACAGGAGTAAGATGTAATCTATGAATAAAAAAAAATTGAGAGACCCCATGTGAGGCTTTTGACGAGACCAGAAGCTTACTATTAAGAACATCTTCCCATTGCTCATTTGATAGATCTGGAATATCTTTTTTCCATTTCTCTTTTGCGTTTTAATTTTATCTTTTGTTGTAGTACTTTCATCAGAAGTTTATATCTCCTTGAAACAGAACCCCTGACCTTTCCATCCCTGAGAAACTGACCAACCTCCTCTGAGGATGCCTTTTTATAGCTCTCAGTATCAACTACAGAATTAATTGCAGCCCTCATTTGTAAATATTTAAATCAATCTTTATTTGGGATCCCAAACTCACTGGACAAAGTCTCAAAATCCTTCAACCTATCACCAATGCTAGGTGCACTTGCAGCAATGGAACCAAGCATCCCAAGAGGCTAAATGACTGTACTTGGAACGGTAGAACTATATATCATCTGTCCAGATAGAGCAGTCATTTAGGGAATTGGCTAATAGCACAGCAATTATTTTAAATTGTACCCCTGGCACTATATTGGTCAGAGGGAGCAACAATCTAAGACATATGTCCCTTGCACCACCCTAGGCACCCTATTTGGTGACATCACTCTTATGAATCATAGGGTTTATGATGGAGCTCTTCCTGGTACTCATGTTAAGTGGTATATTTAGAGATCTTATAGGCAGGGAACACATACTAGTTCCTGGTCATGACATACAAAAAATAGGGCTGACAGTGAGAGGCTAAAATTGCCCATGGACAGCGTTATTTCTTGTTCTGGTCCAGTGTTGGGCTGATAAGCAGAAGTGACGTCATGTAAAGAGATTTTTCAGCCTGCTGCCAATTTTGGGATTATACAATCCTTCAATTTTCTCAAAGAGAAGAGAATTAGGGCTCATGCACACGAACGTGTGCCACCCGTGCGTGTCTACTTGCATCCCACAAAAAAAGACAATTTTGGAGCATTTGTTCTTATGATGTTATGCCGTTCCCCTATCATTCCTACTAGAAGTTTATATATAAAGGTAAACCAGGGTGTTACAAGTTGAGGGGTTATGTCCCTGAACAATTTTCCACTTACAACATTGATTGAACAGTTTCAGACTTTGCAGGAACACAACCCCCCAACTGATACCATCTAGTTGTACATTTAGGCCTCATGCACACGACTGTTGTTGTGGTCCGCGTCCGAGCCGCATATTTTGCGGCTCGGGCGCGGACCCATTCACTTCAATGAGGCCGCAAAAGATACGGACAGCACTCTGTGTGCGGTCCGCATCCGTTGCTCCGTTCCGTGGCCCCGCAAAAAAATAAAGCATGTCCTATTCTTGTCCGTTTTGCGGACAAGAATAGGCATTTCTATAATGGGCCACGTTCCGTTCCGCAAATTGCGGAACGGAACGCGGAGCAGCTTCCGTGTTTTGCAGATCCGCGGTTTGCGGACCGCAAAACACCAACGGCCGTGTGCATGAGGCCTTATTTATAAACTTCAAGTAGGAATAAAATAGGAATGGCGCAACATAAAGTCATAAGAATAGATGCCCCAGAATTGTTTTTACATGGGGAATGCAAGTAATTACTAAAACATACATGCCAGTAGAGGTGACAGGTCCTCTTTAAGGTTCAATGCTCCTTCAATTGACAGCTATCTTGACTCCCCTACATCCATGCATGTTTTGAACTGTGATGGATGAGGAGGGAGGAATAAGCTGCTACCACATGCCTCTTGGTACTGACATATTTACTGGAGGAACAGCTAATCAGATATTTTAAAACCTGACACATCAGACCATGATTTCCCCCGACATCTGTTATGGTTATCAAGCTTTCCCCATGCATATTAGATCATCGGCCTACCTCTCAAAATTATTGGTTTGAGCAATTTTTATTTAGTCTAATGTGTTTGCCCCGCTTAAAGGGGTTGTCCAGAATTTCCTTTTTTTTTTTTTAATACTACTCCCTCCTCGCTGATCTTGTGAAGAGAAGCATACCAGCGCCCCACCACTTGGTTCCAGCTCTATGTCTCCCTGCATGTAAACTACCAGAATGGACAGGATCATGTGCGCTGCTGCAGCCAACTGCTGGGTCACATGCTGCTTAGGGACATGTCAGCGCTGAGATCCGTCATTGGCTGCAGCAGCACGTGACTTCATTTGGGACAGAAGTTTACATGTTGGAACACAAATATAGTAAGGATAGCCAAGGATATGCAGAGCCAGAACCGAGGGAGCTGTCAAGGGTGCTTCAGAGGTCCAGCAGGGAGGGGGCGGTATTATAAGAACAGGTCAATCCTGGATAGCCTCTTCAGAAGCCACCATACACATTAATGTATTCTTGGCCCGACCTGCCAAGTGTGGCGGGTTCAGGCAACAGTGTGAGGAGCTCCCGACTTTCCCCCAACGTATGATGTTGGGGGCAGAGAAGGACCAGGTGAATATTTTTGCCTGATCCTTTTGTTCTTCTTTAAGATAAGCCACCACCAAAAGTGTCTGGCAGCAGCTTTCTCCCCTCTTTAGGGGTGAGTAAATCAACCCTAATAAAACAATTGATCTCATTAGTAAGCATTCTTCACCTGTGAGGGGCTGTCCCCAAGGGTGCCCCTAGCCTGTTGATTGATAGGGCCAGAGGCCTGACCATCTCATGCCTGCACTGGTGGGCACTTCTTCACCCATTTGGACAGTCCCTCACAGATGAGGAACTCTTAGGCCCCTTTCATACGAGCGCGTTTTCCATTCGGGTGCATTGCGTGACGTGAATGCATAGCACACACACTGAATCCTGACCCATTTATTTCAATGGGTCTGTGTACATGAGCTTTTTTTTTCACACATCTGTTCTGCGTTGCGTTAAAAATGCAGCATGTTCTATATTCTGTATTTTTCATGCAGCCCTGGCCCCATAGAAGTGAATGGGGCTTCAGTGAAAAACTCATTGCATCCACAAGCAAGTGCGGATGCAATGCTTTTTTCACTGATGGTTGCTAGGAGATGTTGTTTGTAAACCTTCAGTTTTTTATCATGCGCGTGAAAAACGCATAAAAACGCATTGCACCCGCATGGAAAAACTGAACAACTGAAAGCAATCGCAGGCAAAACTGACTGAACTTGCTTGCAAAATGGTACGAGTTTCCCTGAACGCATCCGTACCTAATCCAACACAACTCGTGTGAAAGAGGCCTATACTTATAAGATAAATTCACTACGTAGAACTGATTCACTCATCCGTTCCCGTCTCTCCGTTGACTAAACTGAACGTGGATGTGTATGGGGGACTCGGGAGAGATAGCTGTTGAATGTGTATGGCCGCCATAACTACCTCAGTAGAGGGTGAAATCTGGCACTTTTGATTGAAGCTGTTTTTCTATTGCTATACTTTGGCGTTCTCTTTCTTATCGAGCAGGGAACAAACCTGAAGGTTAATACTTTATTCCTAATATTGACAGAAATGGAAACTATTTTCGGAGAACCTGTAGTTTAAATAAATGCCATGTGTACATAGGCAAACGCCATGGCCAAAATTCCATCTGTGTGAGTGACTGTGGACTGGGTTAGGTTACAATCGAGCACTGACAGGAGCAATGCAAATAAATCCGGAGAGGCGTGCTCAGCCAAGCACAATAAACCCTTCGAAACTCAGCTATTATATGGACAGCGAGTCTTATGCTATGTGATCAAGGGCTTCTTGTAGTCTTAAAATCTTTATGGGCAGCCATTTATTTGTTTACACAATGAATATGATGTACTGTGTCACTGACCCCCTGTAGCGGGCGAGCAGGCACCTCGGCACTATGATACATGGGGCATATTCACATGTGGCTGATTGGTTGCAGAAATGCCTTCAACATGTATCTCTAACCCTCAGTTCACACTTGCGCGTTTTACAGTGCGTTCGAACGCGCTGTAAAACGCATAACCGATGCAAACCAATGCTTCCCTATGGGACTGGTTTACATTTTCGCGTTTTACAGCGCGTTCGAACGCGCTGAAAAATGCCCGACGCATAAACAAGTACTTGAGCTTTTTTTGGGGCGTTTGTCGCGCGTTTTGGCCCATAGACTTCAATAGGAACGCGCAACGCTTGTATTTTGCGCGTTTTTGACACTGAAAACGCACGTTCGAACGCGCGTTTATGAATTGGTAACATGCTGGAAAGGGCAAACTTTATATAGACAGGGATATTTGGTCATTGGACAACACTGCAGTCAATCACACAAACGCGCGTAAAACACGCGTTTACTATTGCCAAAAACGCGCGACAAAAACGCGCAGAAAATGCGCGTCTCAGAAACGCTCAGGTGTGAACCCAGCGTAAGATGCCTGTAGAACTCCATGCACGTGTTGCAGAAGTAACCCAGTCTGGCTGACTAGAGCTGATTGTCAGCGGAAAGAATTTCTGCAACAGATCCACCATATGTGAATATACCCTTGCTACAGATAACTAAGGCCTCTTTCATACGTCACGGATGTGTGCTGTCCTCCACACACATATCCATTGATTTTAATGTGTTTATTCACACATCCTTGTTTTTCCACCGACATGGGTCAGCAATGGACATATGCACTACTAATCGGGGAGATTTATCAAAACTGGTGTAAAGGAACGCTTTGTTGCCCATAGCAACAAATCAGATTTCCACCTTTCATCTTCCAAAGGAGTTCTGAAAAATGAAAGGTGGAATCTGATTGACAACTAAGCCACTTTTGTCACGGAGGTCATTACTGACATGGATTTCTGAAGGAAGTCTTATGCTGTTCCGTTGCGGACGTCATCCGTATTTTTTGCAGAATGCAAAATATATGCGTTCGTGTGCATGAGGCCTTAGTCAGGAGTTTATCTAAACTAATTACGAAGGGGAATTTCTATCACAATATAAACTTCCTGATATAGAACATTGCAGTACTTGTCAACCAACATTGCATGATTAGATCTAATTAATCGACATTTTCTTTTTTTGTGATTGGATTACTGATTACCACAAGATCATATCTCCATTTACTGTGCTATGTGCAAATGTCTACACACTCAGAGACATTGCTTTATTATCTTGAATGTATTTTACTAAATACTTCGCTTGACGGCCACATCAGATAGTCAAAAGATGTCTTCAGTGATAGCTCACCAATCTATTGTCCACGAAGGCTGCCTGACCCCATCAGGTCTCCACACTCTTAGGGCTCATGCATACGAATGTATTTTCTTTCCGTTTCCGTTCCGTTTTTTTGGCAGACCATATGCAGAACCATTCACTTTAATGGCTCCGCAAAAAAAACTGAAGTTACTCCATGTGCATTCAGTCTCTGTGTTTTCGTATTTCAGTTCCGCAAAAAAATAGAACATGTCCTATTATTGTCCGCGTTACAGACAAGGATAGGACTGTTCTATTAGGGGCCAGCTGTTCCGTTCTGCAAAATACGGAATGCACACGGATGTCATAAATATTTTTTGCAGATCCGTTTTTTGCGGACAGCAAAATACATACGGTTGTATGCATGAGCCCTTAGGCTACACGGTCACATGTGCCGCGTCACTTATTGTGACCGAAAAGTTGCGCAACATTTTTAAGCCTCATTCACACGTCAGTCTTTTGGTCATTGATTTCCATCAGTGATTGTGAGACAAAACCAGGATTGGAGCCTCCGCAGACATAGGGTAAGAAGGGAAAGATCTGCTCCTGTTCTGTGTTTAGAGCCGCACCTGGTTTGGGCTCAAAATCACTGATGGAAATCACTGACCAAACACTGATGTGTGAATGAGGCATTAGGCTGGGTTTACGTCACGTTTTTCACATCCGTTTAACGTATACAAAAAACGTATATGTTAAACAGATGCCTTAGACTGATGCCATACAGTGGTATCTATTCACCAGCGAGTTCCATTATAAAAAAAAATATATATACGTCAAACAGAGACATAAAACATGATGTCAACCCACCCTTATTGTTGTGCGACACATGTCGCCATGTTGCCCTAGCCATAGACCTGTTTCACACAGTCAGTATTTGGTCAGTATTTGTAAACCAAAACCAGGAGTGGAACCTACAGGGAAAATGTATAATAGAGATATTTGTGCCCGTTCTGTGTTTTGGACTTACTCCTGGTTTGGCTTACAAATATTGCTGCAAAAATACTGGGAAAATGCTGACCGTGTGAAAGTGGCCTTGGGCTGGGTTCACACATGACTAAGGGTACTTTCACACTAGCGTTTTGGATTCCGTTTGTGAGATCCGTTTCAGGGCTCTCACAAAGGGTCCAAAACGGATCAGTTAGCCCCAATGCATTCTGAATGGATAAGGATCCGTTCAGAATGCATCAGTTCGGCTCCGTTCGCCTCTATTCTGTTTTGGAGGCGGACACCAAAACGCAGCATGCAGCATTTTGGTGTCCGTCTGAAGAGGCGGAGCCTAACGGATCCGTTTTGAATTACAATGTAAGTCAATGGGGACGGATCCGTTGTCAATGACACAATATGGTGCATTTGAAAACGGATCCGTTCCCCATTGACTTTCAATGTAATTCAAAACGGATCCGTTTTGGACTTTGTCATTTTTCTTTAAACCTAATGCAAACGGATCTGTTCTGAACAGACGGATCCGCACCAACGCAAGTGTGAAAGTACCCTCAGTCATAACCTGCAGATTAGCTGCTGCAGATTAATTGCGGATTTAAAATCTGCAGCATGTCAACGTGTGTGTACGCACCCTTTAGTTCGTTTTTTTCTGATGCAGATTAGAAGCAGAAATGGTGCAGATTTTTTGCTGCAGAAAATCTGCAGCTAATCAGTCATGTGTGAACCCAGCCTAAAAGAGCACCTGTCATGATAAAACTGCAGTACAATCTGCAGGCAGTATCTTATAGAGCAGGAGAAGCTGATCAGATTGATATACATATAGTTTTGCGGGAAATTTTTCAGTAAAATTAGTAGTTTATACATTTAAGTCTTTTTTTTCACTTGTTCATGGGGACTTGTCTTATCAGTGACTGACAGCTATGTCCATATACACACCATATACACACCACGACCATATCTGTTCGATGTGTAATTGGTGGATCCAACCCCTAGAACACCCACCACAGGCAGCATAAAGCGGTGTGCACATAGCCATGCTTGATACTGCAGTTCAGTCCCATTCACTTGCATGTAGTGGAGATCAGGGCCGGCGCGTCCTATACGCGGAATAGGCAGCCTTGTAGAGCGCCCCTTGGGAAGGGGCGCTACTAGGAGCGCCGGCCCCGCCTCATGCTGCAGCCACCTGAGCGCTCTGAATTGAGCCTCTGGCGGCTGCAGCACTGCCCGGGCTGGCGCGTCCATGAGGGCGCAGCGCCCGGGCGCAGCAAGAGGAGAGGAGCTGACAGCAGGGGAACGCTCAGCGCTCCCTCCTGTCACTCCATTGTAGCGTGGCCGAGCTCTTTATGGTCCACGGGTACAGGAGCATCTGTCTCCTGTACCCAGCCGGACTGATATGAAGTGCGCACACAGTTTGCACTTCCTGTCAGTCCCCTCGGGTACAGGAAAAAAAAGCTCCTGTACCCGTGGACCATAAAGAGCTCGGCTGCGCTACAATAGAGGTAGGGGGTAGAAAGAGAATGACAAGGGGGCTGGAGTGAAAGGGGGGTGAAGAATGACAAAATGACAAGGGGGAGAGAATGACAAGGGGGAGTGTGAAGAATGACGAGGGGAGAGAATGACAAGAGGGGCGGGAGTGAAGGGGGGTGAAGAATGACAAAATGACAAGGGGGAGAGAATGACAAGGGGGAGTGTGAAGAATGACGAGGGGAGAGAGAATGACAAGAGGGGGAAGAAGAATGACAAGGGTGGGGGAGTGAAGAATGACAAGGGGGAGGAAGAATGACATGGGGAGGGGTGAAGAATGATAAAATGACAAGGGGGGGAGAGAATGACAAGGGGGAGTGTGAAGAATGACGAGGGGAAAGAGAATGACAAGGGGGAGTGAAGAATGACAAGGGGGGAGAGAGAACTGGCGTTAGTTAAAGGGATTCTGCAGTTTATTTAAACTGATGATCTATTCTCTGGATAGATCATCAGCATCTGATTGGCAGGGGTCCGACACCCGGGACCCCCGCCGATCAGCTGTTTGAGAAGGCAGCGGCGCTGGCAGTAGCGCCTCGGCCTTCTTGCTGTGTACCGCATGCGCAGTGACGTCACGACTAGTATCACTGGCCTAGGGCGGCAAAAATCCTTGCACCAGCCCTGGTGGAGATGCAGTACCAGGCACATTCACACATATTAAGGAGCTGATAGGCCTGGATAAACATTGTACTTATCAATCAATTCACTGCTTTTTGGGTCCACTCATAAAGTAAAACCAAAGAGATTGACAAAAGAAGTGCCCATGTGCTCAGGATGCGTGCTGATATATTGACCGCAGAACTACGGAATACGCTTTTCAGTATCAATATATGCCATGAATCTGAATTAACTTATGTTACATATCATAATCAATATTACAGATTTTTAAGAAGCCAGAAATACAGTTGACCTCAGGAAAGTGAACTTGACATTGCAGAGTATATTAAGTGTACCTAGTGTTTGCTGTGGAATGCATAGATAATGTCCGCTGCTTTCAGAAACACCCGAGGAATGCTGACACTTCATACTCTGATGACAGTGGAAGCATGAGGAAACTGATTTGATAAGGTTATCTATGTGGCTTGTCTGTCAGCACAGACGTGTTATATATAATTCAGAGATTATAGATAGAGCGAATGAGCGAATTTCATATTTTGAAATTCCTTTTCGCTTCGTGTTGTGGTATTTACTGAATTGCGTTATGGATTCCGTTACCCGTTAGAAGTCTATGGGCTGCATAACGGATCCGTCCCCTTTCCGTTATGCTGAGTCCTCCTGCATAACGTAAACCGGACGAATCTGTAATGTAACACATAGACTTCTATTATGACGGAATTAATAACGGAATAACTCTAAAGGCATTCTGTTATGCATTCCGTCATAGAATTGCGTTATGGTCCGTGGTAATGGAATACATAACGCAATTCAGTAAATACCACAACAAGAAGCGAAAACAAATGTCAAAATATGAAATTCGCTCATCCCTAATTATAGACACATTCATACAACCAAAGTACAGTAAAAGGAAGCATTCCATAGTGACATATTGCTAGAGTAAAAATATAATTAATTTATAATGGGGGAAAATATTACCAGAATATAAGGGTATGGCCACAAGTCCAGGTTTCCTGATACAGCTTTGGAAGCCAAAATCAGAGGTGGATCTTAAAAGGCAAGAAACTATAAGGGCTCTTTCACACGAGCGGATCCTGTGCCAGTAATCCACTGCCTGAAAAAAAGCCAAGCCCCACTCCGGACAGCAGAGACATGGAACATTAACATGATTGATAATGCTCCGAGCCGCTCTGTGACCTTTTTACTATAAAATCACAGTGAGATAAAGTTGTCACTGTGATTTTTTAGTAAAAAGGTCACAGAGAGGCACAGAGCATTAGCAATGTTATATAGAATATGCTGCTTTTTTCACGCAATGCACAAGTGATGCGTGAAAAACTTTGCTCATGTGCACAGCCCCATTGAAATGAATGGATCAGGATTCAGTGTGGGTGCAATGCGTTCACGTCACGCATTGCACCCGTGCGGAATACTCGCCCGTGTGAAAGGGGCCCAAGGGCTCATGCACACGAACGTATTTTCTTTCCGTGCCTGCTCTGGTTTTTTTGCAGACTGTATGCAGAACCATTCGTTTCAACGGGTCCTCAAAAAACTAAAGTTACTCCGTGTACATACCGTTACCGTATGCTCGTTCCATGAAAATATAGAACATGTCCTATTATTGGACATATTATAGACAAGGATAGTGCTGTTCTATTAGGTGCCAGCTGTTTAGTTCAGCAAAATATGGAATGCACAAGGACGTCATCCGTATTTTTGTGGGTATGTTTTTTTTGCGGACCACAAAATACATACGGTTGTGTGCATGAGCCCTAAGAGAGATAAAAAGAAATCTCTTGCACATTTTAGCACTTTTAACTACTTCTTTTATTTCATTTCTTCAAAATCCAGGTTTGGCAAGAAAAATCATGATTATATTATATAGATGTCATGCCTAAAACCAGGGCCGGTGCAAGGATTTTTGCCAGCATGAGCGAAGCTACATTTAGGCGCCCCCCCATGATCACATCACGAAAGTGATTTAAAAAAAAAAAGTTCATTTTGGAGCCCCCCCCCCTTCTATGCGCCCTAAGGCTTGGTCTGCCTTATTATAGCACCGGCCCTGCCTAATACAAATTGCAGGTACACTTTAGACTAAATCACAGCACTGCATACAGATCCCACTGACTACAGTGGTGTTTGGTTTCCATTTAGGAGTCTGCATCATTAACAGAGACATGCAGGACTTTTCTCTGGAGTTTTTGACGTGATCTGCGTTGGAGGTCTGAATGGGGCCTCCAACACAGATGTGAAGAAGCCTTTAAGGAGGATTCCTTGTTAAATTTTTATTTATGGCACACTCCCACTGGCAAACATAGGCAAAGTGTCAAACAAATCCGGAGAATTGAGTATTTGTTAGAGAGAAGGAGGCTATAACCCAGCTGACTGGTGTTTAACTATAACATGCAAGGGAGTGCTGCTGGCATTCTGCAGATGTGAACTATCATGGGTGTATGACAACCTTTTTTCTTTCTTTTTTACCTTTTTTATTTTAACCTTCTGTCTTTCCTTTTTTTTTTATTTCAGTTTAACAAAAACAAAACATCAGTAGAAAAACAATGGTTTTCACCACACAAAATAATCAGTAAAATTACAATGCCATCGGCGCAGAGTAAAGGTGGCCATACACATTAGTCTAAAGTTGAGTAAAATGGATGATTTCAGCTAAAACAATCGTTCGTTGGGTGAAATTTAACAACAAACTACCGTTTTAGCCAATCGATGACAGACAATTATTGTCTGAAAAGTTGGCTGTGTTTGCAATTTTCATCCATCGCTTGGTTTCATTGAACAGTACTGGTCAATATGGACTAAAGCTGACCATACACATTTGGCTGCCTGCTACTATATCCCTCTAGACTCCTTCCCAGTTCCCCCATACACATATAGGGAGAGAGGAGAAAGCCACTGTCAGACTCTTGACACTTGTCAGACTGATGCGGACTTATCTCCTGGGAGAACACACCACACCATGCACACTGCTGTGCCATGTACTTGAGGCCTAAAGGTGTTATACACATTCGATAGCAGCTAGTTCTGCTGACAGCTACTTCTCCCGGCTCCCCCATAAATATGCTGGCTCGTCCGAGCATCAGTGGTAGACTGGACCTGGGCGAGCGTGCCAGTTTATCTCAGTCGGAAGAGAGGAATAAGTAGCTGATAGATCTCGCTGACAGTCATCTTCCTCAGCAACAATAATTCAAATTGCGGAGCCTGAGAGATCTCTGAGCACAGTGACATTTGCTTAGGGAACAAAAGTGACAAACACTAAAGGAATCTTATAATGGAGTTGTCACATTAGCTGCCTACCCAGATTGTTTGGAATTGTTTTTTATTATATCACTGCTTGTATTTTAAGGTATTATGTATTAGTTCTCTGAATTCATGAAAGGACATCTGTCAGCAGATTTGTACCTATAAAACTGTTTGACCCGTTACATGTGCACCTGGCAGCTGAAGACATCTGTGTTGGCCCCACGTTCATATGTGCCTTTATTACTGAGAAAAATCATGTTTAATTGATGCAAATGAGCCTCTAGGAGCAACAGGGGCGTTGCCGTTACACCTAGAGGGTCACCTCTCTTTACACTTGCTGTCTCCTCTGCACTTTGATTGACAGGGCCACACAGTGATAAACATAATCATAATAGGTCAGGTCACATCTTAGGTCACACAGCATGCCTAGAAAACCCTCCTATAGAGGTTAGTGGGATCCCTCCTGCCCACTGTGTCTATAGCCCATGTAGCTATTCTTAAAAGATAGGAAGCCTTAACATATTTTAGACCTAGTGGTCAGTGTCAAAATTGCAGGATTATATAATTTTTTTAAAATAAAGACACTGACATGGAAAAATAAAAATAAAAAATTCCAAAAATTCTATGAAAATATGTTTAAAATAAATACGTGATTTAAACTATAAGCCATTTTCTGATGACACGTTCCCTTTAATACTCAGATTCACCACTACAAAATGTATACTGTGATGATGATTTGTGCACGATATACTCCAAAACATATGGGAGGAACTAGTTAAATTAGCAGTTTTTAGTTGATTGCCAAAAGACACGCTGGCCCTGCCCCCTGGCTTCTAGAGTAGAGAGTTCCTACCAAGCGGAGCTAGAGAAAAGACCTGCTTTAATGTCCTCTGCCAGGTAGACCCTGAGGAGAAGTCTTATCCAGGAAAACATAATTTCTGAGTGGAAAACTGCCAGAAAGCAACTTAGGTTTACTACATGAAAGAAAAAAAGCACTGGATATTTGCAGAAGGTTGAGAACTATTTTTAAAGTCTTGCTGAGGCTGAGACCGTAATGTAATGCTTATGGCAATATGGCATTACTACAAATGGAGAGGGTAAATTGCTTCTGGTACCCACCACACTGCAGATGCATACTGCAGAAAGTTATTTTGGGAAGATTGCATAGTATTCTTAGAGAGAGACTTAGAGGGGATCAATACCTTGCCAGCTCCAATATATAGCCTTTGGGGGAATCCTACAGTGTTATACCCTTTAGAACTGTGCCTACTGATATGTATGTACTACAGCCTCCAGAGAGACTTTATTTATTATAACTAGGGATGAGCAAATCAACGTCGGATGAAACATCCAAAGTCGATTTGCATTTTACTTTGTTTGAATACTGTACTGAGCAAGCGCTCTGTACACTCTTAGAATGTATTGGCTCAGATGAGTCGAAGCAGCACCTTGGAACCGAACCCGAATTCTGGAAATGTTTTTTTACAGTAGAAATTAACTTATTAAGTTAATATGCGAAGTCTCGGGAGACTTCGCAAAGTAATAACTTTGTTTCATAGGAGCCAATACATTCTAATTATGTACGGAGCTCTCGCTCTGTACAGTATTCAAACGAAGTACTATGCAAATCGACTTCGGATGTTTCATCCGAAGTCGATTCGCTCATCCCCAATTACAACCAGAACGGGCTTGCTCATTGCCTCCATTGTCCTCCGACCCCACTATCTCCTGCCCTCCTGCCTTGCACGCTGATGCCTATCCATCCTACATCAAGGGCAGCCCAGCCACCACCAGATAGGAGACCCCAAATCTAGGTTGTGCCCTGAGGGGAAAACTAAAGGGTCGTGCTCCTTCAACCAATGAAAGCGTGGACTGGGGAAGTGCCAGAAAGGGACCTCATTGCCACATCTACCACTTCCATCCTCTCCAACAACTGTCCACCACGTCTCCCCTGTGGGTCGACACGCTGCACATCATGCCCCAAAAAAGTACTAATATGTTTCATCAACATCTGAGTATAAAACATAAGTGATTAACTATGATGAAACTGTAGATCATTGCAAACATGTTCGCAGTGCATTAACCACAAACCAGCTTAACTAGATGATCATATTGCAAAGAATAACATTCTGCTACGTAAAATAATGGCTGGGTTTCGTTATCTAGTAGAAACATGACCTGTATGGGCTTTGCGATGTGTGCAATATGTTTACACACACGTCACAGCCAGAAATAGGTCAAAATGGCACTTTTCGGTAAAGCTTAAATGGGAACCCGTCATCAATTTTATGCTGCCCATACTAACGGCAGCATAAAGTAGAGACAGGTGAGTTGATTTTAGCCGTCTGTCATTTAAAAGTTAAAAGTAAAGGTGGGTTCACACTAGCGTTATGGTTTCCGTTATGGCTTTCCGTTATAACTTGGTCATAACGGAATCCATAAGAAGGAAGGACAGATCTGCTCTTTTGCCCATAGACTTCTATTATGACGGAATGCAAAACGGAAGCCTTTAAAAGGCATTCAGTTTGCTTTCCGTCATAATACAAGTCTATGGGAAAGCATAACGGATCCGTCTGGTTCCCGTTATGCAAGACGGAAAACAAAGCCCTATTATGACAGAAAGCAAACGGCTTTTAAAGGCTTCCGTTTTGCATTCTGGCTGGGCACTCCGTTATTTTCCTTTATAACCATGTTCTAACGGAATCCCTAACGCTAGTGTGAAACCACCCTATGTGCATTCACATCACCGTTTAGCTTTCTGTTCTTCTGATCCATCAGAAGAGAGAGAGAGAAAAAAAACAGGATCCTTTAAAAAAATGTATCCTGTCGCATCTGTTGTCATCCGTTTGAGCCATTTTCCTCTGAGATCTGTTTTTTAGATGGAAACAGAAGTACTGCATGCAGTTTTTTCCTGTGTAAAAACAGATCTCAGACGGAAATGGCTCAAACGGATGACAACTGATGCAACAGGATCTGTTTTTTTTACTGGATCCTGGTTTTTTTTTCTTCTTCTCTCTCTTCTTCTCACGGATCAGAAGAACGGAAAGCTAAACGGTGATGTGAATGCACCCTAAGTGGTTGCTGAGAACCAACATGACAATCATTGCAGACTGGGCCTGGAAAAGAGTCAGGGCCACCTGAGAAGAGTCCTGGTTATTCATGAATTCCTGCTCTCCTGCCCACCTGCTGATGACTGACAGGCTTCTACCTAGTTTTCTCCCTTTCTGTCTAAGGGCCCTTTCACACTTGCGTTTGGAGGATCCGGACTAGAGTTCCGTCGTCGGGGCTCTATGCCGGAAGAATACTGATCAGGATTATCCCCATGCAGTCTGAATGGAGAGAAATCCGTTCAGCATGCATCACGTTGTCACTGAACGTTTTTTGGACGGAGAAAATACCGCAGCATGCTGCGGTATTCTTTCCGTCCTCCGATGCGGAGCAAAACGGACCCCCAATGCAAGTCAATAGAACTTAATAGAAAAACGGATCCGTCCTTCATTGACTTTCAATGGAGTTCAAAACAGATCCGTTTTGGCAATGTTAAAAAATAGTTAAAGTTAATACAAG
Source organism: Bufotes viridis (assembly GCA_033119425.1). Lineage (NCBI taxonomy): Eukaryota > Metazoa > Chordata > Amphibia > Anura > Bufonidae > Bufotes > Bufotes viridis. The sequence continues at coordinate 285,676,711 of CM065590.1, forward strand.
CGGATCCGTTCAAACAGATGCATGCGGTTGTATTATCTGTAACTGAAGCGTTTCTTTCCGGCATAGAGCCCTGACGACAGAACTCTATGGCGGATCTTCTAAACGCAAGTGTGAAAGGGCCCTAAGGCTACATGCACACGAACGTATTTTGTTTCCGTGTTCATTCCTTTTTTTGCGGCTAGGATGCGGACCCGTTCATTTCAGTCCGCAAAAAATGCTGACATCACACTGTGTACGATCTGCATCCGTATGTCTGTTCCGTAGCCCCGCAAAAAAAAATAGAGCATGCCCTATTGTTGTCCGTTTTACGGATCGCAAAACACATATGTTCGTGTGCATGTAGCCTAAGAGAGAACTGCCAATCATCAGCAGATGGGCGGGAGAGCAGGAGATTATGAATAACCACGACTTTTCTCAGGTAGATTTAACTCTTCAAGGTCTGTGCTGCAACGATTATGATGCTGGTTCTCAGCAACCACTTACTTTTAGCTCATGAGTAACACTGCTGAAACTTTCTGCATAAAGTTGATGGCAGGTTCCCTTTAAGTTATTGGCATTACATCATTTTAATGTTCTTGTTAATAAAATAGCATGGTATGTGCAAAATTATATACCTGCGTATACTTTAGCCAATTCTATTGTAATGGTGTCTATGCATGGTCCAATGGTCTTTGTGACCTAATATGCCACATGGGCCAGAAATCAAGTTGTGTATGGGGAGATACAGAGACCATGTGGGAATTTTTCATATTTTCTAGAATTTTTAACAGTTTCCAAAGGTGGATTTACACAAGCCAATTATTGGGCACATTATATGGAACTACTTTTCCTGTGAATGCTCCGACAATCTGCGGCGATCACCTACTGTAAATGTGCTGCCGATCACCCGATGAATGTGCAGGCACACCAATTATCGTTTCTGGGCAGCAGATCATGCTGTCTAAACAGCGACCTGACGCTCAGAAACAAAGATTCTACTGTTAAGGAGATCGTTGCATGTAAATACAGTGGTCTCCTTTACTGACCGAGCAGCCGACTGTCAGGAAGGAATGCTTTCTCCCCAACAATCCTGTCTAAACCCGCCTTAAGAAGTGAGCATCGCTATGTCTGGTGTTGTACCTGAGAATATGTAGCCCTCTGACTGACTGTAGCAGTTTCTGAGACATCTCAGTAGATAATGCATATCATCATCTATGAATATCTACAGTGTCTGTAACTAGAAGACTAAACATAAGTCTAAAGGGGTTTTGTACTATTAAAGCAAGTCCTAACGTACACTGTCATTCCTATGCTACTTAGGAGGACTTGGATAAAGAGGGATCTATGTAAAGCTGGCCATACACATTAAATAGAAGTTGATTGATGGTTGAAGAGCGGTTAATTGAACAAACATCTAGTGAACGATCTGTTCACAGAAATGGCCATACACATTTTAGTCCATATTGGCTGGTACAGTTGTTCAGACCATGTATTGGATATGAGTTAGAAAGCAAGTTGGCCGTGCTCAATATTAGGCAAATGAAAGATCTTTTGAAAGATTGTTCATGGACAAAAGATCTTTCTTTCAAAGAACATTCCCAGGAGGATCTTTCGTCTATCAGCCATATTTCTTTGAACATGTATGGCCACTTTGAACAACTTTAACGGCACCCAAACACATTCAACAGCTATGGACCAAACGATTGTTTGGCTAACAGCTATCTCTTCCGACTCCCTCCTGGCTTCCACACACATACATGTTCGGCTTATCTCCCAAACAAATCATCTGCTGGGGAAAAGTGGGCAGCTCCCCACATTGATTAGAGTGTCCTCTGAACCCGCTGTCCGGCCAATATAGACTCAATTGTGAATGGCTGTTTCTGCCAAACTAACATTCACCAAGTCATTGTTTTTTCAATCGCTGTTCAACCATCAACCGATTTCTATCTAATGTGTAAGACCACCTTAAAAGCTCTACCCCATCCCGATTCCAAATGCTGTGGTACCACTTTGCTAAAGGAGGCCATACACATAAGGCCTCATGCACACAAACGTATTTTGGGTCCGCGTCCAAGCCGCATATTTTCTTCTGCTGACTTTCTATACACTGGATTGAACTGTATCTCAACCATTCATTTGTCACGTGTTTAGAATGGCCACGCCACATAACTTTTGTCCATTATGATGAACAATTCATACAATATATCCCTCCAGATGTTGACATGCACACTTGTCCTGACACAATGGTTGGCAATCACTATTCCATACCATCCCCCATCTAAGGTTAAAGGACAAAAGCTGAATAAGCCTGAGCTTCCATCAGTTCAGTACAAAGCCTCAGTCTGCTTATTGTTCAACTGACTGGTTGATTATTAATGTGGATTATGTCAGTGCTATCTGACTGCTGAATACATGACATCATCACAGACGAGAATTCTTATTTAATGATAAGAAATTCCACTCTTTCTTGGCCACTCTTACCTATTCTTGTGCAGATCAGACACTGGTAAAATAGAAGACAATTGCCTTAGTCATTCTTTAAATGCTGTTTATCAGTGCGTGGACAATACCTATAAAAGCATCCTATGTGAATATTTGAGAATGATCTTCTATGTTCGCACTATGTTGTTAGAAATGGATTTGCTCTGATCTCCAGTCTCTCTGTAGGTACAGTACTTGTGCACTTGCTCTGAGTAACAAGTGTTGGTAAGTCGCTGAATAACAGGCTCCATTTCCTGCCTTTTCTCATGTAACACATTCTTCCTATTGTGTGATAATCTACACATGCTGATTTGCTTCCACCACTAAAGCTCCCTTGTGCCCATTGAATTAACTTCTGAAAGGGACAATATCATTAACATTTTGTAGAATAACATTTTATTCAGGAATGCAGCTTTATATTAGGTTTACATGAAAATGTAAAGTACAATTGTGTATGAAATCCATTTTTGTGTTCTAGAATTATTGTTGATGTTCCTTTAAATTGTGGTAAAAGTTATTGGTGTGAATTTTCTTTCCAAGTATCAATAGCCTCTTAGTTGTTATTGTGCTAATGTCTCATTGGTTGAAGTGTTGTTAACACTTACATGTCAATTATATTGTGTGCAAGCAAGGTAACCATAACATATACAGGTAAGGCTACTTTCACACTGGAGTCATGGACGGATCCGTTCAGATAATACAACTGTCTGCATCCGTTCAGAACGGATCCGTTTGTATTATCTTTAACATAGCTAAGACGGATCCGTCTTGAACACCACTGAAAGTCAATGAGAGATGGATCAGTTTTCTATTGTGCCAGATTGTGTCAGTTTGGCTTAGTTTCATCAGACGGACACCAAAATGCTGCCGTTTTGGTGTCCGTCTCCAAAGCGGAATAGAGACTGAATTGATGCGAACTGATGCATTCTGAGCGGATCCTTTTCCATTCAGAATGCATTACAATGCAAACTGACCCGTTTTGGACCGCTTGTGAGAGCCCTGAACGGATCTCACAAACGGAAAGCCAAAACGCGAGTGTGAAAGTAGCCTAAGGTAAGGCTAGGATCACGCCATGTAAAGCTAACTATGGCATGGAGGGACACCAAGGGATGGAATGGTCAGAATCAAGAATAGATGACAGCTTTGGAAAATAGTTAAACTATTGTTCTTTATATATTTTAGATATTTTAAACCGTTCTTCAAGTCAAAACATCATGCGGTGATGCGTGATTAAGATCCATTTGATCTTCATTTCAAAATGTTGTACTAATAGAATATGACCACAGTCAATACAAACAGATGACGATTGAACCTACCAGATTCTGTAGGTAAAGAGCAAACTTCCATTACGACAGAAGAGAAGTCTCCCTATCAACATAATAAAGGGTTTCCCTGTTCTAAAGATAATCAAAATCCCACACAAAGAAAGGGAATGATAGCAAATTCACTAACTATACCCCTCTTTCACATGCTAACTAAGCTAGTCATATACATGTGTTGAGGTTGACAACTATCTCCTGAGTGTGCATGTTTATTTAAATGGGGAGAGGGGCTAAAACACTGTTGGCCTACCTCAATGTACAGTAGATAGACAGTGTTAGTCTTATGCAATGTACGTTTACTGCTGCGCAGGGAAAATGCCCGGAGCATACATTAAAGGGGTTGGCCAATCTATTCATAAATGGAAGAGGCCAATAAACCTTAAAGGTTGTACATGCAAGCATTAGTGATTGTCTACTGTACCCCAACTGTGAAGTTGAAGGCCTCTGGCTTCCCTAGTAAGGGTGATGTCAACACAGCAAGCAGGAATCCTCCATGTCCATAGGAAGCAACATCGTGGCAGTCTTGTAACTTGTTTACATGACTACTTCCTTGCGCTGTTCCTGGCTTTCTTTACTATTGCACAGACACTGAATGGTACGGTAACTGAAAGCATCTGTCTGAATCCCTTATATCTGCGCATGCGCTGGATGTGTCCAGTTGTGTTTTTTTATGGATACTGGGGCATCCAGGGCCTTCACCTTTACAGCTGAAGTACAGTAGACAAACAGTTATGATTGCCTGTACAAGCATTATGGGTTTTCAGGCTTTTTGCAAATTTATTATAGATTGGCCAATCCTATTAAATGGACCCATAGGCTCCCTTAATACCTACAGGAATAAAAAAAGTGTTCTTTTTGCCTCTGTTCAGTAGTATCTACCATTTGCTTTGGGCTACATGCACACGAACGTATGTGTTTTGCGGTCCGCAAATTGCGGATCCGCAAAAAAAGGATGACGTCCGTATCGCATTTGTTTTTTTTTTGCGGATCCATTGTAATAATGCCTATCCTTGTCCACAAAATGGACGAGAATAGGACGTGCTCTATTTTTTTTTGCGGGGCTACGGAATGGACATAGTAGTACATGGTGTGCTGTCAGCATTTTTTGCGGACCCATTGAAATGAATGGGTCCGCATCCTATCCACAAAAAACGGAACGGACACGGAAACAAAATACGTTTGTGTGCATGTAGCCTTACTGAATTGGATGTCCCAAAGTCACTCTAGTAGGGGGAGGTGTAAACTGGAATACCATTTGTAGACAAAAGTGTGCAAAGTACGACAAAACACTCAAGCTAAACTGACTTCAAATATTACACAGGATAAATTTCCCTTTTGACTTTCTACCTTACTGTAGATGAATTTAATCCAAATAGAAGACATTCCACTGCTTCTTAAAATGCAAATACTTTAATGAATAACCATAAAACAGAAAATGTTTTTCCTCTCTTTTTGGATATTCATTGAAGTATATTCATTGAAGATTTGAAGAGCCGGTGAAAATTCTTCTATTTGGTTTTATGTTGCCAAAGAATAAGTAATATGCAGCTCACTATTTCTTGAGCAGCTATTCCCAATGTGCACGGAAAAAAGGCAAGCAGAAACGTGGAAAACAATATCCAGCACTGCAATGGGAATCCTGAATGTACTTCTTTATTCAATCAAATAAAACATTCAGGGTGACGGTATGGAGATATCTATATGTGTTTCAGAGTCAAAACAAATGGTCCTTCGTCATAGCATTATTTATGGCAACATAAATCATAGATTTATGTTTCTCTAAGGCTACATGCACACGACAGTTGTTTTTTGCTGTCCGCAAATCGCGGATCCGTCTTCCTTTTTTTTCACATCCATTCCGTGTGTCCGCAAATTATGTAGGTGGTGTTTCCATGTGTCTTCTGTTTATTTTTGCGGATCCGCAAAAAGAAAACGGAAGGCTTGAACCAGTTTCTTAAAATGCCTGTACAAGTGCCCTGGTTTCCAAGCAAAAAAACGGATGCGTATGACAAATGGGATGGCTTCCGTTGGTCATCCGCATTTTTTGCGGACCCATTGACTTCTATGGGTCCGCAAACCATTTTTTGCGGACAAGAATAGGACATGCCATATTTTTTTGCAGACGTGAAATGCGGACAGCGGACGCGGACAGGCAACGGAAGAGGAATCCGCATTTTTAACGGATCCATAGAAATGAATGGGAAACCATCGGATCCGAAAAAAAACAAACGGAACGGAGGCCGCAAAAAACAACCGTGTGCATGTAGGCTAAACTGACAGTTTTTCCTATGCATTCAACAGCAGATTTCAAGCAGATATAGAGGTTCTATAGTGGTGACCAAGGACAACGTCTGCATGGAGTTTGTATGTTCTTCCTTTGGTTGCATGGTTTCAGGGCTGGCGTGTCCTATAAGTGGACTAGGCAGCCGCGTAAAGCGCCTTGGGAAGGGGCGCCGCCAGGAGTGCCGGCCCCCGCTCATGCTGCAGTCGCCCGAGCGCTGTATATTGAGCCTTTGGCAGCTGCAGCACTGCCCAGGCTGGCGCGTCCATGAGGGCGCACCGCCCGGGCGCAGCAAGAGGAGAGGGGCTGACAGGAGGGAAGCGCTCAGCGCTCCCTCCTGTCACTCCCTCATTGTAGCGTGGCCGAGCCATGTGGTCCGTGGGTACAGGAGCATCTGTCTCCTGTACCCGACCGGACTGACATGAAGTGCGCACACAGTGTGCACTTCCTGTCAGTCCGTTCGGGTACAGGAAACAAAAGTGCCTGTACCCGTGGACCATACAGAGCTTGGCCACGCTACACTAGAGGTGGGGGGAGGGGGTGGGGGGGAGAAAGAGAATGACAAGAGTAGGAAAGATAATGACAAGGGGGGTCAAAGAGAATGACAAGGGGGGAAAGAGAATGATAAGGGGGGGGGGAGAGAATGACAAGGGGGGGCAGATCATATGGGTGGGGCATCAAACTTTTTTTTTGCCTAGGGCGGCAAAAAACCTTGCAGCGGCCCTGCATGGTTTCCTCCCACAATCCAAAGACATAGGCCTCTTGCTTACGACCGTATGCCCTCCGAGATATACGGTCCGTGAGCGGGCCATATGTCCTGAAGTGGCATTGATCGTGCGCACGGGAGCGCACAGCATCATAGATTACAATGATGCTGTGCACGTCGGGCCACCCGCGGGGCTATTGTCCCGCATTCATAAGATCATATATCAGAATAAGCCTACATGTATAGCTTGACAGCACAGAATCAAATGAGCTGAACCACCTCATTACAGTGTTAATCAATTAGTCCTGCTTCCCATACTTTTCAGTGTAAAAGAACAGTCATCATAGATTGACTGAAGGTCTGCAAAATCATATACAATAATCTACTTCCAAAATGTATGTTTACTGTGTGCAGTTTAGCAACCAGTGTCTTGTTCCAACTCTGGGTGCCTTCCAGACTCTTGAAAGCCTTCATTGAACACTGAATAATAGGCATTTAAGCAGGTGAGGAAGGGCTGGGATTATAGCCACCTCTGCATGGGGTAAAATCTGTTCATGTCTGTGGAATACTTTGTACACATTTACTAATGCCATCTAAAAGTAAGGCCTCTTTCACATGAACGATACGAATTAGCTCCGGATGCGTTCATGGTGCATTCAGGGAAACTCGCACCATTTTCCAAGCAAGTTCAGTCAGTTTTGTCTGCGAATGCATTCAGTTGTTCATTTTTTTCTGCAAAAGTTTCTAGACTGACACAAATTTTGCTTTTCACAAAGTTTGCTGCTTCAGTGTTTCTGGAACTTCATTAGCCGTTTCTGTGGTATACTAAAGCACTATTGTAGGCATTTCATACGTTGTTAAATTTTATTCACAAACACATAAAATGTCTGCAAGACTCAATGGCCCCTATTTATCAAACTGGTGCAAAGGAAAACTGGTTTAGTTGCCGATGGCAACCAATCAAATTCCATCTTTCATTTTTCAAAGGAGCTCTGAAAAATGAAAGGTGGGATCTGATTGGTTTCTATGGGCAACTAAGCCAGTTTTCCTTTGCACCTGTTTTGATAAATCTCCCCCAATTTTCACAGTATTGAAGCTTCTTTTTAAGACTTCTCCAATTAGCCCTGGTATGCTGGTAATCAGTCTTTGGGCCAAATCCTGACCATTCTTGCCTAATCAGTGCTTGGGGTTTATCACGATTTCTGTGTTTTTGTTTGTCCACTCGCTTTTTGAGGATTGACCACAGGTTTATCAATGGGATTGAGATCTGGGGAATTTCCTGGCCATGGACCCAAAATTCCAAAGTTTTCTTCATTGAGCCACTTAGTGATCACTTTTTCATTGTGACATGGCGTTCCATCATGCTCAAAAAGCATTGTTCATCACCAAATTGCTACTGGATCGTTGGAAGAAGTTGCTTCTTTGCTGCCCTTCTTGACACTAAGCCATCCTTCAAAAGTGTTCACATTACTGTGTGTGCCAACATTAAAGCATCCTGAGACAATTCCAGTGTGGGGTTGCTTCTCAGCTATTTTGCAAAACATGGTACAAAACATGTACCCCGATTTTTTATTGCAGAATTCTGATTTGATTAGTAAATCTCACCTGGTGTTTCTACAATACATGTGAACCAAAATTGCCATTATAAATTAAGGCAGTGTTTCCCAACCAGTGTGCCTCCAGCTGTTGCAAAACTACAGCTCCCAGCATGCCTGCACAGCAAAAGGCTGTGCGGGCATGCTGGGAGTTGTAGTTTTGCAACAGCTGGAGGCACACTGGTTGGGAAACACTGAATTAAGGTATGCTCATGTTCAGGGGCGTAGCTAAAGGCTCATGGGCAAGAGTTCAGCTTGGGCCCCCCTTTCCCCAGCACTTTGTGTGTCTTCTTATGTGGCACAAGTGTCTTTGGACCCCTTCAGGCTTCTGGGCCCGGTAGCGACTGCTACCTCTGCACCCCCTATAGCTACACCCCTGCTCATGTTTTAGTTATGCCTGATTAAGGGGGTAGCCCCGAAGCTCGTTGCCATTACAATACTTGCTGTATTGTGTGTTATTTGGAATAAACTCTGTGTCAATTTATATACCAAATTTGGGAACCTTTGTTCGGTGGATATTGAGACTTGAGGTCCTGGATGTGAGGAGAGACTGTCATACAGCTCTCCTCATGCAAATGAGTAAAAAGTGAAGCTCTTTATACATGAACTGCATGTTCAGACAGGACAGTACCTGCTTTCTATACATAGTTCTTTTTTTCTGTTTTCTCTTAATTTTTGATACAGATGCCAGTAGAAGGAATCCGGAGAGCATTGCAGCAGGGAAGCTTGTTCTATTTTTGTGTTTATTTCATTTCCTACATTTGCAGGTGTATAAAGTGTGTAAATGCCATTGGCTGGACCTTCATTTTATACTGACGTCACAGTTGGTTCTTTTTGGATAGTTGTCTTCTTCTATGTTGTTAGGATAAAGCAACATGTCCAGGTTTTTTTCATGCAAGTGACCCAGCAATGATGATCACATGGGGACTAGTGTTGAGCGAACTTGTATTTCAAGCTCGGCGTACAAGGTTATGGATTCCGCTACCATGGACCATAAGTTATGGTCCGTGGTAGTAGAATTCTTGCATCCCGAGTTCGCTCATCCGTAATGGGGACACATCACCCCTGAGGCCAGTCATTGGCTGCAGTGGTGTATCTGACTCTGTCTATTTGGAAGTTTACAAGATGGAGATCAGAGGACTGCTGAAGAGAGCCAGGTGACCAAAACGAAGAGGCAGGAAGGAGTTAAATATGGATTTTTCAAATGGGGTTGACAGTTAAAAAAGCATTAGCGGTGTCACATGGAGACTGAATATGGTGTTTGGGGAGTTCCATAGGTCCTTGTTGCACTTCAGCGCACCTCTGGGTTTTACAGAGAGCCATGCAGGGATTTGGTTTTTCATCGACTCTGTGATAAAATTTGCATATGGTAATGTATGTTGTATGGATGGATACATTCTTCTCAGAAGCATCATGGAGGAACCACATGGCAATCCAAGGAGTACCTATAGATCTGTATTGTGGAATAAGTGCAGTACGTGCATCTTGGTATTATGATCGATCTGAGTAGTCTTTAAATTATACATTTAATTTCTATTTTAAATTTAGCATCGCCAAGTTAGTCAACACCTCATTAAAGTATTGCTAAGAATTCTCTAGTTACTCCCATGTCTTTGAAATACAATATAAATCCCAATTTACACACCCACAATCTACACCTTCCTGCAGTATTTCCCTTTTCGTCCCCCTTGTGATTCAATACAGTACAATATAACTATTTCCTGCAATTTACAAATCCGGCCTCTGTAATCTGCACCCACAGAACCGATTACCTGACATGTCAAGCTGCCTCACCTCTAGTAGGGAATGCTCACAGACTAATGGCCCTCTTACATAGACCGACAATCTGGCCAATTATTGGAAATGAGCATTTGTACAAATGCTACTTCCTAATAACTGGCTCATATAAAGGTGCTAGTGGTCACCCAATTAATGAGCAAATGCTCATTCACCGCGTGGTTGTGTCTTTCTGCCGGCACCAAAAATCATAATTTCTGTGCATAAAATCTGTACAAATAGTGATCTGCTGCCCAGAAACAATGAAACTGAAAGGGAACAAGTAAATGCTTTCATGATCACTTGTCCCCATACAGAGGAGATAATCCCTAAATGTAGCCCTCATCTCTAGAGTTATAACTAATAATCATGGGACCCCATAGCAAAACTTGGAATGGAGCCCCACTCAACTATGACCACTTTCAGCAGCAATTTTATAAAAGTGATTAGTTTCCCTAACACTCAGTTCATACTTTCGCGTAAAACGCCGCATTCGAACGCGCAAAAAAACGCACAACAGTACAGGAACCATGCATTCCAATGGGGGTGGTTCACACTTGCGCGTTTTTATGCGCGTTCGAACGCGCCTAAAAACGTCCGACGCATAAGCAAGTATGTTCGCGTTAATTCGGGCGTTTTTCGAGCGTTTGGTGCCAATATACTTCAATGGGAAACGCGATACGCGTGTTGTTCGGGCGTTTGTGCAGCGTAAAACGCGCCTATGGACGCGCGTTTTTCAAAGTTTGCAACATGCTGGATCAGCCACCATGGAATTTCACACCTCTAAAGCACTCAGATTGGCCAAACTATATATAGCGAGGGCTATTTGGTCATTGGCCAACTATGCAGTCAATCACATAAACGCGCGTCAAACGCGCCTACACTATTTACCAAAACGCTTGAAAAAAACGCGCGTTAACGCCCGTCTTGAACGCTCAGAAAACGCTAGGCTTCAAAACGCTCAGGTCTGAACCCAGTGTAACACTCAGTTCACACTTTCGCGTAAAACGCCGCGTTCGAACGCGCAAAAAAACGCACAACAGTACAGGAACCATGCATTCCAATGGGGGTGGTTCACACTTGCGCGTTTTTATGCGCGTTCGAACGCGCCTAAAAACGTCCGACGCATAAGCAAGTATGTTCGCGTTAATTCGGGCGTTTTTCGAGCGTTTGGTGCCAATATACTTCAATGGGAAACGCGATACGCGTGTTGTTCGGGCGTTTGTGCAGCGTAAAACGCGCCTATGGACGCGCGTTTTTCAAAGTTTGCAACATGCTGGATCAGCCACCATGGAATTTCACACCTCTATAGCACTCAGATTGGCCAAACTATATATAGCGAGGGCTGTTTGGTCATTGGCCAACTATGCAGTCAATCACATAAACGCGCGTCAAACGCGCCTACACTATTTACCAAAACGCGCGTTAACGCCCGTCTTGAACGCTCAGAAAACGCTAGGCTTCAAAACGCTCAGGTCTGAACCCAGTGTAATGCATTGGGCTAATGCACACAGTAATGTCATAGTACAGGATAAGGGTACTTTCACACTTGCATTGGTGCGGATCCGTCTGTTTATTTGCACAGACGGATCCGCACCTATAATGCAAACGCTTGTATCCGTTCAGAACGGATCCGTTTGCATTAGGTTTAAAGAAAAATGACAAAGTCCAAAACGGATCCGTTTTGAATTACGTTGAAAGTCAATGCGGAACGGATCCGTTTTCAAATGCACCATATTGTGTCATTGACAACGGATCCGTCCCCCATTGACTTACATTGTAATAAAAAACGGATCCGTTCGGCTCTGCCTCTTCAGACGGACACCAAAATGCTGCATGCTGCGTTTTGGTGTCCGCCTCCAAAACGGAATAGAGGCGGAACGGAGCCGAACTGATGCATTCTGAGCGGATCCTTATCCAGTCAGAATGTATTGGGGCTAAACTGATCCGCTTTGGACCGTTTGTGAGAGCGCTGAAACAGATCTCACAAACGGAATCCAAAACGCTAGTGTGAAAGTACCCTAATGTACATAATAATGTACATAAGATAACCATGATAATTGAAAGTAAAATTTAGAATGAGGACACATTCAATTTTCTATGCCATAGCCATCATACAATGTATTTCATCACTGTGACTGTGACGAGGGGACATCCTCTGCGTCTGGAGGAAAGAAGGTTTGTACACAAACATAGAAAAGGATTCTTCACTGTAAGAGCAGTGAGACTATGGAACTCTCTGCCTTAGGAGGTGGTGATGGTGAGTACAATAAAGGAATTCAAGAGGGGACTGGATGTATTTCTGGAGTGTAATAATATTACAGGTTATAGCTACTAGAGAGGGGTCATTGATCCAGGGAGTTATTCTGATTGGATTTGGGAAGGATTCCCCCCCCCCCCCCAAATTAGGAAAATTGGCGTCTACCTCACAGTTGTTTTTTTTGCCTTCCTGTGGATCAACTTGCAGGATGACAGGCCGAACTGGATGGACAGATGTCTTTTTTCAGCCATAAAAAATATGTTACTATGTATGTTACTGACTATACCGATGGAGTAGGCATGAGCTCCCTTAGTTGTTGGGCCCCAGAGCAACTGCTACCCTGGTACATACACCCATGTTCGTCTGGCGATCAGGCAATTATCAGGAATGTTTTGCTCATTCCCAATAATTGCCCTCTAAGGGTACTTTCACACTAGCGGCATAGCTATCCAGCAGGCTGTTCCGGCAGGTGAAGAGCCTGCCGGATCCGCCATGCTGCAAGTACCCATGCACTGCCGTGCTGCTGCTCGGCCCCTATTGACTATAATGGGGCAGGGGGCGGAGCTACAGGCAGTGCACGGCCGGAGATCGCCGGACTTAAAGTACTGCAGGTCCGAATTTTTAGTCCGGCGATCTCTGCCGTGCACTGCCGTGCTGTGCCGTAGCTCCGCCGCCGGCCCATTATAGTCAATGGGTACGGAGCGGCAGCACGGCAGTGCATGGGTACTTGCGGCATGGCGGATCCAGAAGGCTGTTTACACGCCGGAACAGCCTGCCGGATAGCTATGCCGCTAGTGTGAAAGTACCCTAAACTGACCATGTAAAATTTCTTTAGACTTCTTGCACACAACTGTATTTCTCATTGTTGTGCTGTCTGCATTTTTTGCGACAGCACACTGACCTATTCATTTCTATGGGACCATGCACACATCCATATTCTTTGCAGATCTGTAAAGCCTGTTCTTCAAATTATAAAACGGCCTATTCTTGTCCATATTGATGACTGGAATAGTCCTATCTATTGATGGGAGTGAGGTATCCATATTTTGCAGATCAGTGACTTGCGGAATGAAATATGGACACGGCTGTGCACGTGAAGCCTTAGGCTGGGTTTACATGTTGCTTTGTATTGCTTCTTAAAAATGCATAAAAAAATGTGTGCATTATTGCAGCAATTGCATTTTATTTTACTGGCAAAACATCTTAAATTCATATGGTAATTGCTTATGCAATTTTTACAGGAGAAGCACATTGGGGTAGATTTATCAAAACTGGTGTAAAGGAAAACTGGCTTAGCTGTCCATAGCAACCAGTCAGATTCCACCTTCAATTTTTCACAGCTCCTTTGGAAAATGAATGGTAGAATCTTATTGGTAGCTATGGGTAACAGCCAGTTTTCCTTTACACCAGTTTGATAAATCTTTCCCATTGATTTAATGTTTCTCCTGTAAATACAACATAAGGCCTCTTGCATACGACCGTATATATATTTTGCGGTCCGCAAAAAACGGATCTGCAAAAAAATACAGATGACGTCTGTGTTCATTCCGTATTTTGCGGAATGAAACAGCTGGCCCCTAATAGAACAGTACTATCCTTGTCCATTATGGGGACAATAATAGGGCAAGTTCTATCTTTTAGAGGAACAGATATACAGAAACGGAATGCACACGGAGTACCTGGTTATAACGGAAAATAATGGAATCCATAAGACGGAAGGACAGATCCGTTCTTCTGCCCATAGTCTTGTATTATGACGGAATTTAAAACGGAAGCCTTTAAAAGGCATTCCTCTTGCTTTCCGTCCTAATAGAAGTCTATGGGAATCAAAAAGGATCCGTCTGGTTTCCGTTATGCTAGACGAAAAACAAAGTCCTGTCGACAGGACTTTGTTTTCCGTCTTGCATAACGGGACCCGGACGGATCCGTTATGCTTTCCCATAGACTTCTATTAGGACGGAAAGCAAACGGAAGGCCTTTTAAAGGCTTCCGTTTTGCATCCTGTCTGGGCATTCCGTTATTTTCCGTTATAACCATGTTATAACGGAAAGCCATAACGGAATCCCAATCGCTAAGGGTGCTTTCACACAGTTTTTTTCTGGAGTTTTTCTGCATTTTTGGCATTTTCAGTGGTGTTTTTTTTTTTCAATTAAAACAACAGCTCTAGACAAGGGTTTTTTGTTTGCTATTGCCATTTTTCTTAATTAGGTAGTGTTTTTTTTTTTTTTCTTTCTGGCTTCTTTTCAAAAACACAGCATGCTGTAACTATTATTATTTTTCAGGCTTTTTCGCTCACATTCTTGATAAGAGGAAAAATACCATGAAGAACAAAATGTTAGTGGGAATACGCTGGTGCAAAGGAAAACTGGCTTTGTTGCCCATAGCAACTAATTAGAGTCCACCTTTCATTTTCCAAATGAGCTCTGAAAAATGAAAGGTGGAATCTGACTGGTTGCTATTGGCAAATAAGCCAGTTTTGATAAATCTCCCCGATTGTGTGCAATAAACGCCAGAAAAACTGCAGCAAAAACCACAGTTGCCAAACAAACAAACAAACAAAAATCCACTTGCTCTTATTCTGGAGTTTTTTTTTTCGGGTAAAAGAACACCAGAGCCAAATTTATGTGTGTGATTTTGGCTTCAAAAACTATGGACACATATTATGCTATATATGTATTTAGTAATATATGTATTTAGTGCAATCAGTCTGCTGTGCCATGTGGCACTTGTGCAACGGTGGAGGCAGTGGCGTAACTAGAAATGACTGGGCCCCACAGCAAATTTTTGAACAGGACCCACCTAGTAACTTCTTGGCAACCCCCTCCTCCTGTGCAACCCTCACTCTAGTCAAGATTGCTTTCTCAGACAAGGCCCAGCAGCCTGTAGTGTCAGTTTATAATACTGTTGAAGGGGCTCTTTTAGTCCTCCTTCTTTGCGGGCCCTTTCTGAGTTGGGGCCCCAAAGTAGCTGCTTCCCCTATAAATATGCCCCTCGGTGCAGGACTAGAGGTACCTGGGGTATTCACCTGTTCTCCTATGGACAAGTCCGAGCCTGCTGATCTGTATTTTAATTAATAAAAATGCAATTTTCTTAGACTTTAAGTTGGCATTTTTACTGCAAAAAAGTGACAAAAATAAATGCTGAAAAAATGCCAGAAAAAAACCTATGTTGCTATAACAATGTATTCACTGTTTAACAAACTACCTAGTTTATAATGATAGGTTCATTATGAGTCTGAGGTGATTTTTGGGTAAGAGGAAGGCCAGCCAGTATCCTCCCAGGGACATGTCTTCTTAATGTTGCAGCAGGGACCCCCATAATCACTCATCTTGCTGCTGTCTGCCACTTCTTAGCAGGTAATATTGGTATGTAGCTTTACATTGGATCCCCAGAATGAATGCTACTAGTGGGTCCTAGGTATCCCAGTCCAACACTGCAATGTTAAAAAATTGTAGGCTTTATTGATAGCAATTAAAAGGGCAGGGCTTACGCATTTTGAGCTAGATATAGCCTTTACTCATAGTTAACTGGTGCAACAATAACAGCACATTTTATATACACTGAATACATTGTTATATCAATACAGACTAAGGGCTCATTCACACGACCGTATGGCTGTTGATCCTGTGTCGCGGACCACAAACAGCAGGTCCTCAATACACGGGCACCAGCTGTGTCATGAGGCATGGATCGGAAGCCTACGGAAACACTCAGAAGCCTTTCCATGGGCTTTCGGGTCCGTGCCTCCGCACCGCAAAAGATAGGACGTGTACTATCTTTTGCTGTATTTCAAGTCAGTGGGTTCGCACTGCAGCACAGAGTTCACATGGCCGATGCCTGTGCGCTATATGAAGTCCGCAGCATGGGCACGGCAACCATATGGTGAATGAGCCCTAAGAAGTTTTTATCTACATTGGATCCTGGATCTTTTTGATTATGTGCTGATGTGTGAAAAAAAATGCCACAAAAACAAAAACATGCTGTACAAGACTGGCGTTTTTGGATGTGTATTTTCTTTTTTTTTTTGCTTTTTTATAATAAAAACACAAACCAAAACTGTAGTGTGGCGGCAACCAAATTGCATCTTAAAAATTGGCAGGCTACAGGCAGTAGCAATGTGCAACCAAGCCATTTTTCTGAAGCTTTGTGTGCGCTAGAAACATACTTTGCTTCACTGAACTGTTACCACTGGAGTCTGCACTGGACACAGCAATAAGGCCATTGTTTCTGCATAGAAGGGAGCGGCAAATACAAGCACTTGTTATGAGCTAGAAGGGGTGTGTTTCTGCCTGTGAACCTAGAGATCAAAGTTGCTACATTAACTCATCCCACCCGCAAATAGTTCCCTATTAACCCCTCAGTAGCTGAAAACATTTCCACACAATGTGCCGCGTTCTTCTGGTTTCTGTGGCAACACTGTTTACAGAGCTCCAGGATCGGACTCATTCTCTAAAAGGATTTTTTTTTTTTTTTTAGAAAAAAAATTCTTCATTCCAAGTACAGCGGTATGGTTTACCTCCATCAGCATCATCAACAGGAGCTTTAAAATAATTGAAACCAAAGATACAATAGAGTATTGGATAATGAGTATTCTGCTAATCTCCTGCATCACGTTGTCTCCATGTCTATCTTCTGGGACTCCATCAAGTAAAGCAAACATGAGCGTCTGCCAGAGGTGTGTTGGGACATAGCCAGTCCCATTTTTTGGAATCATTTTATTGACTTTAGTGGTATTTGTTAAACAGTGCATATTGTATTCCCTGAGAACTCAAACAGCAATAGGTGAAAGTTAGGACATGAAGCATGGTAACTAAAGACATGACCATATGGATGGAATGGATACATTTACCTGCACTTGACTGCATTGATTCTTCTGACAACTGTGTCAATAGTTATATATATATATGTATATATATATATATTTATTTATTTATTTTTTAATTCATAGTCTGTTGAAAGGAACATTAAATCTAGAACCCACCTAGCACAAACAGTACTTACCAGCGTTCTGGGTCAAAAAAACATAGCTTCAATGTGAGATGACATGCAGTATGCCGTCACGGCCACTACACAGTGGACACAGCCTTCTGCTTCTGGTTCCATGATTTGTTTGTGGTGCTAGCAGCTGCCAAAATTAGCTGATCAGTGTGGTTCCACATGTCAGACCCCCATTAATCTGATGATTAATTGATGACCTATTTTGAGGATAGTGCAAGAAAATTTAGACTAGACCATCCAAAGTCACAGGTGCACATCCATAAAGCTAGCATGCAGACAGCAAACAAAAAACGTATGGCAGCACACCATTACACATGCAAACAATAGAATTAGGGATTAGTCTGGATTAAAGTGGTACTATACCTACTATACATAAAAAATAAAAAGCTCTTTGGGCACATTTTTGATCAAACATGTGTCAGGCCCATCTACCAGCGTCAAGGTGGCTTCTGCAGATGGGCTTTACCATAAAAAATGGAAGCGGACATTTTTGATCAAGCGTGTCAGACCCATCTACCGGTGTCAAGATGACTTCTGCAGATGGGCCTAACCATAAAAAATGGAAGTGCACATTTTTGATCAAACGTGTATAAGCTTAGGTTAGGCCCAGGAGAGGCAGTTCTGTTAGTGTTAGGTGCCCATCTGCAGGAGCCACCTTGACACTGGTAGATGGGCCAGACACACGTTTGATCAAAAATGTGAGCAAAGAGCTTCAATTTTTTATGTATAGTAGGTATAGTACCACTTTAATCCAGAATAATCCCTAGTTCTATTGATTGCACATGTAATAGTGTGCTGCCATACCTATTTTAAGGATAGTTCATTATTATTGAGAGACTGGAAACCCCCTTTAACTAAGCCACACCACTCTGTCAGTCTCTAGTCATACATGGAGCAGATCAGCAACCCCTTTGTTCTCTGCACGATTTTTACAAGACTTTTTGCATCAGGGTCATGTAGACTGAGAAACATTAATGGCAACTGTATTTCTTGCTTACTTTTAGCATTCATTTCTAGGTTTAACGTTTATTTAAACGGAAACTATTTAGTAATTTTAGGTAGGAAGGTAGCCAATAAGTTAGTTTGGGTCTCTTTTTTGACACATTGGCCGGAACCATCTGTACTGTTCTGATGATGTTCCTGAATCAGGTTTATTCTTTGGCCTCTGAAAAATGAAAGGTGGAATCTGGCTGTTGTGAGTAACTGCTCCACTTTGTCGGATAGTACTTTTGATCCCCTGAAATATCTTTAAATATTTAGTTTATTTAGTTTATTTCACTTTGGATATGATCATCTGTGACCTCTTATCTTTCATGGTCATTTACATGCTGGCCAGGGTGACAGTTATTTTTGTTTTATGGATGTGATCCTGATTTCATTTCTTGGGGCTAGTCATCTACTTTGGAACATAGAAAAACATAACAAGGATAAGTTCTTTGAAAACTCTCAAAAGTACATAACCCCTTCATGAGGAACTGTTTATACACTGAGGTTCCCACAGACAACACTACTATTGGCATGCTTAGACAAGCGTGAAAAAATATTTCAAAAATATTTCCTATACTTAGAATCACAACAAAATCAAAGCTTCTTTATTTAAATAGCTGAACGTTCATTTTTGTTGGCTGTTACATAAACACAATGTTAGCAATCTTGAAACACTGGTTATTGTAAAAAAAAAAAAATGACTCACTCAATGAATGGCCCACTTGTTATCATGTCATCTTTTAATATGTCAGAACTCACATGTTCAATACTACAGGTATGTTCTTCAACCAGCAGCCCATGACCCTGAGGTGGTCCTTGGACATATTATTGTGTGGAACTACCAGCTTTTTCACAGCTGCAAATGCTACTGTGCGCTTCTGATATGTGGTGGCTGCAGAACTTCATTCATGAGGAGCCTGCTTTACTGCCTACTACAAATGTATCCATCCATTTGATCATACAGCATATTATGTTATGTATGTCAAGCTCTGTACAGAGATTGGGTCACTGACATCAGTCCTTTTTCTCTTTGGGGCATTTCAGTTTGTTTTTGGTTTTTAGAAAGGAAGTGGAGTACCTGGTGGAAACCCATGCAAACATGAGGAGAACATCCATTCAGACTCCGAGCTGTCTTACATTTAGACCTTTTTCTACACCTAAAACAGGCGTAGAAAATGGTAAATGAAACGGGCTTGTTGGTCCTTCTCCCCCCACGCCAAGGCCACAATTTTAGACTGGGTGCGAGTAGGTCGAAATCGCAGGTAGTGGCGCAACTAACCGTCGCGCCTCCATCTTTGCCTGAAATACGCCTAATTTAGTATTTTAGAGGAAAAAATGAGCCTCAAAGTATCCACTAACTTATCTAAAAATTGTTTATTGCATGTCTAGGTTGACAGTGCCAAGGAGTTAATGTAGTATTATCAGTACAAGCTACAATTTCATGTTGGGCATTTTTATGAATGAGGCTTACTAGCTGCCGCACTCCCCATGTGTGTGGAACGCTACCCTGCTCTCTGCCTTATGACTTCCAGTACTGATCACTCCCAATATCGCTCCTGATGACGGGACAGCCACCACAGGGTCCCAGAAACGCGTCGAGCCAGGGATAGAACACCACAGGCAGGGACAGCAGCTTTGTTATGCAATTGTGGAGCCCACTTAGAGGTGTTTGGTGAAATACAATAGTCACCATCCTCTCCTTCCTCCCAACCCCCCCCCTCCCCCCATTGGTTATGGGTGGTAGGGCTCACACAATTATGCTTTTTTCCTCTTGGTAGCGCACTCACCAGGTGTTGTGGTTAATAAAAAGTCACCCAGTACACGGGTGCCACAACAAATACATTACCTGACTGCGTCACCTGAGGTCTTGGTGTTGCTGCACTACAGTGGAACGCATTACCGTTCATTGAGTTCCCTATTAGTGTGCGACTTCACTCAGTATCTTCGCTCAGGGAGGGTTCCTGAGTACCTTCTTATAGGATTTCCAGATTTATATATTATATTTATTGATTATCTAATAAAGTTTATAGTTATTTTATTTTAAACCGTGCCCTGTTCAGTAAGCCTAATAGCATTCTCACGGTAAACCCTATCACTTTATTGTCAACAGTCAGCATTTTTATGAATGAAAACAAATTGCCTATACAATCTTATAATATTAAAAGAATACCTACATGTACTATTCTGTAAATTTAATAATCTTGAATAACATAGTTATGGTGGGATTTCACCATAAGATATATGAAATATTGTGTCCTACAGTGCATACTATTTCTCACAATTTGTATATCAGACACATCATTGTTGTTTTTAATGGACATAGTGGTCAGTCAGGAAGCTTAGATATAATGCGCTATAAAGGTCAAATTCTAATGATTGATAAATGAGTGATTGTAGATTACTTGCTGCATGACAAAGAACTTGCACTGACATTGTCAGTGGTACTATGTATGAAACACTAGACGAAAGCCATTAATGGACACATACCCTCATTACAGGTGTCCATTCCTCTCAGCTTGTTGCCATAGCTGATAACACAATACATTACCATAGTTTACTAAAACTTGGCAAGAAACTAGTCCACAATGAGGATTTCCTAACAACAAAATACTAGGGAACATACATAGCCTTAAAGATAGATTAGTAACAAGGAAATCAGAGCTGAAGGTATTGAGAAGCTTGACAATGACTCTGCACTGAGCTGTGGCAGAAGCCACGATATATGCAACTGGAAGTCAATTCCATACATATGAATAGGCAGGGGTGCACTGCCAATGAGGCGATTGCCTCAGGCAGCACCAGATAGGGGCAAGAGTGGGGCAACAGAAGAGCTATGGGCAATGAGCGCTTCCATTCTGTTAACGCTTATCTGTACATATTCAACTACATTGCTGTACTCAGGACAGCAATACAGTTGAATGCTGCGATGGGGCACAGGAGTGATTACTCCCTCGCCCACCGTTTCCTCTAATAGGCTTTAGTTTCTAGAGCTTCATAGAGCTCAGAGCATAGACTAGAAGAGGTCTGTGTCTTGCACTACATCACTGACAGCAGAATGGAGGTAACTATTTGCCTTTTTTTTATTTTATTTGGCAGCATGCTATTCTGTCACAATGGGGTTGGAGTCATTATTTTGTAACTGGAGAAAGCACTATGGGGACATCGCGGCTGTAAAAAGGAGCATTTTTGTGCTGCCACACATTATAAGAGGGACACTATGGGGACATTTGTTTTACTGGGGGAACTAAAATGGGTAGTTTTTTGTACTGACATGTTATAAGGGAGCATTTTTTGTACTGGCACATAAGGGGGCATTTTTTTTATACTTAGCACACATTGTAAAGGAGCATTTTTGCACTGGCACACATTCTAAGGTGGTCACTATGGGCACATTTTTTCTACAGGGGCACTAAAAGTAGTTTTTTTTGTAATGCCATAAGAGAGCATTTTTTGTATTAGCACATATAAGGGTACTTTCACACTTGCGTTAAATTTTTCCGTTATTGAGTTCTGTCCTAGGGGCTCAATACCGGTAAAAACTGATCAGTTTTATCCTAATGCATTCTGAATGGAGAGAAATCCGTTCAGTATGCATCAGGATGTCTTCAGTTCAGTCACTGTACGGTTTTTGGACGGAGAAAATATCGCAGCATGCTGCAGTTTTGTCTCCGTCCAAAATTCCGGAACACTTCCTAGAATGCCGGATCCGGCATTAATTTCCATTAAAATGTATTAGTGCCGGATCCGGCATTAAAATTACCACATTGACGGATCAGTTTTTCCGGATAAATGCTGTCCGTTTGCATACAGATTGCCAGCAATGCAAGTGTGAAAGTACCCTAAGGCCTCTTGCACACGAACATATTTTTTTTTTCAGTGTTTTGCTGTCCGTTTATAACGGATCTGTTTTTCTGTTTTTTGCTTCCGTTTTGTTTCCGTTTCGGTTCCGTTGTTCCGTTCCGTTTTTCCGTTTGGCATATGCAGTATACAGTAATAACATAGAGAAAATTGGGCTGGCCTTAAACTTTTCAATAGATGGTTCCGCAAAAAACGGAACGGATACGGAAGACATACGGATGCACTTCAGTATGCTTTCTGTTTTTTTTTGCAGACCCATTGACTTGAATGGAGCCACTGAACGTGATTTGCGGACAAGAATAGGACATGGTCTATTTTTAAACGGAACAGAAAAAACGGAAAACGGAAAGGGAAGGCATACGGAGACACTTCAGTATTTTTTGCGGACCCATTGAAGTGAATGGTTCAGTAAACTGTCAGTATACTGAACTGAAAAAACTGCCAGTATACGGTCCGCAAAATACTGTCGTGTGCAAGGGGCCTAAGGCTACATTCACACGTCCGTAAGTGTTTTGCTGATCCGCAAATTGCGGATCCGCAAAAAACGGACATCGGCAATGTGCGATCCGCAATTTGCGGACTGCACATTGCCAGCACTATAATAGAAAATGCCTTTTCTTGTCCGCAATTGCGGACAAAAATAGGACATGTTTTATATTTTTCAGGAACAGAATTGCGGATCCTGAAAAAACGGATACTGAAAAAACGGATGAGGATCCCAAAAAAACGGATGAGGGTCCCGAAAATGCAGATCTGCATCCGTTCCAGCCCCATTGAAAGTGAATGGGTCCTGAAATTGCGGAATGGATGCGGACCCAAATTACGGACGTGTGAATGGACCCTTAGAGGGTATTTTTGTACAGCCACACATTATATTATTATTTAACAGTGGGGCTGGAGGCAAAGGGTTTGGTTTAGAAATTGGCATGGGGGGGGGGGCGTTTCAGTTTTTGACTCAGGCAGCAGAAAGGCTAATTGCACCCCTGTGAATAGGGTTGTATTTTCGACAAGTACATGGATTTCTGCAAGTCCTACTGATGTTAGTAGAATTGATTTTCTGTCACAGAAATTTCTGTAACAAAATCCGCCATGTATAAATAAAAAACTGCTCAAACACCTTTTGGCTGAACAGCTATCTCCCCCTTCTCTTTCCTGACTCCCCCATATGCATACATGCTTGGCTAGGTATCTGTGTTAAAATGGGGAGAGAGGACAACACTACAATCAAATACCTCAATTCAATCCACCTGATATTTTTCTTCCCGCACATCATCTATTGGGGCACATTTAGGAGTTCCCCACACATCTCAGATTCTCAGCCAGCCCTGATGAAAATGGCAGTTTTGGCCAACAGTACACAAATGTCTATGGGAGCCTTCAGATCTCATCTCCATTAAATGTATATTCATTTCCAAAGGGTTCAGGATTATATTGATTAGTAGCAACATTAGACAGTAAAAATATACTGCATGACTTATGTTTTCATTTTTCCAGATAACGGCTCATTCTCACTTGCATGTGAAAATACAGATCAAATACGAATGCACCAATACAGATCTTTTTTATTTGTTCAGTTTTTGTTTCCATATTGTATCTGCTTTTGTTCTGTATTATGCTCTTAGTTGTCATGTTTTCATCCCTAGTTGTTCCATTTTGTATTAAAAACAACAAAATTTTTTTGTAATGTTGGGGAATTACAGATGGCTAAAAATGAAACAAATGTGAATTTTGCAAACATATTTGGAAATGCATCTCTGTGGGCTAAAACTCCTAGGGATTTGACTGAAAAATGGAAATGTATGTAAAACCATTTAAATTACTTGCCAATTTTTTAAATCCTAATATGTGAGTGTGATTAAGTCCTTAGTCACAAACCTGCAGACAATAGTAAGAAAACCACAAAATTATGCATTGTCTACTTGTTTTCTTAATCTTAATAGCTGTGCTTATTCATATATTGTTGATATGTTGCTCACTGATGACTTATTTTTTATATAGGTTAGGTGGCACACCAATTTCCATATCGTGGATCGCAGGAGATGGTTCACAAGCCAATCATAATGAGAAAAAAAAGACTGTATTCCACTGTATTGCTTTTACATGCTGTAATTTATTAGGTGAGTATCCAGTAACTTAATTATAACTGAACGTTTTCGGCCAAAAGGCCTTTTTCAGAGTAATATAATATACATAGATAAAGAGTAATCAATAAAGAGCAATCAACAAAACAGCGATGTACAAAATAGCAAATGGAGGTAGAGTGACAATCATATGATCATGTAATAAACAGTATAAACATCCTGCCCCAGGAGATATATATTATATAATTTGCCAATGGCAACTGGGTAAAAACGACCATAACATAGATAGACATATAGTATATCCTAAAGACATGCCAGTATATACTGCATTTATTATCGCACAGAACCAAGGAGGCTCTTTATCAAATAACACAACAAATAGAAGATCATGTGTAATACCCCAGAGTGGTATTGTAACAACACTAAGGCCCCTTTCAGACGAGCGGGTCCGGATTAGGTCCGGATGCGTTGCGGATGCGTTCAGTGAAAACTGTGCGATTTCACAGGCAAAGCCATTCAGTTTTGCCTGCGATTGCGTTCAGTTGTTCAGTTTTTTCCGCGCGGGTGCAATGCGTTTTGATGCGTTTTTCACGCACGTGATAAAAAACTGAAGGTTTACAAACAACATCTCCTAGCAACCATCAGTGAAAAACGCAACGCACCCGCACTTGCTTGCGGATGCAATGCGATTTTCACGCAGCCCCATTCACTTCTATGGGGCCTGCGTTGCGTGAAAAACGCAGAATATAGAACATGCTGCGATTTTCACGCAACGCACAAGTGATGCGTGAAAAACAACGCTCATGTGCACAGCCCCATTGAAATAAATGGGTCAGGATTCAGTGCGGGTGCAATGCGTTCACGTCACGCATTGCACCCGCGTGGAAAACTCGCTCGTGTGAAAGGGGCCTAAGAGAGGACCCCTGGCAGCTGTCGGACGCTGCAGTTATACCATTCCTTCACCCTGCTACTGTCTTTAATTGCTACCAATAATGTCACCTTTGTATTTATTCCAGGTCCTTTACATTGTGCATTCCTAACTGTTGTATTTGTTGTATTACATATATTATGCCTGGTTCACCAGCAGGTGGCGGTGTATTTGGCAGAGATATCTTTAGATAGAATGGAACTTCCGATTCCATTCTCCCCCTTTTGGACAGAAGTGGGATAGTCTTGCTTCCTACCAAGGGAGGGGCTGCATGAAGTGTCTAGTCAGTTGTTATAAGATAGCATTGGAAGCAGACTTGCCAAGATGTAGCAGCGAGGGGAGGCCCCCCTCCTGCAGCAGGAGTCCCTCAGAGGGAAGCATCTCACCATGACTTCTTGCAGATTTACCTACAGAGTGTTACAAGGGGGTCAACAGCCAAAGGCACCCCACTCCAGAGTTGCCAGAACAGTCCTAAAGTGGAGCAGCCAGAATAGAGCCGAGTTTAGCACAGCAGAAAGAGAGTAAGCAGAGTATTCAAATTTGCTTGCCAGTTTATGCCAAAGTTAAGTAAACTTTATGGGGTCTGGACTTGACATTTTCTCCACCTCCACCTTTACTTTCCCCCTTATTGCTTCAGATCCTAACCCTGGGGAGCGACGGTATCCAGGTAGGAACACCATGACACACACACAGACTATTGAGGCCGCACCACACCACTTGGCATTTCTATAAACCTGGGACACGATCGGCCCTGGGGGGCGGCACGCTACACATGTAGCCATCATAAGTAGTGTTGATGAACATATGAGCTCTTCCAAGGCATATAGTTATATCTGCTGTACATGTTATACGATGTAGAGACAGGTTTTTCCACATGATACAGTAGAAGAGCATAATTAAGGATCAAATAGTAGTGAGCAGTGTAACAGGTACCACTCTAATATAGTAGAGATCACAATTTCAGGCATTATAGTGAATATAAGGCAGACATGGCAGACCAAGTGGTGCATAGCACATTTAAAGACTTACCTGGGTGAGCCACACCGAGAATAGACAGCTTGGGGTAGGGAACACAGGCCCACAAGTTAGGTCTAGTGCTAAATGGTGTAGGCAGCTGCCCTGTATGCATGGTGCTAAGTTTTTAGAGGGGCTCTGGCATTTAACGCCATGTGCTGGAAGTCGTGGTAGCGGGGGCAGTCCCGGAGCTTGGACAAGCCGAGATGTGTATAGGACTAACAAAAATGGCTGCCGGTATGCACTGGAGTTAGTGCGTTTGCATGCCAGGTTAAATACTGAGCACGGTGTAGAGACATGTAAGGAGACAATAAGATGGTGGCCGCAGCGCAAGAATGTCCAGAGCGCATGCGTGAAGAATTCTAAACACATAATGTAGGGCAATGTAGATAAATTGCAATACACAAAGGAAAGGGAAAGGAGTGATGAATGGGACAATTAAATAGATGGGATTAGATTAGAAATGTGTGGAGTAAGTAGGAAAAGGAGAAAGGCTGATAGTACAGAAAAAAAGGGGGAGAGTAAAGGGAGGGGGTGGTACTGATTTATTGTCGTCTCAAGTTGGCATTAGTATATTTTATATACAACATATTTGACCTCTTCACTGAGATCTTTTTTTTTTTTTTTTTTACCCAATGCACTGAGAATAGTACAATCATTTATACTTGTAAAGTGCCCAGAATTACGTCACATGTATATAGGTACTGGATGGAACACAGAGGACATGAGGTGTTCTCTCCATTCACTACTATGGGACATCCAAAAATAGCAAAGCAAGGTTCTAGCTTGTACATAGACAGTACCCATTCTTATTGCAATTGTATATAACTAATGTAATTTCTTTACGCATAAGGAGCCTAGCGGCTCACAGGTTATCACTGGCATGCAGGCCTGGAATGCTAAGCTGCTGAAAGGTTTTTGGGGGTGGCCAGCCTGATGTCATCCAATCCACTCTAATCCATGCACATAGGATAGCTTTCTGTTGACAGCTATCCCCAGGTTTATTCAATAATGGAAAGAAAGACAAGATGCTGGCAGACACAAATATCATACATGTTGAATTTGTGTTCTCCACTCATCTTTCTTTTTCTCATTGGAGTGTAAGTTGGACCAGGGAAAAACAAACTTAAAGCGACACTGACAGACCCAATAAGCATTCTGAGCTATATATAGGCAGGCATAGGTCTTGTAATGAGTATTCTAAACATATCTGTTTATAATTTCTTTTTATTGCCACAAAAGAATAGATACAATCAAGATATCGTATACCGCACAAGCATCTAAAGATATCTTGTCAATACCGTTAACATGAATACTCTAGGTACATATTGTTTAGATCTCTTATTAAAAAGACATCTTATTACTACTGTTAACGCGCATAACATAAGTGGTATATAGATAACTTCTAATTGCTGACAGTACCCGAGAAACAAACGGAACTAATAATCTCACCGTTTAAAGGTAATATATCTGATACATCTAGAACCTTCAGGGCGTGCCCTCAATCCAGGCAAAGGGAATTATCCATAAGCTTCCGGTACCCACAATAATACTATTTGACATAATTCGACAAAAAACAAAAGAAGGAAAAGAAGAAAGAAAAAATAAGAGAGAACATATACCTTACGAGATACATAATAAAATAATATTAAAGTAATAGAACATAAAATATAAACATAAAATATAAACATGAGTGTCGCTCCAGAAACCAATCAGCCCACCTAAGAGGCCAAAAAAAAAAAGCACCTAAGCTATTCAAAGCTATAGTGCCTGTACCCTCCAAGAGAAGAGTGAAGAGAGTCTGAAAGTACACCTTCCCTTACCATTGTCAGAGTTGTCTAGTGGACTGTTCCTCATAATCCAGCCATGGTTGCCAAATTTTCAAAAAAGTTGCTCTAGTATATAAAGTCCAACCAACCAACTCTTCCATTCTACAAATATCTTGAACCTTCTCCACCCACATATTTAAGGAAGGGGGTTCAGTCTCTCTCCACTTAAGAGGTATTAAAAGTTTGGCGGCCATAAGCAGCTGAGTGGGTAAATTAGATCTACTAGGTCTGAATGTTGGTGTTGGATGCCATAATAAGATAAGCGGGGCATCCAATTTAACATCTGTACCACATATCTGATTTATTGTTTCTTCCACTTCCCCCCAGAAGGCCCTAATAACAGGACATGACCACCAAATATGCTTATAAGTACCCACTTCGCCTTGACATCGCCAGCAAAGATTTGATGGGAGAAGCTGAAGACCAAACGAATATTCAGGTGTTCTGTACCACCTTAATAATAATTTTACAGAGTTCTCCTGGATTTTAATACATTTAGAAAACCCATGCGAGTGGGTCAGCACAAAATCCGCACTTTCATCATCCAGCCTAATGTCCAGTTCCCTTTCCCAAAGACGCAAATAGGGGGGCAGATTGGAGTCGCGAGTTTGTAAAATTTGAGCGTATATTTTAGAGAGGCATTTTGAAGGAAGAGAAGGTAATAACACGTAAGTCTCCAGCCATGTTGCTTCTGTTACCTTAAACGCATTAAATGAGACGTTTAAATGTGCGACAAACTCCTTCAAAATCCTGTCTTTGTATAAAGTCCTTCATCACACAAGGTCTGCCCACAAAAGATTCATAAAAGTTGGAAGTTACAGTTGATTTTACCAAATCCCCTACTCTCATCTGGGGTAAAGAATCCCATATTGTGGTGGATCATGGCATGAGGGATCACACTTAATGGCGAGACAGCGGAAAATTTTTCTGGGGCCCTATTAAGCGCTCTTGATTTATTACACACTATAATAGTACCTTTCGTAAATACACTACTTATCTTAGTGAGCCTAGTAATCTGTTTATTAAGCCAAATTAAGTGTAGTATATCCTCTCCCATAAGTGCCCTCTCCATATCTATATGTATAGACCAAGGTGCCTCTCTAGCTAATGTCAGCCAATGTTCAAGATGAATGGCCTGATAATAAATCTCGCAGTCAGGTAGAGAGATTCCTCCTCTTTTCCTTTTCCTGGAAAGTAGTCTATACGACAGCCTGGGCTTCATCCCCTTCCACAAATATCTAGTTATATTAGATTTCAAAGAACAAAAAATTTTTTTTGGGATAAGGAGTGGTAGAGTTATCATAATATACATAAGCTGGGGTAAAACAAAGGTCATTATGACATTTTTTCTACCCAGCCATGACAGTAATGGAGGAGAGTTCCTAGCGAGAAAAGAATTGATTTTAGATAATAAACTTGGATAATTCTGGCGATACAATAATATCGGATCTGGGGGAATTCTAACACCGAGATAAGTAATAAAGGAACTAGGCCATTTGAATGGGGTTATAGCTTTAACATTTACCAACATATTTGGGGGCAGAGATATGCCGAGTGCCTCGGTCTTATCCAGATTAACTTTAAAATTCGAAATTTCCCCAAAGGCACTGAATATTCCAAGGACTTCAGGCATCGCTTCTACCGGGTTTGTTATAAATAATAACAAATCATCGGCAAAAGCTGCCATTTTTTATGGGTAAAAGAACCAACCGTAAGTCCCTTAATCTTGGGAGACTGTCTGAATTTCAGAAGTAGTATCTCAAGAACGAGTACGAAGAGGGTCGGCGACAAGGGGCACCCCTGTCGTGTCCCGTTCCTGATCGAGAAGGCATCCGACAGGGTCCCATTTACTACCATTCGTGCCGTCGGCCTAGAGTATAATGTAGCAATGGCCTGCGTAAACTGCCCTGGAATGCCGAAGGCATCCAAGGCAGATCGCATAAACTGCCAACTGACCCTGTCGAACGCCTTCTCCACATCAGTCCCCAACAAGACCAATGGGGTACCAGATCGTCTCGCATAAGTAATGGCATGAACCACTCTGCTCACATTATGCCTCCCTTCTCTCCCTGCCACAAATCCCACCTGTTCTTCCCCCACAAGCTCAGGCAGCAGTTTCGACAATCTTGCATTAAGAAGTTTAGCCCACCACTTCAAATCCGTATTCAAGAGGGATATTGGTCTATAACTATTACACATTTCTGCATCTTTACCCTCTTTATGGATTAGAGTGATGTGAGCTGCCTGAGCCTGTGGGGGGAGAGAACCACCCCTCAACAGACAGTTACAGGTGCGGACAAAATATGGCACCAGGACATCTTTAAATTTTTTATAGTAAGAGATAGGGAAGCCATCTGGCCCCGGGCTCTTACCGGACGGAATGGAGGATAAAACCTCCTCCACTTCCTCTGCCGTATAGGGTAACATCAAACTTCTTTTATCTATTTCCGAGGCACCAGGCACATCAATGGACCCCAGGAAAGTTGAAATGCGTCCGTCCAATTCCTCCGGAGTCAGGGCTGCAGGCAGGTTATAGAGAGAAGAATAAAAGCGCAAAATTCTCTTGCAATATCAGGGGTATTAAGCAATCTCTTACCTCCTTGGGTTTTTATAGCTGGAATAAGGGACTTACTGCGCTGTGTTTTCAACAGATTAGAAACTAATTTTGAGCCCCTATTCCCATGGAGATATTGTTTAAATCTAAGAGCACGTAGGTCTTTTGCTGCTCTGATATTCAGGAGATCTTTCACCTGTGACCGCAGCCCCGACAGGTTGGCCTGGACCGACGCATTCCGCGTCCCCTTATGCAATTTCTCCAACATAGAAATCTGTTGGAGAAGTGCATCAAGTTTTTGCTGACGTTGTTTTTTAAGTCTAGATCCCAAATTAATGAGTTCCCCACGTACCACGACCTTATGTGCTTCCCAAAGAATTGAGTCTGTAACCTCCTGATTATCATTAATGTTAAAAAAATTGCTCACAGCTTGAGCTATTTCCTGTCTATGAATCTCATTATCCAAAAGGGTTTCATTAAGACGCCAGTAGGGGGATTTAAGGGATATCTCCCGGAACTTCACCTCAATACTCACGGGCGCATGATCTGAAACAGTTATATTGCCAATAGTCGCTCTCTTTACCATGGTTAAAGCATAATTTGGTAGGTAAAGATAATCTAGTCGTTGGTAAGTATGATGCGACTGAGAGTAGAAGGTGAAGTCCCGGGTCTCTGGATTTATGATTCTCCAAACATCCGATAGGCCCATACCTAACATTGCTAACTGCAACTTTCTAATCTGCTTCTGCGGGACAGACCTTGTGCGAGAAGTGGTGTCTTTGGTAGTATCCATTATCAAATTCAAATCCCCACCTAATATCAGTAATCCTTCCATAAAAAGGGTCAATTTATCCAATGTTTTCAGTATCCATCCAACCTGGTCCCTATTTGGAGCATACAGATTCGCAAGGGTTACCACTCTATCCCCTATACGCCCTTTAAGGAAGACATAACGCCCCTGCGAATCTGTTAGCTCCTCCAGCAGGGTAAATGGGATCGCAGAACTGAAACCAATGGATACTCCTCTGGCCGCAGAGGTATAAGTCGAATGATACCACATTGAATACCCTCTGCCGGCCAGAGAAGGTACATGTCTATGCCGAAAGTGCGTTTCCTGCAAGAAAACAATATTCACTTTTTCCCTCTTTAATAGTTGGAATATCTGACTTCGCTTCTGGGGCGTATTCATCCCCTTAACATTAAATGTAGTAATCTTGATATCCGCCATAAGAGGGGTAACCTAGAATAAGCCCCAGAAGCGAAGCAATTAGACATCTGGAGCGACACCCATGAGTAACATAAAAACACACAACCTCTATACACCTAACAATAGAGAAAAAAGAAAAAGAGACAATTAGAGAAAAAAACAGACATATAAAGGTTGCCCAAAGGCAACAGAAATCAGCCAGACATCCTATATAGGATGGCTTGGGGGAATGCATGGATTAGAACAACAATGAACTGGGGACCGGCCACACACCACACCTTACCCCAGCGTCCCTGAGCTGTAAGCCGTACTCAGGAAAAATAGCGCAATACTATATATATATATTATATATATAGGGAAATTATAACTAAATAATATAGAACAAAGAGACAGGCAGGGAGTTCTGCTAGTGCAGGAGCATATACTTATAAAAGGACTTAGTGAATACTCCCTTATTAATACATTAGTCTTGCATGAACTATACTGGCCCCCAACAAAGAAGGGCCATATTATCATGGTAATTACACCGATCGCAGACAGTCCCCAACTCTGTCAAATATAATCGAACAGAAACAGATCCTTCCCTATAAGGGACTTTAAGTAGCTTTCTTCTTGGTTGTTTTACTGTTCATCTTAATGTTCCATTCTTGCAAAGCAGGCAACTGCGGGAAATCGGCAGGAATCTCTAATGCCAACCAAGTAGTGATATCAAGGGGATCCATTTCAAGAGCCTTCCATAATGGTAATAAATCATCTGGCTGGCGGATAGTATAGTGCTTTCCTCCAACCACCGTATGCAAGCCGAATGGGAACAACCATCGGACTGGTAACTTTCGATCATGGAGGACTTGAGTAACAGGGCGGAGGGCACGCCGCTTAGCCAGTGTAGAGGCTGCAATATCCTGAAAAAGCAGTACTTTATGTCCTTCATACTCCAAATGCGGCTTTTCTCGTGCCGCTTTAAGAACCGCACTGGTGTCCAAAAAGTTTAATAACGCACATAGCACGTCCCTAGGCGGGTCGTCTGCAAGAGTTTTTTGCTGGCCCACTAATAGACCAAAAATAAAGCGTACCACTTCAAGCAGTTTATCAGGTGCAACCATTTCAGGAATACCCCTCAGGCGGACATTTTTTCTGCGCCCCCTATTTTCCTGATTTTCTAATAAGAAAAAAGCGGTATTAATCTGCTTACATAGGGAGGCCAGTTGATCGTTAACGCCTGCACCATGGCGAATGAGTGAGGACTGGTTCTCCTCCAATTTCTCAACTCTTTGGCCGATCTGTTGGAGATCTTCTTTAATATCGCCCAGCTCCTTCATTACTGGGCACAGAGCTGTGGCCAGCGACTGCTGCAGCGACCGCTGTAGAAAAGATCTAGTGATCGGTAGCGCACCCTCGGTGTCTGCGTCCCTCGCTTCTGAGCCCACATCTGAGCTTCCTCCCTCGGAGTCTTCCGGCTCCGGCTCGGGCACAGTCTCCTCGCGTCTACTGCGCACCGTCCTTCCACGCTCTTTCACCGACCTATTCAGGTATTTGCTGAGGTCCCCTTGTATTTTCTTTGGTTTGGGGGTATTCTCAAGGTCTCCTTCCCTCTCGTTCTCTGTTCAGTTTCCCCATGATTAGAGAAGCAAGTCGGCTTTGGCTAGCAGCTTAACGAGGCCTACAGCGTGGAGCTCAAACGGGACGTCCTACTCCATGCGCGGCTGGCTCCTCCCCATTCTAAACATATCTGTATACCCTCTTCCCACCTTATAAATGCAGTAAAATCAAGTTTTATAACCTGGTTGAACGTCCTGTCTTTGTGCCCAAGGGGCGGTTTCTCTGCTTCTCTTGTGCCCAGCCTAGCCCCAACCGCCGTTTGCAAGCGCCGCCCAGCTCATCATTATTCACTTCGCTGGTCGGCAGCTTCTGTCCCCGACGCTCCGAGATCCCGTGCATGCCCAATAGAAAGCTATGGGCATTGGCCTCACTAGCAGCTACTGGCCATGCGCGGGATACCTTCCCCGACACTCCCAGTGGCCCCATTCTTACTGCGCCTTACCCGGAGCAGGCGCAGAAGGTGAGGCTGAAGCCGCCTCACCGATGGTTAGGGCACTCAGGCACAGTAAGAATGTGGCCACTGGGAGTGTCGGGGAAGGTATCCAGCACATGCCCAGTAGCGTTGATTACCCGATGAACGAACAAAACGCTCATTTATCAGGAAGTAGATGATTCATGCGGACACAAAAATCGTTGTTTACCCACAGCAGATCACCCTGTGTAAACGCGCTCTGCAGCCAGCAAACAATGATTTGTTGAACTTGTTGGCTTAGTTTAGTTAAAAAAATGGGGCAAAATTTTAGTGCACTTTGTTGGTGTACGACAACAAATTTTGTTACACCCCTTTTTGTGCAAAGCTATGCCCCTTTCTCTGTTAAAGTATGCCCCATTGTCAGACAAGTTGCAAAAGGTGTGTAAAAATATCTAAAACAATAAATGTGGTACAAACCATGTATACCAGTTTATTTTTAGTGTATATTTTACCCAGCAGGGTTAGAAAATGATTCTAGTTCACTCTGCCAGAGCCTTGGTAATTCTGAAGTGTTTAATGTGTTTATAGCACCATCTAGCGATGTTAAGTTGTATTAAACTTTGTTTTTTCTGTTACAAAGACTACTGCATTGTGGGAGTGAAAAGCATCCTGGGAAAGAGAAGTCTCCAATATCCAGGACACATCAGCAGAGCTGTCCTTTTGCATATCTTAAACTTCACCATCCTTGTAAAAGCATATCTGGCGAGAAATCTACCTTTGTAATTGTTACTCAGGGAGTTGTTACTACTGTTAGCTAGACATGTAATTTTATGTACAGACAGCCATTTTACGACGTGCTTCAGTGTTAATACAAATGTTATAGTACATGCTATCTATACTTAATACTTATAGATGTTATTTGTATGACTTGTAGTTTTTCTAAACAATCCTGTTTTGCCAAACAAACCTGTTAACCAATAAACAAATTAGACTACAAAGAACAGTCCGCTTATTTGGAAGACAGGAATGGTTTATGCTGAATGTCAGACTGCACAGTGTGAACGTGTAAGAAGACAGAACAGTGTAAATTGCACTAGACTTTTGGCATGGTTTGATTAGTAAATCTCTCTCGTATGTTTGGCCCATAGAATTTTTGTGTTCTTCAGCAGTGCATGTACACTCCTTGGCACATTTAAACACACATATAAGCAGCAGATTGTTGGGAAGGAAGCATTCCTTCCCAAGAGTCGGCTGCTATCTTCGTGGAGGTAACGCTCTACATTTACATGCAGCGATCACCTCCACAGTATGAGAATGGTGAGTCGCTTATTGCGACCACTCATCCTCATACAGTTGCATTGTTTCTGGGCAGCAGATCGTTGTTTAGACAGAACGTTTGTTTTCGATAATCTGCCCAATAATTTGCCTGTCTAAATCCACCTATCAGGTGACTGCAGAGGTCATGTGTTGTTAATGTGACATCAGCAATGCTGGATCAGCAAGGTTAGTACTGCTGAATTCTTATTTGTAGGCTACTAGACACCTCTGGCAATGCCTTATCTCCCTGAGAACAAAAAGACCAGGCATGTTGAAATCCAACAGCCCTTTCCTTATTTCCCCTGACCTCTGCTGCTGAATTGGAAGATCACTAGACACACTACATGGTTGGCCGCTCCTGTTGAAAATGGTGAGTTTGAAGTATGGAGTATAGGAAATTACCTGTGAAGGTGGGTTTACACTTCGCAATTGTCAAAAACTGTGAATGCTCATTACTGTTAATCTGCCCGTTTAAGGCCTCTTTCACATTTGCCTTGTGAGGATCCGACGTGCACTTCCGTCACCGGAAATGCCCGCCGGATCCGTCACAACTAGAGATGAGCGAACTTCAAAAATTAGTTCGGCGTTCGGGTTGGGGTAATCGCCGCATCCCGTTATGGATTCCACTACCGCGGACTATCCCGGCATATGGAATCCATAAGGGGCGTGCTTCCACGAACCCGAACTTTGGAAGCTCGAGCGACCTGAGTGACGTCACCGTCATGTGATCAGTGCAGGCGTGGCTCAGCACTGGATCAAATCCAGTGCTGAGCCACGCCCTGCACTGATCACATGACAGTGACGTCACCCCAGGTCCTTCGGCATTTCCAAAGTTCGGGTTCGTGGAAGCCGCCCCTTATGGATTCCATATGCCGGGATAGTCCGCAGTAGTGGATTCCATAACGGGATGCGGCGATTACCCCAACCCGAACTAATTTTTGAAGTTCGCTCATCTCTAGTCACAACGCAAGACAACTGAAAGCATATTGAAGACTGATCAGTCTTTAATATGCTTTCAGGTAACCAAGGCAGCCAGGACACTACTAAAGTCCCGGCTGCCATGGAAAAGAAGCGGGGAGCCGGGGGAGAAGCTACATACATTTCGTGCGGCGGCCGGGGCGCTCCTCGATGACGTCACCGGGTCCCTGTGTCGCATGGATCACATAGCTATGCTATGTGAACCATGTGACGCAGGGACCTGGTGACGTCATCCCGGCCGCCGCACGGAAGGCAAATAGCTACTCCCCCGGCTCCCCGCTGATTTTCCATGGCAGCCGGGACATTAGTAGCATCCTGGCTGCCATGGTTACCATTCATTAAAGCTAAACGTCGGATCTGGCGATGCGTCAAAGCGACGTTTAGCTTAAAGTCGGATCCGGATTAATGCTTTTCACTGGGCATTAATTCCGGATCCGTCCTTGCGGCATGTCTTCAGTATTTTTGGCCGGAGGAAAATCCGCAGCATGCTGTGCATTTTGCTACGGCCAAAAAACGTGTCAGTACTGAACTGAAGACATCCTGATGCATCCTGAACGGATTTCGCTCCTTTCAGAATGCATTGGGATAATCCTGATGAGTATTTTTCCGTCCTAGAGCCCCGAGGACGGAACTCTAGGACGGAAAGCAAAAACGCTGATGTGAAAGGGGCCTAAAGTGGTTCTGTCACCTGGATCAACCCTATTAAACCAGACATACTGGCAGTAAGGGCTCATGATGCTGATTAAAGCTATACCTTTCTTTTGTCTGTATGCTAAACAGAAAAATCTACATTTTTATTCATATGCAAATGAGAAGTTGGAGCACCAGGAGGTGGGGTTGAATAAAGCTATAATATGTATTATACCTTTCTGAGCAGATCTCTGTGTGTTGAAGCTATAGTACATAAAGTATATGATAGGTAGATGCTAGGACACTGCTCTGCCCTCAGCATGTCTAGTCCTGTCAATCAAGTGGAGGCGGAGTGTGCAGAGCACAGGGGGTGTTACATATCAGTGCTCAGAATATTCAGCCCCGCCTCTTGGTGCTCAAAATACTAATTTGCATATGAATAAAAACGCATATTTCTCTGCAGCTAGTTATCATACAGACAAAAGAAAGGTATAGTTTTATTCAGCATGATGAGCCCTACCAGGCAGTATGTCTGTTTTAATAGGGTTGATCCTGGTGACAGAGCCGTGTTAAAGGTACCTCAGATCACCTGATGAACAAGTGAAATGCTTGTTCATCAGTTGAAACAATTGTTCATGCAAACACCTAAATTATCATATTTGGGCAGCAGATCATGAGTCTAAACAGCACTTTGCTGCCCAGAAACAATGCAGCTTTATGCAGTGTTCTGTCTTCATACACGTTCACACAGTGTGCAGTCTGACATTCATATGCAAAATAAATGTGGAGCCCCAGTATTGGGTCTACAACACAGTGAAAGTCAGATATCCCTCAAAGGAAGGAAAACTGAGCAAAGGGGTGTCCCCATTACAGAGATCACCAAATCCACCATATTAGGTGGCCCCTATCCTGCTTTTTTACAGGATCTTTTTGTAACGTGGAAGACCTAAGCCAGTTATCCATCCACAGACAGCTGTTTCGGGGTACTGCCCCTCATCAGTGTGGAGTAGGATTCTGGCTAACCGGGAGCAATGCCTTGGAGACTACTCTCAACAGGATTGTGAATTGATAAAAGTACAAGAATACAAATGACATTTATAAGAATAAAGCATAGCAGGTATCAGCATACAGTATAGATGGCATGTAATATAACATTAACAGATAACGTACATGGTCCAAAATGGCTGCCTGTACCTAGGATTGCATAGCTAACATCTAACAGCTACAACATCCTCCCAGAGTAATACTACAGCTAGCTAAACATCACTGCATAACATAATATCCCTGAGACAAGGATCTCACTAACCAGATATACTTGCACAAAGATGGCGGGTTTAAGATGGAGAAATGCAGGAGACAGCTCTGCTGATGTTCTGTAACATGGAGACTGAAGACTGGGCTTCTCCTTTCCAGAATGCATTACACTCCCACAAATACAGTAATCTTTATTAACAAGAAACACAAGTATAATACATTTTTACCACCGTTAGATGGTGCTGTTACCTAACTAATAACAGGAATAGCAAACTGAAAGCAGAATTGATCTGTAATGATACTGAAATGAATCTCCCTGTGCTGGGACAGAACATGCGGACACGCAATAACAGAGCCATTGCTGGTTCTTAAGGTCCCTTGTTGGGAGGGAAGCGTTCCTTGTCAACTGCTCACTAGCGGAGGAGACCGTTGCATTTACATGCAGTGATCTTCTTCAGAGATATGGAAGACCGATCAGCAATGCCATCGCTCTTTTCCATAAGGACCCGTTGTTTTCCGGCAGCAGATTTTGTTCACCCAGCACAATTTTCTGTTGGGAAACAAGGATTTTTGTGTTCGTACAAATGATCCAGTTAGATTAGCTTTGCGATTCTTGGCCCATGTAAAGGGCCCTTTATACTGTGGAGGTGATCACTACATGTAAATGCAGTAACGAGCATGCAATTCTAGGAAAGGAATGCTCCCCGCTGCTCTCATAGAAGTGAATAGGAGCGAACCGCTCACCAGCGGCCCCTGCTCCCATTCATTTCTATGGGGCAGACGGAAAAAGCCGAGCCGATGCTCGGCTATTTTCGGCGGCCCCATAGAAATAAATGGAGGGCGGCTGCGCAGTGTGCCCTACGTTCATTTCCCCGCTCCGTTCTCATTATACCTATCAGACAATAGGGGCATATCGCTAAGATATGCCCCCATTGTCTGAGATGGCAAAACCCCTTTAATCAAATGTCAGCTTTACAGTCTCAGTAAATCAGACATCCAGGACCTCCAGAACAATGATAATACCCTCCTTGTTTGTTAGAATATCTTACAAATAGCAAATAGAGAAGACAGTAGAGTGGAGTCTACCAGACTAGGAGACATAACACCTGCTCCTTTCTGTAAGCACAAGATAGGGGCTGTTTAAAGTCAGCCTTTGACAACTTTATGTGATAACTTGTGGTCATCCCACGCGCCAGTCTTCTCACTCAAGTGTGGATACATATAAATGTTGACAGTCTTCTTTCTGACTATATGTTTAACCCCCATCAGCGGTATTCTGTAGGGAAACCGGGCAGCACATTTTCAATTTGGGTACAATGCGGCCACAGGAAAAATAAAGCACTGCATAGGGCCCACTGAATTAAGTGCGGATGCATGCTTCAATACAAAAGACAATGGGGGTCATTTATTATGGAAGTTCCTTTTTAGAAGTGTTTTAGATCTGTGTTCTGAGTCTAAATGTACGGCTGATTTACCACCAGGCTTGAAGCATTCATAAATCAGGCTAATATGTGCTGGCAACTGATGTAGACCTGGTTTTTAAGTCTACCTATACTTCTCATTTACAACCAGGCGCATATGTGTTGCCCAAGGGTCTAAATCCGAATCCTACTTATAGACTGACTTGTAGTCTGCGCGTTCCAAGTCACGTAGATCATTAACCCCTTCAGGACCAAGCCCTTTTTGACCTTCGTGACCAAGCCTAATTTTGCAAATGTGACATGTGTCACTTTATGTGCTAATAACTATGGAATGCGTTTACTAAACCTCCGGCACTCCAGCTGTCGTAACATGATGGGGCGCATTTATTAAGACCGGCGTTTTAGACGACAGTCTTAATAAACCCCTAAGCTGGCGGTGGTTACACCGAAGTTATGAAGAGGTGCAGACCTCTCTATAACTTTGGCACATCCGGTACCAGTTCTAAATGAATCCAGAAATTAATGGAGCATGCTGGGAGTCGTAGTTTCACCACAGCTGGAGTGCCGGAGGTTAGCCACCACTTAAGCCATCCTGACACTGTTTTCATGTGGCATCTCATATTTAATGTTAGAGGTAAATTTTGGCTGATATGCGTTATCTTATCTTTATATTATGAAAAAATCCAAAATTTATTATTTCATTATTTTTATTTTATTTTTTCTTTTAGTCGCCATATTCGGACCCCTATAACATTTTTGTTTTATGTATACTTAGCTGAGTGAGGGCTCATTTTTTGTGGGGTGATCTGTGCTTTTATTTGATGCCATTTTGGGGTGTACAACTCTTTGATTGCTTTTTATTTTATTTTTTTAGAAGGTAAAGTTTGCATTTCTGTCAGTGTTTTTAATTTCCATTTTTTTATGGGGTTCTCCATGTTGTTATTTGATGGGATAATTTTATTCTGTGGGTTTATACGGTTATGGCAATACCAAATTTGTATTGTTTTTTCATGTTTTATTACTTTTATATAATAAAATCACTATTTATTAAAAATCTTTTTTTGCATCAACATCAAAGACCAATAACTTTTTTATTTTTTCATCAACATAGTTGTGTGAGGGCTTATTTTTTGTGAGATGGGCTGTAGTTTTTATCGTTATTATTTTGGGATATGTATGAATTTTTGATCACTTTTTATTACCGTAAATTTTTTTGGGAGGTGAGGCAAAAATAAATGCAATTGTTTTTAATTTTATTTTTTAACAGCGTTCGCCACGCGGGATTAATACCATGATTATTTTATAGATCAGGTCATTATGGACTCAGTAATGCCAATTATGTGTATTGTTTTAAGTTTTCTTCATTTTGTAAATCTCTTATAAATGAGCCGATATTGGAAAAGGCATTTTTTAAAAAGGTATAATATACGGTATATTTTCTTTTATTTATCATTTTATATATATATTTATATTTTTACATTTGTTATTATTTTATTTAACGGGACACAGGGGGAATGGCAGCATTGGGGGAACGGGGCACACGGAGCACGGCAGCATTGGGGGAATGGGACACAGGGGTCATCACAGCATCAGGGGAACGGGGCACAGGGGGCATGGCAGCATTGGGGGAATGGGACACAGGGGGCACCGCAGCATAGGGGGAACAGGACACAGGGGCACAGCAGCATTGGAGGAGCGGGACACAGGGGGCATGGCAGCATCGGAGGAACGGGACACAGGGGGCACAGCAGCATCGAGGGAACAGGGGGCATGGCAGCATCGGGGGAACAGAGCACAGGTGGCACGGCAGTATCGGGGGAATGGGACACAGGGGCATGGCAGCATCGAGGGAACTGGACACAGGGGCACGGCAGCATCGGGGGAACAGGACACAGGGGCACGGCAGCATCGGGGGAATAGGGCACAGGGGGCATGGCAGCATCGGGGGAATGGGGCACAGCACCATCCTGGGAACGGGACACAGGAGGCATGGCAGCATCAGAGCAACGGGGCACGGGGGCATGGCAGCATCAGGGGAATGGGGCACAGGGGGCATAGCAGCTTCAGGGGAACGGGACACGGGGCAACAAGCTACAGGGGGCAGTACAGGCTCTGATCTGCAGTTCCTAACACTTTTATGTTACAGACTGCTATTAGCGGGGCCATTGCATCTCCTAGACCTATAGGTCTATTTTATGTCAGGCAGCTAGTGGCATGTCATGTGCCAACAGTGCACCATTATTTCACAGTCGCAGTTCAAAACTCAGACCTAACGCAGGTCAACCCCGGATTGCAGTTCTAAATGTAGAATTCTTGAACTCAGTACTAAAGCTGAGGTTATGTTGATAATGTCGCAAAAAAACGCAAATAAAAGATGCGTCGAAATAGCAAAACAAAGTGAACAAAAATAGACCCAAACGAAAAATAAAAACGATAATTGTAGCCAAACTTCATAAATAAATGAGGGTCTTAAATAGGCGATCACTGATTAATAGAAAGTCCAATGGACCTATGCGTTTTTTTGCAGCCTAACTGACTTATAAAGTAAAAACAACCTTTATTAGTTCAATCTAAAAGGTAACCATTCTATTACTGGGGAACAAATATAAGGTTAAACTTCCTCAGGTCAGTTAGTTAAGGAGTATAGATCGCTGTAGGTTTCACATTAGTGCTGTGAAATCACTCCTCACACGCACAGGGGATCCTTTCTCCCCTATGTATGGGAATATGGAGCAGCTTTACTATAATACAATGCTACCTAGCTTATAATTTCCCATGCAGGGTCCCTCAACTAACTATCCCTGAACTAAAAATGTGCATTACATCCTGCATCCCATTAAATAGGCGATGGCCAAGAGTGACATAAAAAAACAAAATCAAATTCACTTAACTCCACTGATCCCCTACCATGTTGGATTCCCCATGGTCTCTGCCTCCTGGTTGGAAATGCCCACTCAGCCAAACACAGGTTGTGGCAGTTGACCTCTGAGCTACTGGAATTAAGGTGTGATATAAGGCCTGGTATGAGGTAAATCCTGATAAGAAAAAACATCTGAAATTTAGACGAGAAGCACCAGAGATGAGGTGCTTAATTAAAGTCTATCATCACTCTAAACTTTAAAGGGGTTGTTCACCTTGGTTGACCTTTTCTACATGGCCGGAC
Source organism: Bufotes viridis (assembly GCA_033119425.1). Taxonomy (NCBI): domain Eukaryota; kingdom Metazoa; phylum Chordata; class Amphibia; order Anura; family Bufonidae; genus Bufotes; species Bufotes viridis. Next base: position 285,719,341 of record CM065590.1, read on the forward strand.
CCATGGTGGTAATCATACTTACTTGATACCTGCTGCTGGGTTCTGGCACCCTTGCTCCTTAATGGCTTTGCAGGTCCTGTGTCTCCCTGTGTCAACATCCAGTTTAACGCCTGGTCACATCACCTCTGCAGCCAATGACTGCCTGCTGCAGTGACGTGTCACCTATAAGTCATGTCACTGGGTCACCTGATGCATGGGTGACAGGTAAGTAAAATGACCAGAGCGGGTCCAGTCATGCTGTAGGATCTGTAGAAAAAAATGCACCAAAGTGAACAACCCCTTTTAGGATGCAAATAAATATTAAACATTAACATTGTAACATACGGTAATTACATAAAACACATATAGTATTACTGCACTATTCTTCCTCCATTTCATCACTCCATTTCTTTAACTGGCGGTCCACCTGCTGTGCCCCTTAAACAGCAATCATCCTTTTTGGCTTCTAAAATTAGGATTTTATTGCAGAACACATTAGAAATATCTAATATTCTATATGCTTTGTTAGTTTAGCCCTGTTCACATAAATATCATATATAGCAATAATATAATTTACCTCATGTCCACTGCTGTCATCCTAATCTGATCTGATGACATTTCTAATATTTATGTATATAGTCTGGTCTGAACCTATTTCTGCTTGTATGAGATCACAGTGCTCATGGATGGCTCCTTTAATCCTGGAGTGGAAAGGATTGCTTTTCATTCTTTTCTAGTTTTCCTTTTTTCTTAGCTCTGTTTAGTGTAAGTGTCACAAATCTATGAAGCATGAAATAGGTCTTAACCTTTTTCTTTGAATGATGTCAGTAAAGAGAATGGGATCTGTTTTAAGATGAATGACATTTTATACAGAACGTGTTAGGAGAGGGATGGCAGTAATTCTGTGCACAGGAGCAGGGCCGATTCTAGCCTTTCTGTTGCCTAAGGGAAAATTTGAAATGGCAACCCCCTTCCCCAAGTCAAATTCACAATCCAACTCCTCCCTCCAGCTCCACTGTTAATGACATATTTGGATAGATATTACATACAGCACTATCACACGTACAGTAGAATGCATCACCGCATACCTCTTACACCCAGTGAAGTCTCCTCTAATGTAGATGTTCTTATTTCTCACCGTCTCCATTGGAAGCAGACCGCTACGATGACACAGACATCTTAGGTTCCTCACTTTTCTATTATCCTCCTCCTCATGTGCCGCAACATTGCCATACTGCTGCTACCCTAATTATCTGCCGCTGTGCTACCCAATGCCCCCAAATACTACAGTACAGATAGTCCTACCATAGTAACAGTGCTCCCAGACAGACCTTAATAGAAATAGTGCCCTTTACAGTACCCCCAATCGCAACCTCATTAGTAGTAATGCCCTCCATATTGTGCCCACCAATAAAAATAATGCCCCCACAGTACCCCCAATATCAAAAATGCTCTCATAGGGCCACCTAGTAGAAATAAGCCCCCTATAGTGACCCATCAGTAACAAGGACCTTCTATAAGGCATCGCTTTAGAGCCCCTGGTATTAATAAGGCAGATCTATAAGGCACCATTATAGACCTATAGTAGTTATAATGCCCCTCTAGTGGTCCCAGTAGTTATAATGCCCCCTTTAGTGGTGCCAGTATTTATAATGACCCCCCCCCCCCGAAGTGCACCTTGTATTATAATCCCCCCTGTAGTGCTAGTACATATTATGCACCCCCTTGTAATGCCCATATGTATAATGCCACCTATATTATAATGCCCTGTAGTGCTCTGACCTATATTATAATGCCCCTGTAGTTCCCTGGCCTGAATTATAATGCCCTCTGTAGTCGTCTGTATTATAATGCCCCCCATAGAGTGCCCCGTATTTATAATGCCCACCTGTAGCGCTAGTATATACAATGCTTTCACCCTCCGTAGTCCCTCAGTAGTATAATCCCCCCTTTAGTGCTAGTATTTATAATGCCCTTACCAACTGTAGTGTCCCCTGTATTTTAATGCCCTACATAATGCTGCCTGTATTATATAATGCCTCCAAGTAGTTGTAGCATGTATAATGCTCTCAACCCCTCCATATTATAATGACCACCTGTAGCGGTAGTATGTATCTTGCTCATGCTAACTCCTCCTACAGCCCCCTTAGTAAAATGCCTCCGTTGTATAATTCCAGTGCATTTGCAGACTTAAATAAGGGCTTAAGTTAGCTTTACACTTTTCCTGTCAGCCTAATGTTCAGGCACATTAAAGTTTAATGTGATATAAAATTGTACGAATAAATATTAAAGAAGTGCAATTCTTCTACAAAGGAAAAAATAAGAGAGGTTAGAAAACTGGAGAGTGGAAATAATGAGTACATAGCAGGAAAAAGTTCACAAATTCACAAATTTTCCCACATGAGAGATTCCGGAGGTGAGAAAATCCCTTGCAGAGAAACATATAATGTAAATAGTGTGTGCTGGAAAAAATATATTTTTATTGATGTAATAAGGGAACATATTAAATTGATTGTCTGGCTTATTGGAAAATCTTCCAAGTGTCCCCTAATGTAATAAACTTATAAAAGAACCCATACTTTCAGTGTTCACCTTACAGGCTGCAGTGGTGATGTAGCTGTGTATGACAGGTGACCACTGCACCCAGTCACCGGCCTCAGCATTATATACAGAACAAGAACACTGAGGCCAGTGATTGTCTGCAACAGTCACATGTTCTATACAGCTACGTCACTGCTCCAGAATGTAGACATAGACCAGAGGTGAGGACTGGAACCACAGTGCTGGAAACGGCAGAGGATAAAAGTGGATAGTATGTAAGTTTCTAATTATTATTTTAATACATTTGGGAGCCCTTGGAGAGTTTTTATATAACTTGGCCAACCCATTTAATATAGTGTGCACCATATTTCCCAACACATTGTACACCTTTTAAAAACAATGACACAGCTACTAAACAATGCCAGTGTTACAAGCAGCAGGGATTTTCCTGTTCTCTTGTCTTCTCCTGTCTACTAGTATTGTTTAGGGTGGTTTCTATGCAACTGCCTTACATCTGATCCATTAGTGTGGGTCAGCTGGCTACTTTGCTCAGCTTGGTTAGTTTATGGAGGAGTTCCTGATTAGTTAACCCTACTTTATATAGTTCTTCTTTCTGAAGGTGCGGTGTAGAGCATAAGCTCTGTGCATGTGTATCCAGAATCTTTGTTATTTTTTGTTTCTTGCTCCTAGCCCAGATTGGTGTCTTGTTAAGGGCCTTTTACACGGACTGTCAATTGAACACATGCTCGTTAGTAGGGATGAGCGAACTTGTGTTTTACAAGTTCGAGGTTTGGGTTTTATTACAATTCCGTGATGGATTCCGTTAACTTGGGCCATAACGGAATTCTGGTTTCCGTTTAGCAGGACTCTTCTGGAGGAGATGGAAGAGTGCATGTAAATGCAGTGGTCTCTTCCGCTAGCGATCGGCAGATTTTCGGGAAGGAACGCTTCCTTCCCAACAATCTGCTAGTTTGTTGTCCCTTGTAAAGGGACCCTTAGTGTAGCTTGGTACCTGTGGTCCTCTCTTATCTTGCTTCTAGCCTTGATGTTTGTTATTTTCCTGTGGAGTCTGTTAATTGTCTGTTTGCTGACTTTTTTTAATTTTTTAATTTTCTTATGTCTGTGCCCTAGAGCATTCTTATCTTCTAGGGCCTGCTCCATTATCTGACTGACATCTCCTTTATCAGTGGGTTTACCATCCTGTGGGTTGATACGCTCTCCATATTATTTTCTTGAGACCATCTAGTTGTTATATAATTTGGCCCTACTGTGAGAACTGACAGACGCTGTTAGTACTCAGGAAAGGTGACTGCTATAGGTAATGTTCTGTTCTGCAGTCTTTGAACAACCAGGATTGTTAGAGACAGCTATAACATTTTCTGCACTCAATTTTTCAGGTATTTTTAAACTCCTATAGAGATAACTAAGGGAAAAAACTCCTGAAACTATATGCATGATGCATTTTTATTAGATGCTGTATATCAGACACCACAGACTTCACCATAGAAACACCCTTTGTCTGTAGACTGATTCTTTATAGACTTACATATGGCCATATTAAAATAAATAAGAAAAAAATACTGAAATAAAATGTGAAAAACGCCCCCCCCCGTCCTTGTGCCACCAGAATAAACAGACTGTGTAAAACCAGCTTAAAATGTATGTGTCAGGGGCAATTTTCAGTGGTGTGCATGCCACAGTAAGGACCATATGACATAATACTTAGGACAATGGACCATTACTGTAAATTATAATAGCAAGAATGCTGTGACCATAGAAATGCAGAAGGCCAAATGCATTTATACAGATCACAAAACTCTTTGTATTTTTAATCCTCATAGATTGTTCTTCCTGTGAGCAGGGCCCTCACTCCTCTGGTTTTTATTGTTTACTTGTTTGTTGCTATGCAATTTATGACTTTGTTTGTAGATGAACAGGCAAATTGTAAATCGCTGCTAAAGCGCGTTTCGCTTGTTCATCAGGCAACCTGTGGCAGCTTTAGACTGGAAGTTTATCTGGAAAGAGTGTTCATAGATGGGCCGTGTAAATCCACCTTTAGGTCTCTTTCACACGAATGTATGGCTGTTTTTTTATTTTGTGGTCCACAACCGTGTGCATTCCGTTTTTTGCAGAACGAAACATCTCGTCCCTAATAGAACAGTACTATCCTTGTCCGGGATGCGGACAAGAATAGGACAAGTTCTATCTTTTAACGGAACGGAAAAAAGGAAATACGGAAATTGAATGCACACGGAAACACTTCGTTTTTTTTTTGTGGACCCGTTGAAATGAATGGTTCCGTATACAGACCGTATACGGAACGCAAAAAACGGCCCGTACACTCGCAAAAAAAACGTTCGTGTGAAAGAGGCCTTAGGCAAGGATATTTGCTAAAAGTCCAAACAAAGAGGACGTTAAAGAGCCAGGGCAGTAAGTAGAATACATGGATTGACTTCAAATTACATACAGAAAACCATCCACTCATTTTTGTAAAAAAAATTTAAAGTTACAACTAATATTCACACAAAGGTTGTTAAGATGTGATAAAAAAATGTATGGAGGTGTCACCCTAAAGAATGTCAGTCAATGACTGGCGCAGGAGAAAGTACTCTCGCTGAAGAGTATCAAATATCATTTACAAACATGGCAATGGAAAATGTACATTGGTATGTGGTGAAAAATACATAATGGATTTACAAGGCCTCAATAACGAACGTCAGCGTCCCTTCAGAGTACCTTTCTAATTGATTGATAAAGACAAGGTGGATTTATCATGCCATTTTTAAATCAATTGCAATAATTTGCAGCAAAATTTTGTGCATCTTTAAAAAAAAAGTACACTTTTAACGAGTCACTTGACCTTGTTTCCACTCAACTATGCACAAAAACATAGGAACTGGGGTGGAGAAAACTGGCAGAGTGCTCTGGTCTGATAAGTCAAAGTATTTGGCTGTAACAGAAGACAGTTTGTTTGCCAAAGGATTGGAGAGCGGTACAATAATCAGGGTCTGCAGGGAACAATGAAACATGGTGGAGGTTCCTTGCAAGTTTAGAGCTGCATTTCAGTAAATGGAGTTGAGGATTTGGTCAGACAATGGTGTCTTCAAAAGGTATAGGCAGATACTTATCCATCATGCAGTGTCATCAGGGAGGCGTCTGATTGGCTCCAAATGTATCCTGCAGCAGGACAAGGATGCTGATAGAGGGATTACATTAAGAGACAGAAGGATTTGAGCAAGCCTTCATCCACAGATGATCTTCTTTTAGTTATACAAGATGTTTGGAATAATTGCAGTGCCAGGATTCAGGTGGCCTCCAGCGATATGCTGGGTTCCCTGGACACTATTGAGATGACACCATGTGTTGCTGCTCTCTGGAGGGGATGGTAAGGCTTGGTATACCCAAAAGGGAAATAAGTTCAGAGGGTCAGGGTTTGCAGTAAACCAGTGGAGGAACTCAAGTGCAATCTAATACAGGCAATGCACTGAGCTGGCTTCTCCAGTCTCCTCTCTAGTAGCAGATGTTTCTTTGCTGGAAATCCAACAATCAGATAGTTATCTGAGCATTTATAGTAACAGTGAAATAGATGAGAGTTTAAATAATCTCATCCACACCCTGCAGGGAGTGTCCGCACTGGAATGCACAAATAATTTGCCATGTGGTACGGATTTTTAATCTGCAGGATGTAAATTTATGTTGTGGATATCTGCGGCAGAATCTATCCTTTGCAATGCAGAGGGTAAAATTTGCAACAGTGTTTCTCCACTCAAATCTGCAGCAAAATCAGAACGATTTAGGCCTTATGCACATGACTGTGTGCCTGCCATGCCTGTTTAGTGGACTGCAAATTGCGGTCCGCAATGCACAGGCACCGACCATGTCCAGACTGTTTATGGACGTGGACCCATTCACTTGAATGAGGTCCGCAATCTGCATCCAACAGTCAGTACTGCAAAAAAGTAGTGCATGCTCTACTTTTTTGCGGTGCTGAGGCCTGGACAGAAAACTCACAGAAGCACTCAATAGCGCTTCCGTGGGCTTCTGATCCGTGCCTCTGTTCCACACTGCACCATATCAAATGAATGGGTGCACATCTGTGATACGGTGCGCACACGGCCGGTGACCGTTTATATGTGCATGAGCCCTTAGTGTGGATTTTGTTGCTGTGGATTTCCACCAGATAAATTGCAGATTGTCTCTGCGGAAAATCCACAATGTAACCATTATGTGTTCCATACCCTCATTTTCTGACGTTAAAATTAGATGGGTTCTACCAAGATCCTCTAAGAGTATTTTCACATTCACCAGTTCAAATGTGGCAAAAACGCCACCAAAATGGTTTTACAATGCAGTTGCCATTTTTGCAGGTGAAACATGTTGAATAAATGTCTTTCACCTGTAAAAACAGCAACCACATTGAAAACCACATTGTCAGCACAAGCACAGGTACAGAGAATCAGGGAAGTGCTGGGCATCTTGTATTTGCACCTGTATCGATTGCTTTCGGCGCAAGTGCAGTACAGGAAAGAAAAGCCATCATGGAAAAGAATATGGACTGTGCAACTGTTTACACCACTACCCTGGAAACTGAGGAGGGGGAGCTTCTTGCTGGTTAAGGTAAAGCCAGAGCGTAACTTCTTATGCCATCATACGTTATTGTATGGCATTACTGTACTTTGGCAGCAAAGTGGCCAATCACTTTAAGACAGTGGTAAAATATACTGTACGTTCTGACATTTTGCAGACAAAAAAGGTATTCTGTGAATTTTTTGTCAATTATATTGCCATATGTTTATAAAAAAAATAAACTTGGGTTGTCGTAGCTTTTTCACATGACTACACTTATAAAGGATTGATTGGTTTCATGCATTCCAGGTTAGTAAAACTGTAAATATAAGAGGAGATGTTTTTAGGTCAGGGCACTTCTGTCACTGATGGTTTGGAGTGAGGCCAAGCCTGTCTTGAATTTCTTTTCAGGAATGCTGGCATGTAAATATCATTAATTCTAGGATAAACACATTTATTATAATTTTACAGCAAACATTCCGGGTGGTTAGACTTTCTTATCACAAAATAAACCTTATAAATGACCATGAAAAGCAATGTTAAAGCTCACCTGCACTTGAAACAATAAAAAAGAAGTCTAACTGGAACTAAGTTCAATGTTCCACTCCCCCAAGACAAGTCATAATTAAGGAAGCCCAGCAAACAGTGACGTGTGGTGCTGTATGCCAGATCTTCACACTGGAGCTACCATGCCTGCAGAACTGACATGGAGGAACACAAGCATTTGCTATCATAGCTAAATTACTTCTTCAGTGCATGGACCCTGCAAATTGCAGCTCTGATCTTTGCTTTCTGGGTCCCATGAGAGTATCATTTGGCATGAAGAGGATTGTAATTAATTGCTTTCAGACATGACTGTGGTACTTCATTAAAAGAGAAATTTGTAACAATATTAATTAGGATCCAGCATGCTGCGGTATTATGTTCGTCCAAAATGCCTGATCATTCGCCGGAATGCCGGATCCAGCATTAATTTACATTGACTTGCATTAGTGCCGGATCCGGCATTGCGAAACAACTGACGGACGGATCCATCCTTCCGGTCTGCGCATGTGAAAAAGACTGCAAGACGGATCCGTCCATCCGCATGACAAGCGGAGAGACGGATCCGTTCTTGCAATGCATTTGTAGACGGATCCGCACCCAGATCCGTCTACAAATACTGTCAGTTGTCACACTGAACGGCGGATCCAGCTGGCAGCTCTGACAACGGAACTGCCTGCCGGATCACACTAACCCTAAGGCTACTTTCACACTCACGTTTTGGCTTTCCGTTTGTGAGATCCGTTCAGGGCTCTCAAAAGCGGTCCAAAACTGATTAGTTTTGCCCTAATGAATTCTGAATGGAAAAGGATCTGCTCAGAAAGCATCAGTTTGCCTCCGTCCAGTCACCATTCCGCTCTGACGAAACTGAGCCAAACGGATCCGTCCTGGCACACAATGTAAGTCAATGGGGACGGATACGTTTTCTCTGACACAATCTGGCAAAATAGAAAACGGATCCGTCCCCCATTGATTTTGAATGGTGTTCAAGACGGATCCGTCATGGCTATAGAAGACATAATACAACCGGATCCATTTATGACCGATGCATGCGGTTGTATTATTGTAACGGAAGCGTTTTTGCAGATCCATGACGGACTCGCAAAAAACACTAGTGTGAAAGTAGCCATAGTATAAGAACATAATATTAGATTGTAGAAGGGTGGGTCACTGTCTACAGTCTTATCACATCTATCTAGTGGACAGTGAGTCTGATTGCAGGAGTTGTCCACCATTTATTAATTGATGGCCTATCCTCAGGATAGGCCATCACAAGCTGATCGGCCAAGATCAGCCCAATAGGATCAGTGCTGCAGTGACAAGCAGAGTCCACTATAAAGTAGACAGAGCTGCCTGCTTATGGCGGAGAAGCTATTGTCGAACAACCTTTCAGCAGGGGTGCAAGTAGCTCAACAGTGTAACTTGTTTTGCTACACTATTTATGTAACTCCCGTTCACTACAATGGTAGTTTTGGAAACAGAGAACTGCTGGCCCTCCTGGCTGTTTCTACAAGCCTGGTCACCTGGGACTGGCGATTAGTCCCATCTTGCGGTAGAAATGGCGAAATGGGACAATCCGAAGGTGAATAAAACATCGTTCTGTTAATTATAGTATTTTCATCCAAGTGCATCATTGAAAAGAGCGAGCAAGATAACCTTGGAAAAGATCTGGTCTTATTTACATGTATATGAATTACTTTTTTAAACCTTTCTAAATCCCTATTAAGATAAATATGCAACAAGCCATGTATTCAATAAATTATACAATGTTAACAATAGTTAACATTTTTATTTTGAAGCTAGAAGTGGAGTTGGTACATTTCTGCCGACCCCAGATTCACCCAAAACTGGCTCCAAATGCACAGCCCTGTGAACCCAGTACTTAGTGGTCCTATCCTCTATTAAATAAATAATGAAAAGTGCTCCTTCTATCTATAAAATAAAGCTACTCTTAGGCTGAATGCACACGATCAGGATTGCGTGCGGATTTTCCGCGCGGATTTGCGTGCGGAAAATCCGCACCATACATCTTGTACATTGTATTGTATGAGAATTTGAAATTCTCAATGCACACGATGCGGATTTTTTCAGCGCGGATTTTGACCTGCGGTGCGGATTTTAAAATCCGCAGCATGTCAATTCTTTTTTTTTTTCCTGTCCGGATATCTTGCGGATTTTCTCAATTCACTTCAATGGGGAGGATAAAATCCGGATGGTGCACGCACACAGTGCGGATTTTGATGCGGATCCGCATGCGGAAAATCCGCATGCAAATCCGTATGCAAATCCGCATGCAAATCCGCATGCAAATCCGCACCTATTGATGCGGATTTACCGCACGGATTTGCCTGCGAACACCGACGGATTTCAGTGCGGATTCTCCGCACATGAATCCTGAACGTGTGCATGTAGCCTTAATGAGACTCTGGCTAACTGGGGGTCCTGTTCTATTTCCTCAAAATGCTCTAATAGTTCATATTAGGAAGGAATATCTGAACCTCCTTCATAGCACGAGTGCCCAACATTTATATGTTTTTACTACTGAGCTAGTGGAGTCTCAACACAGCAATCCAAAGTGCAAAGCTCCCTGGGAAACAGTAATATGGAAAATAAATGACCCCAGTATTGGGTCTACAACACAATGAAAGCCAGATATCCCTAAAGCTTGTAAAAAAGCGGGATCTTGACATAGGGGCCACTTAATATGGTGGATTTGGTGATCTCTGTAATGGAGACACCCCTTTGCACCGGTTTTCCTTCCTTTGAGGGATATCTGGCTTTCATTGTGTTGTAGACCCAATACTGGGGCTCCACATTTATTTTGCATATTCCTGTTTCCCAGGGAGCTTTGCACTTTGGATTGCTGTGTTGAGACTCTTAAATGAGGCTCCGCGGTGTTTTCTGTAGCTGGTCTCCCTGAGATCAACTATTATTTGGTTTAAGTAGTCTCCAAGGCATTGCTCCCAGTTAGCCAGAATCCTACTCCACACTGATGAGGGGCAACACCCCAAAACAGCTGTCTGTGGATGGATAACTGGCTTAGGTTTTCCCCTTCACATCCTTAAAGCTTGTAACAAAGTGGGATCTTGACAAAGGGGCCACTTAATATGGTGGATTTGGTGATCTCTGTAATGGAGACACCCCTTTGCTCGGTTTTCCTTCCTTTGAGGGATATCTGGCTTTCATTGTGTTGTAGACCCAATACTGGGGCTCCACAGTTATTTTGCATATTAATGAAATACAGGCAGTTTGTAATTAGGGCCAAATGGTGGTTACCAGTTGGGGGTGTGCACAGTGTGACACTATCTAATTAGTACTGCCAAGGTCATGACTGTGCAGGGCCATACCATCAACTGGTAACACCCACCTCTACCTTCACTTTAAACGTCTAGCAATTAATTAATAACTTCTGACATGAATATTAGAGGAATGGAACATCACAGTCATAAGAATAGATGCCCCAGATTTTCTATTACATGGGGAATGCAAGTAGTTACTAAAACAGTCAGGAGATGTGGCAGGTCCCAGGGCTTGAGTCAGAAATACAAGAACATTTTTCCCCCTGGAGAGCAATAAACTTGACCTTTCAAGCAAAACTACAACTCCCAGCATGCAAAGACTGCTTACAGCTATCAGCCTACAGCAGGGCATGGTGGGAATTGTAGTTTTACAACAGCTGGAGGGCCGCAGTTTGCCCATACCTGGTATAGGCCAACAATTTTAGATCAGTCGAGCTTGAAAATTCTATTAATTATTAATTTTTCCTTAGTGTATTATAATTTTGTATGTTTTCTTAGGTTCAAACCAGCTTCTCTAGTTGTAATTAAAAAAGCTTTATACACTTTTATGTCTTTTTGTTTTATTGTTATTCTATATAGCAAAATACAGATTGCAAGGAAATTATGTATAGGCTCAATTTAGAATCTGTCCACCATCATGAGGATATGCAGCCCGCATTGCTATTTCCCAGTTATAATATATACTGGAGAGTGAATCTGGATCGCACATCCTCAACAATATGCTTTTGATGTAACGACTGTCTCAGCATAATTACGTGGCGTATCCGCACAATTTGTAATACATTGTATGCTGTGCATAAGAGGCATTAGTTTACAGTTTGATCAAAGAGCATAAGCCCACTTTCCACGACAAGGAAGCCTCTGCAAGTGGGAAACTACTCTAACCTATAAATGGCGCAGCCGTGCGTGGCGCCCACCGGCGCCCCAGCACCGCACCAGCAGCAGACAGCGGGACCCAGGAGCCACACAGCAACCCCACTGTGCAGCAAAGCCTCCTTGGCTCTGGGACCCACCGCCCGCCAGCACAGCACTGAGGCAGCAATGGCAGACACGCAGTACTGCACCATGTGAGCAGTGCAAAGAGCTCATCCAGTCACGACCCTCAGGAAATGCATCTGAGAGATAGTAGGAGTTTATAAACCCCTTGCAGCTAAGGCTAATTAAAAACACCTAGTCCAAATGGGGAGGAGTGCTGACCCCAGAGGGGGAAAAGAAAATAGATAATTACAATATATACTGGAGAGTGAATCTGGATCGCACATCCTCAACAATATGCTTTTGATGTGGATGTGTTGAGGATGTGCGATCCAGATTCACTCTCCAGTATATATTGTAATTATCTATTTTCTTTTTCCCCCCTCTGGGGTCAGCACTCCTCCCCATTTGGACTAGGTGATTTTAATTAGCCTTAGCTGCAAGGGGTTTATAAACTCCTACTATCTCTCAGATGCATTTCCTGAGGGTCGTGACTGGGTGAGCTCTTTGCACTCGTTCACATGGTGCAGTACTGCGTGTCTGCCATTGCTGCCTCAGTGCTGTGCTGGCGGGGTGGTGGTGCCCAGAGCCAAGGAGGCTTTGCTGCACAGTGGGGTTGCTGTGTGGCTCCTGGGTCCCGCTGTCTGCTGCTGGTGCGGTGCTGGGGCGCCGGTGGTCGCCGCGCACGGCTGCGCCATTTATAGGTTAGAGTAGTTTCCCACTTGTAGAGGCTTCCTTGTCGCGGTAAGTGGGCCTATGCTCTTTGACTGTATACTAATGCCTCTTTTGCACAGCATACAATGTATTACAAATTGGGCGGATACGCCACGTAATTATGCTGAGACAGTCATTATATCAAAAGCATAGTGTTGAGGATGTGCGATCCAGATTCACTCTCCAGTATATATTGCTATTTCCCAGTTATGTTTGCTAATGCGTACTGTATTATAAAGGCAAAACACTTTACACAATATATGCAATATTTCTCGGCCACTAGGCCAGGGGCTATGTAGGCAGTGGAGAATGGAGAACAAGAGTCCTGTCAGATATGTTGAAGGTAGTAGCATTCCTATACATGAAACATCCACCCTCCAGACATAGCTTTCAAACAGCGAACATACTGTTAGTATTATATTTAAAGATTTTCAGCATAAGGATAGCTTGAAGCTCTTCTTGTAACCTTGCCCATCATCTAATGTTGACGTTGCATTGTGTTTCCATTTCACATCATTTTCATGATCTCTGCTTGCAGACAGTGGATGAAAGCATTCATATTTGCATCCAGAATCCATTCAGAGGTGTAACTTACCTCATGCCTCTTACATCTAATGCCTCTGTACCCCTATAGCAGTGACCCTGTTTGTACTGTTTTCTTATTTTTCAAGACAGCAGAGAATGGTGAGGAACTGAAAGTATAACAAAAAACTGAATAGAGTATAAATGAAGATTTCATTATACAGTGACTGGGGTCTTCCAGACATAGCATATTTACAGGTTATGTGGTCATTACATCTAGGAAGAGAATAAATGGAAATGGGCGCACATGAAATTTATGGAAACAAGCAAACATGCATTCTCTATGGTTGGAAAACTGGTCAATTAATTTCAGTTACTAGAATGTGTGAAAAATCTTGCGGTGATTCTCCTACAATTGACGTATTGCCAGGCCCCAACATTTGGACCCCTATCAGTTGCAAGAATCACAGGTGCAAGTCCACATTCCCTTACGTCCTACCAGCAGCACAGATGGGGTTAACCACCCCCCGTGGACTGGCAGGACCGGCGGAATGTTTAATGAGCCCAAGACTAATAACTCAATTTAACAATTAAGTATCTCCTTAAAAGGAGGAAGTCAACCCCCAGCCCACTGTGTTTTTTTCTGTCCTCCTGGACAGATGGACTAGGCGGTTTGTTCCCCCCTTTCTTATGGAAAGTGCGGGGAGCCTTCTTTTCGTTTGGGTAACGGCGTTGCCTTTTTTCCTAGGTACCTTGTCAGTTTGGCCGGCAGCTTATTTGCTGCCGGCCCCGTGCAGTTGCGCCTGGCTGGGGTATTTTGGCAGCGTCCTTGGTCCAGGATTCCCGGTCCCTGTGCGCCGCCATCTTCCGGAGGTGACGCGGGGACTCTCCTTTTGCATCACCTCCGGGTAATCCGGCCGTGATTTTTTCACAGGCACGATTTTTTTCATAGATGCGATTTTTTTTATGCATCTTCCTGTGGAGGATTTACTGGGGGAAGGGTGGATTGGCTATCCCTCCCCTTCCCCTATTTTGGGAGGCTGTGTGCTCCAGTTCAGTCTCTGGCTACATATGCTTTTTCAGCTAGCTCCCAGAGTCCTAAAATTGGTGTTGTTCCACTTGTGGTGTTTTTTTCCTCAGCTGCCTCCGGTCTAATTTTCTACCTTTCCTGCGTAGATAGGTGGTTTACAAATGTTTTATTTGTCCCTTTTTTTCCTGCAGTGATGTCTCCTCCGCGGGATTCGGAAGGCAGGAAAGTGGATTCCAAGAGGAAGCATCTATCCTGCTACCATTGCAGCAGTCAACGGTTATTGTAAGCTGATCATACCTGCACTCGTAAGATCGCAGAAGCTAAGCAGCTTTAGGCTGGGCTAAGACCAGCTTGGGCGACCGGTTGGGAATCCCTGGGTGTGTTGATTTAACCTACACCTGGGGTTACAGCTGCGGTTAGAGGTTTCTGACCTCTAGTGAACCTATGTTGCAGGATATGTATCAATGCCTCTGTTAAAGGAGTCATAGGCCTGCTGGATGGAAAGGCTTCCTATTCGTGCCCAGGCCCCTATGGAGACCTCTGTCCCGGTAGAGAGACCTTCTTGGTCTCCTTAGTTTCGCTCCTCCTCGGATGAGAAGGAGCTGACATTGTGTTTTCTCCCCTGGAAAGACACAGAAGTTGCTCAAGTCCATCAGGTCGGGGGACCATGATGTTGACTCGGGGGGGAGCCTCCCGTTCCCGCTACTCAGGCACATCGTGTCTTCAAAGCGGATGAGACCCTCCTCTCTGTCATGATATAGAGTGGAAAAAACCTGGGAAAGGTCCGGTTTTAACAAAGAAGTTTAAATCCATGTTTCCGATGGCTTAACCCTTGGTGGATTCGTGGGGATCCATTCCCAAGGTGGACATGGCTATTGCCAAGTTGTCCAAGCGCACTCTGGTTCCTGCAGACGATGGGTCTAGCTGCAGGACCCCCTTGCAGAGTGCACACTAAGACGGGGTGTTACGGCAGCTGCGGCTTCCACAGCCATAGCGGCTTTTTGAAGTCTTTACGTTCCTCCAATCTCGCCTGGATCAAATTCAAGTTGATGTGAACCAGAGGTTTGAACCAGATGCTTTCAAGACCATCAACCTGGCTACGGACTTCTTGTGCGATACCGCACAGCCCCAGTTGAAGCTAGCGAGGGAGTTTCCCGCTAGCAAAGTAAGTCCTGGGTATGAGGCCAAACACAGATCCTTGCTCTTGAAGCTAAGCAGCAGGTCTGTGGCTCATGGGAGACCAAGTGTGCCTTTGGCACCCTGTAACAATACTATCAAATAATTTCAGGGGCCTATATATAGCATGGCCCTGAGATCGGC
The DNA here is from genome assembly GCA_033119425.1 of Bufotes viridis. Lineage (NCBI taxonomy): Eukaryota > Metazoa > Chordata > Amphibia > Anura > Bufonidae > Bufotes > Bufotes viridis. The sequence continues at coordinate 285,734,830 of CM065590.1, forward strand.
GGCCCATATTCCATTTGGAGGAGCCCAGGATGGAAAATCCACCTCCTGACTACGGGCCTCTTCGAGGCTCTTGCTTAATTCCCGTTGCTCCTGCCGTCCTGCCAATAAGCTTCATGTACCTGTCGGGAGTCGTCTCTCCCACTTCTGAGAAGAATGGATCCAAGAGATCTCGGATCCCTGGGTCCTGAATATCATTTTCAACGGTTATTTAGTCAACAACACCTCTATTCCACTGGACAGGTTTGTCAAGATCAACCTTCTACAAGCTGCCAAGGAGGCGATCCTAGAGGCCTACATTCAGGACTACATTTGCAAAAGGGCTCTGGAGGAGGTTCCGGCAGGAGAACGGGGCCTAGGGATCTATTCACCAGTTTTTCTGGTTCCCAAGGCTTCAGAAGATCTCCGGATGATTATCGATCTGAGATATTTCAATCGATTTATAAGGAAGGTGAAGTTTCGTGTAGAAACCATCAGGTCAGTAGTTCACGTCGTCAATCCTGGAGACGTGATGGCAACCCTGGACCTCAAGAATGCATATCTGCACATCCCGATCCATCCTGGTTCCAGGAAGTATATCAGGATCACGGTCCAGGTGTCCGGTGTCGTCAAGCATCTTCTGTTGCCCTTCTCTTTGGCATTTCTTCTGCCCCTCACACTTTTACCAAGGTGGTGGTTCTGTGGTGGCGGCTTTGAGGCTTCAAGGACTGACCATCATTCCTTATCTGGACGACTGGCTTTGAAAGCCTCTGCTCTAGCGGTCCTAACCCAACTTCTTCAGGTAACAATCTCCTTTCTGTTCCACCTAGGTTGGATCATCAGCTGGTAGAAGTCGAACGTGAGCCCGTCGACTTCAGTAAGATATCTAGGCTTCATAACCGACTCCGCTGGGATGTCGCTCCAGTTGACTCCAGAAAGAAGATTCCGGGTTCAGAACACGGCAAGTTCCTTTCCCGGCGAGTTCCAATCCGGACTCTCATGAAGATGTTGGGGCTCATGTCAGCGTCTGCGGAAGCAGTCCCTTGGGCTCTATGGCACCTCCGCCCTCTACAGTCGGAGGTCCTCTCCTAATGGAATGGCAGCCCTGCTGGGCTAAACTCCCTGTGCTCCCTGACTTGGCAAACTCGGTATTCCCTCAGATGGTGGTGCCATCTTTTAGACGGAAGTCTATGACCCAGCCAGTCTGGGTCATATTGACTACGGATGCGTCCTAAGTAGGCTGGGACGCTCACCTAGACGACACTCCAGTTCACGGGACCTGGTTTCCTCAGGAGTGGCTTCTTTCATCCAATCTCCGCGAGATTCAGGCTATCCGGCTAGCCCTCCTTCACTTAGCCCCTCAGATCCGGGGCAAAGCGGTGAAAGTCCAGTCAGACAATGTGACTGCGGTACTTTACATCAACCAGCAGGGAGGCACAAGATCACTTCCCCTCTTGTCAGAGATCGGGTGATTCTGGATTAGACAGAGTTGTACCTTCCCACTTATCTGCGATCCACATCCAAGGCTCCCTCAATATGATAGCGGCTGAGCTGCGGTCTTCCGTCGGTAGAGTGGTCTTTACATCCGGAGAATCAAGCAGATAGTCCTCAAGTGGGTATGCCAGAGGTGGATCTCATGGCAACAAGGTTCAATGCCAAGGTGGAGAGGTTCTGCTCCCTCTACAGGGAGGACAACCCCTGGCATTAGACGCTCTGTCAATATCCTGGAGGTTCAGGCTGGCTTACATCTTCCCTCCCTTTTCCATGATACCGAGGGTATTGATGAAAATCCGTCAGGATCAGGCCTCGGTGATAGCCATCATACTGTTTTGGCCGAAGAGATCCTGGTTTACCTAGCTCACCCAGTTGAGTCGAGGACAATATTGGAGGCTCCCCACAGCAGACCCTGGTGTCGTGGGACACTCACCTCTGCTCAGATCTGCACAGATTCAACCTGACAGCCTGGAGGTTGATCAGTCCCTTCCCGGAATAGAAGGGCTTTCAGAGTCGGTCCTGAGAACGCTGTCTCATTCTAGAGCGGACCCTACCAAGAGAGCCTACTCTTGTATTATGAGGATATTCTCATCCTGTTGTACCTCAACTGAGGAGGCGTCTGCAGATCCACCCCTCTCCGCTATCCTTCAGTTCCTGCAAAACGGCCTTGATAGAGGCCTTGCCCTTTACTCTGAAGATTCAAGTTTCAGCCATCTCAGCTTGCCTTAACAGGCTTTTTTCTCAGGACCCGCTGATCAAACGGTTCCTTAAAGGAGCTGAAAGATTAAAGCCTACAGTACTGAGACCCCTTTTTTTCAATGGGTTTTTCAGTAGTTCTCAGTGTGTTAGCATCTCCCCCCTTTGAACCGTTAGAGGAGGTGGACATCAAGTTCGTCACTTGGAAGTTTGTGTTTCTCCTTGCAGTGACTTTGGCCAAGGGGATCTCTGAGCTTCAAGCTCTCTCAGCACATGAGCCCTATTCTTACATGACCGGGACCTTCTTAGATTCCTCCCGTATTGTAGGCCTAAAGTTCCTTCCTTCCAGAACATCAACCAGGTGATATTCCTCCCGGTTCTGTCGACATCTACCACCTCCTCCTAGGAACCTGCTAGACATCCTCTGGACGTCTCGAGATGTCTCCGGATCTATGTGGATAGATCAAGGAGTTCAGGAAAGATGAGAATCTGCTAATCCTGTTGCCAAACCTTCCATCAGTCGGTGGATTGAGGAGGCTATTAAGGAATCCTTTGTTTCCACAATCTCTGGACCCTCCGGGATTCGTGAAGGCCCACTCTACTAGAGTTGTGGCTACTTCTTTTGCCGAGAGGAGACTTCTGCCTCTCAACATGATTTGCAAAGCTGCCTCCTGGAGCTCTGAATCGACATTCATCTCCCATTATAGACTAGATGCCAGTCTAGCTGAGTTTTCGGCCTTTGGGCAGACTTTTCTTAGTTCTGCCAGGCAGGAAGGCCCTCCCTAGGGGTTTCTTCTTGCTATCTCCCTATCTGCTGCTGGTAGGACGTAAGGGAATCGTTAATTTCTAACGATAATTTGTTTTCCCTTAGTCCTAACAGCAGCACACAAATTTCCCACCCTAGTAAGTCTAGTTTTCTTCTTGCTATAAACACAGTGGGCTGGGGGTTGACTTCCTCCTTTTAAGGAGATACTTAATTGTTAAATTGAGTTATTAGTCTTGGGCTCATTAAACATTCCGCCGGTCCTGCCAGTCCACGGGGGGTGGTTAACCCCATCTGTGCTGCTGTTAGGACTAAGGGAAAACAAATTAACAATTTCTCTTTACCACACAAACATGTTGAGCAGACGCTGCTCCATTCATGGTCTATGGGACTGACTGAAGCAGCCAAGTATAGCGCATGGCACTCCATTAAAACTCCGTCTCACAGCAGTTGTGTGGTGAAGAGAAATGAGTGAATTGGGATCCACAGTCTAGCGGTCATGGGTGGACTCTAGTGGAGCCCCTAGCCAGTGGTATAACAAATTAGCAAATTGAATCAAATGCTCTGTAAATGCCTTCCATCCACTGTTTAAACATAATTTTTATTCAAAAAATTAAATAGTGCTTTAAGGAAATTGATGAAAGTGATGTAAAATGATTAAGAACTGCCCTAGTTACTCTCTTTAACTGCAGGGGGCTGGAAGTAAGGGGCACTCAATATAGTCCCTTTAAAGTAATAATGCTGTTGATAGATATATAGATATAGATACAGTGATTAGACATTGTTAAGAATTCAGCTTAAATGAGTATTATGAACTATCTGCAGAGCCGAACAGACCATCACTGGTGAAAATCACTGACCAAACACACATATGAATTAGGCCTAAAGCTCCTTTACACGGGCTGATGATCAAGGCAATTATCAGGAAGGAATGTTCCTAGGAACACTCCTTCTCAATAATTGCGTTGTGTGAAGGTGATCACCGATCATGAGCCAATGTTTGATCATTAGGTGAATGCAACGTAAATGCAGACGCTAAAATCATAATTTGATCAATTTGACGCCTGTGTCGGCCGATATCCAGCTTTCTTGGGAGGCCATGGGTGCCACTCCTACTCTGCTACTTCTGTTCCAGTGGCCAAGACTTCCAGCAGCAGGACTGTGGCCAGCAGCAGGACTGTTTCCAGCTGCAGACTGTGGCCTCTGCTTGATGGCTAGGCCACTCCAGTCTGCCTGTAGGTTGCGCGCATGCTCTTTGGCTCCTAAAGGGCTAGTGCATCTCACAATTGGGCAATACACCATTGAGTTTCTTACTCTTTCTACAGAACTGTCTTGGAATAATGAGGCCCTGGTGGCAGCTTTCTGGGAGGCTTTGTCTGGACTTATTAAAGATTAATTGGTTGGTCATGACGTCCCATCCCCATTGGACGATCTGATCTCCCTTGCCATCTGCATAGATCTCTGCTTAAGGGAACAACTCATGGAGTCTATACGAGAAATGAGAACTCATAGACCAGCACCGTAATTTCAGAGACCCTTAGTTTCTCCTTTATTGGCTTTAGTCCAGAGACCCATGCAGGTGGATCGTGTCAGACTGTCAGAGGAGTGCTAGCTCAGAAGCAGCAACAACCTATGTATGTATTGCGGAGCCAAAGGACACTATAGGGAGAATTTATAATGAGGGGAATATTTGAAGTCAGTTTTGCTTGAGTCTGTGTTGGAGTACTTTATACCACATTTATCAAATGTCACAGGTTGTTTTATAAATTTGCTACTTTATGAAGCAAGAATTCTGGAGTAAAGGAATGATAGATCAGGGAATATGTTCATACCTGTCCTCTTAAGGTGGTAAACTCCAGAGCAGGCGAGACAACCATGGGTGAAGACAAGGTCTCTCCAACATTAGCTCTACCAGTAGTTCTGTCTTGTGATGAGACTCGGTTTACCATGCAGGCTTTTATGGACTGTGGTTTGGCAGGAAACTTCCGGCATTAGGCCTTGGTGAACCAATACAATATTCCTACCCTACACATATTGTTTCAGACAGGGGAGTACAATTCACCTCAAGGTTCTGGAGATCACTCTGTAAGTTGCTGGAAGTTAACCTTGACTTCTTCTCTGCCTACCAAACAATCCAATGGTAAGATGGAGAGAACCAACCAGCTTCTTGAGAACTATCTGGATCTCTCCGTCTCCTCTGAGCAAGATGACTGGGTGTCCCTGTTCCCTTGGGCTGAGTTCTGCTACAACCAACGCTAAGAGTCTGTTTACAAGTCACCATTCTTTATTGTTTATGGACAACACCCTCATCTTCCTTTATCCAATATCTATCCACTGATGTTCCAGCTGCATATTCCGCTGCCAGAAATCTTTTGCAGATGTGGCAGGAGATTTAGGCTTCCCTGGCGCGGACTTCTGAATCCATGAAGAAATCTGCTTTCAAGAGATGAAGATCTCCTCCACAGTTTTTTTTTTTTTACAGGGGGCAAGGTCTGGCCACTGGCGTAGCTATAGGGGACTCAGCGGTCGCTGTTGCGACCGGGCCCCTAAGCCGGGAAGGGCCCAGAGGGCCCCCCTTGCCAGTGGTACTTATAAAGGGAATACTAGTAAGCGCTTCCATAATGCAGGAGGCGGGGGAGTGAACCACTGTACTTACCCCTCCTCCTGCCCACTCTTCCCGAGGCTCGCACTACTGTGTCCTGGCTCCCTGCAGCGTCAGGACATACAGAGCGCATTCTGACTTGATGCTGCAGGCAGTCAGGTGACTGTGCAGCGTGGGCCCCAAGAAAAGAAGAGAACTGGGAGACCACTGGACCAAGAGAGTGGCGGTGGAGCAGGAGAGGTAAGTTAATGTATTTATTTTCAAGTCTGATCTGAGGCCTGATTTGGGGGTTCTGGAAGTTTGATATGGGGGGTCTGGATGTCTGAGTGGGGGTCTGGAGGTCTGATTGGGGATTTGGAGGTCTGATATGGGGGTCTGGAAGTCTGACATGGGGGGTCTGATTGGGAGTCTGGGGTTCTAATGGAGGTTTGATTGGAGGTCTGGAGCTCTAACGGGGTGTGATTGGGGGTCTGGAGCTCTAATGGGTCTGGAGGTCTAATGGGGGTCTGATTGGGGGTTTGGAGGTCTAATAGGGGTCTGATTGGGGGTTTGGAGGTCTAAAGGGGGTCTCATTGGGGGTCTAATGGGGGTCTGATTGGAGGTCTGGAGATCTAATGGGGGTGTGATTAGGGGTCTGGAGGTCCAATGGGTCTGGAGGTCCAATGGGTCTGGAGGTCTAATGGGGGTCTGATTGAGTTTCTGGAGGTTTATTGGGGGTCTGATTGGGGGTTTGGAGGTCGAATGGAGGTTTGATTGGGGGTCTGGAGGTCTAATGTGTGTCTGATTGGGGGTCTGGAGGTCTAATGGGGGTCTGATTGGGGGTATTGAGGTCTAATGGGGGTCTGATTATTGGTCTGGAGGTCTATAAGTCAAATGAGGGTTTGATTGAGATCTGGGGGTCTAATGGGGGTCTGGAGTTCTGGTTTGAGGTCTTATGGTGGTCTGGAGGTCTGGTCTGCGGTCTGATATGGGGGTCTCGTCTGATGTCTGATATGGGGTCTGGAGGTCTAATGGGGGTCTTATATGGGGATCTGAAGGTCTAACGGGGGCTCGGGTCTGAGAGGTCTAATGGGGGTCTTATCTGATGTCTGATATTGGGGCCGGGTCTGATCTGAGGTCTAAAACTGGGGTCTGATATGGGGTCTGACATAGAAGTATAAAGGGGGTCGGGTCTGAAATGGAGCGGTGTCTCCTCTCGGGTTTTATGGTTTTATATGGGGGTCTGATCTGAAAGGTATGGGGTTTGTTTTTGTACTGGTGCACAATATAAAGTGGTATCTTTGTACTGGTACCAGTATTTTCAGGGGGACTGTTTCTGCAGGATAGTATTGGGGAAGGGGTGGGGGGGCAGGATGGGGTGTTGAGAAGGTGGGAGGATGATGAAAAAGTAGGAAACTAAGATGTCTTTTTGTTAAACTCTGCAGAGACAAGACACGTCTGAAAGAAGGAGATGAGTATAGAAAATATCTACATTTTAGGAGACATCACTGGATGTAAGAGGTACATGTGTGGCGCTGTATTACCCTGTATGTTCTGTAGCGCTGTATGTAATGTTTTCCAAGTATGTCTTTAAAAGGGTTGTCTGCTTTTTTTTCCCGTACAAGCACTGACTTCCCTGCTCTGTTTACCCGCTCACCACTGCAATTGCAGTGGCGAGCTGGTAAACAGAGCAGTGAAAGTGCAGTGTCCCAGGGGGTCAGTAGTGTAGCTTTAGGTATGCTGGGCTTTGTAGTGCAGGGCAACCCACTAACCTGGGACTGACTGTCGTCTTCAATCGGGTCAGCGCTGGAACAGGCAGGTGATGAATGTCGTGACGCCAGTGCCAATTGAACGGTGGCACACCGTGTAGTGATAGGTGGAATAATTGAGGAGTCTCTGTATCTTTAAATAACAGGATAACTTTACTGAACGTAGTTGCAGACAGTTGAACAGTTATCAAGTACAGCTCCAGAATGTTCCACACGTTACAGTACAGTCACAGAAGTGGTTCAAGTTAGTAATCACAGTCCCAAAGGGCCATCCTCAAGACAGGCCTCCTAAGATCGGGCTTTAATCTTACTCTTAATGCAGCAACACACTTCAGGCAACTGTCCTCTCTCTCCAGGGATACTTGTCCTGCTTGCAGCTTGTCTAAGGAGGCAACACTTCTCCACTAGTTCTAGGGTCTGGACTGCTCCTCCTAGGGCATGAATCTTCCTAGGCTGGACCCCCACAGGCGATAGGGCCTGGGCTGACTTCAGCAGGTACAAGGCCTGGGTCTTGCCTTCACAGGCTCAAGGCCTGAGCTGGACTTCACAGGCTCATGGCCTGCACTTCACTTAGACACAGTCTAATCTGCCTTTCCTTCCCCTGACTGGGCCTTATATAAACTAGGGCTCCCTAGCTCCCTCTAGTGACCTAGAGCTGGAATGACACCCCTAGCAGGCCTGCACATGGCACATTTCACAGTAACAGGGAAATACACAGTATTGCATTACATTATTGCATTACATAAAGATGTATTACACCAATCTCCTCATAACTGAGGGGAACAACAACACACAAGTGACCCTTCTGTAGTGACGGGCATTACAGCTCCCGTACACTACAAAAGCAGCTCTCATATGAGTGCTGCACTGTCTTCAAACAGCTGATTGGTGGTGGTGCCGAGAGACCTCGACGATCTGATATTGATGACCTATCCTGAGGATAGTTCATCAGTAGTAAAAAGAGGACAACCTCTTTAACAGTAGGACTGGAAGGAATGGGTTAGGTTGAGAATTTGGTATGGGGGGATGTTTTCATTTTTACCTCAGGCAGCAGAAAGGCTAGGTGCACCCCTGCCCCTTGCCACAAAGCACTGGGGTGGGGGGGGGGGGATGTGTTTCCCAAGCTGAATTGCACCAGGGCCCATGAGCCTTCAGCTATGCCCCTGCAAGTGGCTTTCATCAGGAACTATCTACCTGAAGGTTCCATCTTATAAATTTGGTCCCGGGGACCTTGGAAGTCATAAGCAAAATTAACCCAGTTTGTTATAAGCTTTGTTTGCCTCCATATCTCTGCATTCCCAACTCCTTTCACATGTTCCTCCTAAAATCTCTTTTGCTAAGCCATTACTAGAAATCCTCTGTATCTACATGTGTTCCTGCCGGTGCTGAGGGTGAATTTGAAATCAGGGGCATATTCGATATAAAGAAAGTCAGCGGCAAACTTTTTACCTTGTAGACTCTGAGAATTTTGAGTCAGAAGAAATATCTTGGGAGCCTCCTGAAAACATTAATGCTTCTGCTCCTCTGAAAAATACAGTTTGGACCAAAGAAGAGAGAGCATAATAAGGGGGGGGGGGGGTCCTGTTATGTCGGCGGCCTGTTTCCACCGCCTTCCCGCTTTCCTGTGCAAGCATGGGCACTGCTGCTGCCGGTGCATCTGTTCCAGTGGTCCAGACCCCCTGGCCCTTCTCTGCCCGGCAGCAGGCCCAGAATGAAATCCATTCTGCTATTTTCTGCTGCAGGTTGTGGTGTGCCCCTGCTAGCTAGGCCTCTCTGTAGGACACACACACACTCTCTAGCTCTTAAAGGGCCACCCTAATCTTCACCAGCCAGTTGATGGCAACCCTGGGATATTTAAGGCACCTTCTACATGTGGAAAGGTGCCTCAGCAATATGTTTGTCTAGCATGCTAGTCCCTGAGGTGTGTTGTTCACTTTGTCTGCTTGTGTGTTGACTACTGCCTTATTCCTGATTCTGATTCTCAGTTGCCTTACCCGACCTGTGCCTGATCATTGTATTGACCTTGAACTGCCTGCCTTCGGCCTGTCTCTCAGATTCACATGTACGGTGCCTGCTCTGAACCCGGCCTGTTACTACAAGCTTTGCCTGTCTCTTGGGTGCTATGCATTGGAGTCTCCTGACCCCCAAGGGTCAGCGGAGACTACTCCAGCAGGTAGTGACCCAGTGCATTCTATTCAGTAATGTAAAAATCCCTGTATAACCCTGGGGTTATATGGTAAAAACCACAATACAATATTATCCTGTGTTTACAGTGTTCTGGTGCCAAGAAACAATGAATCTATATGGGGACAAGCAATCGCAGCAGTGATCACTCATTCCTGTACAGTGGAGGGAATTGCTGTATGTAAATGCCATTAAATTATTCCCGATAACTGCCTGCTGAGTCAGTCTGTGTAAAGAAGCCTTAAAAGCATTGTCCGGTTTTCCCATAATGATGATCTGTCCACAGGATAAAGCATTAATATCAGATCAACAAGGGTCCGACTTCCGGCACCACAGCCAATCTTCTATTTGAAGAGAATGCAGCACTCATACAATAGGCGAGCACTAACTTGGCAATTTCTCAAAGTCCAACAGTCCAAAGTCCAAATGAAGAGGACTCCACGCATGAGATAGCCCCTCACCTGACATTTGTTGCATATCCTAGTGATATGTCATAAATATAGAGCTGGGACAACCCTGTTAATTTTCATGCAAATTAGTACAATCCTGTGGACTACTGATGTGACTTTATAGTTAAACTCAATTTTGTAGTGCTACTAAAAGTATAGGTGTACCCTCAGAGTATGTCCTGGCCGTGTGGTAACTCTCAAAACTATGCAGCCATTAACAATGAACACTGAATAAACAGCTTCAAATGAATTACCTGAGGGGTCTTACAGTCCTTGGTCCCATGACCATCGTAGCTGCTCCATGTGCCTGTAGTACCGTACCCTTTGTCTCATATTGATGTCTTGCATGTGAAGTCCAAATAAAGAGGGAATCTGTCAGTACTAGTTCATATGGAAATCAATTAATCAGTAGAAGCGATGTTCTTCAGAACTGGCAATATTCCTTTCATAATCTTTATTCATTGTATTCAGTTCATTAAAAAAACATAACATAACAAGATGATAATACATGATGATACTACTATCCTTACATAGGTGACATAAGCAGGTGGTAAGGCAACATACCCATATCCTAATATAGCTAGAAGTAACTAATAGCCGTCCTCAGAGAATGTTTGTTATCCCAGAATTTAGGATTACCCATAAATTCACACAGGGGTATTTATAGTTTCTGATGTCCTTATTTGATTATGAGACCTGGAAGCAGAGATCTTAGAATGCTAGAAAGATAAGTAGACTTTGAGTCCATTTCCCTTGCTAATACATTGCAGTAGGAAATATTAGATTAGATAGATTGATTAGCTAGATAGATTGATTAGATAGATAGATTAGATAGATAGATAGATAGTTTTGCCTGTTGCCTCACTTTCTTCTGTTTACTAACAATATTTGGGGCAGTATCTATTTAAATGCCTTACACCAGAATCTACGTCAGAATCTACCTTGCTTAGCCTAGTTAATTTAGGGTGGTGTTTTTCATTGGTTAACCATACTTTAAATGTTCATACTTTTGCCTCTCTAGTTTCTGGGTATAGTGTATGATTGGTGAATTTGTTTCCAGATTGCTTGTATTCCTTATAGTGTTCTAGCCTTTCATTGTTGCCATAATTAAAGTTTACAGGTAGATTTTGTTTATTCTCTGTTTGCTGGGTTCCAATTTTGATTTGTATTTTGCTGTGTTCTTGGGTTAGTATTGCATAGCAGGGGCAGTTCTGCAGTGTCTTTATTCCTGTTCACTGTCATTCACCACCCCTTACCTGAATACCATTTACATCTATCTGCTACAAAGCCAGACTGCCATCTCCTTCATCAGTTTGCAATCATCATTGAGTTCCTGTCATCTATCTGTGAGTTTTCTTGTATTTATTTTTTTCCTGCTAGTATTGATATGTGCTTCATAATATTCTAGCAACTGTCTATTTGTTATACAGTTTTTCCAGTTGGCCCTACTGTAAAGGTCCCTTTAAACGGGATGACACAGCAGGCATTTGTCAGGAAGGAAGTGTTCTTTCCTGGCAATAACCTGCTCGTCAGCGGAGGAGACTGCCGCATTTACATGCAGCGATCTCCTCCAGAGTATGGGGAGGAGCGATTGCTAATGCCATACTGACTAGTTGTTTGCTGGCAGCAGAGGCTGCTCACACAGCATGATCTGCTGCTGGCAAATGATAAGTTTTGTGACTGCACAAATGATCTATTACCCGATAAATGAGCGTTTCACTCGTTCATCTGGTAATCGGTGGTACATTTACACCGCCATATAATCGATAGCAAGCATTCCTATGAACGCTCGTTAGCGCTTATCTGCGGGATTTGTAAAGGGCCCTTAAGTCCTGGGGTATCTGATAGCCAGGAAACACTGTTTGTATTTGGGATAGATGGCTGTCATAAATAAAGTTCAGCTCTGCAGACTTGTGAATAACTGGTCACAGATAGATAAATAGATATGAGACAAACAGATAGACAAATAAATATAGTTAAAAGGATCTTTTGGATAGGTCATCAGTATCTGATTGACTGGGGTCCGACGATCAGCTGTTTGAGAAGAAACCAGCGCTCATGTGTGCGCTTCTACCGCCTCGCAGCTCACCAAGCACTGCACCTTACATTGTATAGCGGCTGTGCTTGGTATCGCAGCTGAGCCCCATTCACTTTTATTGGGCTGAGCTGTGCATAGGCCATGTGACTGATGAACGTGTCGTCACTGGCCTAGGGAAAGCCGTGAGATGGCCAGGGCATACACAGGAGCACCGGTACCTTCTCATACAGCTGGTCGGCAGGGGTCCCAGGTGTCGATCCAGAGGATAGGTTAAAACCCTTTAACATAACACTATTGAAAGGACTCCCTATATTTGCAGAAATGCCCTAAAACGGAGGACATACTGCATAGATGTTTAACCCCTTAGTGACTACCCATACATGTTTTTACGACGTTTTTTACGGCGGTAGGCTGGGCCGCAGTTTTTTTATGGCAGCCCAGTCTAAGCGCTGCAAGGGTCCCCCGTGCAGCGGTGAGCTGAAGCCAGGATCTCACATGAGAGCCGGTGCCCTGCTCTAACAGCCCAGACCAGCAGGAGTGCCGATCCAGGCTGTTTGATGCTTTCCATGCCGCGGGCAATGGTGCCCGCCGCATGTAAAGCGGTTACAGAGGGAGCAGACTCTCTCTGTCTCCCATTGGCAGCCCTCAAATGCGATCACGGGCTGCCAATGTGTGTGAAGCCTACCTGGCTTCCGATCCTAGGCCCCGGTCCTTCCTGTAGTAAGATCCAGCAGGCTGCGCCTCTCTGGCCCAGGCTGCTGGTCAATGTTAGAATAGCATTGCTATTAAAATGCAATGCATTATAGATAATGCACTGTATTTTAAAAGCAATCAAAATACTGTCTGTTAAAGGCCCCTTGTAGGACTATTAATTGGTTAAAAAAAAACATTAAAAAAAAATCCAGATAATTTAAAAAATCCTCTATTTCCATTGAAAATACGCTTTTTAATAAAAAAAATTGCAAAAGAATATCTCCCAAATATGTTTGGTATTGCCGCATCCGTAATGACCCGGACTACATAAATATCACATAAATTATCTCTTATGGTTAACGCCATAAAAGAAAAAAGAAAAAAAAAGACAGAATTGCTAATTTATCATTAGTGGCCACCAAAAAAACATAATAACAAGTGATCAAAAAGCGCCATTTACTCCAAACTGATACCAATAAAAAATACAAGTCATCCCACAAAAATCAAGCCCTCACACAACTCCATAGAAAAAAATATATAAAAGTTTTGGGGCTTGGAAAGCCGCAATGCAAAAACATTTTTTTGTTTAAAAAAGGGGGTTTTATTGCAAAAAAGTAGTAAAACATAAAAGAGCTATATGTATTTCGTATCACTGTAATCGTACTGACCCAGAGAATAAAGATATTATGTTATTTATACCGAAAAATCAACGCCATAAAATTTAGTATTGCTTTTTTTCCCATCTTCCTTCCAGAAAAAGTCAAAAAAGTTAATCAGAAAGTTATGTGTACCCCAAAATGGCGCCATTAAAAAATACAACTTGTTCCGCAAAAAACAAGCCCTCTTAAAGCTATACAGACGGAAAAATAAAAAAGTTATAGCTCTTGGAACGCGGTGATGAAAAAAGGAAGAAAAAAGCTTGGTCATAAAGGTCCAAACAGGCTCGGTCACTAAGGGGTTAATATATAATTATAAGTTCCAGAAATTCAATACTCATCCAAAGAGCTCATCCACACAACTGTTGCATGTTTTGCGGTCCGCAGAACATGAATACCAGCCATGTGCATTATGCATTTTGCAGAATGGAACGTCCGGCCCATAATAGAACTGTCCTTTCCTTGTCCGTAATACAGGACATGTTCTATTTTTGAAGGACGGCCATGCAGATATACGGAAATGAAATGCACACAGAGCAAATTCTGTTTTTAATGCGAAGCCATTGACGTGAATGAATCTACATATGGACCACAAAAAACAGCACGGAAACAGGAAAAAAAATACATTTGTGTTCACAGCCCTAAACCTGTGTGAACACTATTTAACTTCATTATTCTGCGTACTGCTCCCACACTTAACCCATTAGTTCTCAATTTTCCTATTATTAACCTATTCCCTACATAACTTGTACCTTTCTCAGTTGGTACTTAAATCCTGAACAAATATACTACAACATTTTAGATCATTGTAAATGTAAACCATTTGCAACTTCAATAAAACACAAAGATAAGAGTTAATCTATAAAGCAAATATGTGTCTACAATCAGGAACTTCAATAAGCTGTGGTAAGAATTCAATTAAAACAGCCAGCAATGGCCGACAGTGATCAGTGGTTATTCTTAGGGCTCATGCACCCAAACGTATTTTCTTTCCATGTCCGTTTTGTGGACCGTATGTGGAACCATTCCCTTTAATGGGACTGCAAAAAAAACGGAAGTTACTCTGTGTGCATTCCATTTCCGTATGTCCATATTTCCGTTCCGCAAAAAAATAGAACATGTCCTATTATTGTCCGCATATTGTCCGGACAAGCATAGTACTGTTCTATGAAGGGCCAGCTGTTCGGTTCCGCAAAATATGAAATGCATACGGATGTCATCTGTATTCTTTGCGGATCCGTTTTTGCGGACCGTAAAATACATACAGTCATGTGCATAAGCCCTTATACATATACGCATACTTTTCCCACAACAGTTGAAGTATGGCTCCATCTAGTTGCAGATTCAGGTACTGCACTTCTCTATTGTTTCTACTTGAGCTACTCACAAAAGTTAGGGATATTTGGCTTTCGGGTGAAATTTATGGAAAATGTAAAAAGTTCACGCTACAGTGATATTATAGCCCCCCCCAAAAAACGGAAGTTACTCCGTGTGCATTCCATTTCCGTATGTCCATATTTCCGTTCTGCAAAAAAATATAACATGTCCTATTATTGTCCGCATTATGGACAAGGATAGTACTGTTCTATGAAGGGCCAGCTGTTCCGTTCCGCAAAATATGGAGGGCATACGGATGTCATCCGTATTCTTTGCGGATCCGTTTTTGCGCACCGTAAAATACATACAGTCGTGTGCATAAGCCCTTATACATATACGCATACTTTTCCCACAACAGTTGAAGTATGGCTCCATCTAGTTGCAGATTCAGGTACTGCACTTCTCTAGTGTTTCTACTTGAGCTACTCACAAAAGTTAGGGATAATTGGCTTTCGGGTGAAATTTTAGGAAAATGTAAAAAGTTCACGCTACAGTCATATTATATCATTAAAGTAGGGCATATAAGTAGAAGGATCCAATGGTGATTTTCTCATCTCAAACAATGTATTGAAACAAAAGCACACAGTGGTGGGTATACCCCCACAAAAATGTCAGTTTCAATAACTTGTCATGTGGCCTTTAGCATCAATTACAGCTTGACAACGACGTCTCGTGTTGTTCACAAGTCGACTTATTGTCTGTTGAGACATGGCATCCCACTCTTCTTGAAGGGCGGCCCTCAGGTCATTGAGGTTCTGGGGTATGAAGTTACAAGCCTCTACACGGCGACTGAGCTGATCCCATAGGTTTTCAATGGGATTCAGGTGTGGAGAAAGTGCAGGCCAGTCCATTTGAGGTACCCCAGTCTCCAGCAGCCGTTCTCTAATGATGCAACCTCCATGAACTGGCACGTTATAGTCCACTAAGATGAAATTAGGCCTGTGTTGTTCATGCAGAGGCAAAATGACTGAATTAATGATGTTATTTAAGTAGTATGGGCATGTCACTGTACTGTGTACCTCCCTAGCGTCACCAGCGATGCTAGGGAGGCTCGTCCCCGCCTGCCATTGGCTGCTCTCCCCCAACAACGGATGTTTTTATCCGTGTACAGGGAGAAGTAGCAGCTGCGGTGCGGGGACCAGGAGTGGCGCGGGAAACGGGGTAAGTATATTACCTGTGAGGGTACCGGCACATGGGGGGGCTGTTTGAGAACTTGGATAACCCCTTTAAGTTCACCTGTAAGGGTTACAGTGCATTTTAGGTTCATCCTGAAATTTCACCCACAAGCCAAATATCCCTAAATTTTTGTTAGTGTATAAATGGTATACGGAATTTGTTATCAGAAAATTACCTGCTGTTTAAATCACTTTTTTATGTTTAACATATTTTTAACAAATTTTAGTTTTTCTAGGTTGTCCATAAATTTAAAATATATATATATATATATATATATATATATAAAATCCTGCAATTTTTTGACTAGCCACTAAGAACAGCTCAGGCAAGATGACAGCGCCAATAATCATGTTCAGAAAATTAAATAAATCTGCAACCACAAAATAAAAACACTATCTTATTTTAACTGGTAGATAAAATTTTCGGTGATTTTCTTTAAGGTATTAAATTATTGTATTTATTAAACACATTCAAGTGGTCCTACAAGATTTTGGAGTGTGTCTGTGGGAAACTTTTGGCCATTTATCAAAAAGAGCACATGTGAGTTTAGACAATGATGTTGGACGAGAGGGCTTGGCTGGCAGTCTGCATTCTAGTTCATCCCAAAGGCCTCTTTCACATGGGCGTCACGTTTGACGCTCAGATAGGATGCGGGTGCGTTGCGGGAATAAGCGCGATTTTTTCCACACGTGTGCAAACTTTTGTGATGCGTTTTGCACGCACGTTGGAAAAAACGCCAATGTTTGGTACCCAGACCCGAAGCCGGACTTCCTTACTGAAGTCCGGTTTCGGGTTGAGTATTATTGAGATTTTATTATTTTCCCTTATAACATGGTTATAAGTGAAAATAATAGCATTCTCAATAAAGAATGCTTTGTAGAATGTTGAATAAGTGGTTTAAAATAAAAAACTTACCTTACCTTAGCCACTTGATTGCCTCAAAATATGGAGGGCATACGGATGTCATCCGTATTCTTTGCGGATCCGTTTTTGCGCACCGTAAAATACATACAGTCGTGTGCATAAGCCCTTATACATATACGCATACTTTTCCCACAACAGTTGAAGTATGGCTCCATCTAGTTGCAGATTCAGGTACTGCACTTCTCTAGTGTTTCTACTTGAGCTACTCACAAAAGTTAGGGATAATTGGCTTTCGGGTGAAATTTTAGGAAAATGTAAAAAGTTCACGCTACAGTCATATTATATCATTAAAGTAGGGCATATAAGTAGAAGGATCCAATGGTGATTTTCTCATCTCAAACAATGTATTGAAACAAAAGCACACAGTGGTGGGTATACCCCCACAAAAATGTCAGTTTCAATAACTTGTCATGTGGCCTTTAGCATCAATTACAGCTTGACAACGACGTCTCGTGTTGTTCACAAGTCGACTTATTGTCTGTTGAGACATGGCATCCCACTCTTCTTGAAGGGGCGGCCCTCAGGTCATTGAGGTTCTGGGGTATGAAGTTACAAGCCTCTACACGGCGACTGAGCTGATCCCATAGGTTTTCAATGGGATTCAGGTGTGGAGAAAGTGCAGGCCAGTCCATTTGAGGTACCCCAGTCTCCAGCAGCCGTTCTCTAATGATGCAACCTCCATGAACTGGCACGTTATAGTCCACTAAGATGAAATTAGGCCTGTGTTGTTCATGCAGAGGCAAAATGACTGAATTAATGATGTTATTTAAGTAGTATGGGCATGTCACTGTACTGTGTACCTCCCTAAGCGTCACCAGCGATGCTAGGGAGGCTCGTCCCCGCCTGCCATTGGCTGCTCTCCCCCAACAACGGATGTTTTTATCCGTGTACAGGGAGAAGTAGCAGCTGCGGTGCGGGGACCAGGAGTGGCGCGGAAGCGGGGTAAGTATATTACCTGTGAGGGTACCGGCACATGGGGGGCTGTTTGAGAACTTGGATAACCCCTTTAAGTTCACCTGTAAGGGTTACAGTGCATTTTAGGTTCATCCTGAAATTTCACCCACAAGCCAAATATCCCTAAATTTTTGTTAGTGTATAAATGGTATACGGAATTTGTTATCAGAAAATTACCTGCTGTTTAAATCACTTTTTATGTTTAACATATTTTTAACAAATTTTAGTTTTTCTAGGTTGTCCATAAATTTAAAATATATATATATATATATATATATATATATAATCCTGCAATTTTTGACTAGCCACTAAGAACAGCTCAGGCAAGATGACAGCGCCAATAATCATGTTCAGAAAATTAAATAAATCTGCAACCACAAAATAAAAACACTATCTTATTTTAACTGGTAGATAAAATTTTCGGTGATTTTCTTTAAGGTATTAAATTATTGTATTTATTAAACACATTCAAGTGGTCCTACAAGATTTTGGAGTGTGTCTGTGGGAAACTTTTGGCCATTTATCAAAAAGAGCACATGTGAGTTTAGACAATGATGTTGGACGAGAGGGCTTGGCTGGCAGTCTGCATTCTAGTTCATCCCAAAGGCCTCTTTCACATGGGCGTCACGTTTGACGCTCAGATAGGATGCGGGTGCGTTGCGGGAATAAGCGCGATTTTTTCCGCACGTGTGCAAACTTTTGTGATGCGTTTTGCACGCACGTTGGAAAAAACGCCAATGTTTGGTACCCAGACCCGAAGCCGGACTTCCTTACTGAAGTCCGGTTTCGGGTTGAGTATTATTGAGATTTTATTATTTTCCCTTATAACATGGTTATAAGTGAAAATAATAGCATTCTCAATAAAGAATGCTTTGTAGAATGTTGAATAAGTGGTTTAAAATAAAAAACTTACCTTACCTTAGCCACTTGATTGCCTAGTTGGCGATCTCTCTTCTGTCTTCAAGCTTTAGCTGTAGTGTAAAGGACCTGTGATGACATCACATCACATGGTCCAATCGTTGCGTGAAAAACACAGAAACTGGAGCATGCTGCGATTTTCACGCAACGCAGAAGTGATGCGTGAAAATCACCGCTCATGTGCACAGCCCCATAGAAAAGAATGGGTCCGGATTCAGTGCGGGTGCAATGCGTCCACGTCACGCATTGCACCCGTGCGGAAATCACGCCTGTGTGAAAGAGGCCTTAAGGACTTGGCCATTTTTTGAAAATCTGACAAGTGTCACTTTATGTATGAATAACTTTAAAACGCCTTTACTTACCCAGGCCGTTCTGAGATAGTTTTTTTTTTTGTCACATATTGTACTTCATGACACTGCTAAAATTGGGTCAAAAAGGTAAATTTTTTTGCATAAAAAAACACCAAATGTACCAAAAATTTTGAAAAATTAGCAAATTTCAAAGTTTCAGTTTCTCTACTTCTGTAATACATAGTAATACCCCTAAAAATTGTGATGACTTTACATTCCCCATATGTCTACTTCATGTTTGTATCATTTTGGGAATGATATTTTATTTTTTGAGGATGTTACATAGCTTAGAAGTTTAGAAGCAAATTTTGAAATTTTTCAGAAATTTTACAAATCCCACTTTTTATGGACCAGTCCAGGACTGAAGTCACTTTGTGAGGTTTACGTAATAGAAACCACCCAAAAATGACCCCATTTTAAAAACTACACCCTCAAGGTATTCAAAACTGATTTAACAAACGTCATTTACCCTTTAGGTCTTCCACAAGAGTTCACGGCAAATGGACATAAAATATAAGAATTTCGATTTTTTTTTTTAGAAAATTTTCCAATATAATCCATTTTTTCCAGGAACAAAGCAAGGGTTAACTGCCAAACAAAACTCAATATGGGTTGCCCTGATTCTGTAGTTTGCAGAAACACCCCATATGTGGTCCTAAACTACTCTTTGGCCAAACAGCAGGGCGCAGAAGGAGGGGAACGCCATATGGGTTTTGGAAGGCAGATTTTGCGGGATTTTGTTTTTACCCCCATGTCCCATTTCAAGCCCCCCGTTGCACCCCTAGAATAGAAATTCCAAAAAAGTGACTCCATCTAAGAAAGTACACCCCTCAAGTTATTCAAAACTGGGTTTACAAACTTTGTTAACCCTTTAGGTGTTCCACAAGAGTTAATGGCAGATGGAGAAACAATTTTGGAATTTCGATTTTTTGGGAAAATTTGCCATTTTAACCCTTACTTTATTACTAGAAAAAATGGGTTAACAGCCAAACAAAACTCAATATGGGTTGCCCTGATTCTGTACCCCTTGAGTAGAAACTCCATAAAAGTGACCCCATCTAGGAAACTACGGGATAAGGTGGTTGTTGTTTTGGGACTATTTTAAGGTAAATATGATTTTTGGTTACTCTATATTACACTTTTTTGAGGCAAGCTAACAAAAAATTTGAACTCTAAAATTGTCTCTACCTTCGCCAATAATTTTTGTGAAACAACTAAAGGGTTAACAAAGTTTGTAAAGTAATTTTTGAATACCTTGAGGGGTGTTGTTTCTTAGATGGGGTATCTTTTTTGGAGTTTCTAGTCTATGCTACATCAGGGGGGCTTCTAATGGGACATGGTGTAAATAAACCAGTCCATTAAAATCTGCCTTAGGCCCCTTTCACACGGGCGAGTTTTCCGCGCGGGTGCAATGCGTGAGGAGGACGCATTGCACCCGCACTGAATCCGGACCCATTCACTTCTATGGTGCTGTGCACATGAGCGGTGATTTTCACGCATCACTTTTGCGTTGCGTGAAAATCGCAGCATGTTCTATATTCTGCGATTTTCACGCAACGCAGGCCCCATAGAAGTGAATGGGGATGCGGGAAAATCGCAAGCATCCGCAATCATGTGCGGATGCGTTGCGATTTTCCCGCATGGTTGCTAGGATACGATCGGGATGGGGACCCGATCGTTATTATTTTCCTTATAACATAGTTATAAGGAAAATAACGCATTCTAATTACAGAATGCACAGTCCTCGGGCTTGAAAGGGTTAGAATAATAGAGTTAACTAGCCTTCTCCCATGTACGCAGAGCCCAGAACGTCGTCTCTCTTGATAGTTTGCTGCTTGAGACCTGTGACGTCACAGGGTCACATGGTCCAATCATAGAAGCATTTGAGTGGACCATGTGACCCATGTGATCCTGTGACATCACGGCAGGTCCTTCATCGAACAACAGATGTTCGATGAAGGACCTGCCGTGATGTCACAGGATCACATGGGTCACATGGTCCACTCAAATGCTTCTATGATTGGACCATGTGACCCTGTGACGTCACCACAGGTCCTCAAGCAGCCAAACTATCAAGAGAGACGACGTTCTGGGGCTCTGCGCGCACAATGGGAGAAGGTAAGTTAACTCTTTATTATTTTTAACCCTTTAAAGCCCGGGGAACATTGCATTCTGTAATTAGAATGCGATTATTTTCCCTTATAACTATGTTATAAAGGAAAATAATTACACATACAGAATACTCATCCCGAAACCAGACTTCAGTGATGAAGTCTGACTTCGGGTCTGGGTACCAAGCATGCGGATTTTTTCACGCGCGTGCTCAACGCACTACAAACGTTAGCACACGCGCGGAAAAATCGCGGCGATTCCCGCAACGCACCCGCATCTTATCCGGGCGTCAAACATGACGCCCGTGTGCAAGAGGCCTTACAGAAACCATATGGCGCTCCCTTCGTTCTATGCCCTGCCGTGTGGCTATATAGCCATTTACGACCACATATGGGGTGTTTCTGCAAACTACAGAATCAGGGCAATCGTTAATTTCTAACGATAATTTGTTTTCCCTTAGTCCTAACAGCAGCACAGATGGGGTTAACCACCCCCAGTGGACTGGCAGGACCGGCGGAATGTTTAATGAGCCCAAGACTAATAACTCAATTTAACAATTAAGTATCTCCTTAAAAGGAGGAAGTCAACCCCCAGCCCACTGTTTATAGTAAGAAAAAAACTAGACTTACTAGGGTGGGAAATTTGTGTGCTGCTGTTAGGACTAAGGGAAAACAAATTATCGTTAGAAATTAGCGATTCCCTTACGTTCTACCAGCAGCACAGATGGGGAGATAGCAAGAAGAAACCCCTAGGGAGGGCCTTCCTGCCTGGCAGAACTAAGAATAGTCTGCCCAAAGGCCGAAAACTCAGCTAGACTGGCATCTAGTCTATAATGGGAGATAAATGTCGATTCAGAGCTCCATGAGGCAGCTTTGCAAATCATGTTGAGAGGCAGAATACTCCTCTCGGCAAAAGAAGTAGCCACAGCTCTAGTAGAGTGGGCCTTCACGAATCCCGGAGGATCCAGAGATTGGGAAACAAAGGATTCCTTAATAGCCTTCTCAATCCACCGACTGATGGAAGGTTTGGATGCCTTACAGCCTTTAAACTTACCGGCAACAGGATTAGCAGATTCTCATCTTTCCTGAACTCCTTGATCTATCCACATAGATCCGGAGACATCTCGAGACGTCCAGAAGATGTCTAGCAGGTTCCTAGGAGGAGGTGGTAGATGTCGACAGAACCGGGAGGGATATCACCTGGTTAATGTTCTGGAAGGAAGGAACTTTAGGCCTAAAATACGGGAGGAATCTAAGAAGGACCCGGTCATGTAAGAAAATGGTATAGGGCTTATGTGCTGAGAGAGCTTGAAGCTCAGAGACCCTCTTGGCCAAAGTCACTGCAAGGAGAAACACAAACTTCCAAGTGACGAACTTGATGTCCACCTCCTCTAACGGTTCAAAGGGGGGAGATGCTAACCCCTGAGAACTACTGATAAATCCCATTGAAAAAATGGGTCTCAGTACTGTAGGCTTTAATCTTTCAGCTCCTTTAAGGAACCGTTTGATCAGCGGGTCCTGAGAAAAAAGCCCGTTAAGGCAAGCTGAGATGGCTGAAACTTGAACCTTCAGAGTAGAAGGGCAAGGCCTCTATCAAGGCCGTCTTGCAGGAACTGAAGGATAGCAGAGAGGGGCGGATCTGCAGACGCCACCTCAGTTGAGGTACAACAGGATGAGAATATCCTCATAATACAAGAGTAGGCTCTCTTGGTAGAGTCCGCGCTAGAATGAGACAGCGTTCTCAGGACCGACTCTGAAAGTACTTCTATTCTGGGAAGGGACTAATCAACCTCCAGGCTGTCAGGTTGAATCTGTGCAGATCTGAGCAAAGGTGAGTGTCCCACCACACCAGGGTCTGCTGTGGGGGGAGCCTCCAATATTGTCCTTGACTTAACTGGGTGAGCTAGGTTAACCAGGATCTCTTAGGCCAAAACAGTATGATGGCTATCACCGAGGCCTGATCCTGACGGATTTTCATCAATACTCTCGGAATCATGGAAAACGGAGGGAAGATGTATGCCAGCCTGAACCTCCAGGATATTGACAGAGCGTCTAACGCCAGGGGGTTGTCCTCCCTGTAAAGGGAGCAAAACCTCTCCACCTTGGCATTGAACCTTGTTGCCATGAGATCCACCTCTGGCATACCCCACTTGAAGACTATCTCCTGGAACATCTCTGGATGTAAAGACCACTCCACCGACAGAAGACCGCGGCTCAGCCGCTATCATATTGAGGGAGCCTTGGATGTGGATCGCAGATAAGTGGGAAAGGTACAACTCTGCCTAATCCAGAATCACCCCGATCTCTGACAGGAGGGGAAGTGATCTCGTGACTCCCTGCTTGTTGATGTAAAGTACCGCAGTCATATTGTCTGACTGGACTTTCACCGCTTTGCCCCGGATCTGAAGGGCTAAGTGAAGGAGGGCTAGCCGGATAGCTTGAAAGAAGCCACTCCTGAGGAAACCAGGTCCCGTGAACTGGACTGTAGTAGCCTACTTGGGACGCATCCGTAGTCAATATGACCCAGGTTGGCTGGGTCATAGACTTCCCGTCTAAAAGATGGCACCACCATCTGAGGGAATACCGAGTTCGCCAAGACAGGGAGCACAGAGAGTTTAGCCCAGCAGGGCTGCCATTCCATTTGGAGAGGACCTCCGACTGTAGAGGGCGGAGGTGCCATAGAGCCCAAGGGACTGCTTCCGCAGACGCTGACATGAGCCCCAACATCTTCATGAGAGTCCGGATTGGAACTCGCCAGGGAACAGAAAGGAACTTGCCGTGTTCTGAACCCGGGATCTTCTTTCTGGAGTCAACTGGAGCGACATCCCAGTGGAGACAATTATGAAGCCTAGATATCTTACTGAAGTCGACGGGCTCACGTTCGACTTCTGCCAGCTGATGATCCAACCTAGGCGGAACAGAAAGGAGATTGTTACCTGAAGAAGTTGGGTTAGGACCAGTAGAGCAAAGGCTTTTAAAGCCAGTCGTCCAGATAAGGAATGATGGTCAGTCCTTGAAGCCTCAAAGCCGCCACCACAGAAACCACCACCTTGGTAAAAGTGTGAGGGGCAGAAGAAATGCCAAAGGGAAGGGCAACAAACAGAAGATGTCTGACGACACCGGACACCTGGACCGTGATCCTGAGATACCTCCTGGAAGCAGGATGGATCGGGATGTGCAGATATGCATCCTTGAGGTCCAGGGTTGCCATTACGGCTCCAGAATTGAGGACGTGAACTACTGACCTGATGGTTTCTATACGAAACTTCACCTTCCTTATAAACCGATTTAAATATCTCAGATCGATAATCATCCGGAGATCTCCTGAAGCCTTGGGAACCAGAAAAACTGGTGAATAGATCCCTAGGCCCCGTTCTCCTGCCGGAACCTTCTCCAGAGCCCCCTTGCAAATGTAGTCCTGAATGTAGGCCTCCAGGATCGCCTGCCTGGCAGCTTGTAGAAGGTTGATCTTGACAAACCTATCCAGAGGAATAGAGGTGAGGTTGACTAAATAACCCTCGGAAATGATGTTCAGGACCCAGGGATCCGAGATCTCTTGGATCCACTCTTCTCAGAAGTGGGAGAGACGACCCCCGACGGGTACATGAAGCATAGGAGTGGGGAAGCTTATTGGCAGGACGGCAGGAGTAACGGGAATTAACCAAGAGCCTCGAAGAGGCCCGTAGTCAGGAGGTGGATTTTCCATCTTTGGCTCCTACACGAGAGCGCCTCAAACCCTTTTGCTGTGCTCTCCAGTCACTTCGAGAGCTTGGTTGCTGGCCAGACCTACCACCGCGGTCTTGTCTGCTCTGCCCTCGAAAGGACTGCTGGGGAAGGCTCTTCACCTTCTTGTCTGAAAGGCCCTCCATGATCTTATCCAGCTCTGAACCGAACAAACGGTTGGGCTCGAATGGAAGGCCACATAAGCTGTATTTTGAGGAATTGTCAGCGACCCAAGGCTTAAGCCAAAAAGGCATATGGGCCACCAACCCCAGGGCCATGCTAAATATAGGCCCCTGGCATCATTTGATATTATTGTCACAGGGCACCAAAGGCACACTTGGTCTCCCATCAACCACAGACCTGCTGCTTAGCTTCGGGAGCAAGGATCTGTGTTTGGCCTCGTTCCCAGGGCGGCTTTGCTAGTGAGGAGGCTCCCTCGCTAGCTTCAACTGGAGCTGTGCAGTATCGTACAAGTCCAACACCAATTTTAGGACTCTGGGAGCTAGCTGAAAAAGCATATGCAGCCAGAGACCGAACTGGAGCACACAGCTTCCTAAAATAGGGGAAGGGGAGGGATAGCCAATCCACCCTTCCCCCAGTAAATCCTCCACAGGAAGAAGCATAAGAAAAAATACTTAAAATTTTCACATGACAACGTGAAAAAAATCGCATCCGCAATAAAAAAATCGCATCTATGAAAAAAACGTGCCCGTGAAAAAAATTACCTGGAAGTGACGCCGTACTGTTGTTTTAAAGATATGACGTACCGGTACGCCATGGGTCCTTAAGGACTCGGGAACCATGACATACCGGTACGTCATAAGTCCTTAAGGGGTTATGGACCTTGCTTTGTGCACTAGGACACCTTCATGTTGGAGCAGAAAGTGCCTTTCCCAAACTGTTCCCACAAGGTCGGAAGCATATTTGTTCAAAATGTTTTGGTATGTTGAAGCATTAAGATATCCCTTCACTAGACTAGACCAACCCCCGAAAAATAACCCCACTGCATTATCCCTCCTCCACCAGAGATGGCACAATGCAGTCAGGCAGGTTACCCTGGCATTAGCCAAACCCAGACTCAGCCATCAGGCTGCCAGATAAAGACGCATGATTCATCAAACCACAAGACACATTTGTGCTGCTTTAGAGTCCAGTGGCAGTGTATTTTACACCACTCCATCCGATTGTGCTTGGCGATGTAAAGCTTACATATAGTTATAGAAATCCATGCCGTGAAGCTCTTGGCAGGGGCAGACTGGCTATAGGCCCTACAGGGAAACTTCCTGGTTGGCCAATGCCCAGATGGCCACCCAAGCCCTCCTCAAAGATCTGATGCTCTCAACATTAATGTAGCTGCATCAGGCACCTATGCACCAGGTAATATTACTTTCGCACAACTTCACATACAGTTGTGTTCAAAATTATTCAACCCCCACTGAAATTGAGTGTTTTGGTCAGTTTGACATTTGAAAAAAAACCACAGATGACATTAGTATTAGCCATTAGAGAAAGTAGCAGGGTGTAGAAATGGTGCCACTCTGGGGTACTACACTTTCTACTTTTTCAGTCTTAATCTCTTTAATATCCTTACCATCTCCTATACATAATGCCATCTCCTATATATTTAATAAACTCTCCACTTAAAACTGCGCTGCCCTTGAGACAAGACGCTTGTTTATAGAAGTGTCGATTTCCTTATCAGCTTTGGTGGAGAATGTGGGCAAGTCCAGCAGTCACTAGCCTAGTGACTAGCCTAGTGCATTTCAGATCAAAGGTGGGCAACTGAGGCCTTCAACTCCCCAAGCCTGAGAGCTCTTCCCAGAACCTTATACAGGGAGTGCAGAATTATTAGGCAAGTTGTATTTTTGAGGATTAATTTTATTATTGAACAACAACCATGTTCTCAATGAACCCAAAAAACTCAATAATATCAAAGCTGAATATTTTTGGAAGTAGTTTTTAGTTTGTTTTTAGTTTTAGCTATTTTAGGGGGATATCTGTGTGTGCAGGTGACTATTACTGTGCATAATTATTAGGCAACTTAACAAAAAACAAATATATACCGATTTCAATTATTTATTTTTACCAGTGAAACCAATATAAAATCTCAACATTCACAAATATACATTTCTGACATTCAAAAACAAAACAAAAACAAATCAGTGACCAATATAGCCACCTTTCTTTGCAAGGACACTCAAAAGCCTGCCATCCATGGATTCTGTCAGTGTTTTGATCTGTTCACCATCAACATTGCGTGCAGCAGCAACCACAGCCTCCCAGACACTGTTCAGAGAGGTGTACTGTTTTCCCTCCTTGTAAATATCACATTTGATGATGGACCACAGGTTCTCAATGGGGTTCAGATCAGGTGAACAAGGAGGCCATGTCATTAGATTTTCTTCTTTTAAACCCTTTCTTGCCAGCCACGCTGTGGAGTACTTGGACGCGTGTGATGGAGCATTGTCCTGCATGAAAATCATGTTTTTCTTGAAGGATGCAGACTTCTTCCTGTACCACTGCTTAAAGAAGAAGGTGTCTTCCAGAAACTGGCAGTGGGACTGGGAGTTGAGCTTGACTCCATCCTCAACCCGAAAAGGCCCCACAAGCTCATCATTGATGATACCAGCCCAAACCAGTACTCCACCTCCACCTTGCTGGCGTCTGAGTCGGACTGGAGCTCTTTGCCCTTTACCAATCCAGCCACGGGCCCATCCATCTGGCCCATCAAGACTCACTCTCATTTCATCAGTCCATAAAACCTTAGAAAAATCAGTCTTAAGATATTTCTTGGCCCAGTCTTGACGTTTCAGCTTGTGTGTCTTGTTCAGTGGTGGTCGTCTTTCAGCCTTTCTTACCTTGGCCATGTCTCTGAGTATTGCACACCTTGTGCTTTTGGGCACTCCAGTGATGTTGCAGCTCTGAAATATGGCCAAACTGGTGGCAAGTGGCATCTTGGCAGCTGCACGCTTGACTTTTCTCAGTTCATGGGCAGTTTTTTTGCGCCTTGGTTTTTCCACACGCTTCTTGCGACCCTGTTGACTATTTTGAATGAAACGCTTGATTGTTCGATGATCACGCTTCAGAAGCTTTGCAATTTTAAGAGTGGCAAAATGGGTCAAAAGAAGGACTTGACAGGCTCAGAAAAGTCAAAAATAGTGAGATATCTTGCAGAGGGATGCAACAAAGGAAAGGAAGTTGCCTAATAATTATGC
This sequence comes from Bufotes viridis, assembly GCA_033119425.1. Taxonomy (NCBI): domain Eukaryota; kingdom Metazoa; phylum Chordata; class Amphibia; order Anura; family Bufonidae; genus Bufotes; species Bufotes viridis. Next base: position 285,762,877 of record CM065590.1, read on the forward strand.
ACACCTGATATAGGGTGTTGATGTCATTCGACCACACCCCTTCTCATTACAGAGATGCACATCACCTAATATGCTTAATTGGTAGTAGGCTTTCGAGCCTATACAGCTTGGTGTAAGACAACATGCATAAAGAGGATGATGTGGTCAAAATTTGCCTAATAATTCTGCACTCCCTGTAGCAGCACAACATACTTCAAACTGCCAATACCAGTATTTTAATAGATTACCTTTGGTCACTGGTTGCATGCAATGTAAAAGCAGAGTATAATGTTGCCTAGTGTGGGTGAATTTCCCCCACAAACATGCATCCTGCTTCAGCCCTACTTCAAATAATTTGCTTCTTCGTAAGTATGTATAGCATAATTAGAACATTAAAATATACTGCCATAACATAACCAATTATTGCTACCACAGATTTATCTGGTACCTTACCTGGCTGAATACTAAGATTTGGAGCCCCAGTCTCTTTGCACAGAGCTCAAATGTCTTATCTGCCTGTACTGCTAACTAGCATTACTAGTATTAATATATGCCAATTACCAGGAAAGAATGTTCACCCCCAATCATTCTCCCGATCCTTATCCCATGTAAAAGTCCACTAAATAAATCTTGATAAGATCCTGTATGTAGAGGGAAGCAGTAAATGTATGCATATATATGTATATATGTCTCCAGTAAGATATATATACAGTACATATATATTTGCCCTTGAATGGAAAGTGGGGGTAATATATATATCCCCTGTAATATAATTGTACGGGCCCAGTATGCAGGTATGTGTATGTATGTATATATATATATATATATATATATATAATAGAACAGAAGGTTGTGAACCGCACTGCTGAAAATGTGAAAAGACTGGGTGCCAGCGGCTGTTGGAGAGATCCCGTTCTCCAAAATCGATATCCACAAATGGTCCACGGCACTTCCTTCAATAAAAGCGTATCTAGATTTCACCAGGTGCAACGTTTCGGTTTACATACTGAAACCATTCTCAAGCAAGAATGGTTTCAGTATGCTTGAGAATGGTTTCAGTATGTAAACTGAAACGTTGCACCTGGTGAAATAAAGATACGCTTTTATTGAAGGAAGTGCCGTGGACCTTTTGTGGATATGTACAGTTGTGTTCAAAATTATTCAACCCCCACTGAAATTGAGTGTTTTGGCCAGTTTGACATTGATTTTGATTAGAGATGAGCTGAGCCACGCCCCCTGCACTGATCACATGACGGTGACGTCACCCCAGGTCCTTCGGCTTTTCCAAAGTTCGGGTTCGTGGAAGCCGCCCCTTATGGATTCCATATGCCGGGATAGTCCGCGGTAGTGGAATCCATAACGGGATTACCCCAACCCGAACGCCGAACTAATTTTTGAAGTTGTTTACAATTAAATCAAAGAGGCACTTGTAAGTCAGACAAATATAACATAACAATTATAATTAAATAACCACAAATGTCTTTTCTGTGCTCACATCATTATCAGTTTTATTCAACCCCCAAGTGACATTCAATCTTAGTACTTAGTACAACATCCTTTTCCAGTTATAACAGCTTTTAAACGTGAAGCATAGCTTGACACAAGTGTCTTGCAGAGATCTACGGGTATCTTCGCCCATTCTTCATGGGCAAAAGCCTCCAGTTCAGTCACATTCTTCGGCTTGCGCGCTGCAACTGCTTTCTTTAGGTCCCACCAGAGGTTCTCAATCGGATTTAAGTCTGGTGACTGCGATGGCCACTTCAAAATGTTCCAGCCTATAATCTGCAACCATGCTCTAGTGGACTTGGAGGTATGCTTGGGATCATTGTCCTGTTAAAAGGTCCAACGTCTCCCAAGCCTCAGGTTTGTGACGGACTGCATCCCATTTTCATCCAATATCTCCTGGTACTGAAGAGAATTCATGGTACCTTGCACACGCTGAAGCTTCCCTGTACCTGTAGAAGCAAAACAGCCCCAAAGCATGATTGACCCCCCGCCATGCTTCACAGTAGGCAAGGTGTTCTTTTCTTCATAGCCCTTGTTCTTCCTCCTCCAAACATAGCGTTGATCCATGGGCCCAAACAGTTCTAATTTTGTTTCATCAGTCCACAGAACACAAATGTGGTTTGTCCACGTGACTTTTGACATACTGCAGTCGACTCTTCTTATTCTTTGGAGACAGCAAGGGGGTGCACCTGGGAGTTCTGGCATGGAGGCCTTCATTACGCAGTGTGCGCCTTATTGTCTGAGCTGAAACTTCAGTACCCGCATCTGACAAATCTTTTTCAGTTCCTCAGCAGTCACACGGGGACTTTTCTCCACTTTTCTCTTCAGGTAGCACACAGCAGTCGAAGTCAGCATCTTCTTTCTGCCACGACCAGGTAGCGTTTTAACAGTGCCCTTTGCCATGAATTTGCGAATGATGCTTCCTATGGTGTCTCTTGGTATGTTTAACATCTTTGCAATCTTCTTATAGCCATTGCCCTTCCTGTGAAGAGAAATCACCTCTTCTCTTGTCTTCCTGGACCATTCTCTTGACTTCACCATGTCTGTAAACACACCAGTAAATGTCTAGAAGGAGCTGAGTATCACAGTCATTTTACATCTGCCCAATTGGGGCTTATTATGCTTGATTGCTGCTTCTTGACATCCACAGGTGTTTTCAATACCTGATCGAAAACACTTGAATGAACCTCTGTTCTTAAGAGTGGTAGTCTTTAAGGGGTTAAATAATTGTGTCAATGAAGAAATCACAAAAAAAAACATTTAATACTGTATTACAAAAACAATTGATGTAATTTTAGTTGCATTTGGTTCTTTAAAAAGTCCTTGTAAGATTTAATTCTGAACACAATTACAAATGTACACTAAATTCCCTAAAACCCTTTCCAGCATTGGGGGTTGAATAATTTTGAACACAACTGTAAATCAATAGTACAAGTGACCACAAGACACTTTGTAATATGTTGTATCAGTGTTCATCATCTAGAGAGGAAAACAAGTGATATAGTGGCCAGAACATGTGTAATTCCTCATGGACACACACTGTCCTATTGATTAATGCATAGTTTGTTGAAAGGTTAGAAACGCTTTAAGGAGTTAGATGAACCTGTCACCGTGTGAATGCAGTCAAATCTTTAGGCAGCATGTTATAGTGAAGATTGATAGACTATAGTTTTGTGTGACAAGATTCAGTAAAATTTGCATATTATTCATTTAAAAGGAGTCTGTCACCAGCCCTCCCTATCCAACTGTTTGCATAGGAACTATTTTGCCACTGCCTGACCCTGTCAATCCAAGTAGCGATGGAGGGTCTGGCCACAGAAAAGCATGGAGCTTGGATGCAATAAGAGCAATGATCACTCCCCCATTGCAATTGCTTAGGGAGTGTGGACCCACAGTGCCAACCAACTGGTTTGACATAGGGCTAACCCTAAGGTCATTATCCTGGTGCTTTCCAGGTATTCACCTTTAACCCCTGTACAGGGATCTGGACTTTTGCAGAGGGGAAGCAAACAGGCCGCTACCTCTAGTGTTGGGCGCGAATATTCGCGATGCGAATATCGCATATTCGCGTTTTCGCGATTTTTTCGAATATCATGCCATAAATTCGATATTGCGAATATTCGCGTTGGTTAAATTAGATGATACACAATAAGTTCAAGAACTTCAGTTCACTTGTGTTGATAAATGAGTTTGAGTGACTCTGAGTTTCATTCATTTAAGGTGTTGTTTTGCATCAAGGCTCTTTTTCAAAGCCATAGCCAAAATCCTGCCTTTTTTGCGATTTTCCGTAATGCGATTTTTATTAAGCGATGCGAATATCTAACACTTGCTGACATGCCTGCGCATTGACTTGAAAATTGAAATATTGCCTTTATGCGATTTTTCCGTAATGCGATTTTTCACACTCTTTGCGCTTGGTAGTCGCGATCGTCAACTTGCGAATACGAACATGCTGCGAATTGCGAATATATTCGAAAATTCGCATATTCGAATATATGTCGTCGTGTTTTCCTCTTCTTATTCTTATTCACCCCCAATCATTAGTTTCACTTTCAACAAGGCTTCATTTTATATCCATTCCTCGACCCCCGTCCCCACTTCCCTCCCTTGTCTTTTTTTTTTTTTTGCGATTTTTCGTAATGCGATTTTTATTAAGCGATGCGATTTCTTTCACACGTGCTATTCTTCCTGCGCATTGATTGACTTGACCATCCCGGCCATGAAAGTTAAAGTGTTTTTGCGATTTTTGCCATGCGATTTTTTCCCGCTTGCGAGTTCGTAACGCTGCGAATTGCGAATATATTCGAAAATTCGCATACACGAATATTCTATGCCTTGCACAGTATAAATTATCTAAATCTCAATTGGACCACAAGCTAGAAGCAGGCTGCTTGTAGCTTGTGGTGCAAATTAAATTGGTAGGGTGAGGTGAGACTTCCAATCATCACTTAATTATAAAGTTTACACTAATTTTAGTTCAGTTTGCGATTTTGTTTCGTAATGCGAATTTATGCGAATTTATGCGAATATATCATTTCCGTCAAAGTACATAGATCCCTCCCTTCTGTCTTTTTGTCCAATGAAAATGATGTACCTACAGTTGTCATAGGTTAGCAACCTCCCTAGCAACCAATAGGAAAGCTCCCCACCTCTTTACTATATAATATTCTTCCCAGCAGCCATTCTGTGCAGTTTTACTTGGAGTTGGTTGTGTTAGGAGCTAAAAACTGTGCTGTGCTTTGTGGTGTGGAATTGTGCTTTTTTAAAAGCAATATATTTCACAATCTAATTATTCATTCTATAGTGTAGGTTGTAGTAGTAGGGAGTGATTAGTGTAGATTGAGGGAGCTTAAGTTTAGTTATATTGTAGGCTTTAGTTTAGTTTAGTTTTAGTGTTTTAGTTAAGTGTGTTAGTGTATTTCCTTAGGTTATAATAGTTTAGTTTGTGTAGTATTTGTTTTGTGTCTGTCAGTGTCCGTGTTTTACGTTAGATAAAAAAAAAAAAGAAAAAAAAAAGTTTATATTTCTTAGTCTAGTAGGTTTTGTGTCTGTCAGTGTCAGTGTCCGCATCTTTTGTTAGTTGAAAAAAAAGAAAAAAAAAGAAAAAAAAAGTTTATATAGGGTAGTTGTTAAATAGTTTAGTAGCTTTTGTTTCTGTCTGTGTCAGAGTCCGCGTCTTTTATTAGTTGAAAAAAAAAAAAGTTTATATAGGGTAGTTTTCCTTAGTCTAGTAGGTTTTGTGTCTGTCAGTGTCAGTGTCCACGTCTTTTGTTAGTTGAAAGAAAAAAAAAAAAAAAAAAAGTTTATATAGGGTAGTTGTTCAATAGTTTAGTAGCTTTTGTGTCTGTCTGCGTCAGAGTCCGCGTCTTTTTCTTAGTTAAAAAAAAAGAAAAAAACAAAAAAAAAAAAGTTTATATAGGGTCGTTTTTTCCTTAGTCTAGTAGCTTTTGTGTTTGTCAGTGTCAGTGTCTGTGTCTTTTGTTAGCTAAAAAAAAAAAAAAAAAAAGTTTATATAGGGTAGTTTTTCCTTAGTCTACTAGGTTCTGTGTCTGTCTGCGTCAGTGTCCTTGTCTTCCTTTAGTTGGAAAAAAAGAAAAAAAACAAAAAAAAGTTTATATAGGGTAGTTGTTGAATAGTTTATTTGCTTTTGTGTCTGTCTGCGTCAGAGTCTGCGTCTTTTCATAGTTGAAAAAAAAAAATTATATAGAGGTTAGGATTTATTAATTTATTGATTTAATTTATTGAATTCGTTTTTCATTTTAGCCCCAGATTCCCCATCCCAATAAAGTTTTCCCCAAATCCCACCCTTTTTTTTTTTTGTCTGTGACAGTAAGACCAATCTCTGACCAGTATGACATCACGCGGGCGTTCTGGAAGTCGTGGTAGGGAAGTTGGTTCCAGTGCCGGACCGCTGCCTGCACGGGACCGCTCCTCTACCCGCGGAGGTTCAAGTGTGGGGGCGTCCGACTAATCAGAGAGTTCTTTGGGCGTGGCAGCCGCCCAATTAGTTCTCAGGATGCCCAACAAGTTGTGGCTATGATGGCACAGTCCAGTGCCACAGAGTCCTCCGGCCCAGCCCCAACCAGCAGCAGCAGCATCTGCAGGGTTCCGCCTCCTGCAGAATCAACCCCCACCCCCGAAAATTTATCACCTGATCTTTTTGTGGATGTTGATTTTGATATCTTTGGGCAGGCAACTCAGGAGGAACAGGAGGCAGAACTGCAGTTCAGTCCTCCCCATGGTCAGCAACTCTTGGAAGAGATGGAGGGGAGATGGTGCCAGTGACATCCCTTCCAATAGGTGCAGGTGGTGTTAGCCACATAACCCCTGTACCTAGTCAGACCCAGGCATCAGCGAGGGGACAGCAGAGCCCGGTCAGGGGCTCTATGTCAGCTGCTCCCCTCTGTTCACCAAGGCTTGGCCCTGGGTCTGACACATCGAGGGATGAAGAGGAGGGTGACCAAGAATGGATGCCACCTCCCTTGTCAGGCATCAGCAGCACTGATGAGGAGGAAGGTCGGCACCGGAGGCAAGCGGTGCGCCAGGTTACCAGTGAGTCTAGCAGCAGGGGCTCCACTGGTAATGTCAGCAGTAGGAGGCAGCAGCAGCAGCCACCTCCACCTGTGCGCACCGAGCCCGAACAGACGCAAGTGAGCACCAACCCATCTGACCGGCGGTCGGTGCATAAGTCGCCTGTTTGGGCTTACTTCACCCTGGCAGCTGATGATGTTACAGTAGCAATCTGTCAGCTATGCCGTGCCAGGGTGAAGAGAGGGAGGGTGGTGGCTCGGCTGGGTACTACAGCACTGAACCAGCACCTACGGGTCAACCACTGGCGGGAGTGGGAACAGATGAAGGGTGGTAGCAGCAGCGCCACCAGCAGTGTGCAGGGGACAGCAGCTCCTGCCACAGTACAGCAGCCCCACAACAGATCCCCGTAAGTCATTCCCACTCCGCCACTCCCTCTCATAGAGGTACTGGGACCGGCAGCCATACCTCTGCCTCCACTGCACCCTCCTCTATCTCCTCCTCCACTGCCGTCCGGCGCCAGCCATCAGTTGCTGACGCTTTTGAACGCACCGCGCCCTATGCCCCAGGGGACCGGCGTGTGCGTTCACTCAATGGGCTCCTGGCAAGGGTTCTTGCCCAACATCTGCTCCCTTACAATCTTGTGGACAGCAATCCGTTCCGGCAGATGTTGGAGCAGGCACAACCCAGATGGCGTGTCCCCAGCCGCCATTACTTTGCCAGGACTGGCGTCCCTGCCCTATACCAGCACCTTGTGGAGAAAGTATGCCTGTCGCTGGATCATGCTGTCAGCGACAGGGTACATCTCACAATGGATGCTTGGACTAGCAGACATGGGCAGGGACGATACTTGAGTTTTACTGCCCATTGGGTGTCCCTCCGAGGCGCCGGGGAGGGATCGGCGGCATCAGAGTTTGTGGTGCCGCCGCGGGGTGTCCAGGGGAGAACTGCTGCTCTCCCACAAGCCACTGTCTCCACTGCTGCTGAGCCCCCAGTAAGCGTCCCTGTAACTATGCAAGTGTGGGGCACGTCCGTTGCCAGGCCGTGCTCCAGCTTGTGAGCTTGGGAGACAGGAGACACACTGGACCTGAAGTTCTGGCCGCACTTCAGGCTCAGGTCCAGAAGTGGCTGACACCCCGTAGGCTCCAGGCAGGTTTGGTTGTCTGTGACAACGGCAGCAACCTACTCGCCGCCCTTCAGGCTGGCAGTCTGACCCACGTGCCCTGCATGGCACATGTCCTCAACCTAGTGGTACAGAAGTTCCTCCGTGCGTACCCAGGTTTGAGTGACATTGTGTTAAGGGTACGTAGGATTGCCAGCCATTTCCGACGCTCCCCAACTGCCACCGCGTCCCTGTCCAGACTGCAGCGGGACAACAGCCTGCCCCCTCACAGGCTGATTGTGGACAGTGTGACGCGGTGGAACTCAACCCTCCACATGCTGGAAAGGTTGTGGGAGCAGAGACGGGCGGTGAGGGAATACCTGCTGGACCTAGGCACTTCAGGGCCATCACACCCACTCCCCTATGTCACTAATACGGAGTGGGGGCAGATACAGCAGGTCTGTCACGTGTTGGCCCCATTTGAGCAGGCGACAAACATGGTCAGCGGGGAGCACGTTGGACTCAATGACGTGCTCCCATTAGTGTTCCTGCTGGACAGGACACTCGATCGCCTGCTTGAAGCTGGGGAGAGTGCCTTGGTGGAGCAAGATGAGGCTGCCTTGCTCCACCAGGACCAGGCCCAGGACGTTGAGGAGGAGGAGGAGGATGACACAGTGGACGTCCAGGAGTTTGGGCCTGGTCAGGAGGGAGAGCCGGTGATGGGGGCACCGTTAGTCCGGGGGTGGGGCAGCTCCAACCGGGAGCAGCAGCAACAGCAGCAGGAGGACCAAGAGGTCATGGTCCCGGGCAGCCATGACGAGTCACAGCGGGCTGTCCTCTTCCCCATGGCTGCCCACATGCTGCGATGCCTCAGGAGGGACCCCGGATCAAGAGTATTAAGGGGAGGGATGATTATTGGTTGGCCACCCTTTTAGACCCACGATGCAAGGGGAAACTGGAACAATTTATACCATCAAGTCGGCGGCAGGCCCGGATGGAACAACTGCGGGCCTGTCTGATCAAGCGTCTGGAGCAGACTACCCCTCGGCCTCCAGCTCCAGTTTCCCCGCCCATCTCACCCAGCAGGTGGCTGGACCCAGCAGCACCAGCCGAGCAGGTGACCTAATGGGTGAGATGAGGCTGTTCTACCAGTCTGCGCGACCCAGTACCAGCAGCAGCAGCAGCAGCAACCACCAGCGGCTGGCCCGCATGGTGGCAGACTACATGGGGTCCGTTGGTGCTTCAGACAGCATGAGCACTGACGACCCCATGGAGTACTGGGTTGCCAGACTGGACACCTGCCGTGAGCTCGCTCAGTATGCGCTGGAGTTATTGTCTGTCCCCCCTCCAGCGTACTGTCTGAGCGGACATTCAGCGCGGCAGGTGGGGTGGTCTGCAGACAAGAGGACCCGTCTGTCCACTGACTCCGTGGACAGACTGACATTCATCAAAATGAACGAGTCCTGGATCGGCAGTGACTTCCTGGCCCCAGCTGTCGGTTCAGGCCGTTGAAGGGTCCCTTGTCCATCCCTCTCCCTCGCTCTCCCTCCGTAAATCCGTTGTTTTTAACCTTTTTAACTAATTTATTGTCTTATCTTAATATGAAATTATTTTTTATCCTATTTATGAATTTCTTTTTATATGTGTTGTATATATTTATGAATTTATTGATGAATTTTTATTGATTTTAATATGATTTTTAATATTCTTTATTAAGTTATTTTTTTATCAAATCTACTTAATTATGAAAAAATTACTTATTAAATTTAATCTTCTCATATGTATATATGTGTCAATATATTTTTAATTAATTTATTAATTTTGGTGAATCATGTACAGAGTCTGATAAAGAAATTTTATTTAATAATTTATTTTAATAATGTCTCTAAATTTCTTTAATCATGTGTTGTGTAGTGTAAATATATGAATTATAGAAAATAATTAAATGAATTTTCCCTTAAACATATCTTTTATGTATATATAGACTTAAATATGGATTATGTTTTAATATATATCAATTTTTAAATTGAAAAAACTCAATAATCTATTTAACTATAATCAAAAATCTATTCAACTATAATCAATGTAGTAGCCATACAGCGCTCCACACGTTGGCTGCACAGGGCTGCTCTCAGTTTCCACATCTGGCACATCCAGTGTGTGTAGCAGAACACAGCGGTAAGGCATCCAGCCTCCCTGTGTGCAGAACCCTTCACACCAGAGGGCAGTAGTAGTGGCGGGGATTAGCCACAGCTCTCTCATCCTCCATGTGTCTGTGAGGAGGAAAGGAATACCGGAGCTCTCCCCACCCATACACGATCATCGGCGCCCACACGCGGTGCTCCGTCCTACCGGTGGACCTATCCTTCCTGTACCGGTCTGAACAACGAACTCAATGAAGATCCAGCTATTCTCAGCAAGGATCTTGACGTGTCCGTAGTGCTTGCTAACCCGTCATGTCTAGTTCACGTCCCTCCACGCTAGTGTAACAGGAGAGTCAGCTGTATTCCCCGGCTACAGGGATGGCGCTTTGTGGCTGACTCCAGTGCTCAGCACTGATCATCGATCTCATCTCATCTCATGGTGCTGAATAAGGCCTTAGAGGCGACATATCTCTACAAAGGGTGTAGTATTACTTTTCCCCTTTAAGGCTTTCCCTGAAATAGAATGGCTAGCAAAGTGCTGCAACTTCACTGTCACTAAGCGGGGCCTAGTAAGGATTCTGGTATGAAGGCATTATGTGTCTGGGTTTTAAGAAGAAATATCGTTTAAAGCTTACCTTTACCCGCATACCCAATGCACTGCAGCTGTGCTTCATTTTAGTTGAGTTGTAATATAAAAAAAGGAGTAGTTAAGATTCTTACATAAAGTCCACTAACACAATCATCTGCAATGCTGCTATCCGAAGGATGTAAATTTTCCATAATTCACTTTTCAGAAGTGAAAGGTTCTATATATATATATCGTAGTGTGACAGCACACATATATAAATATACATATAGTATATATCAATATATATTTTTAATAAATAACACTTCACTCCTGTGAAGGTCTGCATTATTCTATAGTCTCTACTTCACGTAATCTGCATTGTAGTCAATCCTATTTATGTATTTATTGTAGTTAATTTTAATGTCAATTTTGATTTCAAGCACAAGTAACTGTAGCACAGCTACTGTCCTTATCTAGGTATAGTTTATCCAAAAATCAATACAAGACCCAGACACATAATGCCTTCATACCAGAATCCTTACTAGGCCCCGCTTAGTGACAGTGAAGTTGCAGCACTTTGATAGCCATACCCTTTCTGGGAAAGCCTTAAAGGGGAAAAGTAATACTCCACCCTTTGTAGAGATATGTCGCCTCTAAGGCCTTATTCAGCACCATGAGATGAGATCGATGATCAGTGCTGAGCACTGGAGTCAGCCACAAGCGCCATCCCGTAGCTGGGGAATACAGCTTACTCTTCTGTTACACTACTGGGGAGGGACATGAACTAGACATGACGGGTTAGCAGGCACTACGGACACGTCAAGATCCTTGCTGAGAATAGCTGGATCTTCACTGAGTTCGGTGTTCAGACCGGTACAGGAAGGATAGGTCCACCGGTAGGATGGAGCACCGCGTGTGGGCGCTGATAATCGTGTATGGGTGGGGAGAGCTCCGGTATTCCTTTCCTCCTCACAGACACATGGAGGATGAGAGAGCTGTGGCTAATCCCCGCCACTACTACTGCCCTCTGGTGTGAAGGGTTCGGCACACAGGGAGGCTGGATGCCTTACCGCTGTGTTCTGCTACACACACTGGATGTGCCAAATGTGGAAACTGAGAGCAGCCCTGTGCAGCCAACGTGTGGAGCAAATGTATTTGTGATGTACATTGTAGACATTGGACAATATAGAATTTAGCGTCATTTTTAACACAATCCTGCTGCACACATGGAACATCCTGATCTACCTGCTCTTTTTATCTATTTATGCTGCTGTCCAGGTCTGGGAGGGGCCCATTCCTGAGAGGATATTCCTGCTGCACCATTATACCTGCTGCTCTGCCAGTCGACTATACTACACGCTGCTGCTGCTGCTGTCCAGGTCTGGGAGGGCCCATTCCTGAGAGGATATTCCTGCTGCACCATTATACCTGCTGCTCTGCCAGTCGACTATACTACACGCTGCTGCTGCTGCTGTCTAGGTCTGGGAGGGGCCCATTCCTGAGAGGATATTCCTGCTGCACCATTATACCTGCTGCTCTGCCAGTCGACTATACTACACGCTGCTGCTGCTGCTGCAGTCCAGGTCTGGGAGGGGGCCCATTCCTGAGAGGATATTCCTGCTGCACCATTATACCTGCTGCTCATGCCAGTCGACTATACTACACGCTGCTGCTGCTGCTGTCCAGGTCTGGGAGGGGCCCATTCCTGAGAGGATATTCCTGCTGCACCATTATACCTGCTGCTCTGCCAGTCGACTATACTACACGCTGCTGCTGCTGTCCAGGTCTGGGAGGGGCCCATTCCTGAGAGGATATTCCTGCTGCACCATTATACCTGCTGCTCTGCCAGTCGACTATACTACACGCTGCTGCTGCTGCTGTCCAGGTCTGGGAGGGGGCCCATTCCTGAGAGGATATTCCTGCTGCACCATTATACCTGCTGCTCTGCCAGTCGACTATACTACACGCTGCTGCTGCTGCTGTCCAGGTCTGGGAGGGGCCCATTCCTGAGAGGATATTCCTGCTGCACCATTATACCTGCTGCTCTGCCAGTCGACTATACTACACGCTGCTGCTGCTGCTGTCCAGGTCTGGGAGGGGCCCATTCCTGAGAGGATATTCCTGCTGCACCATTATACCTGCTGCTCTGCCAGTCGACTATACTACACGCTGCTGCTGCTGCTGTCTAGGTCTGGGAGGGGGCCCATTCCTGAGAGGATATTCCTGCTGCACCATTATACCTGCTGCTCTGCCAGTCGACTATACTACACGCTGCTGCTGCTGCTGTCCAGGTCTGGGAGGGGCCCATTCCTGAGAGGATATTCCTGCTGCACCATTATACCTGCTGCTCTGCCAGTCGACTATACTACACGCTGCTGCTGCTGCTGCAGTCCAGGTCTGGGAGGGGGCCCATTCCTGAGAGGATATTCCTGCTGCACCATTATACCTGCTGCT